>JAEIFM010000508.1:12500-1215915 GCA_018901885.1 Zaprionus kolodkinae
CAGACAGACAGGCAGACAGGCAGACATGGCTTGATCTCGGCTGATCCTAAGTAAGAATATATATACTTAATGGGGTCGAAGATATCTCCTTCTGCCTGTTACGCACATTCCGACAAACCTGATAGACCATGTATTTTTTTAAAATCCATGGCCTTAAAATGAAAGGGCATATTCGACATGCACGTTATCAAGAATTTGTTTATCACGTAGCATAAAAGTGGAAGAGTCTATACATATGTATATGTAAGTGTCTGTTAATAAAAGCAATTTTACATAAATTCATAAAAACGTACATATGTATGTGAAAACGCAGCGAATGATAATAATGGAAATTCTTTTAATGTAAATGCAGACAGCAGTGAGAAGCCATATATTCGCATTCACCTACATATTTACATTTGTATATGAATAAGTAAATGTATGTATTTATATTTGTCTATCATACCAGACTATGTGGGCTTTCTATTTATTCATTATATTCTGGGCAGGAAAAGTGTTGAACAGTCTCCGTTGTACTGTGGGCAAGTTACCAGTTTCTATAGCCAAAACTCACTGAATGTTTTATGTTATGACGCATAGTGTGTACTACATAAATACCACACACCTGCAAAGAATATACGCTGTTAAGATTTCAGTCGACTCAAAGTATTGCGGTTTTATTTTCTTTTACGGTACACACAAATAACAGCTAAATTAACGTATCCACCAAACAAAAGCTATCCGATAGGTTCTATGGAGGATACATATACAATTTATAGCACCAATCCAACTCGTTTCGACTTATATGAAAAGTGTTATCAAGATAGTTCTAAAACTGAGCCACTAGTCTGCATTGTAAAAGACAGACGGATAGACTGACATGGCTATATCGACTCCCCTGTTGATGCTGAGACTGAATACTTTCATATATGTATACTGTTTGGGTACGGATGTCTCTCGTAAGATGCGTTGCTAACATCTGTCTACAATTGATATACCCTCTGCAAAATTCATATAATATATTATTTAAATATAGAAATTAAATTTAAATAAAATATGTAAAATTTAGTTTTTTAAATTTCATTTTCATACCCTTGCAGAGGGTATATTAATTTTAGCCAGAAGTTTGCAACGCAACTTAGGAGACATCTCCGACCCTATAAAGTATATATATTCTGAATCAGCATCACCAGAGGAGTCGAAAAATGGATGTACGTCTGTCCGTCCGTCCGTCCGTCTGCTGCAACGCAAACTAGTCTCTCAGTTTCTGAGCTATCTTCATGAAACTTGGCACACAAGCTGCTTATTGCTGTACGCTGTAAATAAGTCGGAACGAGCCAGATCGGACCGATACATCGTATAGCTGCCATAGAAGCTATCGGCCGATTTGTGTTGTTTTTCAAGACATTGCAACAAGACTTGGCAAATTTTATTCTTATTACGTTCTTAATGTGCTGTCAAAATTGTATCAAAATCGGACCACTATAACATATAGCTGCCATAGGAACAATCGGCTGAAATCAGGGTTTTTGTATGCAAACCTGTTTTGGCAAGCCGAAGGTAGCCTTGCTTTCTTGTTATACTTAAGATTAAGACTGTAAAAAAGCTGATAAGATGAACTTACATTTTTCAGAGGATTGGGGAAACATAGAGAAAATCCAGTCAGATCGGAAGTTAATACTGATGCCAGACGAATATTGCTCACACGACTTGGGGACTGTTCCGAAAAATAATATAATTACTCTGTGGGGTGCAATTGCTGCTTCTGGGAATTTTAGACACAAATGTTTAAGGTTTGAGTAAATGTACCAACTAGTGGGCATCGGTCCCATTGTGCGTGGCAACGAACAACGCATTGTTTTCTGTGTGTAGTAGTGTACGTGTTTGTATGCGTGAGGTGCATGCAAATGAAGTTATCCTGCGGTTATTTGCCGCTGTCGCTGCTCTGTCAGTCAGCGAACGCAATGTTCGCTGCACAGAGCAGAAACAACCAAGGCCGAGCAGGACCATTGCGCAACAGGATGCGTATGTTCTCGTTGTTGTTCCCTGTACTCGCATTATTGTTGCAGTTGTTGTTTCCCTTCACTGGCAATTGATTAAAGTTTATTTAATTGAAACTCGGGACGTTCACTTTAAAGTAAAGGGCACATTAATAAGGAAAACTCCTTGTTCGGAATTGGGCGTCTTTCCTACTTTCGCAAATCCGCTTAACCAGCACGCAAACTGATAAGTTGGCATGGTATTATATATATTATATGTATGTTCCTTAGGCGGAACTGTATGTCGCTTTCTATGTGCGGAGGTGTCTGAGGAGGAGTGTGCAGCCACGTTTAAGCTTAATTAATTAAGGCAATTAGTTGCATTGCATTGCGCTTGGGCAGCCGCTAATGCCGCCTCTGAACTGACCGACATTGCATGGCTTCACTTACGATATTGTCTGTTTATCCCCACTGCCCAAAGGGTGTATTCTTGAACAGCTTCAACAGCCAACTGATATAGTCATGTCCGTCCATTTGTCTGTCCGCCTGTGTACAGATTTAGATCTCAACGATTATAGGAGCTATAACTATTAAACTAAATATGCTGATCAAGTTTATATCTTATGTTTGATGCCACACCCACCGCCGATTATTAAGCAAAGTATTAAACTCATAACGCTTCGGTGTACATAAAGCTGTATGCAATCTGAACATATCCTCCAAATAACAATCCGATCGGACCAATAACACAAAAGTTATTCAAGTCAAGTCAGTACAAATGTTCGGTACAAGCAGCAGCCTGCGCGCTTTGAGAAGTTGATGTCGACGTCGATGTCGCGTCGTGACGATTAACTCTTCACGCTCGTGGCTTTTTGTGTAAGCGCGACTAAGTCATATATATTAGAATAAGTTGTGCAGAATTATCTGTGTGAAATCAAGAGTATCTTACTGTAGGGCGCGCCCGACTGTAGCCTTACATAAGTAAGTTGACATGATAGTGAACATACAAGTGAGTTGGCAAACATAGTATGGCTTGTCTAACGGTATATGACTGTCAAGTATACCCGAGTCTAGTTTTCGTTTCCTTTTTGTCATTGTTTTTGTTGCTGTGGGCTCTCTCTGATTGCGCAATGTAAAACGCAAAACTGATAATTCGCTGTTTTCCTTGTAGCGTCCACCTGATGACCGGGCTTCGTTTACAGTTATCTATTTTTGAATAGTTGTGTCGGGTAGCTTTTTGGCTTTAATCAGTTAGAATATATTTATAGCTGCCCAGGGTATAAATTTCAAAGAAACACGAGCATTTATAAATAGATTTATAGCTTTTGTCTATAAATATTTGACAGCATAGAGATACTTAAATCTAATGTAATTTATGAGTTCGTTCTTAATGTGAAAATACCCTCACTGTCGCAATTTTAAAAGTAACAAGTCGGTAAGGCTACAGTCGAGCGTGACTGACAGTAAAATACCCTTCGCCCAGTTCCCAAAATCCGCTACAAACGTGTAACAACACTTCAAAATTTGAAACTAAGAATTCTGCACAACTTATTCTATTAAACATGGCCTACTCGGTTAAATTTGGAGTCCTTAGCTTTTGTAATTGCTGAGATCCGTTGTCTTAAACAGAGAGACGGACATGGCTCCATCGACTCGTTTAGTGATCCTGAGTAAGAATAGTCGCCTCCTTATGCCAGTTATTATTTTCAGTGGTTGAAGGGTGTAATGAAGTGTTTTAAAAAATTTAGCCCTTTTTGTAATAAAAAACCCATTAATTATATTAATTTTAAACAGTTCATAGAGCTTTGTCCATCTGTCCGTCCTTATGTCCGTTTTAGAGCTATCTTAATGAAACTTATTAAAATGCTTATAATTTCTGTATGTATGACGGAACGAGCCTGATAAGACTGATATATCGTATAGCTGCTCTACAAGTTATTGACCGTTTTTTGTGGGTTTTCATATAGCTTTTCCAAATTGAACATATACTTTTTAGGCCATGGATTTTAACAAAATACATGGTCTATTAGGTTTGTCGGAATGTGCGTAACAGGCAGAAGGAGACATCTGCGACCCCATAAAGTATATATATTCTTGCTCAGGATCACTAGCCGAGTCGATCTAGCCATGTCTGTCTGTCCGTCTGTCCGTCTGTCCGTCTGTCCGTCTGTCCGTCTGTCTGTCTGTCTGTCTGTATGAGCGTCTGATTCTCAGCTATTAAGAAAGCTAGACCCTCCAAATTTGGCATCAAGATTCCTGTATATCCTAGGCAGTAAACGTCGTTTTCAAATTTCGTGTACCACGCCCACCGCCCCCGTAAATCAGTAATTTGTGATTATTAAGCAAAGTATTGAAGTCTTAACTTTCTGCTTTGGCGTACATATAGATAAATGCGATGTGAACTTATTTTATAAATTGCAACCCGATCGGATAATAAACATAGAAGTTACGCGAGTTAACATTTTCTATAGATTTGTGATGTCTTGCCTGCAAGCTGCTGCCAGTCACGAGCTTTTTCGATCTTTTTAATGCGAAAATGGTTATGTGTGTGTATGAGATCGAAATAGTTACTTAGCCGCACAGCAAGTCAGTACTGCGATGGTCTAATGTGTAGAGCAGCAGGCAGTCAAACAAAAGAATGGAGGTTCAATCCCTCGGGAAGGCGGTTTGTTTTTATTTTTACTATTTCACTATTTAGAAGTTAATATTTTATTTTTTTTTTCATTATTATAAAATTTGATTTCATTTATCAAATTTCAACAAATAATCTTATTAAATATAAATAAATAACACTCGGCTTTCTTGTGGTTATTCAATCTTGTAGTAGTGTTATTGTTGTGCATGACATTTGAAATTTTTGAGCAACTGGTCTAAAAATGCAATTTTAACGGGCGCGGAGCGCAGCGACGGTGGTCTAGTTGTTAGGATGACGAACTCCAATGCAAACGGCCAGGGTTCGATTCCCCACGGCGAAAAGAGAATTTAGCTATTTTAATTTTTTTATGTGCTGTATTTCATATATATTTGTTTACATTTATACATATTTATAAAGAATATGCATTTTTTAATTATTTGCCATTTATTTTTATTTATCTAATAATTTAGATATTAAGTGTTACATTTTGCCTTTTAAGATGTTTTGCATGCTGTACTTATGCGTGCATGCATACAATACATGCACACGAAGCTCACACATGCTTGCATATGTATATGCGTGTGAGGCAATACACAAAACATGAGGCAGGTCTGTTTAATTGTTAACGGACGTCTAAATTAAAGAAGAAGCAGTTGACGCTGCTGTGTGTGTATGTAACGAATTTTGGCACGCGCCAAAAATTCACATATCTCTCTCTTGTTCTAACTTATGCTATCGACTCTTGCTTTTTCGTTATTTTAATTTTTGTTTTTATTATATTAAACATTTTATTTCAATATATATTTTTTATGGTATATAAAAATAAACTGAAAATCCATGGCCTCTTACAGTCACCGCGTGACTGTAGCCTTTCCGACATGTTAGAAGTAAAAATAAAAATAAATATTGAGATCTCGAAATTTTTACAAGAATTTAATTTTCATCATTTATTACTTAATCGTAACTGTACTTTTGAGACATTATATTTGACAACTGAAAAAATATCTCTTTAAAAAAATATTTGGTCGTCCTGAAAAGGACGTTTGATATAGTTTGGTTTATGTGCACGAAATATTAAGTTGGGGATTTTAAGCCTTCTTTTCAGTCTTTTTTGGTAACAGCACTGCCTGGATGTTAGGCAAAACACCGCCCTGAGCAATGGTGACACCCGAAAGAAGTTTGTTCAATTCCTCATCGTTTCGTATAGCCAATTGCAAATGACGAGGGATAATCCTAGTTTATTTATAAAACAAATTTTTGATAAAAATGTAAGGTTACGTCGAAAACTGTACGTGCTGATAATGTTTTGACTTCGGACTCGGAATTTTTTGTGGAGCTGTGTAATCTGGCATGCCGAAGGTAGCATTTCTTTCTTGAGTTTTCTCTTTTTTTCCTATTTATGTTGGTCGACGGTATCTTCAATTTATTTAGCATAAATCAACACATTTTATTTCACATGCATTTCAATATTCAGATTAACGCATTAATCAAAAGCTTTAGCCAGAAAACGAATGCACTTTACATAAGCTAGAATAAGGTATATATTCTTAACCAGGATTACTAACAAGTCGATATAGCCATTTTTTCGAGCAATGCCTGACGCGATAATGCGCACCTCTGTGCCGTGTGAATAATGATGTTCTGCCGCTGGGGTCTAAGCGGTTCGACGACAATCCTCGCTCCAATTTTTACTAAGCACTTTTTCATTGTCAGGGACGACGCGCGCCTGTCGATGACAGCTTGAATAATAATTAGAAAATCGTCTGGCGGAATATTTGACTACTCGTCAGTAATATACGAACAGGTATTATCGCAGCAAATAGGCCTCAGCGTGTGTATAAGTCAGTTTAATTTTCTATTGTTGTTTGCTTGTAGACGAATATTTAGTTTGATTGTTATGATTATAAATTTAGCATGCAACGTTTGGCCCAAATTATGCGTTCGCTTATGGGAAAATGTTTGAAAATGGAATATATCATTGGAAGACGTGTTTTTCAATCATGTTATAAGATATCAGCAGGCGATACTATGTGTTGAGACCGATGATTTACGAATAAAACTCAATGGCCCAAAATTAACAATTTGTATGCAGCGCGCCAAGGGGCGATTGTGTAATACATGTTTAAACACACAATAAAATGTAAACAACAACAGCGTGAACTAGAATAAAGGCAGAAAAACGAAGTGCTGAAACACCAACAAAGCTCACAGAGTGCTCTGGAAATAATATATACATATTACATGCGATATGTCTGTGAAAGTTTACGCCCAACTAAAAGATACATATAAAATATATGTATATAGACCAGATATAGAATATTAAATACTCTTTTTTTAAACAATATCTAAATAATAATTTGTATATTTCAACTTAACTCTATATTATTTTGATGTCTTTGGCCTTTTTCTCGTGTTTTAGGTCCCTAAGGAATAGTCCAAGTGCCGCCTAAGGGTTATGTGTATTTCCACCCGCCAAGCTGCATAAAAGACAAAACCGCAACAATTTACAATAATTTACATACAATTTTTAAAACCGAAAACCGGCGAACAATTCTGACAATTAACTCACAAATGAATCCTTGTTGGTCAGAGAGGGCAATATATAAAGTAAATAAAACCACAGCTATAAACTGAGAACATCCATATATGTTACATGTTTGTGCACGTACAAGCAAATGCAGATTTAAATAAAATGATGGTTCATGAAATTTAATTTGAGTAAAATTACGCTGCAAAACAATTTACTTAAAGCAATTACAAATTTCAATAAATTTTCAAAACATGCTAAATGCAAATATGCTTGTTAGCTTCTTTGTATACCCTGGAACCGACATGGAGTTGCTTGATGCTTCAATTTTATATTAAGCATTTGTTTTTCAAAGCGCCTAAAGAAAGTTGGAGCACTTTGAAAAAATTAAGATTTTAATATTTTGCTACATTGTGATGTGTCCTATGAGCCGAAATGACTTCACATTGTTCACTACTCGACTGTGGGGTGTGGTAGGAAATACAAATAATCAACTGACCAAAAATTAAACTAGTTGGTCAATTTATTTACATATGAACTTGGATTTTAGTTTACTTTCCAAATTATTGTTGTTCTTCTTGTCATCCTGCTGAATAAGAGCCGTTCCTACGAATATTCATTTGGGTTCCAAAAATATTCAAACATGAATGTGGATTAAAGTCCTTGTGAGTTGAATATACTGCTGTAAGCTCTTTATTTGCGATAAACTAAATAGTTCTTATAGAACAGGCTGGGAGCCCTAGAATATGTCAAGAAAAAAGACTGTCAACTCTTTACTTCGAATAGATCCAGCTTACGAAGTGTTTTACTAACTGTCCAAAGTTTGTGTTGAAACCGGGAAAAGATTTCAGCTGTTGATGCGGTGTTCACGTGATAAGTGTCAGACTGAGTTATGGTACCTTAGCTTCATATGCTCGATTTGAGCTGACGTCCGGAATACCGAATGCAGCCCGGGGGCCTTCACTAGAGACATGCCCACTTAAGTATGCAACACAAATTTTTGTTCGCATCATGCACACGTAAGGACAAAGCTGAATAGACGGAATGTTGTTTGTGAGTGCGTGTGTGTGTACTGACTGTGTGTGTGTCCGTTGTTCCTTGGTATTTACTTGACAAAACGTGCGTAAAGTTTTAATTATACATTTTTACTAGTACACCCTTTTGGCTGTCATCAACCAGTAGACATTCTCCCTCTGTTGTAAACTTTCGGTCCCGCCTGCATTTAATGACACTTTTAACGTAAATTTGTCTCTGTCTTATATAAAAACAGCTGTTTCACATGGCACATGTAATTAGCTTTGCAATTTTTTCAAGTACTACTTTCCTTTGCCCTTGCGCGAAAATCGATTTTATTTGAGCAGCTGTAGTATGCACATGGACCATAATTATATGCTTGCCAACCTTGTAATCCCTATTATACCCTCCAAGCATTGAAAGTAGACAACTATTGGTATACAAGTCTATCCATTCGTCTTTATGAATCTTGTGTAAGAGCTATAGACACCATACTTAGCAGCGTTACATATACGACTGCATAAACATAGATTAACAGTGCTTATTATACCCGCTACTTAAAGAGAGCCTCACAAAACGTGAGGCAGGTCAGTGCATTTTTAACGGACGTCTAAATTAAAGAAGAAACATTTGACGCTGGTGTGTGTGTATATAATGAATTTTGGCACGCGCCAAAAATGCACATATCTCTCTATCGACTCTTGCTTTTTATACCCGCTACTCATAGAGTAGAAGGGTATTATAACTTTGTGCCAACCGAAAATGTATGTAACAGACAGAAGGAGACATCTCCGAACCCATAAAGTATATATATTCTGAATCAGTGTCAACAGCCAAGTCGATATAGCCATGCCTGTCTGTTCGTCCGTCCGTCTGTCTGTCTCTCCGACCGTGTGAACACCTGGATCTCAGCTATCATAAGCGCTAGAGTTTCAAAATTTGGTGACAATATGTGTTATTACTGCAGGCTGATCAAATTTATTTTGGATATTTGCCACGACTCCACCCGCCCCCATAAATAAAAAAATTGATTACAGCCACTATATTAGCCTTACAGCAACAATTTTATATATACGTTATAAATACCATTTTGCGCATGTTTCGTGAAAACTTGAGTAAGATTGGACTATAAATATGGAAGATATTAAAGAAATAGGAGTGTCCACGTGTTTTTGTCTGTCTTATTATGTTAGATATGCAAGATCCAGGTTCAACTCCGGCGGCAAGTACTTTTTTTCAATTATATGTAATAAAATTATTTGCACTGATCATAATTGCAATTTTATGGCATATGCATAATAGCTGAAATGGCCAAGTGGATATTGTCGTTGACTGCCGAGCGAAATGCTTCGAGCTCGATTTCTACCCAAAGCAAGTAAGGTGGTTTTTTGGGTACTAGCTTTTTTCAAGCATATAAAATATTTTAAGTTTTGTATTTTTATACCCTTCGACCATTGAAAATGGTCAAAAAAGGGTATACTAACTTTGTGCAAATGTATGTAACAGGCATAAGCAGGAGTGACAGATCTCAGCTATAAAAAAAGCTTGAGACACCAAATTTGGTATGAAGGTTCCTATATATCCGGGGCAGAACAAGTTTATGTCAAATGTTTGATGCCACGCCCAACGCCCCCGCAACTCGGTAACGATTATTAAGCAAAGTATTGAACTTATAAAGTTCTGCTTTGGTATGTATAAAGCTAAATGCAATATGCACATATTTTCCAAATTACAATCTGATCGGACCAATAACACAGAAGTTATTCAAGTCAACGTTGTCAGTACAAATGTTCGGTACGGGCAGCAGCCGACGCGCTGCTTTGAGCAGTTGACGCCGACGTCGACGTTGCGTCGTGTCGCTTTACTCTTTACGCGCGTCGCTGTGTGAGTGCGAGTGAGTAAGCTATATGTAGTATTTCTGCAGAATTCTCGGTTTTAAAATTATAAGTGTGGTTACACGCTTGTAACGGATTTGAAAAATTGGGGGAAGGGTATCTTACTGTCGGGCGCTCGACTAGAACCCTTCTGCTTAAAGCAGCACGCCGACTGCTGCTCGTACCGAACATTTGTACTGAAAACGTTGACTTGAATAATTTCTGTGTTATTGGTCCGATCGGATTGTAATTTGGAGGATATGTTTATATTGCATTTAGCTTAATACATACCGAAGCAGAACTTTATAAGTTCAATACTTTGCTTAATAATCGTATATTACCGATTTGCGGGGGCGGTTGGCTTGACATCAAACATTTGACATAAACTTCATCTGCCCCGGATATATAGGAACCTTCATACCAAATTTGGTGTCTGTAGCTTTTTTAATAGCTGAGATCAGTTGTCTCAAACAAACAGACGGACAGACAGACGGACATGTCTCAATCGACTCGGCTAGTGATCCTGAGCAAGAATATATATACTTTATTGAGTCTGCCACGCCTCTTTATGCCTGTTACATACATTTTGCACAAAGTTAGTATACCCTTTTTTGACCATTTTCAATGGTCGGAGGGTATAAAAAGCTAGAGACACCAAATTTGGCATGAAGGGTTCTATATATCATAGGCAGATAAAGTTTGTATCAAATGTTTGTGTCGACGTCGCGTCGCGTCGCTTTACTCACTCACGAGTGTCTGTGTGTGTGCGAGCGAGTATTTATGTGTTTGAAATTGTGAGTGTGGTTACACGTTTGTAATTTAGATTTAGGTTAAAAAAATTGGGAGAAGGGTATCTTACTATCGGGCGCCCGACTGTAGCCTTACCCAGTTGTTTTTTTCTGTTCTTATTCTTATTTTTTTGCATTATGCTATATCTTCTTTTAAAATCGATGTTAACGAAGTTTTTACTGTATTTAAAGACATTTAAAATCCTTGGTGATATTTCGCAGCAACACAACATAAACGACAAATCTTTTACACATTCATCATTTAAAGCCCTCTGATAAGTTCTAACTGGACATTGAAAGCAAATTGACAATATCCAATTAGAACCGCGTGCAACTTTCATAATGAAAACAAATTTGAGACTGTGAGACGTGTTTTTTTTCGCATAGTTGTAGCGGGTTTACCACAGTTGGGCGCGCTCGACTGTAGCCTTTCCGACTTGTTTTCTTATACAGTTCACAATACAAACTATGTTTTAAATTCTGTTTAAATTTAAGGGCTAGCTTTTCAGTACATTATTTTGAAGCGCCGTAAAGTTAGATTCGTTTCTTATCGCGTGTCAGTTTCAAGTTACCCAGCAAAGTTTGCGGGCGTTCGTACTGGATGCCAAGTTGAATGAAAGAAAACATAAACAAGTGGGTAAGGCTACAGTCGGGCGCCCGACAGTAAGATACCCTTCTCCCAATTTTAAAAATCCGTTACAAGCGTGTAACTATACTCATAATTTCAAACAAAAAGTTTGCACAAATTTTTCTACTACATATAGCCCTCTCGCTCGCACTCACACAGCGACGCGCGTAAAGAGTAAAGCGACACGACGCAACGTCGACGTTGGCGTCAACTGCTCAAAGCAGCGCGTCGGCTGCTGCCCGTACCGAACATTTGTACTGAAAACGTTGACTTGAATAACTTCTGTGTTATTGGTCTGATCGGATTGTAATTTGGAGGACATGTTCATATTGCATTCAGCTTTATACATACCAAAGCAGAACTTTGTAAGTTTAATGCTTTGCTTAATAATCGTAAATTACCGATTTGCGGGGGCGGTGGGCGTGGCATCAAACATTTGACATAAACTTCACCTGCCCCGGAAATATAGGAACCTTCATACCAAATTTGGTGTCTCTAGCTTTTTTAATAGCTGAGATCTGTTGTCTCAAACAAACAGACGGACAGACGGACAGACAGACGGACATGTCTCAATCGACTCGGCTAGTGATCCTGAGCAAGAATATATATACTTTATGGGGTCTGCCACGCCTCCTTATGCCTGTTACATACATTTTGCACAAAGTTAGTATACCCTTTTTTGACCATTTTCAATGGTCGAAGGGTATAAAAAGCAAACGAAAAAGGCATATGGGTTGCTCTGATGCTTGAATGTTACGTGTTTGCCATGTAGACATATATGATATACATATGTTTGTATGTACACATACTAATTTAGACATACATACATGGACATCTTGTATGTGCATCGGTACAGAGATTTTACCTTAAGTCGTGTGGAATGTGAAATGCAAGTTCAATGTCCTTTTCAAATGGTCAGCGTGCAGCGGAAGTCCAGTCCCGATAACTTTTCAGTTGTTTTTACATCTGTAATGAAATTTTCCCACAGCACTGGCGACACTGGCAGCAAAATATCATAATATTTGCGCTGCATACTGCAAAACTTGACTTGAAGTCAGATTATTGTATAAATAGTACTGTCTATATAAAGAAGACAATGGCTAAAAACAGAACAGAGCAGAGCTATTAATCTCCCATAGTAAGACGAGCCAAAATAGCCAGCAACATGCTAGACAAAAGATTGTTTGCGTTCCAACGGGCGGATAGCATCAATCAGTCAATTTCAATGCATACAACATCCTAGAGGAATTAGTGCGAATTAAGTA
This sequence comes from Zaprionus kolodkinae, assembly GCA_018901885.1. NCBI lineage: Eukaryota > Metazoa > Arthropoda > Insecta > Diptera > Drosophilidae > Zaprionus > Zaprionus kolodkinae. The sequence goes on from JAEIFM010000508.1 coordinate 25,190, forward strand.
ACTCTCATAAGCGTAGTCCCCCTCTCTGTCAATCTAATCGCGCCTGGCTCTCTCTTTCAGCAAATGTCTCAACGAACTTGGCGTTGAAATCCGTTCAGCTCCAGCTTCACTTCAGTTGAGTTCCGCTCGGCGCCGTTCTCGTTTCGTTCGATCCATCGATGGTGGCGCCAAGGGAGCATAACTTATGCCCATTGTAGATGTAATGAAGCGAATGTTTTATTGAAATGCACAACACAAGTCAGCCAAAGTAGTCAACTAGGCAGTCATCCACGCAAGAAGCCAGCCAACAATCACTCATCCACTCAGTCAGTCCGTCTGTCCACCAGTCCGTCAGCAATTGAGAAATCCAAAGGATGAAACCCCAAAGTAGGAATTTCCGTAGAACACGACGTTGTCATAAAGCTGTTGATGCCGAGTTTTAAAGCATTGCATGCAATTATACTCTGAAAAGGAGATGGCCAAATATTTTGTATATTACGCGCGAGAGAATGACTCTGGGAGTGAATTTATACTAACATATCTGTTATATCTAAGGGGGAAAAAAGAGAGATCGTACTAAAACAGTTGACCAACTCGTAGAATAAGTTTAAATCAGACCTTATCGATCTTCAAAACAAATTTAGTTAGTCGGCTCATCTTTAAACTGTATTGCATGCTTTGTGACAACTATCCACCCATAACATTCTGACACGTTACTTGACGCTCAACTAAGTGCGACAACGGACAAGTAACAAAATGTTGCGGTAATCAACTCAATTAGCTCAGGCACAAGGGTCACACACACAAACACACACTTAGGGCTTCCTCGAGTAGAAACAACAACAGAAAACTCAATTAGATGCCATAACTAAATAATCACAAACACATTTAAACAAACAACGAGAGCGACGGCAGCAACACTTTCAGCTTCTAGGCGACAAGAACAGCTGTATGCAGGAAAACCAGGTCAATAACAACACCAGTAACGGCAGCAACAACAAGAATAATTTTCTGAAACAATGACGACAACTGCTGTGTGGAAAATTGCTTAAAATGTGCAGAAGCCAAGCCAAAGAAGTCTCAGCTGAAGCTGTTTCTGCTGTTGGTGGGAGCACCATTCCAACGTGTGACGCACGTGACAAAACTTGTCAAATAACTTTACTTGACTTTGACTGCGAATCCGGTTTAAGTAAGCAACACAGTCGAGTGGGAAAGAACTCTCTGAGACTAACAGCCGAAATCCCGGTGCACACTTCCCAACGCTAGAAGTAAAAGAAATACGATATTTATATTGTGAATTGCAATAACGAAGAAAAACGGTTGGTCTCTTATCCTGGCAGCCTGAAATAAGCAGAATATAAGGGAAAAAGGCAGAAGGAAAACTCAAAGCTTATACACGTCGACGGTTGGTAAGGAGCACTTGTTGCTTTCTCTCAACAATGAGTTATGGTCACGGACAACCTTGGGGAACGAGCTTCGCGAAATATTTTAGAAGTGCAGAAGTGTATTTCTATTTGATTCGCTGGCAGGCATATAGATTCAGCTTCTGCTCTGTGTACACAGATTTCACCCAAGTTAGGCAGAGTACAAATGATAATGGTTAGCCAAGGGATATGCGGATCAAATACTGAAAGAGAAACAAGTGGGTAAGGCTACAGTCGGGCGCCCGACAGTAAGATACCCTTCTCCCAATTTTCCAAATCCGTTACGAACGTGTAACCACACTCATAATTTCAAACAGAGAATTCTAAACAAATACTTCTACTACATATAGCTTACTCGCTCGCACTCACACAGCGACGCGCGTAACGAGTAATGCGACACGACGCAACGTCGACGTCGGCGTCAACTGCTCAAAGCAGCGCGTCGGCTGCTGCCCGTACCGAACTTTTGTACTGAAAACGTTGACTTGAATAACTTCGGTGTTATTGGTCATATCGGATTGTTATTTGGAGGATATGTGCATATTGCATTAAGCTTTATACATACCAAAGCAGAACGCTATGGGTTTAATACTTTGCTTAATAATCGTAAATAACCGATTTGCGGGGGCGGTGGGCGTGGCATCAAACATTTGACTCGGCTAGTGATCCTGAGCAAGAATATATATACTTTATGGGGTCTGCCACGCCTCCTTATGCCTGCTACATACATTTTGCACAAAGTTAGTATTCCCTTTTTTGACCATTTTCAATGGTCGAAGGGTATAAAAAACAAGAAAGAATGTTAGAGGCAGCATCCCGAAGGTTGAATACCCATGCAGCCTATCACAAAAATTTACGGCGACTAGGCGTTAGTCAATTTGATTATAAAACGGGTATACTAACTTTGCGCAAGTAAATGTACAGTCAGTCATAGGGAGCCAAGCCAGTCAACGTTAACGTCAATAGAAAACGTTAAATTGCGTAACTTCTTTGTTTATTATTCGATCGAATTGCAATTCATAGAATAAGTTCACATCGCATTTATCTAGATGTATGCAAAAGCAAAAAGTTCAGACACGGGGGCGATGGGCGTGGTACCCGAAATATAAAAAATACGTTTACTGCCTAGGATATACAGGAATCTTCATGCCACATTTGGAGTCTCTAGCTTTCTTAATAGCTGAGAATCAGACGCTCATACCGACAGACAGACAGACAGACAGACAGACGGACAGACAGACAGACATTTTTTAAAATTCATGACTTTATAATTGGAGCTTAATAAGGAACAATGACTTTATTTGTCTAAATCCAATTTACAACTGATTACCCTTAGCTGTCCCTAACAAGCGGTGAGATACGATTTTGATACAATTTTGACAGCACATTAAGAACGTAATAAGAATAAGATTTGCCAAATCTGGTTGCAATATCTTGAAAAACAACAAAATTCGGCCGATAGCTTCTATGACAGCTATTCGATATATCGGTCCGATCTGGCTCGTTCCGACTTATTTACAGCCTACAGCAATAAGAAGCTTGTGTGCCAAGTTTCATGAAGATAGCTCAAAAACTGAGAGACTAGTTTGCGTTGCAACAGACGGACGGACGAACGGACGGATAGACGGACATCCATTTTTCGACTCCTCTGGATATATATATACTTTATAGGGTCGGAGATGTCTCCTAAGGTGCGTTGCAAACTTCTGGCTAACGTCGACGACGGCGTCAATTGCTCAAAGCAGCGCGCAGGCTGCTGTCGTACCGAACATTTGTACTGAAAGCGTTGACTTGAATAACTTCTGTGTTATTTATCCGATCAGATTGTAATTTGAAGGATATGTTCATATTGCATTTAGCTTTATACATACCAAAGCATAACTTTACAAGTTCATTACTTTGCTAAATAATCAAAAATTACCGATTTTCGGGAGCGGTGGGCGTGGCATCAAACATTTGACATAAACTTCATCTGCCCCGGATATATAGGAACCTTCATATCAAATTTGGTGTCTCTAGCTTTTTAATAGCTGAGATCTGTTGTCTCCAACAAACAGACGGACAGACGGACATGTCCCAATCGACTCGGATAGTGATTCTGAGCAAGAATATATATACTTTATGGGGTCTGTCACGCCTCCTTATGCCTGTTACATATATTTTCACTAAGTTAGTATACCCTTTTTTGACCATTTTCAATGGTCGAAGGGTATAAATATTGAGTTCCACATGTATTTCCTCATAAAAATAATATATTTGCTTAATAGATTCAAACATATGCTTCAATCTTTTGAAAATGGTCAAAAAAAATGACGTCGCGTTTTTTCTTCACGTGCGTGGCTGTGTTTGTGAGAGCGAGTAATCCATATATATTAGAATAAATTGTGCAGAATTCTCTGTCAGAAATCATAAGTGTGAATATATGCTTGGTACGCATGTTAAAAATTGGGAGAAGGATATCTTTCTGTCGGGTGCGCCTGACTTGAGGGTTACCCACTTGTTAGTCTCTATATAGCTATTGAAAACAGATATAAAACCTTTGTTAAATTTACAATACCGTTTGGTATTATTTCATACTCGCAAAAGGGGTTTACAAAATAGTATTCCATCAATAACTGTTAATGAGTACACATGGACATACAGACGGACATATATAGTTCGTTCTCTGATGACGAAGATTAAGATATATGAAATTACTTTATGTGATCGCAGATGTTTCCTGTTGCCTCTTTAAAGCCTTGCTAGGATTTAAGAAACTGTAGAATATTTGATGTAAAATATGCTCTAAATTTTTATAACAAGTAGTCCCTGCATTTCAAATTTTCAATCGATGTGAGCTTGTTACTCCAGCTATCCTCTAAGTTTATTATTCTCATCTGGGCTCTCGTACGGTAAACACCTTTTGGAACCAACCGATATAATTATTATTTTCTGATACCTAGTTCCGTAATCAGGCTAAGGTGAGTAAAAAATATTAAATAATTGCAAAATCAAGTGTGAATTTATTATTTAAGGAAAACTATACACGATGTGTAATCCTTGCTTGCGATCAATGCCGGGTACTTGCTGTGGCCCTACTGGCGGATTAGGACCCTGTGGGTTCTGCGGCCCATACAATGGACAGTGGTTTAGAGCTATCAATCATTGCGCGGGCCCTTGTGGCCCATATGGTTGTTGCTCCTGCTACGGTCCTTCTGGCGGACACGTTTAGCCTGCTTAGAAGGGACATAGGTGTCAGCAAAGAAATCATATGGTAAAGACAAAGGATGAAATGCTCTGGTTTAGTGCGTCAACGCGCATAGCTCTATTTTTTACATGACTCAATTATTTTCATAATGGCCAAAAGATCGTGCTGTCCCAAGAATATCAATAAATTCTACGTGATTCTTTAAATTCCGTGTTTTAAATAGAAGAGCTTCGTGCTCGATTGCGGCGACTTATATTTATTTAATACTAGCGACCCGCCCCGGCTTCGCACGTTCCGTTGACGATTCGTTATCTCTTGCTGAAAGTGCTCTTCTGCGTTCACTGTACTACGACCTATGTTCGAACGACGACGTCTTCCAGACATGACTTTATAATTTCTGTACAAAATTTATTCAGTTCTGTAGGATTGGAATAGTATCAATGTAACAGCGTACCCTCCTCGATGTAACATCGTCTAACCCATCGATAGTTTTTAATCGATTGTTCCCCTGGAATGGTCTTTTTTGGTTCAAGTAAGAAGAAGTAGATCGCGTACACACATACAGAAGTCGTTGAAGAAAAGTCGTTGAATAACTTAAACAACGATTTTAATCAAATTAAAAGTGCTTCACTACATAGTATAAATGAACAATGTATTCAAGGTATTTAATTGGTTAAGGATTAATGCTGTATTGGTTAAAATCGCTTCGAAAATTAGGCTTTATTTGTCGTAAAAAGTAAACGACAAAAAAATGTATTGTGCATTTTTCATAAGAGATAGACATGTACCATCGCGGACTTTTTTGTAGACCATTTCAATGTGTACAATTCTTAGTACATTATTTTGATAAAACTCGTGGACATAGGGACAGATAAAGCGACTTTGTTTTATACTATGTAGTGAAGAATTTGATTATCTTTATTAATTGTATTCCTTAGTTTGAGGCATCTTAAAAAATTTTGCCACGGATGGAATTTAGGGTATTACACCCTCAGAAAGTAGTCTTTCCTGCTGTGCGATCAATGGCCCAGTTATATTGCTGCCTTGTTCAGTTTCGCTGAAATGCACAGATCTGAGAAATATGTATTTGGTTTTAAAATAATGTATTCTATTTTGCGCAAACCAAACAAAATTATACAATAATATATGGAATGATCAAACAGTGCTCTGTGTACAATACTATTTATGCTTGTGCAATGTGTGGGTCAAGCGAAAAATTTACCGAGTCAGTCTCTGAAATTTTTCGCGGAGAGTCGATGCAGCCGGTTGTGTTCCAAAAAATATTGGCGGTAACATGTTGAAAATTTTAAGTGAAACTGAAATAAAACATTACTTAGCACGCTTTGCTACGCGTGACTGACAGAGTGACGGAAAGTAATCGACATTATTAAGATCAGGGGCCTGACCCTTGACTGTTTTGACCGACACCGGGTGGGGCTGCTTTTTCGTACGCACTGTAACCTCACATTGACTTTCACGTAATGCGGGCGGCACGTAAACCCCTTTTTGGGCTGTTACATTTGCTTGAGACTTTTGCGCTATTGACGGTAAGACTTTTTTTTCGGCAGATTCAATCGTCTTCTGACTAAGATTTGCTGATAGCTCTGAGGAATTTAATTTAGTCCAGGGACATGAAGATCTGCCAAAATCTTCAGTGTATTGCCCAACACCTAGACCATCGCCTCCAGTATCCTCTTGCTGTACACTTTCGCTGGGAATAAAAGAGTTCTCAACAGGAACAACAACCATATTGGGTCCTATAGTAAGCTTAGTGCTGCTCTTTAGATTTCGAAATGGTTGATCGTGCTCGGCTGTGAAGTCCCACCATTCATCCTCCTCATCAATGGCCTCATCGGAAAAACGTATGCCAAACTCCAACGAAGGGCGTGGACTGTTTGTCCCATCCATATGCTCAAGCTTATCAGAACACTCCACTTCCTTAGGCACTTTGGTGGTCTCTTCCAGTGTTCGATAGAGCTCTTCAGCGGCCAAGAGGTTTGTTTTTGTTGCGGACCTTTTGCGATCCTTTTTTGCAAAAAAATCATCTAAACTGGACATTTGTGTTGTTTTGTTTTAAATTGGTTTTGAAAAATCACTAATTTCGTTCTGTGCTTTTAGAAACCATAAATTTTACGACAATGGCATACTTGATTATTTTTAAAACATTGAACCCACCTTTGAAAAAAAAAATGTTCGTGAAAATATAACATGATCTTAAAAGATTTTGTGAAGTAGCTTTTCAGAAGTTTATGAGTTCAAACAATTAATGAAAGCTGCAATCGATCACTTCCGAAGGTAAGATATCCTTCGTGCTGCTCTAAGTATTAACAAGTGGGTAAGGCTACAGTCGAGCACCCGACAGTAAGATACCCTTCTCCCAATTTTTAAAATCCGTTACAAACGTGTAACCACACTCATTATTTTAAAAATAAATTCTGCACAAATACTTCCGCTACATATAGCTTACTCGCTCGCACTCACACAGCGACGCGCGTAAAGAGTAAAGCGACACGACGCAACGTCGACGTCGGCGTCAACTGCTCAATGCAGCGCGCCGGCTGCTGCTCGTACCGAACATTTGTACTGAAAACGTTGACTTGAATATCTTCGGTGTTGTTTGTCCGATCAGATTGTAATTTAGAGAATATGTTCATATTGCATTCAGCATTATAGATGCAGCAGAATGTTGTGACTTCTATACTATGGCTCAATCGACTCGGCTCGTAATCCTGAGCAAGAATATATACACTTTATGGGGTCTGCCACGCCTCCTTATGCCTGTTACATACATTTGCACAAAGTTAGTATACGCTTTTTTGACCATTTTCAATGGTCGAAGGGTATAAAAAGGGTGATCCAACGATCTGTGCCAATTACCGCGGAATCAGTCTCATCGCCATACAAGGTTCTATCAAGCGTAATATGCAAAAGACTAAAGCCGTATGCCAACACACTGATTGGACCTTATCAGTGCGGCTGTAGACCTGGCAAATCCACTATAGACCAGATCTTTGCATTACGCCAAATCCTGGAGAAGACCTACGATTATAAGGCTGCATTCGATAGCCCGATAAGGGATCCCGATCCTGCGAAGCTGATTCGACTGTGCAGAATGACGTTGAGTAGCACTACAAGCTCCGTCTAGGTAGGAAAGAACCTCTCCGAACCTTCCAATACCGTTCGAGGTTTCAGACAAGACGATTCTCAATCTGGTGATGAAGGGGTACTGCGGAATGCTGGGGTACACCGAGATGTTACAGCAGCATTTTTGGCAATCGAAAAGGAGGCAGCAAAAGTGGGTTTGGAAGTAAACGAGGGTAAAACTAAGTATATGCTGTCCAGTAGCAAGGAATCCCAGCGCCTGGGATCCCAATTAGACGCAGGCAGTTATACTTAAGGATTTAATATACCTTGGCACTGCTGTCAACTCCAAAAACAACTTAAGTATGGAGATCAAGCGGAGAATCACATCTGCAAACAGGTGTTACTATTGGCTCAGTAAGTAAATGTGTAGTGGAGCTCTCTCTCGACAGACAAAAGTAACACTTTAGAAGACGCTCATCCTACCCGTGCTCTTATACGGCGCAGAGGAAAGAGTACTGTCACAAATGGATGCAGCAGCGCTTGGAGTGTTCGAGAGAAAAATACTACGTAAGATCTGTTCGCACCGGGGACGACTTTTGCATCCCAATGAACCAAGAACTGTACGAGCTCTACGACGACATTGACGTAGTCCGGCGCATTACAATACAACGTATGCGCTGGCTCGGACATGTCGTACGTATGGACGAAGAAGCTCCAGTTAAAAAGGTGTTAGAGGCAAGAGTCGACGTTGGACGACAAAGGGGAAGACCACGGCTCCGGTGGATGGACCAAGTGGAGGAGGACCTGACCGCGCTTGGTGTAACCAATTTGAGGAGGCGCGCAAAGAGAAGAGGATGCTGGCGGGAGACGTTGAGATCGGCCGTAACCCGATGACGGGTTGTAATGGTCATCCAAGAAGAAGAAGAGGGAGGATTCTGAGTTGATTACTCTAAAAAGCTTATTATAATCAGCACAGAGAACTCTAAAAGAATTATGCAAGATATAGTTATTATTACAAAAGCACAACGAAAGTGGTACGAAATTTCGTATAACCCTAGCAGGAACACAAAAGTTTCGATGGTTAAGCAGAAAAGGAGAGTCAATGTCGTATTTTATTAGTTTTTTTGTAACCATAACGCTCAACATAATACGACGGTTAGTTAGTAGGTGGTAAACCTACGATAGAAAACCAGTTAAAGCGACGCAAAGAAAAGAGCAAAAAAGGTTTTTGGACAGACTTAATTCTGTCTTGATGGACCTGGTATTGAGGAGACCACACACAGCCAATTCTTTAGTCCATCTTTTCATGGAGCCAAGAGCCCGATACGCCTTATCGACAATGTGTGATCAAGGGGATAGTTGACAACGTGGGAATTGCTTCTATAAAAAGACATAACCTTGCACTTCGAACAGTTTAAATATAGCAAATTATGGCTACACCAAGTAAAATATGAGTCAATATCGACTTGAAGTGAATTAGCGGACAGCTTATTGTATTTTAAGCAAAGTTTCACACTATTAGCATTCATTAGAATATTAAAAATTTTAATATTATATTAAACAAGTCGGAGGCCATGGATTTTGAGTTTATATATTTAAAGTAAACCTTAAAAAAAAGTATCGCAAAAACATGAAATTTTGTATAAATACATTTTATTAAATAGTCGCCGCTCGAATTCGCTTTCGATTATCATTTATAATCGGAACCCAGGGAACACCACGAGGAGGCCACTACAAATGTAATGGGGTCAGTTGTTTTGAAAAACAATTCTGACCTACGAGTCGACTTGGGTTGCTCTCTGCAACCCCAATATTCCCCAAAAAATTTATTTCTGCACTAAGTGCAGATAGATAGATTCTATCTATCTATTTTAATACTTACTTATCTTATATAGTAAAATAATAATTAAATGACTATATAAATAAATAAATAATACATATACTAATATTATGCCTGGCAAACCTACAACTCAGAACTTTGAAAGTCTACTAAAACACCACTATGGTGACTATATATGGTCTCATACGTGCGCGCATTGGCCCTAGACGATGCCAAATCTAAAAGAGACACATATTCTAAGTTTTCTAAGAAACTAAAAACCCTACGACTACACCCTCTGAGAGATCGCAAGCAAAAATTAAAATCTCCTAAAATTGTGGAATTACAATTGAGAAATGGAAACCTCTGAAATATGTCTTCAAATTCTGCTTCAAATTTTAACAATGGATATGCTGGAGTTTTATAAATAATAAGGAACCCTACTGACTTATATTTTAATACGGCATATTCAAAAACTGCAGAAGAAAGGTTGTTGGAATCACTATAATACCGACCACTGGAGAAAAAACTAACATTCTCAAGTAACTCATTTTTAATGAGGATAAGAATGCCTCTTTTCGGTCGAGTTCTGTTGGCTACTGACTCAAAATCTAGCCGTACAACTTGTGTAAAGCTAGGTATTTCAAATGTTTCATTTGAGAAATTGATGTTTCGACGAAACATAAAAGTTTTGATCGCAGCATTAGCAGATCGGAGCAAATGTCGCTAATGTGACAATGCAAGCTTTGAGTGTTGTGGAAGAGTGCAGTAAACGAATTGTCATTGAAAAGACAGTTATAGTGAGAATAGAGAAGTTTTTCACATCTTAAGATTCTAAGCTCTTGTTCAACAGGTGACTGGAAGTCAGATTTTGGGGGCATGAATCCCCCAACAATGAAAAGTCCTGCAGCATTTGTAGCTCTACTGCAGGCTACATACAAAGCCTCACGACTCATACGAGAAGTTGTGTGGACCACTGCTTTGCTGTATGTTGCTCCTTGGCTTTTATGAATAGTTATACCTTCTGCAGGTACAACTGGGAATTGATCACGGTCAATAGAAACTTGCTGATTGGAATGGAACTGAAAACTTTTTGTAGTTTTGAAGATTGGCGTCCAAGAACGCTCTAGTGGATGCGAGCACTTGGCCCGAGCATTCACTCCTACACTATCATCTAAAAATTGTATCCAAAGAATTTGAGGAGCATTGGATGCATTGAAACCTATGTCCATTAGAATGCCTGAGGCTCCATTTACTAAGCCATCAGCCGTATCTATATTGACTGTAACCATGTATTTGGCAGTGGATTTTAAAATTAAAGATGTTGGTAGACCTTGAGTTTTGGAGGTCTTGAAAGTTTTGACTGCCTCCAGGTGTCTATCTTTAATTTCAGCGCTAAGATGTGAAGCTTTAATGAAATCAAGAGCTGTTGAAATGTGTTGTGCAGTTTGAATTGAATTTAATTTTGTCGTATTAAAAATATCGGTATCCTCATTTCTATAAAACAAATGAATTGCATCATTTGGCAATTCGCTGGCTGGAGAAACTCTGGAACGAAGAAGCGAAATGTCGTCAGACGACATTTGTCCAGATGCCATATTATTTAATGCTACAGCGAAAGCCTGATCATCTCTCTGTCGCATGATCTCAGTGAGTTCAAAAAACTTGAAAGAATCCCATAACGAAGATCCGTATATCGCACTATAGGGATCATGCGAGTCAGATGTGGATTTGAAAATCCAACGATCTCCAACAGGACTGAGCTGTCTGAGATCGCTAAAAACGATAACAGAGATCCGAATGGTGTCTCACGGTTATCTAAAATTTGTTTAAGCCGGCTATCTAGATAGGAGAACATTTTTGCTCCTACCATAGAAATTTCATCTATAATTAAAAGTTTAAGGTCAATAAATCTTGAACGAAGGGTGTTCAAGAGATCGTCCCCTAAATTTTTGAAAGCGGTCCCAGATTGGTTCACGGGAAGTGAAAACATGGAATGAAGGGTAGAACCCCCAATTCCAAACGCTGCCTTTCCAGTTGGAGCACATAGGGCTATTTTGGCAGTTGATGGGTCGCATCCTGGTCTACGAATATATAATTGAGACAGGGACTGAAAGAGAGCTGAAATAAGCCGACTTTTGCCCACACCGGCTCCGCCACCTACAAACTCATAAAATACCTTGTTTTGCTGGGCATTATGCAAAATGTGGGTAAAATAGGTTTTTTGCTTAATATTAAGCGAACGAACAATGCTGCATAAATTTTCAGCAGATAAAAGTGGCGGAAGCTTAATAACTCGGATAGTGTCATCCGGTTCTTGAATTTGATCAGCATTTCCATTGACATTCAAAACGTTCAGTTGAGAACTTATGTCAGGTAGACCTAATACCCTAAATTCATTATCTAAATCTCCTAGCTGGTCACCTACACTATCTTCGACATTGGTTTCCATTTCCATGGCCCTTCTAAGCGCGTCTTCTAAATCTTCTAACACATTATATTTCTTAAAATTAACCCTGATCGCTTCCTGATTTTCCCTATACACTTCCTCACAATTTAAATCTAACAACTCTATTTGCTCATCCCTCCATGGCAAATACAACATTAAAAGTTCCCTAAAATAATTGGCCCTATCTTTATTAATATTAAAACTCCTAAAGCGAATTATTCTTGGTTTTGTTCGCTCTCGAACAAAACCACTACCATCAAGTAAGGGAAGAGGCGCACTATCTACGACTTCGTTAACTTCGGCATCTTCATTGTCAGAGTCCTGACGAGTTGCTCTGGTCGACTTAGAAAAAGTAAAATTTGCTGCGAAATCGGCTAAGGTAATGCCGTGTAGGCTATGTGGTCGTTGAACGTAGTGCTCAATCAACCCGACAACAAAAATGTCAGTTGAATCATGGGGTAAACTCTCAAGTTGCTGTTTGGGCTTCAGCATTTTGACCCTATGCTGTGGAAGTGCAGTATTTATATAGGCTTCTCCGTTGCTGGCCTCAGACAATCGGATTCCTAAACAGCAATAGGCGGCTAACTGAGCATCAAATTGCATCAAAACTTCTCTTTAGAAAAATTTGTGGCTTTTTTAAGCCAGATCTTAGAGCATATATATATTCCTCGTAACTGAGGCTCACCTGGTTGTGAGAAAGAAAGTTTTCGAAAATGCTCAAGTGACTGATATTTTCAGAATCGAAATTGAAATTTAATACACTTTGTATTTTCTTCAAATTTTCTCGATGAAGGGAACAATTATCAGTCTCTTTGGGAAGAGGCCTAAGAATTTCTGTCCGGGGCATTGGAAAATAGGGCATACCAAAGCGACAATAGGAGTTTCCTCCCAATTCACGTTGGCATGAATGCCCGTGCTTGTGCTTTTGGTACTCTATGTATGGAGCGAGTTCAGCATTTGTTACATCTGTGGTAACGAATTGATCGATAAATTCGACAACTGGAGGAATGGAAGATTCATTCTCAAAATCCACTAATGGGGCGTCTTTAAGCCAAAACATTCCGTGGATATGAGGTGAACCCCTTTGCTGGAACTCAACTCTCCAATAGTACATGACCACATTGTGTCTTCCAAAAACACCCCCTTCCTTTTTCATAATTTTGAACAATTGCCTCCAGCGATTGTCAAAATACCTAACACATGTTACTGGGTCGGTACGAATCAGTCTAACCTTTTCGTTAGAAGCCAAACTTATTGCCTCCTCTTCCGTAACTTCCTCCTTGTCCACAATTCTTTTTAATAGGACAAGAAGCTCTTCCCACCTACTCTCTGCAGCCGACAAGGTTAAAAAAAAGGTTGGCAGACCGAATTGCCGGATCATTGCCATGACCTTCTTTTTCTCAGCTTCCCAATGAGCAGGAGACGTTCGAATACCCTTAAGAACCCTATATCCGTCATCATGGCGAATAAGACTATCTATCTTTGCCTCATTAAGGGCGTTTGAGGCAGTAATCGCTCGTGAAGAGCTATGCTTCCTTAAGCATATGGAAGTATTATTCCTAATGTGGATAAGCTCTAACTTCTTATAATTAAAGAAGATCTTATCAACTCTACAACCTCGGATCTAACTACGGTTGTAAATGTTTGCGCAGTCTTGCGTTTAATGCCAGCATATATGGTTGGAAAAGCTAATTCCTCAGAATCAGCATCCAGAATCATATCGAGGGGTCTTTGGCCTTCGCCAGGAGCAATTATATTTCTTTGCATGGCAACATTTGAAATATTATTCTCAAGCAGAGTTTCTTGTCCCCCCGGATTAAGCTCCTCCACTTCAATGTCCTCATTAGGACGAAGTGATCTTTGAAATTCTTCAATTAAATTATTAACAAAGTCTGTATCTGCTTGAGAAGCTATGAAGGGAACAGTATCGGAAGCGAAATTCGACATCCACTGTTCATTTAGTACTACATTATGCTTCTTATAGAGCTCACTGTCTACTAAAAATCGAATTGCATCTGCAATTTTCAAAGGCCTGATGGTTTCTGCCATGAAATCATGGTTATATTCCATCCTACGTCTGAGGTGGAGCTGTACAACCTCTGCTTCGTGAAAAGCTCGTGGTAACGATGTTACAATATTGCTAACTGGAATAGGGACGTTAACAACAGCTCCTTTAATTGCGTTTTGTCGGCCAATACCTAAGGTTTTGATAACCATAAATGGAAGGCGAGGAGAAATTAGTCGTTCCTCTAATGGAGTAAGCCCTTTGAGACATTCGGGCAAATTTGGGAAGTCTAAGCCATTTGAAATAGAAAATTTTGGCTTCCTACCAGCTTTTATATTGCGGCTACAAGTATTACAAAACTGGAAAGTTTCGTCAGAAGATGGGAACTGACTGGAAAGACTTAAAATATCCGCACTATGCTCATTTCTACTTTTAACAAAAGCCCTGCTCATTTTGGTAACCTGAAATGGAAACCAAAGGCCTTTGCAACAAAGGCAAACTTGATCAAGTCCCAGCTTAACCATCCTTTAAATGTACCTATTTGAGCTTCTAATAAGGTTAAGCTGGGGGAGAAATCTTCCAAGTTATTCGAACGCTCTTCTCTCATGCGGTCAGCATTTCGTCGGTTTTCTGCTACCCTACTCTGACTCATGCTCCTAAATTGACTGACTCTTTGGCTAAGTCGCCTCTCGTCTCGTCGTCTTACTGATCGACGTAATCTGTCAGCTCCTCTCTCCTCCTGCCTAATACCTTCATTTGTTCGTCTCTGTCTTCTATTTCGTGTGTTTATTTGTTGTTCAGCTGTCCGTATGTCATTGTCCTGTCTACGGGTGGATCTCCGCAATCTATCGGCTCCTCTCTCTGCCTGCCGATATTCCCCTTCTGTTCGTCTCTGCGTTCTATTCCGCGTATTTATTCCCTGTTCAGTTGTCCGTATGTCATTGTCCTGTCTACGGGTGGATCTCCGCAATCTATCTACGACTTCGTTAACTTCGGCATCTTCATTGTCAGAGTCCTGACGAGTTGCTCTGGTCGACTTAGAAAAAGTAAAATTTGCTGCGAAATCGGCTAAGGTAATGCCGTGTAGGCTATGTGGTCGTTGAACGTAGTGCTCAATCAACCCGACAACAAAAATGTCAGTTGAATCATGGGGTAAACTCTCAAGTTGCTGTTTGGGCTTCAGCATTTTGACCCTATGCTGTGGAAGTGCAGTATTTATATAGGCTTCTCCGTTGCTGGCCTCAGACAATCGGATTCCTAAACAGCAATAGGCGGTCTCGTCGTCTTACTGATCGACGTAATCTGTCAGCTCCTCTCTCCTCCTGCCTAATACCTTCATTTGTTCGTCTCTGTCTTCTATTTCGTGTGTTTATTTGCTGTTCAGCTGTCCGTATGTCATTGTCCTGTCTACGGGTGGATCTCCGCAATCTATCGGCTCCTCTCTCTGCCTGCCGATATTCCCCTTCTGTTCGTCTCTGCGTTCTATTCCGCGTATTTATTCCCTGTTCAGTTGTCCGTATGTCATTGTCCTGTCTACGGGTGGATCTCCGCAATCTATCGGCTTCTCTCTCTGCCTGCCGATATTCCCCTTCTGTTCGTCTCTGCGTTCTATTCCGCGTATTTATTACCTGTTCAGTTGCCCGTATGTCATTATCCTGTCTACGGGTGGATCTCCGCAATCTATCGGCCCCCCTTTCCTCTTGCCGATAGTCCCCTTCCGCCCGTCTATGTCTTCTTCTTTGTGTATCAACCTGTTGTTCAGTTGTCCGTATATTACCGTCCTCTCTACGGGTGGATCTCCGAAGTCTGTCACCCCGTCTCTCTGCCAGCCGAATTTCCTCTGCTGTCCGTCTCTGCCCTCTTCTTTGTGAGTTCACTAGCTGCTCATTTATCCGTATCACAGAATTCTGCCTACGACTAGATCTGCGTGATCTATCGGCAGCTCTTTCCCTCTGCCGATAGTCCGCTCCAGTTCTAACCTGTCTCCTACTCTGATTGTCCACCTGTTGCTCAGTTGTTCGTACGCGCGTCGACCTACGTAAGTTGTTGTCCGTCCTTTCTAACTCCTGCTCTACATTTCCCCCTATGTTAGGATCCCGTTCTCTAGATGAGCTACGGCTTCTAACAACACTCTCCCCACTTTCTCTGTCTACTAAATTTGCTCTGCGATCTCTCTGGGCCCTAGCATTCCTATCGTTTTCTACCTGCGAATAGTCAGTTTGACTCCTATTCAACCTATTTCTTTGCCTTCGCCTAGCTGCTTGTTGAGCGGCAGATTGGCGATGGCGAGGCATATTTAACAAATTTTAATTTTAATATAGATAGTATAATATAATAAATAACTTAAAATGTAAATATCAATTAAATTTAATTAAATTTTTAAATTTAATTAAATTTAAATTTATTTAAGAACTTAAAATTAAAACTTAAAAAATTTGAAACCAAAAAAAATCAATTAAATATACTCTAATTAATAATAAACTATAAACTTATCTGCCGCTGCCGTTGCCGCCCGCACAGCGCTACACATGCGACGCATCACTAAAGACGTTACGCGCAGAATATTCGCGAAGGAATGTAACGTGGCCGCAGCGCGAGCGATTAAGTCGCTAGTGTGTAAGTTTATATGTACATACACACACACATATGTGAAAATATGCTAGCTAATGCACACAATATGTATGTATGCATGTACATCTAACACTAGTTGGTGCAGGTCAAACCAACAACAACAAAACACACTAGCTCTCTTTTTAAACGAACACGTGCACTTAGTCACTACGGCAACAAAAATTGTAAAATACGATTATTGTTTATTATTTATTAAATAATAAATATTTTTCCGGCACGACGGTAAATTGTTTTTTACGTATTCATAGTGAAAACTACGGTTTTATATGTTTTAATATCGAATGAATTAATTAATTCTTCGCGAGCAAGTGACACGCGCGCATCGAATAGACGAAGCGATTAATGATGGGACAAAGCAAAACAGAATAGACAAAAGACGATAGCATAAGTAAGAACGAGAGAGTGATATGTGCATTTTTGGCGCGTGCCAAAATTCGTTACATACACACACACCAGCGTCAACTTCTTCTTCTTTAAGTTAGACGTCCGTTAAAAATGCACTGACCTGCCTCACATTTTGTGTATTGCCTCACACGCATATATGTATGCATGTGTGAGCTGCGCGTGCATGTATTGTATGCATGCACGCATAAGAACAGCATGCAAAACATCTTAAAAGGCAAAATGTAACACTTAATATATAATTTATGAGATAAATATTAATAAATGGGAAATAATTCAAAAGGTCATATGCTTTATAAATATAAATATAAACAAATATAAAATACAATAAAACATAAAAAATTAAAATATGTAAAAAATTCTATTTTCGCCGTGGGAAATCGAACCCTGGCCGTTTGCATAAGAGTCCGTCATCCTAACAACTAGACCACCGTCCGCGCGCCCGTTAAAATTGCATTTTCAGACAATTTGCTCAAAAATGTCATATTTGTCTTCTACAACAATAACACTAATACTGGATTGAATGGGCACAGGAAAGACGAGTGTTATTCATTTACATAAAAAAAGATTATTTGTTGAAATTTGATAAATGAAATCAAATTTTATAATGATGAAAAAAAAACTTCCAATAGTGAAAAAAGTAAATAAAATCAAACCGCCTTCCCGAGGGATTGGATTAAACCTCCATCCCTTTGCTTGATTGCCGGCAGCTCTACACATTTGACTATCGCTGCACTGATTCGCTGTGCGGCTAAGTAACTATTTCCATCTCACACACACATATAACCATTTTCGCATTAAAAAGATCGAAAAGCACTCGGCTGGCAGCAGCTTGCAGGCAAGGCATCACAAATCAATAGAAAATGTTAACTCGCGTAACTTCTATGTTTAATAGCCGATCGGGTTGCAATTTATAGAATAGGTTCACAGCGTATTTATCTAGATGAGATGTATGCCAACGCAGAAAGTTAACACTTTAATACTTTGCTTTATAATCGCAATTCAAATTAAATTTCTGATTTACGGGAGCGGTGGGCGTGGTACCCGAAATTTGAAAATGACGTTTACTGCCTTAACATACAGGAATCTCCATGCCAAATTTGGAGTCCTCTAGCTTTCTTAATAGCTGAGAATCAGACGCTCATACAGACAGACTGACGGACAGACAGACATGGCTAAATCGACTCGGCTAGTGATCCTGAGCAAGAATATATATACTTTGTAGGGTCGCAGATGTCTCCTTCTGCCTGTTACGCACATTCCGACAAACCTAATAGACCATGTATTTTTTTTAAATCCATGGCCTAAAAAGCTTGCCGCCGGAGTTGAACCTGGATCTTGCATATCTAACATAATAAAACAGACAAAAACACGTGGTCACATGGTACTACTATTTCCTTAATATCTTCCACATTTATAGTCCAATCTTACTGAAATTTTCACGAAACGTCCGCAAGATAGTATTTATAACGTATTTGTAAAACTGTTGCTGTAAATCTAATATTGCGGCTGTAATCAATTTTTTTCAATTTATGGAGGTGGGTGGGGGCGTGGCTCAAATCCAAAATAAACTTGATCAGCCTGCAGTAATAACACATTAATTTGGGAACTCTAGCTTTTATAATAGCTGAGATCCAGGTGTTCAAACGGACGGACAGACAGACAGTCGGACGGATAAACAGACGGACATGGCTATATCGGCTCGGCTGTTGATACTGATTCAGAATATATATACTTTATGGGGTCGGAGATGTCTCCTTCTGCCTGTTACATACATTTTCGGTTGGCACAAAGTAATAATACCATCTACTCTATGAGTAGCGGGTATAAAAACATCTGTAAACTTTTTGTAACGTCAAAGCCGCAGTCGGAAAGTATTTATAAACCGTAAAAGCACAAAGAGAGGGCAAAAGTGATTCTGTCTAACTTCCACTGTCCTGTCTGTGTGTGTGAACTACTCCGCTTTATCAACCCCAAATGTTGAACCACAGTGAAAACAAGTGGTTACGGCTATAGTCGGGCGGCTCGACAGTAAGATACCCTTCTCCCAATACTTAACATTATACCACACACATTATACCACACACTCATAATTTCAGACAGAGAATTCTGCACAACTTATTTTAATATATATGGTTCGCTCTCACACACATACGCGGCTCGCTCTCACACACATACGCGCGTAAAGAGTAAAACGACGTCAACTGCTCATAGCAGCGCGCAGGCTGCTGCTCGTAGAGAACATTTGTACTGAAAACGTTAAATTGAATAACTTTTGTGCTATAAGTCCGATCAGATTGTAATTTAAAGATATGTTCATATTGTATGCAGCTTTATGTATACTGAAGCAGAACTTTATGACTTCAATTCTTTGCTTGATAAACGCAATTACCCATTTGCGTGGGCGGTGGGCGTGGCATCAAACATTTAATATAAACTTGATCTGCCTATGATTTATAGGAACATTAATAACAAATTTGGTGTCTCTAGCTTTTTTAATAGCTGAGATCTATGTTCTCATACAGACAGACAGACATGGCTCAACCAACTCGGCTCGTGATCCTGAGCAAGAATATATATATTTTATGGGGTCTGCAACGCCGCCTTATTCCTGTTACATACATTTGAACAAAGTTAGTATACCCCTTACGAAGGATATATACAGAAAATTTGCAGCATCGACAATTTGCGCATATTGTATGTTGAGCAAAACTATAAAAATACCATAAATTTTGCACAGACAAAAAGTTTAGCGCTGACTCACCCACACACACGCAGATAAGCGCACATGTACACACACACTCATCCATACACAGTATTAGAGTGATAGCAGAAAGGAAGTAGAGTGAAAATTACCCAAATGATGCACGCCCGGTCAAAGCTAAAAATTGAAAGCAATTAATGCATCCAACTACAACAGCATCAACAAAGGGCACTTTAAAAACGACAAGTCTGCAAGGAAATGCATTTCGATATATTCATACTTTGCAAGGCAACACATGCAATTGTGCAATTGAACAGCCAAGTCAAAGGTCAAAATTACAGCACTCATTAGAGATACCAGCAGCAATTGGCAAATAACTTGAATAGGAACAGCAAGGTCAGCTGCAGCTGAAGATGCCTGCCCCCTGCAGCAGCCTTGCAACATGCCGCATACACACCGTCAGAGTTCTGAGCTCGAAGTGTAAAAAGGAAAATCACTTTATTCTCAGTAGAACAGATAAAATAGTGCACTTTTTCAGTGGACTTGAGGGAGGGTCAAATATCTGTGTTTAAAAGAAAGCATTGCAATTAAGCGAATTAAGTGTGCGAAATCATTAAGGGAGCCCTTGGTTTAGAAAAGTAATAATCAAGTTATTCACTACAATTAACCCATAAATCACCATTAAGCTTGATGGTGCACTTGATGCATATAAAACTAGTCGGAAAGGCTACAGTTAAGCGGTGACTGTAAGAGGCCATGGATTTTAAGAGTTTACTTTCATAGTATACAATACAAAACAAGTCGGTAAGGCTACAGTCGAGCGCGCTCGACATTCAAACAGCCTTCGCCTAATTTTCAATATGCATTACAAACGTGTAACCACGCTCATAATTTCAAACAGACAATGCTACTACATATGGCTTACTTGCTCGCACTTACACAGACACGTGCGTAGAGAGTAAAGCGATGCGTTGCGACGTCGACGTTGACGTCAAATGCTCCGAACATTTGTATTGAAATTATGAGTGTGTTTACATATTTGGTACGGATGTTTAAAATTGGGAAAAGGGTATCATAAGGGCGAGCCTGCCCGACTGTAGCTTTACCCACTTGTTTTTTAATGTCTTCCATATTTATTGTCCAATCATTATGAAACGTTCTAAAGATGATATTTATAACGTATATATAAAATTGTTACTATATAACTAAAATTGCGGCTCCAACAGATATTTTTCGATTTATGGGGGCGGATGCAGGCACGGCCGAAATCCAAAATAAACTCGACCAGCGTAAAGTATTAACACATATTGTCTCCACATTTGGAAGCTCTAGCTCTTATAAAAGCTGAGATCCAGGTGTTCACGAAGACAAACAGCTAGCCAGACGGACAGAATTTGTATACCCTTCGACCATTGAAAAAGGTCAAAAAAGGGGATATACTAACTTTGTGCAAATGTATGTAACAGGCATAAGCAGGCGTGGCAGACCCCATAAAGTATATATATTCTTGCTCAGGATCACTAACCGAGTCAATTGAGGCAAATCCGTCTGTCTGTCTGTCCGTCTGTATGAGACAACAGATCTCAGCTATTAAAAAAGCTAGAGACACCAAATTTGGCATGAACGTTCCTATAAATCATAGGCAGATCAAGTTTATATCAATTGTTTGATGCCACGCCCACCGCCCCCGCAAATCGGTAATTTGCGATTATTAAGATAAGTATTAAACGCATAACGTTCTGCTTTGGTATGTATAAAGCTAAATGCAATATGAACATATTCTTCAAATTACAATCCGATCGGACCAATAACACAGAAGTTATTCAAGTAAGTCAACGTTTTCAGTACAAATGTTCGGTACGAGCAGCAGCCTGCGCGCTGCTTTGAGCAGTTGACGTCGACGTCAACTTTACTCTTTATGCGCGTCGCTGCGTGAGTGCAAGCGAGAAGCTATATGTATTAGAAGTTTTACAGTTTTTAAGTTACACGTTTGTAAGGGTATCTTAATGTCGGGCGTCCGACTGTAGCCATACTCACTTGTTATGACTCTTATGTTTATTGTCCGATCGAGCTGGAATTCAAGAAATAGGTTCATATTCAGCAGAAAAGTGAAACTTAAATTCAACTCATAATATATCAGCGTATAATATACAGGAATCTTAAAGACAAAGTTTGAGTCTCTCGCTTTCTTAATAGCTGAGAATCAGACGCTCATAAAGGCAGAAAGATAGACAAACAGACGGACAGACAGACATAGCTAAATCGACTCGGCTAGTAATTCTGAGTAAGATTATCTATATTTTATGGTGTCTGCAACTCCTTCTTATGTCTGTTTTAAAATTTGCACAAAGTTATAATAGTATACCTTTTTTTGACCATTTTCCATGGTCGATGGGTATTGTGTGTAAATTGTGTAAATGTGTGGTTACCCATTTTTAACGAGTATGGGGAATTGGGCGCAGGGTATTTTACTGTCTAGCGTGCTCGACTTAGCCTTGGCGACTTGTTTTGCCTAGATGTTTGCAAAGAATTTTGGAAGACATCGCCATTCGCAGAATGTATATCTGACTCACCATTAGCTGGAATGTGTATAGTCATGTCTGTCTTTAGTGTGTTGCTGCAAGCAGTAAATAAGCGGACTTAAATATTATAAATCTGATAAAGAATCAAGTTTTGTTATTTACAAGATATTGCAACACTACATAGGCTTTTGTCTCCATGTATAAAACTTCGTAAAACATTCATCGTGCCACTATAATATATTGCTGCCTTAATTGGACGAAATAAGGCTTATTATCATAGAAATAATCGATTAATACAATAACCAATGAATGAGTATAGTAAGCAAAAGGTAGCTTTTCTTAATTGTGTTTTAAATAACTTTTTAATCAAATCCAAATAGGATACTTTCGCACTAGAGAGAACATTTCTTAGTTGATGATTTAGACTAAATGTTTATTTCTGACCAAAAACTCAGCTCGGTCTAAAACTAGCAAATAACATAAGAAGCTAACGTATACGTTAATACTTCCTTTATTTATCGCATATAATGTTAGGATAAGCTACTGTTAAATAGCACTATAGAATAATAATGGTAAATTAAATTTATTTAAATAAGATGTACATTTCCATGTTCTTTATCTTTCGGCAATAAAAATGAATCCATGTCTATAGCGCCCAACAACTCATTTTCGGCAGCTGCACTAATTAAAGTTTATGGTTCAAAAAGTCCATTCCACGCACTCTTTCCGTGAGTCGTTTTTCTTTCGGGGTGCAGTTGTGAAGTAATCAACTTAGCTGCTCATTCAAAGAACAATTTGCATTACTTTATGCAATTTCCGTATTTGCACTCGTTTTATTTGATTTAATCAAAGCGCGAGCGTCTCTTGCTCGCCCAGTCGCTCTATCGCTTTCTCTTGCTTTCTGTCTTTCTCTCGACCCGATATTATTTGTTTGTTGCGTCTCTTTCATTTTTGCTTCACGCTTTATTTATTTGTATTGACATTTGCCCTGTGTGGATGTGTGTGTGTGTAGACTGTGTGCGGAACGCGAAAGCAACAAAAGCAAATACAATTACAGTGAGTGCTTCAGTTGCAGGTGTATGGCACAACTCCTCCACCACCCCATTTTGGCCAGCAAATTGGCTGGCGTAACTGAAATATTCCGCACAGATAAATGTAAATACATAAGCAAACAAATCATTTGGAAAATATTTCTCACAATATCACATCAAGGAGTAAAATATTTACGAATATTATTTTTGGCAAGGCAGCAGGCAGTAATGGGAATGCGAACTCATGGCGAAGTCAAGGCAAGCCAAGTGCCAAAAGGCAGAATTGAAAATCGAAGGCAAAGTGCGGAGAGAAGCCCAAAAGCGTGAAAACTGTAAATATTGTCGCAGAGACAATATTGACAGAGCAATTTTTACATGCATTCGGTTGATGAAAATGTGAGCTTCAATGATTTTTCCATACTTTTCCCACAAACAGTCGCCGAATGTCGATAAGCAACTGATTGACTGACTAACTGCAAGTGAGTAAAACCCTGCTTGGCGTAGCGAAAGGATTTTCGGATTTAATCTATTTTTTTTTTAGAGCAAGGCCTATTTGACTTCCATTTCACTTCCACTTCTTTTCCCGCTCCCCTCAGCACACTTGGGGCATAATTATCACAGCCAATTAGAGAGTGTTTGCTTATAAAACCACACCAAGGTCTACGCCCAACACACACACACACACACACAGCTAGAACGTATGTTGTTGCAAATAATAAACAACAGCAATAAAGAGCATAGAAATAATGCAAATATTTATGCGCCCTGCAGGAAATATCGGGTTTTGGGTGCTTTTTAATGCGAACACAGATTATTATAATAAAACAAATAAATATATACACACATGCATATAACATACGTGGCCAAAAGGGGCACTTGGTACTGCAGCCTTTACAACGGGCTCATATGATTATTTGTATTTATGGGAAAAAGTTGCTAAGGGCGGCCAAAAAACGCGCACTACGAGACTAACAAGTAAAATTTTGCAAGTCTGCTTGAAAATGGCAGCAAAACAGCCAAAGCTTTTTGTCTGTGTATAAGTCATGCACGTGCGGAGTTTGGCGCATAACCGTATATGTGTGTTTAAAAGGAGTGTGGTGGCTGTGTGGGTACCTATTCGACTGTTAGTTCCATTGTGGCGCACTATACCATGCTACTAATAATGTTTATGTAAGAACTCTTTGGTGTACGAGGGCACAGTATAATATCTTTGTTCCCTTTCTCTTTGTTCGACTCTTGCCTCCCTGTATGTGTGTGTGTTTGCTTATTTCATTCCCCTCTCAGGCTCCACTTCCCCTTTCGATGATAATTAAGTGTATATTACACGTATGCGGACAAAAAGCAGCAGCAGCAGCTGCCAAGCGTAAACTACAAGTTAGCTAAGTTGCGTTGTTACTTTGGTTTTGCACGTGTAATTTCTCACTGCCCCAGACAGGCCAAAAACCAAAGGTTATACAGAACAAGTAATGAATGCTTCATTCGAGCTCGAGTGTTCCTCTTCTCACAAATTAATGTTCTTGTCCGCTGTGATGTGAATGTATATGGCTCTTTCAGAAAGTTCGTCTTGTGGAATAGTCATACATTGCTTTCTTCCATGCTAATTCTTAAGAACACGATTTTAAGGTAAAACATCCTTTCATCATTTAAAATAGTGTGGCATGTAGATTCTCGTATACCCTAGGCAGTAAACGTTATTTTCAAATTTTGGGTACCATGGCCGACGCCCCAATAAATCAGAAATTTGCTATTACTGAGGGGGTGGTGGGCGTAGCATCAAACATTTGACTTAATAAAACCGCCCTTCTCGAGGGTTGAAGCTTTATATCTTTGTTCGATTGTCGGCTGCTCTATACATTTGGCCTCGCTACAATTATTCGATGTGCGGCTAAGTTAATATTTCCATCTCATACACACATAACCATTTTTGCTATTTCCTTAATATCGTCCATATTTATAGCCCAATCCTAACGAAATTCAGGAAACGTCCGCAAGATAGTATTTATAACGTATTTATAAAACTTTCGCTGTATACCTAAGATTGCGGCTGTAATCAATTTTTTCAATTTATGAGGGCAGTAATAGCATCAAATTTGAAAGCCTTAGCTCTTATAAGGTATTTACACGGACGGGCAGACAGACAGACAGACGGACAGACGAACATGGCTATATCAAGTCGGATGTTGTTACTTTATGGGTGAGATGTTTCCTTGTGACTGTTACATACATTTTCGGTTGGAACAAAGGTATTATACCCTTCTACTCTATGAGTATTAGCTCTACTGTATCCGTTTTATATTATCAATGAAATCTTGCGGACGTTTCTTGAAAGTTTCAATAAGGTTGGACGATTAATATGGAAGATATTAAAGAAATAGGAGTTCCATGTGACCTCGTGTTTTATCTGTTTTATTATGTTAGATATGCAAGATCCAGGTTCAACTCGGGCGGCAAGCACTTTTTTTTTCAATTATTTGCACTGATCATAACTGCAATTCTATGGTACTTGCATAATAGACTTAGTGGCTGAGTGGATGTGGTCGTTGACTGTCGAGCGTTGACTGTGCGAGTTCGAATCTCCTACCACCCCCCCCCCTTCACAATGCAAGTGGGTGTTTACTAGCCTTTTTTCAAGCATTTAAAATATTTTAAGTTTAGTATTTTAATTAAACAGAATTTTAAGGGGAGTGGGTTGGTATTATCTAACACGCACGAAACAATAACAATTTGTCTCATAATGCAACTTTGCAGATTAACGTCAAAATGCGCTAATGGCAGAGCGGTTATAGTTGCGCAGACTGCATAGTCCGAGTTTTTTGGAGGTCCAATTCCCTACTTGTGGATACTTTTTTTTTTGTTTTTTCTGTTCTTATTCTTATTCTTTTTGCATTATGCTTTATCTTCTTTAAAAATTGATGTTAACATTTAGAGTCTTTAGTGATATTTCGCAGCAACACAACATAAACGACAAATCTGGTTGGATGCATAGGCATAGGGATGTACATACATATATATAGGCATAATATAAGCGTATCTTTTACACATTCATAATTAAAAGCCCTCTGAATAATTCTAACTAGAAAGCACTGAACCCAAAGTGGCAACATCCAATAAGAAACACGTGCAACGTTCATAGTCAAAAGTTTTGAGGAAAGACACAACGAAGTGGTACGGTCGAACGTTTAATCAGAACTGAGAATAAAGAGTAATAAACTAGTCGGAAAGGCTACAGTCACGCGGTGACTGTAAGAGGCCATGGATTTTCAGTTTGTTTTTATATACCATACAAAAATATATATTGAAATAAAATTTTTAACATAACAAGTGGGTAAGGCTACAGTCGGGCGCCCGACAGTAAGATACCCTTCTCCCAATTTTCCAAATCCGTTACAAACGTGTAACCACACTCATAATTTCAAACAGAGAATTCTGCACAAATACTTCTAGTACATATAGCTTACTCGCTTGCACTCACACAGCGACGCGCGTGTAGAGTAAAGCGACACGACGCAACGTCGACGCCGGCGTCAACTGCTCAAAGCAGCGCGTCGGCTGCTGCTCGTACCGAACATTTGTACTGAAAACGTTGACTTGAATAACTTCTGTTTTATTGGTCCGATCGGATTGTTATTTGGAGGATATGTTCACATTGCATTCAGCTTTATACATACCAAAGTAGAACGTTATGGATTTAATACTTTGCTTAATAATCGCAAATAACCGATTTGCGGGGGCGGTGGGCGTGGCATCAAAAATTTGAGATAAACTTTATCTGCCTATGATTTACAGGAACCTTCATGCCAAATTTGGTATCTCTAGCTTTTTTAATAGCTGAGATCTGTTGTCTCATACAGACGGACAGACGGACAGACGAACAGACAGACGGACATGTCTCAATCGACTCGGCTAGTGATCCTGAGCAAGAATATATATACTTTATGGGGTCTGCCACGCCTCCTTATGCCTGTTACATACATTTTGCACAAAGTTAGTATACCCTTTTTTGACCATTTTCAATGGTCGAAGGGTATAATAAAAACAAAAATTAAAATAACGAAAAAGCAAGAGTCGATAGCATAAGTTAGACGAAAGAGAGATACATATGTGAATTTTAGGCGCGTGCCAAACTTCGTTACATACACACACAGCAGCGTCAACTGCTTCTTCTTGAATTTAGACGTCCATTAACAATTACACAGACCTGCCTCATGTTTTGTGTATTGCCTCACACGCATCTACATATGCATGCATGTGTGAGCTTCGGGTGCATGTATTGTATGCATGCACGCATAAGTACAGCATGCAAAACATCTTAAAAGGATAAATGTAACACTTTATATATAAATTATTAGATAAATATAAATAAATGGAAAATAATTAAAAAATGCATATGCTGTATAAATATAAATGTAAACAAATATAAAATACAACACATAAAAAATTAAAATAGCTAAATTCTCTTTTCGCCGTGGGGAATCGAACCCTGGCCGTTTGCATAGGAGTTCGTCATCCTAACAACTAGACCACCGTCGCTGCGCTCCGTGCCCGTTAAAATTGCATTTTTAGACCATTTGCTCAAAAATGTCATATTTGTCTTCTACAACAATAACACTAATACTGGATTGAATGGGCACAGGAAAGACGAGTGTTATTCATTTACATAAAAAAAGATTATTTGTTGAAATTTGATAAATGAAATCAAATTTTATAATGATGAAAAAAAAACTTCCAATAGTGAAAAAAGTAAATAAAATCAAACCGCCTTCCCGAGGGATTGGATTAAACCTCCATCCCTTTGCTTGATTGCCGGCAGCTCTACACATTTGACTATCGCTGCACTGATTCGCTGCGCGGCTAAGTAACTATTTCCATCTCACACACACATATAACCATTTTCGCATTAAAAAGATCGAAAAGCACTCGGCTGGCAGCAGCTTGCAGGCAAGGCATCACAAATCAATAGAAAATGTTAACTCGCGTAACTTCTATGTTTAATAGCCGATCGGGTTGCAATTTATAGAATAGGTTCACAGCGTATTTATCTAGATGAGATGTATGCCAACGCAGAAAGTTAACACTTTAATACTTTGCTTTATAATCGCATTTCAAATTAAATTTCTGATTTACGGGGGCGGTGGGCGTGGTACCCGAAATTTGAAAATGACGTTTACTGCCTTAACATACAGGAATCTCCATGCCAAATTTGGAGTCTCTAGCTTTCTTAATAGCTGAGAATCAGACGCTCATACAGACAGACGGACAGACAGACATGGCTAGATCGACTCGGCTAGTGATCCTACACAAGAATATATAATATATACTTCATGGGGTCGCAGATGTCTCCTTCTGCCTGTTACGCACATTCCGACAAACCTAATAGACCATGTATTTTTTTAAAATCCATGGCCTAAAAACTGATGCTTCATACAATGTTGCCAAATTGTTCAGTAACGGCTGTACAGTGTTGTCGGATAATGTGTTAGCTTACATTAAAATGTTAACGGCTGTTACATATTTAATACTTCTTCTTAAGCTACATATTATATAATTTAAATCATGCCAAGATTCTTTACAAAGCCGTTGTGCTTATTCTTATTAAGACATTTTGTTAGTACATCGGCAACATTATCGTTTCAATTCATAATCATTTGACTCTATTTTTTCTCGTATAAAATGATATTTTATGTCAATATGTTTTGTGCGCTTGTGATGCACTGGATTCTGCGCTATGTGTTGAGCACTTTTGTTGTTGCCAAATATGGTCATCGGTTCCGGTTGCTCAGACCACCCAATCTTATGTCTTCTCAAGTAGATAGCTTCTTTGGCAGCCATGGATAACGCGATGTACTCCGCTTCTGTGCTGCTTAACGCGACAACGCTTTGCTTCGTTGATGACCAAGAGAACGCACTTCCAGCCTTTTCGTTAGCCCAATCAGCGTCAACAAAGCCTTTGACTGATTCGCCAGACTTGCGGTATATGATACTCAGATTCATAGCACCCGCAAGATACCTCAGAATGTGTTTCGCTGCAATCTCGTGTTCTTCGTGTGATTCAGTGTTTCTTTGCGTCAATGTGCTAACAGCGTGCAAAATGTCTGGCCGACTCAAGACTGCTAAATACATAAGCGAACCAATTAGTGACTAAAACCCTTTAATATTCACCTGGACACAGCTTTCACTCGTGCATCCCACTTGGTACCCTGGGTCAAACGGTGTGCTTACTGGACGACAGCTGTTCATACCATGCGTTTCCAATAGTCCTTTTATGTACGCTTTGTGGCACATATTGATAGATCCTCTCTCACCATCTCGCTCTATTTCCATGCCAAGGAAATAGTTGATCGCACCGCCGTCATGCATTTTAATGTTTGATGCAATCTTCTTCTTAATCTCGGTTATGTTATTTTCGCTCGGACATAAAATGATTAAGTCGTCAACGTAGACACCTGTATAGCTGAATTTCCGTTGTTCTTGCTTAACGTATAAGCAAGCCTCGTTCCTGCATCTCTTAAACCCTTTATTGTTTAAAACGTCATCAAGTGTGTTGTTCCACACTCTTCCTGATTGTTTAAGCCCGTAGAGGGCCTTTTGTAGCTTAAGAACCTAATTCGGATGATACTTGTCGATAAAATTCGGCGGCTGCGTGTACACTATTTCATGAAGCTTGCTGTTCAGGTATGCGTTTGCTATGTCGACTTGGTGCACAAACAATTGTTTTTCAGCAGCGATTGCAAACAGCATACGAATCGTCTCATAGCGGATAACAGGTGAGAATAATAATAATCTACGCCAAACTGTTACCCACAGCCACAGCAACCAATCGTGATTTGAAGCTGTCTATATCGGCATCTTTGTTTCTCTTGATTCAATATACCCATTTCGAACCGATAGCCTTATGTCCTGAAGGTAGCTCACATAACGTCCATGTATCGTTTGCTTGAAGAGCGTCGAATTCATTTTGCATTGACTTTTGCCAATCATGCGAATGTTGACCCTGCAATGCATCTGCAGCTGATTTCGGTGTCTCAATTTCATCCATATAGTACAGACTGTTGAGCACATGGTACTGCTTCTTCGGCCGGCCTGACTGCCCTGTACGTATTAGTTTGGGCCTTCCTGGTCCTCGTCTGGGTGTGGTTTCGTCCTGCTGAGAGTCCCTTATACCATTCCCGTCATCCCTGGCTTCATTATCGCTTGCGCTCACAAACTCCTCCTCCTCTTTGCCTGAGTCACTGCTAAAGTCTCTTACTGCTTCTTCATACTCAATTTGCTCGTTTTCTGGAGTATAAGTGCATGACTCAAGGCGAATGATGTTTGTCATAAAGTCGTTATTTTGTTCACTAGGTTCACAGTTTTTAATTGTTTTGTGCAAAACTCACCTTCGACAAATCGAACGTCTCGCCTTTCAATTATGGATCGTTTCTCTTTGTGTGCATTTATCAAGAGCAAACGCGCGAGATCCAAACACTCTCATGTGCTTTATTGACGGCTTGTGGCCTTCCCAAGCCTCAAATGGTGTACCTCCTGCCAGTGCTTTTGTAGGACATCTGTTTCACAAAAAGACTGCTGTGGTTACAGCCTCTGCCCACAGGAACTCCTCCAGCCCTGCGTGAATTAACAGACACTTCGCCATCTCCACAATTGTACGATTGGCGCGTTCTGCTACACCGTTCTGCTGCGGGGTGTAGGGTACCGTCAACTGCCGTTTGATGCCACATTTTTCCAAGTGTTTTGTGAACTCCTTCTTAACGTATTCCGTTCCGTTGTCGCTTCGTAGCGACTTGATTTTCTTTCCGGTTTGGCATTCCACGTAGCTTTGAAACTTTTTAAATTTCTCAAAAACTTGACTTTTGGTTTGCAAGAAGAAAACATAAATTTTGCGCGAGTAATCATCAATAAACGTTAGAAAATATCTATTTCCAGCGATTGACTTCACATTCATTGGTCCACATACATCTGTATGTACCAATTTCGAATTCCTTTGTGACTCGATTTGAACAAAGTTTTGCCTGATTGCATGTGTCACAATTAATTTTCTCTCCTATGTTTTCGTTGTGCATCCCATATACTAATTGCTTCTCGCTAAGCAACCATATTTCTTTGAAATTTAGATGGCCAAATCTATTGTGCCAATTTATATGTACAAATTGCTTTCTTGGACTGCCTTAAACACAACTTTGCCGTATTTGTTTTTAAGCAGTGCTTCCTTTCCATTAAATGTAGTAAAAATATCATATCTTGCTGTTGCGCTTACCGAGTACAAATTCATATGCAACTCCGGGATAAATGTAGGAATTGGATCTGAGCACACACTAGTTCGTGAAACTCGGAGTGGTCAGCACTTTTAAGAGCCAGAAACTTATTCACGATTAACATTTTTGAAATATCGGTTAACCAACTATCGAGCTGTTGTGAATTACACAGCCCCACAAAATTTTTTTTTATACCCTTCGACCATTGAAAATGGTCAAAAAAGGGTATACTAACTTTGTGCAAAATGTATGTAACAGGCATAAGGAGGCGTGGCAGACCCCATAAAGTATATATATTCTTGCTCAGGATCACTAGCCGAGTCGATTGAGACATGTCCGTCTGTCTGTCCGTCTGTCCGTCTGTTTGTTTGAGACAACAGATCTTAGCTATTCAAAAAGCTAGAGACACCAAATTTGGTATGAAGGTTCCTATATATTCGGGGCAGGTAAAGTTTATGTCAAATGTTTGATGCCACGCCCACCGCCCCCGCAAATCGGTTATTTACGATTATTAAGCAAAGTAATGAACCTATAAAGTTATGCTTTGGTATGTATAAAGCTGAATGCAATCTGAACATATCCTCCAAATTACAATACGATCGGACCAATAACACAAAAGTTATTAACGTCGACGTTTTCAGTACAAATGCTCGGTACGAGCGGCAGCCGACGCGCTGCTTTGAGCAGTTGACGCCGACGTCGACGTTGCGTCGTGTCGCTTTACTCTTTACGCGCGTCGCTGTGTGAGTGCGAGCGAGTAAGCTATATGTATTAAGAGTTTTTGTGCAGAAATTTCTGCTTGGAATTATAAGTGTGGTTACACGTTTGTAACGTATTTGGAAAATTGGGAGAAGGGTATCTTACTGTCGGGCGCCCGACTGTAGCCTTACCTACTTGTTTATTTTCAAAATCTACATTAATAACATTAAAAAGCTTAGTTTTCAAACCAAAAACCCAGTTTTATCGATAAAAGAAAGGTACTTTTTGCCAGAATCTCGGAGAGCACACACGTAATTTAAAATACGCGCATTTTATGTTTTGAGAACATATTATTAATAAGACAAGATATATAAAAATAAAGTAAACTAAATAATAACTCTTGTTTGTTCAATAAAAAAGGAACCTGCATAAATAAAACATTTTGCAGCACTAATACAGTATTTATACCCTTCGACCATTGAAAATGGTCAAAAAGGGTATACTAACTTTGTGCAAAATGTATGTAACAGGCATAAGAAGGCGTGACCCCATAAAGTATATATATTCTTGCTCAGGATCACTAGCCGAGTCGATTGAGACATGTCCGTCTGTCTGTCCGTCTGTATGAGACAACAGATCTCAGCTATTAAAAAAGCTAGAGATACCAAATTTGGCATGAAGGTTCCTACAAATCATAGGCAGATCAAGTTTATATCAAATGTTTGATGCCACGCCCACCGCCCCCGCAAATCGGTTATTTGCGATTATTAAGCAAAGTATTAAACCCATAACGTTCTGCTTTGGTATGTGTACTGCAATATGAACATATTCTCCAAATTACAATCCGATCGGACCAATAACACAGAAGTTATTCAAGTCAACGTTTTCAGTACAAATGTTCCGTACGGGCAGCAGCTTGCGCGCTGCTTTGACCAGTCGACGTCGAAGTCGACGTCGACGTTGCGTCGTATCGTTTACTCTTGCCATGTGAGTGCGAGCGAGTAAGCTATCTGTATTAGAAGTTTTTGTGCAGAATTCTCTGTTTGAAATTATGAGTGTGGTTACACGTTTGTAACGGATTTTGAAAATTGGGAGAAGGGTATCTCTTACTGTCGGGCGCCCGACTGTCACCTTTCCCACTTGTTTTGTATTGTAATTTCACAATACCGACGCCTTGGGACTCAACGAAGCTGTTTGCTGCCAACATCGCTGAAGTCTTCCTCTTCTCGTCAATTGTTTCGAACATGTTGCGATCGCAACACATGTGACATGTTGTACCACTATCGACACACCAAATGCTTTCGCGCCTTTTTTCAACGTGGTTGTGCAATACACAACTTGCTTGATGCTCTTTCGCACTGTCCGTCGTGCTCTCCTTCTTAATCCGACATTCGCTAGCTCAATGCCCTGGCTTTTCGCAGATAATACATTTTCCGTTAAATTTCTGTTTTTCGCTTGTTCTTTCGCTTCGCTTCATGTTGCTGTTTTCTCCTTTAAATTTGTTGCATTTAGCTTGCGTGTGTGTGTACACTGCTTGCGACGCCGCATTGCCTTCGCGTTCTGTTCTTTTTTTCTTTCGAGCGCCTTTAACAATTTTACTTTGACGATTTCAAATGTGGGCAACTTATCGCGAGTTTCTATAGCGACTACAAAGTTCTCCCATGTATCAGGCAAACTGCTTAACAACATAATAACTTTCAGTTCTTCATTTATTTTGATGTCCAGTTCAGCCAACCTCTCAATTGTCTCCACAAATGAGTTTACATGTGCTCCTACATTTTCGTCTTGCTGCATGTTGTATTAGTCTAGCTCACTTAGATAATTTATATTTAAAGTAAAAAATCAGGTGCATAGCATATCATAAAATCAAAAAAAAAAGATTGGAGATAAAGAATCAAAACAAAGGGATGAATGGGCGCATGCCAGCTGTTTCTTTGACAACAACAAAACAAAGTACAAACACACACACACTCACACACATGCGATCGCATTTTCGGTCTGTGGGCTTCGACTCTGAAAGAGAAAAATGGACTTGGTGCTGGGCCATGCAAATTGCATGATGCAATTGCCAAACTTCACAAGCTACGCATACTTTCATATGCGATCATGTGCATACATAACGCATACATTCAAACGACGGTACAGCGCATCAAAAAACATCTGTGCTCATTGTTCCGCAGTCGTTGTCCGACTGAGTTGATGTCGCCGTGTTTTCGTATTACCTTCTTTTTGCCATTCAATGGTCGAGGAGCATACTAATACCATCTGTAGCTTACACCAACTTTGACCTCCAGCCGCCTGTACATAAGTAACATTTTAGATAAATGGATTTACATGCGCTTGACAGACCCGGGAGAAATAAATAGTTTAAAGAGTGCTACAAAAGAAGAAAGAGAACCCCAATCCGGCACTCCAAAGCAGCTGTAAAGTTATTCCCATATTAAGCATAAAAATATAATGGTTATAAGCATTGCAATCCAGATAGTCCGGAGTCCGCAGTCAAGAAACGTGTGATGCGTCGTGAGTAGCTCCTGAAATTTGTTTACGCATTCAAAGGTGATGATGTCATCATCGCTGCGAGTATAGGGGTGGTATATGTATGTTTGTATGTGTGGGTTGTATTACCAAAATTATGCATCATTCTTACACTCATTCTATTACCTCCCTCACCACAACAACTGAATCAATAACAATAAACAGATAACTCTCAAGAAAACGAAAGAAGCTGGGCTCTTAAACTCTCAACTCCAGAGAGATATAGGGATGATTACGATGAGACATCGTCTCTCTTTTCCATTGTCAAACGACCCGCCAAACTGGCGCCATTTTTTTTTTTTTAGCTGTTTTTCGCTTTTCTCTTTAGGGTTGATGCAACGCATTTTGTTGTTCCGTCTGACTTCGCATTCATTGGCCTTTTCCTGATAGTTTTCCGGACTATGCCGGCTAAAGTCCACGAATCGCATTATATTTTCGTCTACATTTTATTTTATTTACCAACATTTACTCTCACGTTTTCCGTATTAATTAGTTAAGTTACCTCAGG
Source organism: Zaprionus kolodkinae (assembly GCA_018901885.1). Lineage (NCBI taxonomy): Eukaryota > Metazoa > Arthropoda > Insecta > Diptera > Drosophilidae > Zaprionus > Zaprionus kolodkinae. Next base: position 60,418 of record JAEIFM010000508.1, read on the forward strand.
CTTTTTGATTTAATTGGATTCGGTATCTGGAAGAAGAGCAAAATACCAAAGTCGCAAAAAAAGTTTGAAAACATAATTGGGAAATAATAAAAGAGCACAAATTCTGTTTGCCAAGGCTGAGATCGGCCGCAGGCTAAGAACACTCTACGCTTTTATCCTTTAGTAAGGCGACTGTTAATTAGATAATTACTTAAAAATTATCAACCGCCAAATGCAATGAACACAGCTGTGAGAGGTCTTCTTGTTTGATCACTTCAAAGGTTAAGAAAATCAAAAGAACGTTCTTACCATGAAACTTCTCCAATTTAAAACAAGTCGAAAAGGCTACAGTCGAGCGCGCCCGACTGTGGTATACCCGCTACAACTATGCGAAAAAAACACACGTCTCACAGTCTCAAATTTGTTCTGACTATAAAAGCTGCACGTGGTTCTTATTAGATGTTGCCACTTTGCTTTCAGTGCTTTCCAGTTAGAATTTATCAGAGGGCATTTAATTATGAATGTGTAAAAGAGACGCCTGTCCCTATGCTTATACATCCAACCAGATTTGTCGTTTATGTTGTGTTGCTGAGAAATATCAAATATCACTAAAGATTCTAAATGTCTTTAAAAAAAGTAAAAACTTCGTTAACATCGATTTTAAAAGAAGATATAAGTTAATTACTTTACTGGTAGCAAGGTAAAAAATAAAAGAATTGGAGTTCAGTTAAGAACGACTTTATTTGTCTAAATCCAATTTGCAACTAAATTACCCTAAGCTGTCCCTAACAAGCTGTGAGTCTTTGGCTGTGAGCTGCGCTGCCCTTGGTGGCAGAGGATCGGCGTCGGCTCCGTAGCTTCCAATAGGCCACGACATCGGCTGATGTTTTGTTGGTCGAATCGGTGCAGTCTTCTTGGAATCACTTGCATTGGTGGGAGCGGAAGTTGTTGCCAAACAGATTCTTCGAATTCTACTTGGCAGCTCGGCGTGTGCAGGAAACAGCTCGGCGTGTGCAGGAAATTATGCAGACGCTGAGCTTGCAGATTGAAGCTTGCTTATTGGGTTCGTTGTTCTGGATTTTAACATTTTTGTTGTTAACTCTTCCCCCTCCAATTTATGCTTGTCCTCAAGCTGTCTCTAGAAGTATGGAATGTTGTTGAACTGAGGTAGCTGGTACTGTGCCTCAGTCGCAGATTGCTCGCAGGTTGTAGGTGCGAGAATCGCGGTGACTTTCACTTCCATTCCAGGCGTGGGACCTAGTTGCAGGGTTATGCTCTTCTGCCGTTGGCTATAGATGTGCAAACCGTTCTGTAGAATAAATGTCAATGTGCAATATGTGACCGGGGTATTCTGGAATAGGAGTTTCTTGAATTTCCGGATTTGGGGGGTGTCTGTCATATTTAGCTTCTTTGCAAACTTTACATTGCTTAACTAAATGTATAATTTTTTGCTTCATTCTTGGAAAATAATAGGTTTCTGCTAGTTGCTTTTGATTTTCTAGAGCGTTTCGATGTGCTCTTCTATGTATTTGAAGAATTCTTTCTTCCTGTTCGGTTTCGTCTGTCAAGTCTTCTACCCTGGATTGGGTGAATCGAGTTTTGATTCCTTTAAAGTGACTTCGGTAGGTTGTCTGTATTTTTCCCATTATGTCTTCAGTCGTGTGAATGCCGTTAATTACGGAAGGGTTGAGGTGTTTTTTTAAGTCTGTTATTATATCGTCCGTAGTGTATTCATGTCGGTATATTTCATGTCTATGGAAAGTAGGAAATGGGATGGTGAACTTGTAATTGTATTTATCTGATTTATAAAAGAATATTTGATTTTTAAAAACATTTTCTTGGGGCTTCGACGCTAGGGATTAGGTCATGGCTAGAACTTTCAGCGCTATGTTGTGTAGAGGCAACAGAGTTAATTTGCTCTAAAGGTGTTCTTGAGAGCGCGTCTGCAACAACATTTTCCTTTCCCGGCTTATAGAATATTTCATAATCATATTCCTCTAAATAAGCTTTCCATCTCTTGATTCTGGCGTTTCCATTCCAGCTACTCAGAGAATGTGTTAAAGGTTGATGAACTGTAAAGATCTTAACCTTTGCTTTACCGTATAGGTAATTTTTGAGGGCTTTGAGTGCCCAAATTATGGCTAACATTTCTTTTTCGTTCGCCGCATAGTTCTCTTCGGCTTTGGAAAGTGTTTTAGAAAGAAATGATATAGGGTGGTTGTCTTGCGATAGAACTGCGCCGATCGCGAAATTTGAAGCATCAGTAGTTAAATGGAACTCCTTGTTGAAATCTGGGTAACGGAGAATTATTTCTTTTGACATTAAGTTACTTTTAAGCTTCTTAAAAGATTCTAGAGCTTCATTGTCTAGTGAAATTATCTTTTTGGATGACATTGTTTTGGACACGTGTCCATCTTCCCCTCTTAAAAGTGAAGTTAGGGGTTTTGCCAATTTGGCATAATTGTGTAAAAATCTTCTATAGTAGCCGGAAAGCCCCAGGAAGGATCTTAGATCCCTCAAAGTTTTAGGGCAGGGATCGCTGCCACTTTACTCGGATTTGATTCTATTCCCCTATCGGAGACAACAAATCCAAGGAATTCGACTTTGTTTTTCATGAACTCACATTTGTCTAGCTGACATTTCATGTTAGCGTTCTGTAAAGTTTGAAAAATTTTAGCCAAGTTCGTAATATGCGTATCATCATCTTTGCTAAATATGATGATATCGTCTATGTAAATAAAACATATTTTTCCAATATGTTCTCGAAGTATGTCATCTAATGCACGTTGGAAAATTGAGGGTGCATTCTTAAGACCAAATGGGAGTCGTGTAAACCCATATTTTCCATTGTTTACGGAGAAGGCGGTCTTTTCTATGTCACTATTTTTTAACTAGATTTGATGGAAGCCACTTTTTAGATCTAAAACAGAGAATACTTTATTGTCCCCTAATTGGGTAAGTATCTCATATATTTCGGGAATAGGGTATTTATCTGCAATGTGTAGGTCTTGTCTCTTTCGCTTTATGTTTTAGACTGTCTTTTATTCTTCTTGTTCTTATTCTACATTTTACAGTGTATGTTAATGTTAACAGATATCGTTATGTTTACTTATGGCTAATATTTACAGAGTGTATATATGTATAATGTTTACAGAGTATGTTATTTAACAGATATGCTTATTGCAGTGTGCTAGGGTGCTCAGCTGCTACAATTCGGCCTTCCTGACCTGAGAGCTCCTGATCTCTTATTATTTAATGTTTGTTTTATCATTTGATTATTCTTGTCTAACCATGGTCGTATATTTGCGACGGCCCAAATCCCTTTGTACGGAAGTCTTGACTGCTGAAAGTTTTCAACATCCTCCAATACGTATCTGTCATTCTGTAGTATTTTTGTTATTCTATAAGGACCTTTGAATTTTGGGATTAGTTTTTTTGATATACCCGTATGTGAATCGAAGTTTTTTATCATAACTAGATCTTCTTTTTATACTTGTGTGGTGTCGATCTTTTTGTGTCTACTGCATTCTTGTTGTATTCCTGTACTTTCTTGATTTGTTTATCTGCTTCGTGCCTTATTTCGTTCAAATCTCTCGATATCTGATTGCTATCTAATTCTTGTAAGTTTTCCCTTAATATATCTGGAACTATGCCTTTTTGCGATACTCCAAACATTACTTTGCTTGGATGATCGTTAATTGACCTTTGTACTGTGTTATTTAATGCGTACTCAACTGTTTCTAATACTGTATCCCAATGTTTTCCTTTATCAGGTTCTATTAATTTTGCAATCATTGGGCCTATGATTCTATTGACTCTTTCAACTTGGCCATTGGCTTGTGGCGATCCTGTTGCAATTTTAACATGTTTCACTCCTTCTTCTTCTAAAAATTCTTCAAACTCTTTTGATGTGAAACATGTTCCGCGGTCTGATATTAAACATTTAGGTCTACTATAAGCTCGGAAATAATCTTTAAGTGCTACTACTGCTTCTCTTGATTTTGTTGTTTTGGCTGGGTATAGTCTTACAAATTTTGTAAATGCGTCTATTATAACCAGTATATGTTTATTGGCCCTACTATTATCGATTGGGCCGTAATGATCTATGTGTATTACATCAAAAGGGATGCTTTCTTTTGGAATGTTATGCAAGAATCCTTCGTTTTTACCACTCTGTGCTGAGTAAGCTATGCATTTGAGACAATTACTTATGTGCTGTTTCGCCTTTGCTTTTATATTTGGAAACCAGTAACTTTTTAAAATGGTATCTATCATTTTGTCTATTCCAATGTGTCCTAGTTCGTTATGGTACTTATACAGGACGTGATCTTCCATTTCTTGGGGTACATAAAATAAAAGTGATTCGCTATCTTTTTTTCTATAAATAACGCCGTTTCTCATTTCGTAATGTTTGTCTTCAACATTTTGTAATTTTTCGCGTATTCTTATAATGTTCTTATCTTTGTTCTGGCATATTATTAAACTTTCCTCGAAAGAATTTGAGTCGATCGTTAATATGTGTGTGTTTCTGCTCAGTGCGTCAACATGTTGCATACGCTTTCCTGAACGATGCTCTAGTGTATAGTCATAGTTTTGTAACTCAAGTGCCCATCGAGCTATTCTTGGGGATAAATCTCTTTTACTCAATGCCATGGTAAGTGCGCTGCAATCTGTGACTATCTTGAATTGAATGCCTTGCAAGTAAATTCTAAACCGTTGTAAGGAGTATATGATTGCTAGAGTTTCGAGCTCGAAGCTGTGGTATCTAGTTTCGACGTCAGTTGTTCGTTTCGAAAAATAGAACACTGGATGAAGCTTGTCATCACTCTTTCTTTGCATGAGAATTGCCCCGAAACCTAGTGCACTAGCATCGCAATGTAATTCAGTTGGGTCATTAGGATTATATAACGCTAAAATAGGTGCTTCAAGTAAGTTGTTTTTCAATAGCTCAAAACATTCTAGCTCTTTTTCTCCAAACTCAAACTTCTTATCTTTTCTAATGAGGTCATATAGCGGTTTTGCTTTTGTTGAAAAGTCTTTTATGAAGCGCCTAAAGTATGAGCATAGACCTATAAAGCTTTGCACGTCGTGTGCCTTTTGTGGTGTAGGAAAATTTTTTACCGCCTGTAGACCTTTGGTATCTGGCTTAATTCCTTTTCCCGATACCAAGTATCCCAAATATTTGACTTCGGTGTAGAAAAATTCGCATTTATCTAGCCTTAATTCTAGTTTGTTCGCTACTAATCGATTTAACACTTCCTTTAATATTTCAAAATGACTCTCACTATCTTTTGTTGCTATCAAAATATCGTCCATGTAGACTAAAACTTTACTTTCTCTGATTAGATCGTTCAATATTCTGTATATGAATCGTTGGAATACCGCCGGCGCATTACGTAAGCCAAAAGGCATTCTCTGCCATTCGAATTGTCCCATTGGAGTCGTGAATGACGTATATTTAATCGAGTCTTCGTGCATGAAAACGTGGAAATACCCGTTTTTTAGATCTAGCTTTGTGAAAAATTGTTTTCCTGCAAGTTTATCGATAAGGTCGTCAATTAATGGTGTCGGGTAATTATCTCTAAGCATGCTTTTATTCAGTGTACGGTAGTCTACGCACATTCTTAGTTCACCTGTCTTTTTCTTTACTAACACTATTGGAGATGCATACTCCGATTCACTTTCTCGGATTATACCCTTTTCTAAATATTCATCTAACAGTTCTTGTACCTGCGCCTTTTCAGTATACGACAGTCGTCTTGGAGGATAATGAAAAGGTTTTACGTTATCAAAATTTAATTTCATTTCGCATTTTACAATTGGTATTTCTGGTTGTTTTGCTTTGCTATAATATTTGTTAAATGTGTTAATAAGTCTTTCTTTCAGATTTGGATTACATTGTGCACCAGTGTTTAGGCTATACGGATCATTTGGTTCAGGGTATTCTATCGCTAATATATCCGCTGCCATGCTTGTATTATATATTCCGCGCTCATTTTGAATACAATCATTTGTTACATTGGCATAATTGTGATTTCTTAAACTATCATTTTGCATCTCATTTGTTTTAATGTAATTTCGCGTACTATCGTTTTTATTATCACTATCTATCATTTGTTTATTCATCGAGCTTTTGTTTAAAATACTATCATTCTTTCTACGATCTCTTTGTGGGTTTTCGTTAATTATGCTATCATTCTCTGAACTATCATTTTCACGTATAATTTTAAATTTACAAATATTCATAAAGTCTCTACCTAACACTGCATCATAGCCCATCGATTCATCAGTCACAATAAGTAATTCAAAATTATATTCATTTTTATTCATTATTACAAAACTTGGTATTTTTCCGATAATGTTTAAACGACTATTATTTAGTCCGAAGTAATTTAAATTTAGCATTTCATTTGACTTAAGATTTGTAGTTTCAAAAATTTTTCGTATGTGTCCCAAGCTGGACTGTTTTACAAAACTTATTGGGCTTCCAGAATCGATCAGGCATTCTAAACATAAAAATTGATTAATTATCTCCTTAAAATAAATTTTAAAATTTCTTACGTATTCATTTTTTGGGACATTCTTCTTTTGCGAGCACTGTGCAATCTTATGATCCGAGCTTCCACATCCGTAGCATGATCCATATTCGCGTTTTGGTTTGCGGCACTCGGCTGCAATGTGACCCAAGGAGTTACAATTAAAGCATCTGATTGTAGCTGGATCGGCTGCGGACGTAGTGTTATTATTTTGACGTCTTTCCTTATGCTCCAAATTCTTTAGCGATACCTTTGAAAAGGCATGTAGTAGTTGTGCTGATGTTGTGAAGCTTTGTAGGTATGCTTGATTGCGTAGTTGATCATTAGGAATTCCTTCGATAATGTTGTCTATCAATTCTTCATCATCCATCTGCACATTTATTGCCAACTGCATTTTTTCTTTAAAATATGCTGCAAAGTCTTCTTTGGCTTGCCATTTACGCCCGAGGAATTTACGACGAGCTGATATTTTGCTTTCTTTTGTGAGGAACATCTCGCACAGCTGATTCAATAACTCTGCAACGGGGATTGTCAATAAATTTGCATTTGAGTGTAGCCATACTTGAGCTTGGTCTTTCAATTTTGTCATTATGAGCACACGCACATTATCGTCACTAAGTTCATACATGCTGGCGATCGTCTTTAACTGTGACACCCAAATATTTATTGGCACTTTGATTGGATAGTTGCCGTCAAAATCGGTTATCATTTCTTTTGCAATTGTCAGTGTGATATTATTTTTTCCAGAGATGTGAGTATCGTGAGCTACAGCTGCTGGCGTTGCCACTTCGTATTGGCGACTGGTCCCATTGTTTTCATGTGGAAGGGTCACACTTACATTACGCCCAGTTTGAGCTTTTAGCGCGTCATTTTCCAATTGGAGTAACTGTAATTGGCGGCGAAGCGTTTCCAATTGGTGTGTCGTGTTATTTTCCACATTGGCTTGCATGATCATGTTTTCGTCGCGTGTCTCTTCTACGCCATCATCTGCGTCACTACCGTTTTCGGCGTCGAGATGAGGTATGTCGTTGCCTGTCTGCATCAGTGTAGTGTCCCTTGGTGCGACGTTGGTAATTGGTTCCTCTTCAAACGAGTCTTCATCCAATCTCGGGCATGATCCTCGAACCTCTGGTGGCACTTCGTTGATACGTGCGACCAACGCTGCTTTATTGCCCGTTCTTGGCAAGTCCAGTTTGTCCAGCCAATTTCGCAATTGCATTGCGGTGTAGTCCTCCACTGCGATCGGTTCCATTTTTCTTGTGTAATTTTGAGTATTCTTTGTAGACGAGGGGATTAGAAAAAAAAATGATCAACACATACGTATGTGTGAATGTGTGAAAAAAAATTTTTTTCCGTTATTCCGTTATCCCACTTCTGAAATTGTAGGTCTTGTCTCTTTCGCTTTATGTTTTAGACTGTCTTTTATTCTTCTTGTTCTTATTCTACATTTTACAGTGTATGTTAATGTTAACAGATATCGTTATGTTTACTTATGGCTAATATTTACAGAGTGTATATATGTATAATGTTTACAGAGTATGTTATTTAACAGATATGCTTATTGCAGTGTGCTAGGGTGCTCAGCTGCTACAAATGGTTATTTTATTGAGTTTGCGATAATCAATAACCATGCGAAATTTTTTTTCGCCTGAAGCGTCTGCCTTTTTGGGTACAATCCACACTGGTGAATTGTATGGGGACCTAGAAGGTCGAATTATACCATCTTCTAAAAGTTCTTTTATCTGTTTGTTTACTTTATCTTTCAGTGTCATTGGATACTGATAGAATTTCGAGTAAACAGGATTGTCGGACGATGTTCGGATCGTTGCCTTTACATTTGTTGTGTAGGTCAGTTTCTGCTTTGGGTCTGCGAACAAGTCTGGAAACGACTTGAGTAATTCGCCTAGCTTGATTTTTTGTTTGTCGGACAAATGGGATGTTCTCGGAATTTTTTGCTGATTTTTATTACTGCCCCTAATTCTTTTAAACTATCATTGCCCAAATCAGCATCGAAAGATTTAAATGTGGGCAACAGGAAAAACTTAACTTCAACATCCTGAATATTAACAAGTAGGTAAGGCTACAGTCGGTCGCCCGACAGTAAGATACCCTTCTCCCAATTTTTAAAATGCGTTACAAGCGTGTAACTATACTCATAATTTCAAACAAAAATTCTGCAAAAATTCTTCTATTACATATAGCTTACTCGCTCGCACTCACACAGCGACGCGCATAAAGAGTAAAGCGACACGACGCAACGTCGACGTCGGCGTCAACTGCTTAAAGCAGCGCGTCGGCTGCTGCCCGTACGGAACATTTGTACTGAAAACGTTGACTTGAATAACTTCTGTGTTATTGGTCCGATCGGAATGTTATTTGGGGAATACGTTTATATTGCACTCAGCTTTATACATACCGAAGCAGAACGTTATGGGTTTATTACTTTGCTTAATAATCGCAAATAACCGATTTGCGGGGGCGGTGGGCGTGGCAGCAAACATTTGAAATAAACTTTATCTGCCTATGATTTATAGGAACCTTCATGCCAAATTTGGTGTCTCTAGCTTTTTTAATAGCTGAGATCTGTTGTCTCATACAGACGGACAGACGGACAGACAGACGGACATATCTCAATCGACTCGGCTAGTGATCCTGAGCAAGAATATATATACTTTATGGGGTCATGCCTCCTATGCCTGTTACATACATTTTGCACAAAGTTAGTATACCCTTTTTTGACCATTTTCAATGGTCGAAGGGTATCAAAAGGTTCGCTACCTTATGGTGCGTAATTACTGTGCTGCCGCCTACTGAGACAGCATTGAAAGGTGATTTATTTTGTATAGGGTTATTGACGAATTTAGGATATAATTTGGATATAATTTCTGTTTGAACCGGTGTCTATAAGTATTCTAATTTTGCCATTCCTCAAATTGCATACGAAATATGGAAGAGAGGAATTTTTTATTCCAAAAAAATTCAACCCAGCGTCGTCGTAGTAGTCGTAAGTGTTATTGTCAGCGTCCGCTTCGTCTATCTGATCTACGTAGTCGTCCAAGTTGTCGTCAAGGTTGTTGTGGTCCTCGTATTCTGCCATAGCTTGTTCATAGTCCGTCGTTGTCAATGGAGTTTCAGTGGGTCGCGTTTCGTTTTCTTCTGTTGTAGTCTGTATGTTAAAGTTTCTTTGTCGCTTCATCCCATCTGGTATTGGACCTGGTGGTCTTTTACCTGGTTCAAAGCGAGGTTTGTTCATATAGTTCACCATTCTAGTCTGAACACTGGGATCCACATCCATAGGTTCTGGACGAGGCAGTGGTTTTGGGGCCTGTGGCCTAGGTGGCGCTGACTGTTGTGGCGGGAATTGCCTATACTGGAAAGGTCGAGGTGCAGCTACTGGCTGTGCAAGCTGGTAACCGAAGTTGTTCCAATTTTGTCGTGGTAAAGCGGTCGGTGGTTGCTGTCCGAATTGGTAATAATTCTTGGGGGTGGAATTGGTGGTTGTCTATTGACAAACGAATTACTGCGAGGAGCAGGTGAAGGCTTTGAAGTCTGGTTCCTAAACTGTCTTGTCTGTCCCATGTTTGTTGCATGTTTTGCCCTGAAGTTCTGATTTTCTAACTTGAGGCAAAGGTGAAATGCCGAGGGTAATTACCTGGTCTGTTACGTTCGCGAATTCTTCCGAAGAATTGTGGCGTCTTAATAGACTTGGTAATTGTTGAGCTAAAATTTCGCTAATTGTAGCTGCTAATGCAGCTCTGTCTACATTTTCAACCATGTCTCTATTAGGTTCTTGTTCTTCTTGTCGTCTGGCGCGTTGTCTAGCCGCTTCAGCACTAAGTATCGAGGGTCTTATCAGGTTGTTCACGTTAGCCATAAAACACTAAGTGAAACCGAGCTAAGAATGGTCGAGTTTAAAATAGATCAAGGGTGCAAATGATGGAGCTTATTTCTAATTATGTTTGAATTGAGTTAGTAAGACCTTGTATTTTCTTAAAAATAATATGTTTTTGTGTCTTTTATAAATTTTATAACCAGTGGCTGGTTTTTTCCTTGTACTTTAGAGGGTCCCTTGGGAATCGTAAAGTTGGAATTAGTTATATCACTTTTGTGATCTTTTTGTTTGCTTTATCGTTTTACGGTATTTGATTCGATATTACTTAAGTCTATAGGTTTTTCGATTTGTTTGTTAGTTTTGTTTCTTAAATTTTGGTTGGTTAAGCTTACAGTACTATGGGTATTCTTATTGATGTGGCTCCTCCCTCCGACGATCCGGATTTCATCCTTTTTGTCCAACGAAGACTACTTGGGATCCAGCGATGCGTACAGGGTTGAGGGGTGGTCTGTGGCCCTAACTTCAATCCTTGGAGTCCACCGAAGGGCAAATGAACAAGTTAAGTTCAATTTGCCAGAGTGGATTTGAACGAATGAAAGAAGTTTATTTTTCGTGAGTTGCGCGTTCTTGTCACTCGCGTTTTGACCGGTTGCCGCAAATGTTATTGCTAGCCGCGAACTTACAAATCGTTTTGTTGTATCGTACGCGTACCGGTCCCTGCTCGGGCGCCAGTTAATTACTTTGCTGGTAGCAAGGTAAAAAATAAAATAATTGGAGTTCAGTTAAGAACGACTTTATTTGTCTAAATCCAATTTGCAACTAAATTACCCTAAGCTGTCCCTAACAAGCTGTGAGTCTTTGGCTGTGAGCTGCGCTGCCCTTGGTGGCAGAGGATCGGCGTCGGCTCCGTAGCTTCCAATAGGCCACGACATCGGCTGATATTTTGTTGGTCGAATCGGTGCAGTCTTCTTGGAATCACTTGCATTGGTGCGAGCGGAAGTTGTGGACAAACAGATTCTTCGAATTCTACTTGGCAGCTCGGCGTGTGCAGGAAACAGCTCGGCGTGTGCAGGAAATTATGCAGACGCTGAGCTTGCAGATTGCAGTTTGCTTATTGGGTTCGTTGTTCTGGATTTTAACATTTTTGTTGTTAACTTATAGCATAATGCATAAAAAATAAGAATAAGAACAGAAAAAACAAAACATGTGTTTAAGGCTGCAGTCGAGCGCCTGACAGTAAGATACCCTTCTCCCAATTTTTAAAATCCGTTACAAACGTGTAACGTGTAATTTCAAACAGATACAAATATAGCTTACTCGCTCGCACTCACACATCGACGTGCGTAAAGAATAAAGCGACACGACGCAACAGCGACGTCGGCGTCAACTGCTCAAAGCAGCGCGCAAGCTTGCCTTTAATAACTTCTGCGTTATTGGTCCGATCGGATTGTTATTTGGATATGTTCATATTGCATTCAGAGAACTTTATAAGTTCAATACTTTGCTTAATAATCGTAAATTACCGATTTGCGGGGGCGGTGGGCATGGCATCAATCATTTGACATCAACTTCATCTGCCCCGGATATATAGGAACCTTCATACCAAATTTGGTGTCTCTAGATTTTTTAATAGCTCAGATCTGTTGTCTCAAACAAACAGACAGTCAGACGGACCAGAGAACTGCAACATGCATGCATGCACAACAAGCCACTTAAAAATGAATGAGATTTTTGCCACTCGATCTTCATTTTGCACAGGCCGCACATAGCACACGCCTCAAGCCGCGCAAGCCTCTAATAGCAAGAGCCTCAGATAGCGGGAGACTCTAAAAGCAAGAGACGCAAAAGGGAAAACCGAACGTTCTCGAACAAATTTGTATGCCCCGACCCTTATGCTGCTGTCTCTACCTACCGAGCTTTTTTTGCCAAAACGTTGCCTTACTTGTCTATTTTGCCAAAACGTTCCTGCCTTTTGCGGCTCCTGCCTTTTGCGTCTCTTGCTTTTAGAGTCTCCCGCTATCTGAGGCTCTTGCTATTAGAGGCTTGCGCGGCTTGAGGCGTGTGCTATGTGCGGCCTGTGCAAAATGAAGATCGAGTGGCAAGAATCTCATTCATTTTTGAGTGTTGTGTATGCATGCATGTTGCAGTTTTCGATCGACTCGGCTAGTGATCCTGAGCAAGAATATATATACTTTATGGGGTCTGCCACGCCTCCGATCTGGTTGCAAATAATAATAATTTGCCTAATATTCGCATATGAAATTAAATTTCTTATTTACAGGGGGCGGTGGGCGTGGTGCTCGAAATTTGAAAATGACGTTTACTGCCTAGGGTATACAGGAATCTGGAATCTGGAATTTTGAGTCTCTAGTTTTTTTAATAGCTGAGAATCAGACGCTCATACATACGGACAGACGGACAGACAGACATAGCTAGATCGACTCGGCTAGTGATCCTGAGCAAGAATATATATACTTTATTGGGTCGCAAATGTCTCCTTCTACCTGTTACGCACATTCCGACAAACCTAATAGACCATGTATTTTTTTAAAATCCATGGCCTAAAAAAAGAAACATTTTAAATCTGCCCAACCTGGGCGTTGGAACCTCTTACTTATCGCTAAGCAGTCGACTGTCTTACGCACTGTGCTACCGTATCAGCTGTGAGCCTATTGGCAAATTTGCTATCACATTATTAAATTACTGATTTGCGGGGCGGTGGGCGTGGTATCAAACATTTGAAATAATCTTGATCTGCCTATGATATAAAGGAACTTTCATTCTTAATTCGGGGTCTGTAGCATTTATATAATAATAGCTGAGATCTTTTGTCTCAGACATATGTACGGACAGACGGAGAGACAGGCTCAATCAATTCGGTCCTGAGCAAGCATATATATACTTTATGGGGTCTGCCTCGCCCTCTAATGCGTGTTACATTATATTTGCACAAAGTTAGTATACCCTTTTTGATATGTTCAATGGGCGAATGGTATAGAAAGTGCGTGTCTCCGGAGTTGTGCCTGGAGTAACTAAAATAATAAAACTGATAAAAACACGTGCTCAAATGGCAGTACTTCATCTATAATATCTCATCTCCCTCATTTATCACACGGGCAAACAGACGGATATGGCTATATCGATTCGACTGTTATACTGGTTCAGAATATATATACTTTATTGGGTCGTAAATGTATCCACATATACCGAATATGTACAATAACGATTGTGGGTATAAAACCCCACATGGATCCTTCTGCCTGTAACCTATGTACACTTTCGGTTTGCACTTTTACATGCCGAATGGCCAAATGACATACTAATTAAATAATAATTTAAGCAAGTATCATGTTCTCTCAGAGTTGTTGCTTCTGTTATAGTAGTTTTTTTACCAAAGCACACACATTAGTTTGGTAGTATCCTCGTTGTGGTCCTCAACATCCTCATCGTAATTTCATAAAGGGCTTTGTGCACACTTGCACACAAATGAAATTCAGCGCCTGCTCCCACAAGGACATCAACAAGTAGTACATAATGTTGTGCACAAGGAGGTCTAATGTATAACTATCGGTAAACATTTATATGTTTCTATAGACTAGCAAGATACCAATTAAAAGCAAAAATGACTTTACTATTTGCAATTTCAGACAAATCATCATCTCATTGCCACTCTGTGAAACATAAATATCCTTTTCGGTGTTTAATGTGTTATTTTATATATTATTAGACTTGATTTCAACTTCAGCATAGAGCCTATCATACTCTAACTTGCATTTAGTACATGGTATGTAAGAGAGAGTCAGCTGCAACGCAATGCAGCGCACCGCACTAGTTATGGTTCCGGTGCTGCTAATTACTCAAGCATGCGAGTATGATGCGAATTTGAGGACCTTGTCGGCAGCAAACATAATGAACATAGCGACATAGTGGCATAAAAAGGTTTTGCCACTTCAAAAGTTATACAGAAGGGGTCAACAGGAGGGCAAGGCAGCCGGCATTACGCCAACATCATTTTAATTAGTGGCATGTGAATAGAATCCAGGGATATGAGAGGGTAAAAGAGAATAGTAGACAGGGGAAAGAAAAAAAGCAATATATGTTTGCAGAAAAATTATAATATTATTACGACTTTTGAGCACAGGGATATGAGAGGGTAAAAGAGAATAGTAGACAGGGGAAAGAAAAAAAGCAATATATGTTTGCAGAAAAATTATAATATAATTACGACTTTTGAGCACAAACCACTAATGCGTGAGCGGATACAGCAATAAGTGAGCCTCCCAGCGCGGGCGTGCCCTTCACAAGTGAAGTTGAGCATAAATGTGGACGAGCGTGGGTGTTGTCAGCTGTCAACTGTCAGCTTGAACTACTTTAACTGGATCGAATCCAAAGAAATTTGGCATCTCCAACACCGTCTTTATGATCCTGGCTTAGTTCTTAAGATGTACATCTGGCACCATTGAAGCGAATTCTAAAATTCGTCTTTTTTATCGCTGTGATTTTGGAAGAGATACAAATATTATTGATTTTATTTATCTAACCTAGTCTCAACCTGGCTTAGCAACATAATTATGTCACGCAACACAATAGCAAGATCGTATCAAACTTGTTGCTTCTAACATGTTCGATGATGTTTGCTGTTGCCGAGCGTACTGATTCAGTGATTCACTGATTCAAAAAAACCAATTAAAAGACACTGAAGACGTTACCTCATTTGCCACGCCCATTTTTCTGCACAAGAATACTGGAGACATCAGCCTTTGCGAACAGGTTAAAAGACTATCATTGATTTCTTTGTGATTAGGTAAAAAGGTGTGTCACCCCCCGAAAAACTTTTGAATATATTTATTATTATATTTGAATATATTAAAAATGTTTGAATAAATTTATTAGGTGAATTTTAAAAAAATACATGGTCTATAAGGTTTGAGGAATGTGCGTAACAGGCAGAAGGAGACATCTGCGACCCCATAAAGTATATATATATTCTTGCTCAGGATCACTAGCTGAGTCGATCTAGCCATGTCTGCCTGTCTAAGGAAGCCAGTAAAATTTTACATGTAGTATAGGCACCGCCCCGTAAACCAGTAATTAGCGATTATTAAGCAAAGTTCGAGTTACAGTTTTCTACTTTGAGATACATAAAGATAAAATCGATATGAACATATTCTATAAATTCAAGGCCGATCGGATGATAAAGATAGAAGTTATGCAACGTTTAACGTTTTCTATTGCTCTGTGAAGCGTGGCCTGCTTGCTGCTGTTATTAGTACGAAATTCTCAAATTGTTATACCCGCTACTCAAGGGTATTATAACTCTGTTCTAACCGCATATTTATGAAACAGGCAGAAGGAGACATTTCCGACCCCATAAAGTACATACATTCTTGATCAGTATCAATAGCCAAGTCGATATAGCCATGTCCTTCTGTCCGTCTGTCTGTCTAACCGTCCCTTTGAACACCTTGATTTTAGCTATTATAAGAGCTAGAGTTTTCAAATTTGGTGACAATTTGTGTTATTACTGCAGCCTGATCAAATTTATTTTGGATTTTTGCCACGCCTCCACCCGCCCCCATAAATCAAAGAAAATTGATTACAGCCGCAATATTAGCCTCACAGCATTAGTCTTATATATACGTTATAAATACCATTTTGCGGATGTTTCGCAAAATTCAGTAAGTCATTCAGTAATTTCAGTAAGATTGGACGATAAATATGGAAGATATTAGGAAAATAGTCGTGCCATTATTATTATGCTAGATATTTAGCACTTTTTATACCCTTTGACCATTGAAAATGGTAAAAAAAGAGTATACTGACTTTGTGGAAATGTATGTAATAGGCATAGGGAGACGTGGCAGACCCCATAAATTATATATATTCTTGCTCAGGATCACTAGCCGAGTCGATTGAGCCATTTTTGTCTGTCTGTCCGTCTGTATGAGACAACAGATCTCAGCTTTTAAAAAACCTAGAAACATCAAATTTGGTATAAAGGTTCCTATATATCATAGGCAGATTAAGTTTATATCAAATAATTGATGCCACGGCCACCGCCCCCGCAAATTGTGATTATTGTGCAGAGTTTTAAACTCATAACGTTCTACTTTGGTACGTATAAAGCTGAATGTAATATGAACATATCATCCCAAATAATATGATCCGATCGGATCAGTACAAATGTTCGGTACGAGCATTACTCTCTCGCTTTACTCTCTACGCGCGTCGATGTGTGAGTCCGAGCGAGTAAGCTATATGTAGTAGAACTATTTGTGCAGGATTCTCTGTTTGAAATTATGAGTGTGGTTACACGTTTGTAGCGAATTGAGAAAATTGGGAGAAGGGTATCTTACTGTCGGGCGCCCGACTGTAGCCTTCCCCACTTGTTTTAACCATTATATGTATAAAAATTATTTGCACTGATCATAATTGCAATTTTATGGCACTAGAGAAATAGCGGCAATGGCCGAGTGGATGTTGTCGTTGACTGTCTCGAGCGAAACGTTGCGAGTTCGAATGCTACCTACCCAATGCAAGTGGGTGTGTCTTTTTTTGGGTATTAGCTTTTAAGGGGAATGAGTTGGTACTGTCTTACTCGCACAAGACACGGACACACAATAACCATTTTTTTTGTTGTCCTGTACGACAGCTGAATGGTCTCATAATGCAATTTTGTCGATCAAATTTAGAGTGCGCTAATGGCATGGCAGTTATGGATGGTTATAGTTGCAGACTGCATAGTCTGTGTTATGTGGTCCATGGTTCCAATTCTTTACTTGGATACATTTTTTAGGCCATGGATTTTAAAAAAATACATGGTCTATTAGGTTTGTCGGAATGTGAGTAACAGGCAGAAGGAGACATCTGCGACCCCATTTGTACATATATTCTTGCTCAGGATCACTAGCCGAGTCGATCTAGCCATGTCTGTCTGTCCGTCTGTCTGTCTGTCTGTATGAGCGTCTGATTCTCAGCTATTAAGAAAGCAAGAGACTCCAAATTTGGCATGGAGATTCCTGTATGTTAAAGCAGTAAACGTAATTTTCAAAATTTCGGGTACCACGCCCACCGCCCCCGTAAATCAGAAATTTAATTTGAAATGCGATTATAAAGCAAAGTATTAAAGTGTTAACTTTCTGCGTTGGCATACATCTCATCTAGATAAATACGCTGTGAACCTATTCTATAAATTGCAACCCGATCGGCTATTAAACATAGAAGTTACGCGAGTTAACATTTTCTATTGATTTGTGATGCCTTGCCTGCAAGCTGCTGCCAGCCGAGTGCTTTTCGATCTTTTTAATGCGAAAATGGTTATATGTGTGTGTGAGATGGAAATAGTTACTTAGCCGCACAGCGAATCAGTGCAGCGATAGTCAAATGTGTAGAGCTGCCGGCAATCAAGCAAAGGGATGGAGGTTTAATCCAATCCCTCGGGAAAGGCGGTTTGATTTTATTTACTTTTTTCACTATTAGAAGTTTTTTTTTCATCATTATAAAATTTGATTTCATTTATCAAATTTCAACAAATAATCTTTTTTTATGTAAATGAATAACACTCGTCTTTCCTGTGCCCATTCAATCCAGTATTAGTGTTATTGTTGTAGAAGACAAATATGACATTTTTGAGCAAATGGTCTAAAAATGCAATTTTAACGGGCACGGAGCGCAGCAACGGTGGTCTAGTTGTTAGGATGACGAACTCCTATGCAAACGGCCAGGGTTCGATTCCCCACGGTGAAAAGAGAATTTAGCTACATATTTTAATTTTTTATGTGTTGTATTTCATATTTGTTTACATTTATATTTATAAAGCATATGCATTTTTTAATTATTTTCCATTTATTTATATTTATCTAATAATTTATATATTAAGTGTTACATTTATCCTTTTAAGATGTTTTGCATGCTGTACTTATGCGTGCATGCATACAATACATGCACCCGAAGCTCACACATGCATGCATATGTAGATGCGTGTGAGGCAATACACAAAACATGAGGCAGGTCTGTGTAATTGTTAATGGACGTCTAAATTCAAGAAGAAGCAGTTGACGCTGCTGTGTGTGTATGTAACGAAGTTTGGCACGCGCCTAAAATTCACATATGTATCTCTCTTTCGTTCTAACTTATGCTATCGACTCTTGCTTTTTCGTTATTTTAATTTTTGTTTTTATACCCTTCGACCATTGAAAATGGTCAAAAAAGGGTATACTAACTTTGTGCAAAATGTATGTTACAGGCATAAGGAGGCGTGGCAGACACCATAAAGTATATATATTCTTGCTCAGGATCACTAGCCGAGTCGATTGAGACATGTCCGTCTGTCTGTCCGTCTGTATGAGACAACAGATCTCAGCTATTAAAAAAGCTAGAGATACCGAATTTGGCATGAAGGTTCCTATTAATCATAGGCAGATAAAGTTTATGTCAAATGTTTGATGCCACGCCCACCGCCCCCGCAAGTCGGTTATTTGCGATTATTAAGCAAAGTATTAAACGCATAACGTTCTGCTTCGTTTTGTATAAAGCTAAATGCAATATGAATATATTCTCCAAATTGCAATCCGATCGGACCAATAACACAGAGGTTATTAATGTCGACGTTTTCAGTACAAACCAAAGCATAACTTTATAAGTTCAATACTTTGCTTAATAATCGTAAATAACCGATTTGCGGGGGCGGTGGGCGTGGCATCAAACATTTGACATAAACTCCACCTGCCCCGGATATATAGGAACCTTCATACCAAATTTGGTGTCTCTAGCTTTTTTAATAGCTAAGATCTGTTGTCTCAAACAAACAGACGGACAGACAGACGGATATGTCTCAATCGACTCGGCTAGTGATCCTGAGCAAGAATATATATACTTTATGGGGTCTGCCACGCCTCCTTATGCCTGTTACATACATATTGCACAAAGTTAGTATACCCTTTTTTGACCATTTTCAATGGTCGAAGGGTATAAAAATACATGGTCTATTAGGTTTGTCGGAATGTGCGTAACAGGCAGAAGGAGACATTTGCGACCCCATAAAGTACATATATTCTTGCTCAGGATCACTAGCCGAGTCGATCTAGCCATGTCTGTCTGTCCGTCTGTCTGTCTGTCTGTCTCTATGAGCGTCTGATTCTCAGCTATTAAGAAAGCAAGAGACTCCAAATTTGGCATGGAGATTCCTGTATGTTAAGGCAGTAAACGTAATTTTCAAAATTTCGGGTACCACGCCCACCACCCCCGTTAATCAGAAATTTAATTTGAAATGCGATTATAAAGCAAAGTATTAAAGTGTTAACTTTCTCCGTTGGCATACATCTCATCTAGATAAATACGCTGTGAACCTATTCTATAAATTGCAACCCGATCGGCTAATAAACATAGAAGTTACGCGAGTTAACATTTTCTATTGATTTGTGATGTCTTGCCTGCAAGCTGCTATCAGCCACGTGCTTTTTCGATCGTTTTAATGCGAAAATGGTTATGTGTGTGTATGAGAAGGAAATAGTTACTTAGCCGCACAGCGAGTCAAAGCTACTAATGTGTGGAGCAGCAGGCAATCAAACAAAAGAATGGATGGAGGTTCAATCCCTCGGGAAGGCGGTTTGTTTTTATTTTTACTATTTCACTATTAAGAAGTTAATATTTTATTTTTTTTTCATTATTATAAAATTTGATTTAAATTATCAAATTTCAACAAATAATCTTATTATATATAAATAAATAACATTTGGCTTTCTTGTGGTCATTCAATCTTGTAGTAGTGTTATTGTTGTACATGACATATTTGACATTTTTGAGCAAATGGTCTAAAAAGGTAATTTTAACGGACACGGAGCGCAGCGACGGTGGTCTAGTTGTTAGGATGACGAACTCCTATGCAAACGGCCAGGGTTCGATTCCCCACGGTGAAAAGATAATTTAGTAGCTACATATTTTAATTTTTTATGTGTTGTATTTCATATTTGTTTACATTTATATTTATACAGCATATGCATTTTTTAATTATTTTCCATTTATTTATATTTATCTTATAATTTATATATTAAGTGTTACATTTTGCCTTTTAATATGTTTTGCATGCTGTACTTATGCGTGCATGCATACAATACATGCACGCGAAGCTCACGCATGCATACATATGTAGATGCGTGTGAGGCAATACACAAAACATGAGGCAGGTCTGTGTAATTGTTAATGGACGTCTAAATTCAAGAAGAAGCAGTTGACGCTGCTGTGTGTGTATGTAACGAAGTTTGGCACGCGCCTAAAATTCACATATCTCTCTCTCGTTCTAACTTATGCGAATTAATTTTTGTTAATATTATGTTAAAAATTGTATTTCAATATATATTTTTGTATGGTTTATAAAAATAAACTGAAAATCCATGGCCTCTTACAGTCACCGCGTGACTGTAGCCTTTCCGACTTGTTTTTTTTTTGCATTATGCTATATCTTCTTTAAAAATTGAAGTTAACATTTAGAATCTTTAGTGATATTTAGCAACACAACATAAACGACAAATCTGGTTAGATATATAGGAATATGGATGTACATATATAGGCATAATATAGGCGTCCCATTTACGCATTCATTATTTACGCATTCATGATGGAAAGCACTGAACCCAAAGTGGCAACATCCAATAAGATCCACGTGCAACTTTCATAGTAAAAACTATTTTGAGACTATTAGACGTATTGTTCTCGCATAGTTGTAGCGGGTATACCACAGTCGGTCTCGCTTGACTGTAGCCATTCCGACTTGTTTTGTCTGTTTATGTTAGATATGCAAGATATGCAGGTTCAACTCCGGCGGCAAACACTTTTTTATTCAATTATATGTACCATAATGATTTACATTGTTGTAAATAGTTGCAATGGCTGAGTGAATGTGGTTATTACCTGTTGACCGATAGGGTACGTGTTCTTCTAATCCTACCCGATGCAAGGGGGGAGGGGAGTTCCGCGCTGTTTTGTCTCTACTAAAGTTGTCGTTGCTTGCGATAATATCTACAACGGATGTTAAAGTCTGCTGCCCGCAAAAGACTCGCCTTCTCGCGT
The DNA here is from genome assembly GCA_018901885.1 of Zaprionus kolodkinae. Lineage (NCBI taxonomy): Eukaryota > Metazoa > Arthropoda > Insecta > Diptera > Drosophilidae > Zaprionus > Zaprionus kolodkinae. Next base: position 81,832 of record JAEIFM010000508.1, read on the forward strand.
TTGTGAGTCTTTGAACAGGTGTTCGCGGACTGTCCAGAGGATATCTGGTCATTTGACCGGCGGTTGCGTGCCGCTGCTTTCCTTTCGCAGAAAGGTCTCTACTAAGGTAGTCGCAAACACACAGAGTCCTTCCCACCTCCCTGGTGCTTTTTGGAGAGAGACCATCCCCGTTTGTCCCTCTTTATTCGCCTTGCGTACGACCAGCGGTGACTTACTGTGTGGGGGTATTCTAGAACCCGCCTCGAGGTGGCGAGAGAAGCCTTCACGGCCGACCCCGACACGACACTCCAGCACTGCAGCCAGGCTTCCACCCCCAATACTATGCGTCTCGACTCTAGTACTCTGGTGGACTCGGACAGGCCACAAACTTGCTTGGACACTAAGTTCGCAAGAGCTGCCTTTTTGTCCAATAGCTGTTCAGGCAGGCAGCAAACTGTCGAGGTAATATCAGGATGACGCTGCCCTGATCAGCTTTGCTTGTGACCTCTCAGAAGTCAGGCCTCACGGAAACAGGCTCTCAGATTTAGACTGGACTCTGGCGTTCGCATTTGTTAAAATGAAGACCCGCAAGAAGAAGCTCTTCAAAGCTGCACTCGCGAAGGGTTCGAGTCGAGCGGAGGCTCTTGTAATCGCCACTGGCGCCCTCCGTGGATAACAAGGCTCCCGACAACATCCCCGAAACCCAACGGTCTTCATAGAAGCCCAGAAGGACTCATGTGGAGTCCACAAAGCCACTTTACTTCAGCTGACCCCACTAAAGCGCTTTCATCGGAGCAACTAGCTACGGTGAAAGCCGGCATCCTCAAGGCGGTGTTACTATACTCCACACTGGATGTCAGTCCAGGCTTCGATGGTTGCATATCTCGAATGAGCGGCTGCTCCTGGTGTGCGAGGATAATAACACTGCCGACTGGGTCAGGGAAGCTGTTGGACAGGTCAGATCTATCAGCGCCCTTGATATTAAACTGCTGGAGGAAACTGAGTTCCCGAGAGCTCACCTCATTAGAGGGTACTTCCCCAGCAGCGCTGAATTCCAACCCGCCATTTTGGAGTTCTTTAGTGGCCTTGTAAGCAAAGCGCTGAAGAAGGATGCCGAGCGCCATTAAGGTGCTCTAGTCGAACCTGCCCCACGCCAGAGCATCGCCTGCCCCCCTGTGTAGGGTCGTCTGCAGAGACTCAATCACCTGGCCATGGTTGATCGGTGGCCACATCCGTGGACTATCATGCGGATCATGTAATTTGATATATAACCGCATGGGAAGTGACCCACGCACTGCTAAGTGAGTGCCAAATCATGCACCCGGTCAATGACCTAGCACATACAGAATGCAAACGATCGCGGTCTTGCTCACCAATGCTTATGACTGCACGAAGTGAACGTCTGAGAACGTCTCTCTCACGCTCTCCCCATTCCAAACGGTGTCAAGTTCTTTAGCTACCAGTACAATAATCACGATATCTACTGCAACTGCACCTTTAGCAACAACAACTGCAACAACATCAACTCTATGCTCAATACCGACACCGGTGTACAATTCCGCTGAATCAACAACAACAAAGGCAAGAGCACTCACACCGACTCTTGAAAGTGAAAGCGGACAAGAACCAAAACAAAACAAAACAAGTGGGTAAGGCTACAGTCGGGCGCCCGACAGTAAGATACCCTTCTCCCAATTTTCCAAATCCGTTACAAACGTGTAAACACACTCATAATTTCAAACAGAGAATTCTGCACTAATACTTCTAGTACATATAGCTTACTCGCTCGCACTCACACAGCGACGCGCGTAAAGAGTAAAGCGACACGACGCAACGTCGACGTCGGCGTCAACTGATCAAAGCAGCGCGTCGGCTGCTGCCCGTACCGAACATTTGTACTGAAAACGTTGACTTGAATAACTTCTGTGTTATTAGTCCGATCGGATTGTAATTTGGAGGATATGTTTATATTGCACTTAGCTTTATACATACCAAAGAAGAACGTTATGGATTTAATACTTTGCTTAATAATCGTAAATAACCGATTTGCGGGGGCGGTGGGCGTGGCATCAAAAATTTGAGATAAACTTTATCTGCCTATGATTTACAGGAACCTTCATGCCAAATTTGGTATCTCTAGCTTTTTTAATAGCTGAGATCTGTTGTCTCATACAGACGGACAGACGGACAGACGGACAGACAGACGGACATGTCTCAATCGACTCGGCTAGTGATCCTGAGCAAGAATATATATACTTTATGGGGTCTGCCACGCCTCCTTATGCCTGTTACATACATTTTGCACAAAGTTAGTATACCCTTTTTTGACCATTTTCAATGGTCGAAGGGTATAAAAATTTGTCAAACAGGGCTGGATCGCTACATCCAAATAATGCGAAAGCTAAGCCCTCAACACAAGCAGGCTGGTAATCAGCCGAAAATAAATCGCGCCAACGCTGCCAATGACTCATGTTCAAATAGGTTTGCACTACTGGATGACTGTGAAGTGCAGGAACAGGAGCAGAAGAAGATAAAGCCGCCACCAATATATATATACGTGAGAAAACCTCAAATGCGCTGGTTAACAAACTAGTTGCAATTATCGGAGAAAACAAGTTCCATGTTATACCTCTAACTAAGGGCAACATACAAGAAACGAAAGTGCAGACTCAGGATGAGTCTAGCCACCGATCAGTGACCAAGTACCTGGACGAAGCTGGGAAGAGTTACTATACCTACCAGCTGAAAAGTGCCAAAGGATTGCAGGTTGTCATTAAAGGAATAGAGCCATCAGTGACCTCATCCGAAATTATCGCGGCACTAAAGGAGAAGAACTTCAACGCCAAAACGGTGATCAACATTCTCAACAGGAACAAAGAGCCGCAGCCACTCTTTAAAGTCGAACTGGAGCCATCGAGTCAGAAAAACAACAAAAATGAAGTACATCTTATATATAAGCTCCAGTATTTACTGCACCGAAGAATAACCGTAGAAGAGCCACACAAGAGCAGGCAACCTGTGCAGTGCACCAACTGCCAAGAATATGGCCACACCAAAGCGTACTGCACCCTAAAATCCATCTGAGTCGTTTGCAGCGATGCCCACAGTACTGTAAACTGTCCTAAGAATAACAAGTGGGTAAGGCTACAGTCGGGCGCCCGACAGTAAGATACCCTTCTCCCAATTTTCCAAATCCGTTACAAACGTGTAACCACACTCATTATTTTAAACAGAGAATTCTGCACAAATACTTCTAGTACATATAGCTTACTCGCTCGCACTCACACAGCGACGCGCGTAAAGAGTAAAGCGATACGCCGCAACGTCGACGTCGGCGTCAACTGCTCAAAGCAGAGCGTCGGCTGCTGCCCGTACCGAACATTTGTACTGAAAACGTTGACTTAAATAACTTCTGTGTTATTGGTCCGATCGGATTGTAATTTGGAGGATATATTCATATTGCATTTTGCTTTATACAAACCGAAGCAGAACGTTATGCGTTTAATACTTTGCTTAATAATCGCAAATAACCGATTTGCGGGGGCGGTGGGCGTGGCATCAAAGATTTGACATAAACTTTATCTGCCTATGATTTATAGGAACCTTCATGCCAAATTCGGTATCTCTAGCTTTTTTAATAGCTGAGATCTGTTGTCTCATACAGACGGACAGACAGACGGACATGTCTCAATCGACTCGGCTAGTGATCCTGAGCAAGAATATATATACTTTATGGGGTCTGCCACGCCTCCTTATGCCTGTTACATACATTTTGCACAAAGTTAGTATGCCTTTTTTTGACAATTTTCAATGGTCGAAGGGTATAAAAACGACAGTTCAATTAAGTTATGCAGCAACTGTGGCGAAAAACACACAGCCAACTGGCGAGGATGCATTGTTTACAAGGAACTCAAGAGTCGCCTAAACAAACGAGTGGATTCAGCTCGAGATCGTATCACACCAACAACTCACAAAGTAATGGAACCGACTACAACTAACATCCCTTCGTCTGCCAGCCACCGAACGATGCCAAATTCTTCCTTTGCAAGTGTACTAAAATCAGGGATCCAAGTACCAACAGCAGTCCACCATAAAATTAACCAAATAAACACAAATAAACACACAGAACATGCAACAGTAGCCAATTGGCGTTGAAGCGATTATGCTTTCGATCCAGCAAAGCATGAAAGACTTCATGACCTTCATGCAAGAAACTATGCAAGAGCTTATGAGGAACCAAAACATCCTTATTCAAATGCTCGTCTCTTCTAAAACAGGATAGTGACTCCCTTAATAATAGCTACCTGGAACGCTAATGGCGTTTCGCGGCACAAGCTAGAACTTTCTTAGTTCTTAGCCGACAGAAACATTGACGTTATGCTACTCTCAGAGACTCACCTTACCGAAAAGTACAACTTCCAAATACCAGGATATAAATTTTACTTTACGATGGCAAGGCCCATGGAGGCACTGGCATACTAATACGATTGCGAATTAAGCACCACTTTCTTGGTAATTGGCAAGAAGACTGCTTACAATGTACCTCTATAAACCTCCGATGCCATAACGGTGCTCTTACTCTGGCTGCTGTCTATTGCCCACCTCGCTTCACAATTTCTGAGGAAAAATTCACAACACTTTTTGACTCGTTTGGTGAAAGGTTTGGTGCAGCTGGCGATTGGAATGCCAAGCACATGTACTGGGCATCTCGGATAGCGAACCCTAAAGGAAAACAGCTGTACAACGCAATCATCAAACCGCAACGCAAACTAAACTATGTTTCCCCGGGAGCACCTACATACTTGCCAGCAGATCCCATGAAGCTTCCAGATTTGATCGACTTTGCCATCACAAAAAGGATATCCCAATCAATGATTACAGCTGAGGCACTTCCAGAACTCTCATCTGATCACTGTCCGGTGCTCTTTCATCTTTTGTACCAGCTACAACACATCGAGCGACCGCATAGGCTTACAAGCAACAGGACCAACTGGGCGAGGTACAAAATATATGTTTGTTCCCATACCGGCTTTTCTAGCCCCCTGGAAACCGAGCAAGAGATTGATCAGTTTGCTGATGATATAGAATCAATACTTATTGCAGCAGCAAAGACGTCAACTCCACAAGACAACCATGTATGCAGTATAAAGTTTAACAAGACAAGTATAGATACTGAACTGCTTGTGCTTGAAAAACGACGACTTCGAAGGGAGTGGCAGGGGCACAGATCACCTGGCGCAAAGAGTAGATTAAACGCAGCTTCTCGCAGACTTACCAAAGCGCTTAAGAAAGAAGAAGCGGACGCACAACTAAGGTACATGGAGAATCTCACGTCCACAGGCACAAAGAACTCGTTGTGGAAAAACCACAGGAACCTACAGGCACCAACAGAAACGGTTGTAACTCTCCGTAACTCTACCGGAAACTGGTCTCGCAGTGACACGGACAGAGCAAGAGTCTTCGCTGATCATCTTAAAAAAGTATTTCAACCAAATTTAGCCACTAACTCATTTACTCTCCCGCCTTTAACTGCATCTGACTTAGCACCACAAGATCCTGTAGAATTTCGGCCAAGCGAGATAACGAAAGTCATTAAAGAGCAACTGAAGACTGGAAAATCGCCTGGCTACGACTTAATAACCCCGAAAATGATCATCGAGCTCCCAATGTGCGCAGTTCTACGAATCTGCTTGCTCTTCAACGCAATTACTAAAATTGGATACTTCCCCCAAAAGTGGAAGAAATCAGTTATAACTATGATCCCCACGCCTGGGAAAGACAAAACACAGCCATCATCATACAGGACAATAAGCTTACTTACTTGTCTCTCCAAGTTATTTGAAAAAGTGCTGCTGCTACGCATCAGCCCCCACCTCAAAACACACAGCACACTCCCATCGCACCAATTTGGTTTTCGGGCAAAACATGGAGCCATCGAACAGGTTAACCGCATCACAATAGAAATTCGCACTGCCTTTGAACATCGTAAATATTGCACAGCTCTATTCTTAGACGGTGCACAAGCATTCGATAGAGTATGGCTGGATGGACTTATGTTTAAAATAATCAAACTGCTGCCTCAAAACATACATAAGCTTCTAAAGTCTTACCTATATAAAAGAGTGTTCGCGGTTAGATGCAGTTCAAGCACTTCAAGCGATTGTACTATAGAAGCCGGAGTGCCTCAAGGAAGTGTTCTGGGCCCAATTCTATACACCCTATAAACGGCGGACATCCCAACAAACTGCCAGCTAACGATATCCACATTCGCTGATGACACTGCAATACTAAGTCGATCCAGCTGCCCAGTAAAAGCTACGATGCAACTGGCACGCCATCTAACTTGTGTAGAACATTGGCTTGCAGATTGGCGCATACGAGTAAACGAAGAAAAGTGCAAACAGGTAACATTTACCCTAAACAAACAAAGCTGCCCGCCCTTGGTAATGAACCACACGCGCATCCCACAAGCCGATAACGTAGCATACATAGGTATTCATCTGGACAAGCGGCTCACCTGGCGGAAACACATAGAGGCCAAGACGGAGCACCTCAGACTAAAAGCAAGGGATCTACACTGGCTTATAAACGTTCGCTCTCCCCTAAGCTTGGAGTACAAACTCCTCTTATATAACTCAGTTTTAAAACCCATATAGACCAATGGCTCCGAGCTATGGGGCAACGCATCGAGAAGCAACATCGACATAGCAAGCGAGCACAGTCTAGGATTCTGAGAATCATTACTGGAGCTCCATGGTATCTTCGGAACGAGAATATACACAGAGACTTACAAATAGAACTTGTCATTGAGACAATAGCAGAGAAAAAAGTAAAATACAATGAAAAATCCAAATCCTCTTGCAAGAAAACTTATTCGAGTATGCAGCCAAAGCCGACTGCACCGGAACGACCAACCAGCCAAGCGTTAAATTTGTTAGGCCACACAGCACGAATCATTTCATAAAATGATATTTAGTTAGTTTAGAATAATATTTGAAAACTTATTGTTAGACTCTTAAGTAAAAGGGAAGATTCAATAAATAAGCAAAACATTGGAAAAAAAAAACGCACTGCTATATTAGTAAATAATAGTGTTAGACATTTCCCTCCAACAACAACAAGCCGCTTGTGATCGGCTGTGATGCCAAAGCGCATTACACGATCTGAGGGAGCAGCGATGTGAATAAACGTGGTGAGAATATCTATTGTGTTGTCAATTACATGTACTTAACGTAGAGTGCAAACCTACCTATTAACGCCATTTGGGAAGAGGTTCTAGATCTCTCCCTAGTCAGCAAATGAAGCCACATAGTCGGACCATCAGCACATCAGGTACTCAAGATCGCAGGGCAGCACTTAACCTTCTGCTACAAGTCCACAGAGAAGCACTTGACCTTTTGCTACAAGCCCACTTCCCAGGTTCGGTGGCGAACCCAGATCTCTCCAGACACATTGACGCCACCATGTCATCGGATTCACGTGGGTCCAGTCTACCTGGAACCATCTTCGATCCTGAAAAGGTCAAATGGGCTGTAGATTCCTTCGCTCCCTTCAAAGCCCTGGGGGCGATCAAATCTTTCCAGGGTTTCTTCAAAACAGCCTGAATCACATACTCGATAGTCTTACTTAGGGATACATAACCAACTGCTGGAGGAGAGTAAATGGGTGTTCATTCCCAAACAGGGTAACCGTCCTCTTGACCAGCCTAAGTCGTATCGATCAATGGGTCTTACCTCTTTGTTATGTTTAAGACTGCGTAAAGGCTCATAGACCTGCACATGCATATGCTCTCTGCAGAAAACTTATCCTCTGCATCCCACGCAGTTTGCGTCTATAGCCGGAAGATAGACGGAGGTCACTCCCTACAGGTTAGTGGGTAAAATCGAAAAAGTCTTCGTATCCAAGAACATATCTCTGTGCTCTTTTTTATAACCGCTACTCATAGAGAAGAAGGGTATTATAACTTTGTTCAAACCGAAAATGTATGTAACAGGCAGTAGGAAACATCTCCAACCCCATAAAGTATATATATTCTGAATCAGTATTAACAGCCGAGTCGATATAGCCATGTCCGACTGTCTGTCTGTCTGTCCGTCCGAGTGAACACCTGGATCTTAGCTATTTTATATATTTATATATTTATTATGTTAGATATGCAAGATCCCGGCGGCAAAATTTTTTTTTCAATTATATGTAAATTATTTTTAGCACTGATAACACAGCCCCACAAAAAATTTTTTTTGTCATGATCTGGGCATGAGGCGTATGCAGTTATATGTATTTTGGGTCGCTGAATCCGAATCCGGAGTTGGATCTACGACATCACGTCTGGATTTCGACATAACCTCACAAAACTGAAAAATTTTAAAATTTTCCCAAAAAGATATAGAATCATGATCTGGTCATTTAATATATATGTTTTCAAATGTATTTTGACCTTCTAAATCTGATTCTTTTATCAAAATATATCCTGCACGTCTAAGTTTCGACTTAACCTCAAAAAACATGAAAAATCTTCAAAGCGCCAAAAAATAATGGGGGGTCATGACCTGGTCATGTGATATATGTTTTCATATGTTTTTGGACCTCCTTAATCCGAATCCGAAGTCAAAATATTTATACTTTATATACTTTATACGTATACTTTTTGACATACCCTAAAATTTTTTTCAAAAATTTTTGAAAAACTGGGTTTTTGGTTTGAAAACTAAGCTTATTAATGTAATTAATGTAGATTTTTAAAATAAAAATGTTTCCATTCTAAAATACCACTTTAAATACTGTTTCAACAAGCAATAGGCCTTTTTAAGGTGTCAATGTTTCTCATGTAATTATTTTTCTAATGCATTTTAGGATAGTCCATGAATGATCATTAAAATTATTTTCGCTGAATTCAGAATAAAAACATAAAAATCTGTCTGTACGTCTGTCTGTCTGTCCGTCTGTATGAGCGTCTGATTCTCAGCTATTAAGAAAGCTAGAGACTCAAAATTCCAGATTCCAAAATTCCTGTATACCCTAGGCAGTAAACGTCATTTTCAAATTTCGAGTACCACGACCACCGCCCCCCGTAAATCAGAAATTTAATTTCATATATTAGGCAAATTATTGAAGTCTTAACTTTCTGCTTTGGCATACATCAAGATAAATACGATGTGAACTTATTCCAAGATTTGCAACCCGATCGGATAATAAACATAGAAGTTACGCAAGTTTACGTTTTCTATTGATTTGTGATGCCTTGCCTGCAAGCTGCTGCCAGCCGAGTGCTTTTCGATCTTTTTAATGCGAAAATGGTTATATGTGTATGTGAGATGGAAATAGTAACTAAGCTGCACACAGTGAATAGTTGCAGCGATAGTCAAATGTGTAGAGCAGCCGGCAATCAAATAAAGGGATGGCGGTTCAATCCTTCGGGAAGGCGGTTTGATTTTATTTACTTTTTTTCACTATTAGAATTTTGTTTTTAATCGTTATAAAATTTGATATCATTTATCAAATTTCAACAAAAATCTTATTTAATAAAAATGAATGACATTCGTCTTTCTTGTGGTCATTCAATCCAGTTTTAGTGTTATTGTTGTAGAACACAAATATGACATTTTTGAGCAAATGGTCTAAAAATGTAATTTTAACGGGCACGGAGCGCAGTGACGGTGGTCTAGTTGTTAGGATGACGAAAAGAGAATTTAGCTATTTTAATTTTTTATGTGTTGTATTTTATAGTTGTTTACATTTATATTTATAAGGCATATATATTTTTTAATTATTTCCCATTTATTTATATTTATCTAATAAATAATATATATTAAGCGTTACATGTTGCCTTTTAAGATGTTTGGCATGCTGTACTTATGCGTACATGTATATAATACATGCACGCGAAGCTCACACATGTATACATATCCGTGTAAGGCAATACACAAAACATAAGGCAGATCAGTGTAATTTTAACGGACGTCTAAATTGAAGAAGAAGCAGTTGACGCTGCTGTGTGTGTATGTAACGAATTTTGGCACGCGCCAAAAATTCACATATCTCTCTCGTTCTAACTTATGCTTTGTTGCTTTTTCGTTATTTTAATTTTTGTTTTTATTATGTTAAAAATTTTATTTCAATATATATTTTTGTAGGGTATATAAAAATAAACTGAAAATCCATGGCCTCTTACAGTCACCGCGTGACTTTCCAACTTTTATGCCATATCTGGTATAAAATCGTTGTTAAAAAGTTGTTACTATATTTGAGGCTAGTTAGAATGTTCAGTGATATTTCGCAGCAACGACAAATCTAGTTGGGTGTATTGAATTTCACACATAAATATGTGAGGCATTATATAGGCAAGTTCTAACTGGAAGGTACTGAAAGCAAAGTGACAACATTCAATAAGAACCTTGTGCAACTTTCATAGTCAAAACAAATTTAAGACTGTAAGACGTTTATTTGTGCATAGTTTATGCGGGTATACCACAGTCGGACGCGCTCGGCTGTAGCCTTTCCGACTTGTTTCTTGATGTTAGGGTGCTTTTGACAATACCGGCTACGGGTCTATCTCTACTGCGTTGGAGCGCGGAAATATTGCCCGTCTCATAGTCCGGTGGATTGATGCCATGCTCAAACACAAGACTATCTCTTCTACCCTAGACTCCACGACCGACTTTATTAGTGCGGTAAAGGGTGTCCCCAGGGAGGGGTTATTTCCCCCTTACTCTTATCTGTAGTAGCTGACAAACTACTAACTATACTTGCAGAACAAGGCTCTCGCAGTGAACGGGAATTTCGCCAACACCGTGACAGAGTTGATGCAATCAGCTCTGAACACGGTAAGTAGATGGTGCGAAGACGCAGGTCTTAGCATCAATCCACGAAAGGCAACTATTGTTACCTTCACTAAGCGCTAATCCATTGACATTGGTCAATTGAACTTTGGCGGCTCTTCTGTGGGACTTTCCAACGATGTAAAACATCTAGGGGTAACTCTTGATAAATGACTAAACTTGAACTCCAACCTAAGCAACACCCTATCAAAGGTGTCTCATGTCATGTGGGCCTGCAGAAGATTCTTTGGTAGAATCTGGGGTCTCAAATCCTGCACCATCCGGTGGCTATTTTATATAAGACCCATTGTTGCATACGCTTGTATTGTGTGGTGTCCAAAGGTTACGCAGGTCACTGCCATTAACAATTGCAATAAATTGCATAGGCTTTGCCTTTCATTGACGGATGCACTTCGCACCTGTCCCAAAGCAGCAATGAAATCGATCTTAAATCTAATTAAAAGAAGTCGCTGCTATGAGCCTTCTTAGAATTCAGATTCAATCTGGGCTTCTAGCTACCGAATCAGTGCATGCTAGACTAATCAAAGATATTCCTGGCTTAGAGATCTGCACTCGATCAGGTTCTATGACCAAGGAACTCTTTTTTGGTGCCTAATTCAGAAGCCTCATCCCGGACCGGAAGGACTAGGATACTGGAAACCCCATCAGTGACCCCACGGTAAGCATTGGGACACCGACGGGTCGAGGACTGATCAGGGGGTTGGAGCTTGGATATATGGTCCCAACTCCAAAACCTCGATTGCTATGGGCAAATGGTCCACAGTTTTTCAATCCGAGGTTCATGTCATCGAGTTCTGCTGCTGTCTTATCCTTGAGAAGGGGATCAGAAGAGCGAATATCTTCATCTTTTTGGACAGCCAAACGGTCATACTAGTCCTCTCCTCAAAAAGAGTAAGCTCGCGTATGATGGTTGACTGCTGGAACTGCCTCCAGATGCTGTCCAAAAAGAACAAAGTCACCCTCCTATGGTACCTGGACACTTTAGCTTCCAGGGCCAGCTCGTTGCCCTATGGATGAACTAGAAGGGCGGGATCTTTGGCCACCCTGCATGGCCCCGAGCACTTCTGTGGCGTATCTTATCCCTTGTGAAAACCTGGGCTGAAAAGTTGACCGAACGTTATTGGTTCTTCCATCCTGGGATGCGGCAGGCTAAAGAGCTTACTAATCCCTCAGTTAAGCGAAGGACAAATTTACCGTCTAGGAGTGACATTTACTTCCTTGTTGACTACCTTATCGGCCACCACTTGGTGAACTATCACCTAACAAGAATGCGTTTGTCCTCGAATGCAGAATGTTGGCTATTTAACCACCAAGCACATCTTGTGTGATTGTCCAGTTTTGGTTTGGACTAGAAGGAAACATCTGCATGTGGAAACCGCAGGTTCCGAGCATATTGTCCTCGACGAAAGACCTGCTATGCTTCATTAGGGAAGCATAACAGCTTTTTGTCAAGATACGGTATTATTGGTGCAAAAGACCATCCTGATCACAGTACATCGCCCCTTCTCTGCTGCGAGACTCCCTATTTTAAATAAGAATAATAGTGCAGCGGCGCATAGAGCATAAACGGGCGCAGACGAGAATAAACAGTAGTTTGCCAAGCTGCTAGTATGAACCGATTAGGAGCCACTCATCTATTCAAGCAGAACAAGTCGAAAGGATACAGTCGATCGCGCCCGAACAACTACTACTTTTTTCGAAAAAAATACGTCTCATAGTCTCAAAATTGATTTGACTATGAAAGCTGCAATTAGTTCTTATTGGATATTGCCACTTTGCTTTCAGTGTTTTCTAGATAGAACTTAACAGAGGGCATTTAATGATAAATGTGTGAGGCGCCTTTATAATGGGTTTCCTGGGATATTGCCACTTTGCTTTCAGTGTTTTCTAGATAGAACTTATCAGAGGGCATTTAATGATAAATGTGTGAGGCGCCTTTATAATGGGTTTCCTCATATAATTATTGAATACATCCAACCAGATTTGTCGTTTTTCGTGTTGCTGCAAAATATCCAATATTCTAACTGGTCTTTAATGGAGTAAAAACTTCGATAGCATTGATGTAAAAAGAATATATCTATATAGTGAAAAATAAAAACAAGTACAGAAACAAGTGGGTAGGGCTAAAGTCGAGCGCCCGACAGTAAGATAACCTTCTCCCAATTTTTAAAATCCGTTACAAACGTGTATCCACACTCATAGTTTCAAATAGAAAATTCGGCACAAATACTTCTACTACATATAGCTTACTCGCTCGCAATCACACATCGACGAGCGTAAAGAGTTAGGCGACACGACGCAACGTCGACTTTTATACCCTTGCAGAGGGTATATTAATTTTAGCCAGAAGTTTGCAACGCACCTTAGGAGACATCTCCGACCCTATAAAGTTTATATATTCTGAATCAGCATCACCAGAGGAGTCGAAAAATGGATGTCTGTCCGTCCGTATGTTGCAACGCAAACTAGTCTCTCAGTTTTTGAGCTATCTTCATGAAACTTGGCACACAAGCTTCTTGTTGCTGCACGCTGTAAATAAGTCGGAACGAGCCAGATCGGACCGATATATCGTATAGCTGTCATGGAGCCTATCGGCCGATTTTTGTTGTTTTTCAAGATATTGCAACAAGATTTGGCAAATCTTATTCTTATTACGTGCTGTATCAAAATCGGACCACTATAACATAACTGCCAAAGGAACAATCGTCTGAAATCAGGGTTTTTGTATGCAAACAGAAACCAGCAGCAATCCAAATGTATTTTACATTTAATATAACTGCAAGGGTATAAAACCTTTGGCAAGCCGAAGGTAGCCTTGCTTTCTTGTTAAAAGCTGCGATCTGTTGTCTTAAACAAACAGACAGACAGATATGGCTCAATCGCATCGGCTAGTGATCCTGAGCAGGGATATATTTACTTTTTGGGGTCTGCCATGTCTATATGCTTGTTACATACATTTGCCCATTTTCAATGGTCGAAGGGTATAAAAATTGCAATGATGATCAGTGCAAATAATATTGGTGCATATAATTGGAAAAAAGTGCTTGCCGCCGGAGTTGAACCTGCATAACTAACATAATAAAACAGACAAAAACACGTGGTCACATGGCCCTACTATTTCTTTAATATCTTCCATATTTAACGTCCAATGTTACTGAAATTGCAACGACAAGATGGAATTTATAAAAACTTATGTATAAAACTGTTGCTGTAGAGCTACAAAAATGTATGGGGGTGGGTGGAGGCGATGCAATAATCCAAAATAAACTTGATCAGCCTGCAGTAATAACACATATTGTCACCAAATTTGGAAGATCTAGCTCTTATTAAAGCTAAAATCCAGGTGTTCACACATACGAAGAGACAGACAGACAGACGTTCATTGGACTGTTGATACTAACCACGCCCACCGCTCCCACAAATCGTTAATTTGCGATTATTAAGCAAAGTATTTTATTCATTACGTTCTGCCTCAGTATACGTAGAGCTGAAGGCATTCTTCAAATTACAATTCCGATCTGACCAATAGCACAAAAGTCAACGTTTTCAGTACAAATGTTCAGCGTCAACGTCGACGTCACGTCGCGTTAGTCTTTACGCGCGTGTCTGTGTGTGTGTGTGAGAGAAAGTAAGCCATATATATTAGAATGAGTTGTGCAGAATTATCTGTTTTAAATCATGAGTGTGTTTATATGTTTTGTACAGATCTTTAGAATTAGGAGAAGGGTATCTTACTGTCGAGCGCGCCCGACTGTAGCCTTACCCACTTGCTTTAATTGCGAGTGTAGCTTACCGACAGCAGCATACATTCATACACTCACACTTTCAACACTCGAAAGTAGGCTATAAATTCGAGGCAGGATACAAACTGAGCGCGGAACATTCGAACGTATGAATGACTTTCATTAGGATTTCGATGCGAGATGCTTTAGCATTTCCTCCACTTGCTCTGGCTGTTGTTACCCTTGTTGTTACTATTGTTTTCGTAGCTTCTGCTTTGTTGATACTGATGTTGTTGTTGCCGCTGTTATCATTGTTGTGTGGGAAAAACAACAGCAACAGCATAGGCATCATGTTTATCTATTCAGTTCCATTGTAATCAATAGCCGAGAGTGAGGCTCTGCCAACGAATTGATGCGCATCGACTGAAGCGAAGCATGGGGCTGGGCGTCCTATAGGAGGAAGCTGTGCCTGGTTTGCATGTCTGCCTGCAGTTCTGTTGAGAAACATTGTCGAACTTCATTGAAAATAAATGATGGTATTATTTTGATTTGATGTTTGCTTTGATTGCTATCGTCGCCATCCCTACCACACCATGTAAATAAGGTTCAGCTAGTGCACAAAAGTATACACACTTGCACACACACACACCCGCATCGTCATTTGGCGTTTATTTTGGTTGGTTGACTGATTTGGCTTGTCATTCAATTTCATGGCTACTGGGTTTTTACTTAAAAAATACAAATCTTAGTCGTTTCAGAAGCGACAAATTGATTTCAAATGCCAGCTGGGAAAAACGTGACCTCCACCCATAACAAAATTTTTCTGCGCATCTAAAACTATGCAGCAGTTATCGAGCCTGCATAAAGCGGGAGGCAAGGGAAAAACAAACGCTTATCGTGATTTAAAATATCTGGGGAATTCGTTGCACCAGGATCAAATCAAATTTAATTTTCAGTATCTGTGTTTTTTTTAAATGAAAATGTCGGATTGTAGTAAATGCAATCCCATCAGCTCATGGATTTTAGCTATTATAAAACCTTTATTACGGTTTTTATGTAGCATTTGTGGAGTAAAATTTTTTTCCCCGCACAACGCAGACTTATTACATGGATTCATGATTGGGTTTTCAAAAAAGGTTTGATTTTCTCAAAAAGGTCTGTTTATTCCAGCTAGTGATCACCTGTATCTCTGCTATTATAAAAGCTAGAGCTTCCATATTTGTGTTAATACTGTACGCTGATTTAGTTTATTTTGGATTTTTGACATGCCTCATTTCCTCCCTATTAGTCGAAAAAATCGACCAAGCCGATGCTTGTTACGCGCGGATCCCAGAAACAGCGAATGTCAACTCCCGTTCAACCGGCCGAACGTAGGACTCGAAACGCGAAGAGAGTTTTTGAAAATTGGATTTTAAAAATTGGAAGAAGGGAATCTACTGTAGGACACGCTCAACTTAAGTCTTATCGACTTGTAAATAAATAAATAATAGGTTTGTTGGAATTTGCGTCACAGGCAGAAGGAGACATCTGCGACCCCATACAGTACATAAATTATTGCTGGTTCTTATTAAATGTTGCCATTTTACTTTCAGTGCTTTTCAGGTAGTGTGTAAAATAGACTCCTATATAATGCTTCACATATTTATTGTGAAATTTAATAATCCAACCAGAGTTGTATGTTGCTGCGAAATATCACTAAAGATTCTAAATGTCCTTAAATATAGTAAAAAACTTCGTTAAGGGCGGGTGGGGGCTTGGCAAAAATCCAAAATAAACTTGATCAGCCTGCAGTATTAACACAACAGTAATAACTAACCAAATTTGGAAGCTCCAGCTCTTTTAATAGCGGAGATCCAGGTGTTAACACGGACGGACATACAGACAGACGGACAGACGGACATGTATCGGACGGACATATATCGACTCGGCTTTTGATACTGATCAAGAATACATATGGGGTCGGAGATGTTTCCTTCTGCCTGTTACATACTTTTTCGGTTGGAACAAAGTTATAATACCCTCCTACTGTATGAGTAGCGGGTATAATTACAAATAAGTATGGCTGCATGTTTAAAATAGATTATTGGCAGTTTGTCAAAGAGCATTTATTGTCGGTCGCGCTCGACATTAGCTTTTCCGACTAGTTGTATTTGGATGCATGCTTCGCTTTGCCTGGGTTCCACGCGGATTTCTTCATCTTAACTGATTTTTGATTTATTTAAAATTAGTGTATACAGAAGAAGATATGTACATTGTACTAATAAAATCTTATTATATACATATTGTACATTCCTTTTGAAATTAAAATATATGAACTTGCGAATGACACAATTATACTATTTAGCCGTTAATTCTATGTATTACCACCTGCAGCTAAATTGAAGAAATTTGGCATTCACAGTGCACTTGTCTTTGCTTTGGTCAAATCAAACTGCGCACACATATTGAATTTCAACTGAACTGGCCACCTTTGGGTGCTACTAATGTTTCACCCGTCTGCTCTGAATTGTGGCCAATACTTGACTTAGGGCTGTCCATATTGGTCAAATTTGACAAGCGAGCATTACTCAAATTGTGAGTTTGAAGCCGCAAAGCCGCGGGGCAGAGCGGCCTGCTCCATATGAAACCACATCGAGCCGTAGTCATTCAGGAGTCCGCTTAGAGTGTTCACTGTGTATGGGCGCAAAGCAGCCGTTGCTTCTGGCACCTGCAACGGCACGCACACACCTCTGACAGTTTAACTGTCATTAATAAAGAGCTGCTCGCACTTCTACCACACACACACACACACATACGCACACGCATGCATACACACACGCACACTTGAATTTAGTGCCGCATAATTGATGTGTTTTTGTGAGTAATGTTGAGCTTTTTTTTTTGGGGACGCCGCACACTGACTTGCCAACTTTGGTTGCCGAATTTCCTAAATGGAGAGCTCCTCCGCGCCTCCGTACCATCCGATAACCTCTGCTCTGGCCACCATCGCGCTTATCACACTGTCCGCTTGTAGCTGGACGTCTATTAGTCTCTCTCTCTATGTAGCTCTCTTCTCTACCTTTCTCGTCCAAGTCTAGTTGGGTTACGACTCTCGCCCTTGGCTGCTTGTTTGTCAGCTCTGAGTGATGACTTCAAATTGGCCGTTGCTGATGGGGGACCTAAATTCGTATCCACACACACACAGCAACTCGCACACTCGAGGATGTTTTGTCTATGTCTCTGTCTGTGTCACTCTGGCCGGCCATGCGATTACATGGGCGAAACATATGTGAGCGTCTTCATCGAAAGCACGTATCTTGATCGCTGTTATTGCCTTAGATATGACTTAACATTGGTTTGATAAGTCAGCAGATATGCATCATCTCCCATGCTAACTGGAGAAGAGAAAGCTGCAGGGCATAATATATGTTAGTAGTACTTTATAAACTGCAAATTATTAATTACAAATTACTTTATTGTTATTTTGACGTCATTTTTTTGACGATATGGATTGAAACATACATACATATAGAAAGTTTAAACTCTTTTCCCTAATATTTTTTAATACTTTACTTCTTTTATTTATAAACATTTATGATCTGTTTCTTCTTGTTTCCGATAATAACTGGGTATGTGCCAGTTCAGATAACCGTAGGTCTTTTTTTTGGTTTCACTAAATTGTTCAGGTGTGTTTGCTGCTTTGCGGCTTGATAAATGAATCACCATTAGTAGGCGCAGCTTCGTTAATAGAAACAAATTGTTTTCGTGTGTGCCAGTGCGATGTGTTTGCGTGGGTGTGGGTGTGGGTGTAGGTGTGGACGTGGGCATGTGTATTTTAGTGCGTGCAACTGGCAACGATTAGTGTTGCTTATTTAAAAAAATTATTTGCCGTTTCTGCGGCATATTAATTTAAATTTATTTAAGCCTTGTGCGCGGATAGCTTTTGCAGATATTTCTCCATTTGCGAGAGACAAAATAGGAGGAGACGGGAGAGAAAGAGATGGGAGATAGCTGTGAGGAGACACGAACGAATGCAATTTCATTTGAATATCATTTTCGAGCTGTGCCAGCCAGCGTTCGTTGCATTTAATTTCATTTAATTTTCATCCACACGACCCACATCACATCATTTCCCGCTAGTCATTTCGACAATCCAAAAACTGCTTTTCCCATTTTTTCCCCTTTTGCAACTGCCGCCGCCGGCTCGTCGTCTTCCCGCTGCTTTCACTGCTCCTGCAGTTGCTGTGCGCTTTTCACTTTTCATGAATAATAAAGTGAAAGTCTAGTTAGTTTTTGGATGCCTGGTTGCCTACCAGACTCACGTTGGCTGCCTCAACAAACCTCCACCCCTCTACGGAGCACCCTACCCTTGGCTGCCACGGTGCCTGTGCGCTTTCGCGGCATCCGACTTCATTCCCCGGGCTGCTTGCACCCTTGTACATTTTGTAATTTCGTTGCATACTTTTGTGAGTTCCCGCAGCCACATCCCCCTTTACAACACCTTCGCTGCCACGGCTCGCTTTTTGCGTCGCTTTGAAAGGCCGGCTACATCACAATTGTTGCCCGGGCGCTTTTCATTTTCATTCAGTATGCACATTTCCTTGTTGTGCTGCATTTAATGAATAATTTTAATAGTTTTCCCATTGACTGAGGTAGACAAGAGAAGGGTAATTCTTACACTGACAACCAGAAAGCGGATGCCAGTGCAGGGGAACTTTTTTTTTAATTTAAACATTATATTTAAGTACGTTTTGGATGCCATTGAAAACAGTTTTATATAGTTTTTTTTATTTACTATTCAACAGGCTTACCTTTTCTACCTTTCTTCTAGGTATGGGAAATATGTATGATTATGCTTACAAAATATCTTTTGAAACAGTATTCAAATAAGAAGTGCAATCTGATTGATAAATTACTGTGTGATACCCCCTACAACTCTGCGAAAAAGACACGTTCGAAATCATCCGTTACGTGGCTCAATCGATTCGGATATTGGTCGAGAGCAAGAACTACATATATGTATATGCCTGCTTATGCCTGTTGCATACATTCGCACAAAGTTAGTATACTCTTTTCTGATAATTTTCATTGGTCAAGGATATAAAAATATTGTACCATATCTCTGCTTACCTGATGTTGTTGATGTTGTTGTGTCGGCGAGCCAGATGGAAATTAATCATGGCGAATTTTACATAAATCATGTATAAACAAATGTTAATTTAATAGTGTTTAAAAACACTAGTATTCATCGACTAATCGATGAATGTATACGATATGTCGACCGATAAGTTTTGTTTTTGTTTTCTTCTTCTTTTTGGCGGTAATGGAAAACGACGCACAAGAAAGCAGTGTGTGCAAAAATAACGTCTCTCTTTATAATTTAACAAGAAAGCACGGCTACCTTCGGCTTGCCGAAGGTTTTATACCCTTGCAGTTATACAAAATAGTTATAAAAGTTAGATTTTGATGAAACTTTACTACACTTAGATTTGGATGTGGTAAGCCTGATAGCTATATCTTGAAATATAACGAAAATCGACCGATAGGCTACATGACAGCGATACGATATATCGGACCGATCTGGCCCGTTTTGACTTATTTAAAGAGGGCAGAAATAAGAAGCTTGTGAGCAAAGTTTCATGAATATAGCTCAATAACTGGGGGACTAATTTGCGTTGCAACAGACAGACGGACTGACTGATTGTTCCTATAACAGCTATAGAATATAAACGTCTGAGATATTTAAATGGAAAAACTAAGGACGGGCTACTGTATAACATTAAAAAGTATTGATAATGTGCAGTATTTCCAAAAAGAAAACAGGTTTGCATACAAAAACCCTGATTTCAGCCGATTGTTTCTATGGCAGCTATATGTTATAGTGGTCCGATTTTGATACAATTTTGACAGCACATTAAGAACGTAATAAGAATAAGATGCCAAATCTTGTTGCTATATCTTGAAAAACAACAAAATCGGCCGATAGCTTCTATGACAGCTATACGATATATCGGTCCGATCTGGCTCGTTCCGACTTATTTACAGCGTACAGCAATGTGCCAAGTTTCATGAAGATAGCTCAAAAACTGAGAGACTAGTTTGCGTTGCAACAGACGGACGGACGGACGGATGGATGGACGGACGGACAGACGGACATCCATTTTTCGACTCCTCTGGTGATGCTGATCCAGAATATATATACTTTATAGGGTCGGAGATGTCTCCTAAGGTGCGTTGCAAACTTCTGGCTAAAATTAATATACCCTTTGCAAGGGTATAATAATTAGCCTTAATATCAAATAAAGCCTACAAATATAACCCCCTTTACAGTTCAGAAGTGGGATCACTTGAGGTTTGAATATTAAGAGGGAATAAAAAGTGTTCGGGTAGCAGCAAGAATCGTCGCCGTGGGAAATTTGCAATGAGATATGTTCTCAAAATGGTCTAGGTGACAACAAATTGCAAATAACGGAATAGTTCCTTTTCTACGTGGCGACGGATTCTCAGTAGCCAGATCTGAAATCTAAAAGATTTTCTTTGAGCACAGTCTCAAACCGGAGTATTTGTATTCAAGTTGTGGTGAAATTCGCAAGCAGAAGCACACATTGAGAAATACTTACAGTACATAGAGTTGTCTCGCTTGCACTCATTGAATAGGAGTTGCGTGTGCGACGTTCAGGAATCATGACGTCACATGCAGCGGCAATTTCACAATTGCAGGGTGAAATGAGAGAATTGAAAAACATGATGGTGCAGTTGGTGAGCATGCAGACGCAGAACACAGCCGTTACGGGTCAACCAATAAATCAGCAAAATTACACGGTGGTGGACACGGAAATCACAAGCAACGAGCGAAGCTGTGGTGGATTGGCTACCAACAACAACATGAGGCAAGCATCGGTCAAGAAAATTGCAAACACGTTGCCAGAGTTCGATCCCAGCGATGATAACGCTATCTCAGTAGATCAGTTCGTCGATCGCGTCAACAAGGTGGTTGATGCTTACCTGTGGGGTGAAATGTTTTTAATGCTCGCTATTTACTCACGGCTTAAGGGTCAAGCCAAGATGTGGTTAGATTCCTCGCCTATTCTTCACACCACGTGGAACAACTTTGCAAATGCTCTTCGAGACGAATTTGGAGCAAACCCTGATGAAGCTGAGGTACACTTCAGTATGGCAAGTACAACAAGAAGATCGAAAGAGACAGTAAAGGAATACTGTTTCCGAATGTCTGCCCTTGGCGTGCGATATAGGCTCAGCGAAGCAGCAGTTATCCGATACGTAAAGGGCAGGTCTTCAGCATCGTGAACTGCAAAACAGCATTGCCGCTATTCACTTCGCTACAATGAAGGAACTTCGGGATGCAGCCGAATCTTATTTTATAAACAGAGGTCGATCGAATGCACTTAAGAAAGAGGTTCTAATGAAAGGCGGTAACTTCGAGCAAACGCAGGACAAAGATATTAAGCCAGAAAAATCAAAAGTGAATCAATGAAGTGCTACAATTGCGGAGAGTTGGGCCACTTTGCCAATTCGTGCCCAAAAGAGAAGAAAAGGACGCGTTGTACCAAATGCAACAGTACCAAATGCTTGCCAAGCAGCAAATCTGAACCGATTAGGAGCCACAAATCAAGACAAGCTATTTACCAGGAGAGTCTGCGTGGGATCACACAATTATTGCGCCTTCATTGATACTGGTAGCCAGGCTAGTATCGTGCGCCACTCAGTCGCCAGGAAGATCAACGACGAGCGCCGCAAGTGCTCTATGAAAATTAAAGGCATTTGCGGGGGTTCGTGCATTCTCACCGAAGCGATAATTGTGGATTTGGACATCGACGGGAAAATCATTATAGCTGAAGTATACATTGCAGGCGACCATCTATTGCAAGAGCACTTTAAACCTGGATAAATGCGAGTTGTACAAGCAATCAATTACATTCCTAGGTCACCAGATACACCCGGACGGCATTAGTCCGGGAGAAATAAAAACAACCGCCATACGAATGTTCCCGAAGCCGACCAATGCCACCGAAGTGAGAAAATTTTTGGGTCTTAGCGGCTATTTTCGCAAATTCGTTGCCAGATATGCCATCAAATCAGAGCCATTGCGAATTCTACTGCGTAAAGATAGGAAATGCCAGTGGGAAACGCCACAGCAGAATGCATTTGAGAACTTGAAAAGATACCTGACATCCAATCCAGTTAACACCAGTTACTGCTTAGAGGCTGATCACGAACTACATACGGATGCCAGTGCTGTTGGTTTAGCCGGAGTCTTGCTACAACGCGAGGAGGATCAGCTAAAACCGATTGCTTATTATAGCAACTTCTAAGCCTGAGAAGAATTATCACAGCTATGAGCTGGAGGCTCTAGCTGTCGTTGAATTGCTGGAGCGGTTTAAATATTACATCTATGGTAAAAAGATAAAGGTCATCACCGATTGTAGATTGTAATGCGTTGAAAACATCGATGGAGAAACGAGAGCTTATTCCACGAATCGCACGATGGTGGTTGCGAATTCAAGAGTTTGAAATAGAGATTGTTCATCGACCTGGAACACAGATGAACCATGTTGCACCCTAAGCCGAGCTCTATCCGAAGATGCACGGAAAGTAGATACCGCGTGCCTTAAGGTGACCAAGGCCATAATAGAAGAAGCGGATTGGTTATTTTCTATTCAACTGCAAGATAAGAAACTCCAGAAAATTGTAACCGATATGAAATTGGAAAAGAAGTCACAGAACCAGGATTATGTGATCGAGCACGATCGCCTGTTCCGCAAATATGACAGCAAGTTGTTGTGGATTGTACCAAAGCAGTTGCGATTCCATATCCTTTATGAATGTCACGATAAGGCTGGGCATATGAGCATCGATAAAACAACTTCACGTATTTTAAATTTTTTCTGGTTTCCTCGAATGAGCAACTTCGTTAAAAACTACATAAAATCCTGCGTTGGCTGTGCACTTTATAAAACACCAGGTGGACGACAGGAAGGTCAGTACCATTATGACGACATCAATCCGGTTCCTTTCTCCACCATACACATGGACCATCTTGGACCTTTTCCGAAAAGTGTCAGGCGAAACGAACATATTCTTGTGATTGTCGATGCATTCACTAAATTCACTATAGTACGAGCGGTAAAAAGTACAGCAACCAAACATGTCCTGGATATCCTACAAGATGTGACCAGTTATTTGGGCATGCCAGATCGAATTATTACTGATCGTGGTACAGCCTTTACTTCAAAGGATTTTGAAAAGTACTGTAAACGAACAACATGAAGCACGTACTCTGTAAGAACACCAAGAGCAAATGGTCATGCGGAGCGAACCAACCGGATCGTTTTGTCGATGTTATTGCCTACAAACGAGAATGAAAAGCGTTGGGATGAAAATATATGCTCAATCCAGTGGAGCATCAATACCATGGTAAACAGTACCACTAAATGTTCTCCTTTTCAGCTCTTGTATGGCTACGAGCCCCGAGATATCCTTAAAAATACATTGACAAATGTGATACAGGGTCACGATCAAAATATATTAACTAGTACAGATTTGGAAGAGCTTAGAGTTGATGTAGCGGCAAAGATCAACGACCATAGTGCTACCGCTAAGAAACGTTATGATGCCAGACATTCTAAGCCAACCATCTACAACCTTGACGATCTTGTTTTGGTAGAGAACAAGCCGTCAAGCACTGGAACTTCTCGAAAGTTGGAGCCTCGCTACAAAGGACATTTTATAGTCAAGAAGGTGTTGCCAAATGACAGATACCAAGTCATTCTCAACGAAAGCAAAGATACTATACGTCGGTGTACTCGGCCGAAAAAATGAAGCGATCAAGATGACGATCAGGAGGATGAGTTTAATCCAGTCTCTCGCGAAGACGCTGAGATTTGTCAGGAGAGGCTGACTATAAACAAATGTTAATTTAGCAGTGTTAAAAAACACTAGTATTTATCGACTAATTGATGAATGTATACGATATGTCGACCGATAAGTTATGTTTTTGTGTTCTTCTTCTTTTTGGCGGTAATGGAAAACGACGCACAAGAAAGCAGCGTGTGCAAAAATAACGTCTCTCTTTATAATTTAATAATTAACCTTAATATCAAATAAAGCCTACAAATATAACCCCCTTTACACATGGCATAGGATAAAGTGTCGTAAGCATCTTAATAGATTAGAAGAGAAAATAATAGAGGGATAGACGCAGAGAAGTAGGGTAAACAATTTAAAAAGTCAGTTTATCATGCCCAAAGAAAAGTCATTAAACTTGTACCTAGTACTGACACATTTTCTACGCGCTGTTAGGTAAGAGATTTCTTTTAATGTGCCTACCTTGAGTATTTGAAATGCTGAGAATGAAGTATAGCACAATTTCTCTTATTCTCTCTCCCACAGTCTCTTTCAGCAAGCCATAAAATGTGCATTAAACTTTTCAAGGAAATGGGGCTGAAATGCATTTCTGGCCAACAGGTCTTTGTGGAGGCCACTTAACTAACAGGTGTGGAAGGGCGGAGGGAAAAGTACCCACCCACTGAAGCAATCAACTCCGTAACGAATCTATTGTTGCGATAAATTGCATAATATGTGTGAAGTAAGAAAGCGAAAGTCATGCTCTAATGAACATTTATTCGTCCCCTATATAGCGTGACACATAATAGTAAATCACAATTATGTTTTATATATATCGTATATAAGTTATTAGCCTCTATTTGACCAGTGCTAAGTCCAAAAATACATTTATAAGCTGTGAGTGGAGCAGCGGGATTTTTTTCGATTTCCCTTGAAGATTAATGATATTACTAGAAATCCACATAATGAAGTGATTTTCCTTTCGTTTTTCGGTTCCTATTCCTTTGTTATGCTTCCTTCATTTTGTTCGCTTATTGCTCCGCAACTTACCATTTATGTGTGAGTGTGCGTGCGTATGTGTAATCCCGTATGTTGGTCAATCCAATAACAGATAGAAACATCTTGATTTGTCAATATAATATTTATTGCTTTTGTGCGTTGAGATCTTTGCGTAATTAGGCGTGTCAGAATTATTGTGGTCCTTATTGATATTTCAATGGGATTACGGGCTGTAGGCCATTTGTTGTGTCTTGTTGTTTACCCAGCCGGCCACGAGTTCGTGCCATACAGCGAGATTTATTGTAAAATAAAATTTATGAGTCGGTTATAAAATGCGTTGAAACTAATTGGAGGCTGCACGAGTTGTTTCGAGAAAATATGTAAATAATAATTTGGTCTTCTTAGCTTAGAGATTATTATGGCCCATTCCTTAAAATTATGTTTATTCAATAAAACAGTACTAGTTTTTACAGTCCCATTTGGATAGCTTGTTCCTACGTCGAACATATGTTATACACAGCCACTTCCTTGAATAGCCCACCCTTATGTTCCAAACTCAAGCCCAAAAAACTCTTGAAATAATGCTCAAAAAAATCCACATTGATAAATTATCAAATTTATCAAAGAAGAACAATATATGTAAAAAAAACCAACAAATATTTTTGGTTACTGAAACAAAGAAGCAAATTAAAACAAGTGGGTAAAGCTACAGACGGGCGCGTCCGGCAGTATGATACCCTTCTCCCAATTTTGAACATCCGTATCAAGCATTTAAGCACACTCATGATTTCTGCCAGAGAATTCTGCACAATTGTTTCTAATATATATGGCTTACTAACTCTCACACACAAACACACGCGCGTAATGAGTAAAGCGACACGACGCGACGTCGACGTCGATGTCAACTGCTCAAAGCAGCGCGCAGGCTGCAGCTCGTATGTTGACTTGAATAACTTTTGTGTTATGTTCATATTGTATTCAACTAAATGTATTCCGGAGCAGAACGTTATGAGTTTAATCGCAATTTACCGATTTGCGGGGGCGGTGGGCATGGTATCAACCATTTAATATAAACTTGAAAAAAAGGCTACAGTCGAGCGCGCCCGATTGTGGTATACCCGCCACAACTATGCGAAAACAGAAGTCTCACACTCTCGAATTTGTTTTGACTATGAAAGTTGCACGTGGCTCTCATTGAATGTTGCTACTTTGCTTTCAGTACCTTGCAGTTAGAACTTACGCCTATATAATGCCTCACATATTTATGTGTGAAATTCAATACATCCAACCAGATTTGTAGTTGTTGTTGTTGTTATTTTGCTACGAAATATCACTGAAGATTCTAACTGGCCTTAAATATAGTAAAAATTTCTTAACAACGATTTTAAAACGAGACCTTGAAGTACACCTAGACGCTAAACTCAAGTTCTCCGAGCACATTTCTTCCATAGTCCAAAGGCTATGAGTGTACTCGGATTTATTAAGAGGTGGGCTAAGGAATTTAACGATCCTTATATAGCTAAAACCCTTTATACCTCACTTGTGCGTCCTTTTCTCGAGTACGGATCAAACGTTTGGTTTCCATAATTTTCAATGTACAAGGAATTGAATCCGTGCAAAATAACTTTTTGATTTTTGCATTGCGCGGACTTAATTGGGATTCAAACTTAAGACTACCCTCCTATACTAACAGACTTCTTCTACTAAATCTACCTTCCTTAGCCAATCGGCGTACTATGCTTGGTGGGCTCTTTATTAATAACCTTATTAAAGGTGACATTGACAGTGATGACTTGGTTAGCCGGTTATACTTCTCTGTCTCTTGCTGACTAACGAGATATTATATTCCTCTAACTCTTCCTAGTTGTATGTCGAACTATGCACTGCCCTGGGTATTATGTTCGGACTACAACAAATTCTACTTTATCATATCTAAGAGCCAATTAAATAATATCTTTAAATTTTCACTACTTTCTCACCTAGATAGAATTTTGAAATATGACTAAATTATCTGCGCTCCTTAGTCTATTAACATATTTCTTTTGATCTAATTGGGTTTTCTGGATTTCCCCAATCCATTGCAACAAATGTTGGATCAACTAAAATTGTCATTTTCTTCACAGATTTAATTAAATTAAATGATAATATATTTAAGAAATTTGCAGTTATACTAAATATAAAATACATTTAGATTGCTGCTGGTTTCTGTTTGCATACAAAAACCCTGATTTTAGCCGATTGTTCCTATGGCAGCTATATGTTATAGTTGTCCGATTTTGATACAATTTTGACAGCACATTAAGAACGTAATATGAATAAAATTTTCCAAATCTTGTTGCAATATCTTAAAAACCACAAAAATCGGCCGATAGCTTCTATGGCAGCTATATGATGTATCGCTCCAATCAGCCTGGTTCCGACTTATTTACAGCGTGCAGCAATAAGAAGATTGTGTGCCAAGGCTTATGAAGATAGCTCAAAAACTGAGAGACTAGTTTGCGTTGCAACAGACCGACGGACGGACTGACAGAAGGACATTGATTTTTCGACTCCTCTGTTGATGCAGATTCAGAATATAAATATACTTTATAGATTCGGAGATGTCTCCTAAGGTGCGTTGCAAACTTCTGGTAAAAATGAATACACCCTCTGCAAGGGTATAAAAAACAAGTCGGAAAGGCTACAGTCGAGCGAGCCCGACTGTGGTATACCCGCTACCACCATGTGAAAAAAAACACGTCTCACAGTTTCAAATTTGTTTTGACTTTGAAAGTTGCACGTGGTTACTATTAGATGTTGCCGCATTGCTTTCAGTGCTTTCCAATTAGAACTCGTCAGAGGGCATTTAATTATAAACGTGTAAAAGAGACGCCTATATAATGCTTCACATATATATTGAGAAATTTAATAATCCAACCAGATTTGTCGTTTATGTTGTACATACATACATTGCTGCATGCTGCGAAATATGACTAAATATTCTAAATGTCTTTAAATATAGTAAAAACTTCGTTAACATTGATTTTAAACAAAGATAACGCATATGCAAAAAAAAACAAGTGGGTAAGGCTACAGTCGGGCGCCCGACAGTAAGATACCCTTTTCCCAATTTTCTAAATCCGTTACAAACGTGTTGCCACTTTCATAGTTTCAAACAGAGAATTCTGCACAAATACTTCTAGTAAATATAGCTTACTCGCTCGCACTCACACAGCGACGCGCATAAGAGTAAAGCGAAACGACGCAACGTCGACGTCGGCGTCAACTGCTCAAAGCAGCGTGTCGGCTGCTGCCCGTACCGAACATTTGTACTGAAAACGTTGACTTGAATAACTTCTGCGTTATTGGTCCGATCGGATTGTTATTTGGAGGATATGTTTATATTGCATTTAGCTTTATACATACCGAAGCAGAACTAAGTTTAATACTTTGCTTAATAATCGTAAATTACCGATTTGCGGGGGCGGTGATGCCACATCAAACATTTGACATAAGCTTCACCTGCCCCGGATATATAGGAACCTTCAAACCAAGTTTGGTGCCTCTAGCTTTTTTAATAGCTTAGATCTGTTGTCTCAAACAAACAGACGGACAGACAGACGGACATGTCTCAATCGACTCGGCTAGTGATCCTGAGCAAGAATATATATACTTTATGGGGTCTGCCGCGCCTCCTTATGCCTGTTACATACATTTTGCACAAAGTTAGTATACCCTTTTTAGACCATTTTCAATGGTCGAAGGGTATAATAAAACAAGAAAGCAAGGCTACCTTCGGCTTGCCGAAGGTTTCATACCCTCGCAGTTATACAAAATATAAAATATATTTGGATTGCTGCTGGTTTCTGTGGTATTTATTGAACAATTATAACAGTACATCAATTATTTCATCCTCTTATAATTTCGAATACTCAGCCTCCTCACCACGACAAGGTCGCAATCCTCGAAGAGGAATATTTACAATACCTTAAACAACATTGCACATATATTCTATATTTTTAATAATAAAATAAATTAATTAACTAAATATTTAAAAATAAATTATTAAATTAGTGATTATAGCTAAGGAACACGCCGTCATGGTGACTATATGGAGTTTGATAAGTGATTGCGGCAGCACCGCTTACTGTGTTATCACAAAATATCCAATCAATTTGAGTTAAATGTTTTGTTGTTGGCACATTTTGTTGTTATTATTTAAAGTAGACTCGAGCTGATCAGTGGTTGTTGATCGGCAAATGTTAAAATCTCCTAATATTACCAATTTTGTATTATTTTCAGCTGACGTTAGCCTTTCAACATCATTTCTGATTTCATTTTGTAACCTTGTAATAGGAAAAGCTGGATTCCTATAAACAACTATGACTATTGTATGCAAGTATTTAAATGTTATGGACTGGTATATATTTCTTACATAATCAACTGTAACTGTTTCATATAAGAATGTTATGTTTTCCGATATATTTTGTTTTGCATATATCAGTATACCATTCTTAGAAACAGCATTTGGTCGAATGTCATTGTGTTGTAAAGGATCTGCTGGTCACAAAATCTAAATTTGGAAAGTTCTCATTCAAAAATTCATTTGAATAACAGCTATAAGATTTTTTGTTTAACAGATACATGTAATAGTACTCAGATTTCCATAAAATTGCAACAAGAACCTTCATTAGGCCGATCGTTGATCGTTATAAGTTATAAAAGTTATATTTGGATGTGGTAAGCCTGATAGCTATATCTTGAAAAATAACGAAAATCGGCCGATAGGCTCCATGACAGCTATACGATATATCAGTCCGATCTGGCCCGTTCCGACTTATTTAAAGAGGGCAGAAATAAGAAGCTTGTGAGCAAAGTTTCATGAAGATAGCTCAATAACTGGGGGACTAATTTGCGTTGCAACAGACAGACGGACTGACTGATTGTTCCTATAACAGCTATATAATATAACGTCTGAGATATTTAAATGGAAAAACTAAGGGCGGGTTACTGAATAACATTAAAAAGTATTGATAATGTGCGGTATTTCCAAAAACAAAACAGGTTTGCAATCAAAAACCCTGATTTCAGCCGATTGTTCCTATGGCAGCTATATGTTATAGTGGTCCGATTTTGATACAATTTTGACAGCACATTAAGAACGTAATAAGAATAAGATTTGCCAAATCTTGTTGCAATATCTTGAAAAACAACAAAAATCGGCCGATAGCTTCTATGACAGCTATGCGATATATCGGTCCGATCTGGCTCGCTCCGACTTATTTACAGCCTATAGCAATAAGAAGCTTGTGTGCCAAGTTTCATGAAGATAGCTCAAAAACTGAGAGACTAGTATGCGTTGAAACAGACTGACCACGGACAGACGGACATCCATTTTTCGACTCCTCTGGTGATGCTGATTCAGAATATATATACTTTATAGGGTCGGAGATGTCTCCTAAGGTGCGTTGCAAACTTCTGGCTAAAATTAATATACCCTCTGCAAGGGTATAAAAAAGCTTGCCGCCGGAGTTGAACCTGGATCTTGCATATCTAACATAATAAAACAGACAAAAACACGTGGTCACATGGCACTACTATTTCCTTAATATCTTCCACATTTATAGTCCAATCTTACTGAAACGTCCGCAAGATAGTATTTATAACTAATATTGCGGCTGTAATCAATTTTTTTCAATTTATGGAGGCGGGTGGGGGCGTGGCTAAAATCCAAAATAAACTTGATCAGCCTGCAGTAATAACACATGTTGTCAACAAAATTGGGAACTCTAGCTCTTATAATAGCTGAAATCCAGGTGTTAACACGGACGGACAGACAGACAGACGGACAGACGGACATGGCTATATCGACTCGGCTGTTGATACTGATTCAGAATATATATACTTTATGGGGTCGAAGATGTCTCCTTCTGCCTGTTACATACATTTTCGGTTCGAACAAAGTTATAATACCCTTCTACTCTATGAGTAGCTGGTATATAAATAGCATAATTAAAACAAAAGGGTAAGGCTAAGTCGGGCGCCCGACAGTAAGATACCCTTCTCCCAATTTTCTAAATGTGTTACAAACGTGTAACCTTACTGATAATTTCAAACAGAGAATTCTGCACAAATACGTCTACTACATATAGCTTTCTCGCTCGCACTCACACAGAAACGCGCATAATGAGTAAAGCGACGAAACATCGACGTCGGCGTCGGCGTCAACTGCTCATAGCAGCTTGCAGGCTGCTGCTCGTACTGAACATTTGTACTGAAAACGTTAACTTAAATAACTTCTGTGTTGTTTGTCCGATCAGATTGTAATTTAGAGAATATGTTCAAATGTTCATTCAGCATTATGGATACTAAAGCCATTCTGCTTCTATACTTTGCCTAATAATCACAAACTACTGATTTGCGGGGGCGATGGGCGTGGCATCAAACATTTGATATAAACTTCATCTGCCTATGATATATAGGAACCTTCATACCAAATTTGGTGTCTCTAGCTTTTTTAATAGCTGAGATCTGTTGTCTCATACAGACGGACAGACGGACAGACAGACGGACATGTCTCAATCGACTCGGTTAGTGATCCTGAGCAAGAATATATATACTTTATGGAGTCTGCCACGCCTCCTTATGCCTGTGACATGCATTTGTAAAAAAGTTAGTATACCCTTTTTTGATCATTTTCAATGGTTCGGTTAGGTTAAGTTATATCGGCAGGCCCCCAAATGGGGGCCTCACATAGATCAGTATGATCCTTTGTGTTGCCTGATAGAGGCTGTTAATTTATCGATTTAATTATCCCAGTCTAGTGTGCTGGTTAGTTCGGCAAAAGCCAGGAGTTTTTGGGGCGCCAGGCCCGCTGCTTCTTCAAGTGATGTAAGCAGGGGGCTTCCAAAGCATTTCGTTCTCGAGGTCATGAGTGCGGGGCAGTCACAGATGAAGTGCTCCAGAGTTTCTTTTACTTCTGGTACCTTGCATTTCCTGCATTCTTCATTGTCGGTGATGCCCAACTTCTTAGCATGCGTTGCGGTCAGCCAGTGGCCTGTGAGTATACCCATCATTATTCTGCAGTCTCTTCTTGGGAGCTGAATGACATATTGGGCTAATTTCGCGTTTGTACGGCTGCACATATTGCGGGCTATCTTGCAGTTTATTGTGATGTGCCACCTTCTTCCTGCACCGCTTTCTTCTAAGCTGTGGCTCATAGATCGTAGCGGTATCTTCAAGTCCTGAACTGTCAGTTGTCTAGATTCGGCACCTTCCTTTGCTAGCCTGTCTGCCATCTTGTTTCCGTCGATGCCGTGGTGGCTGGGAACCCAAAAGATGCGCACCTTCGAGCGGATGCTTAGTGCATCTAATGCTTCTCTGCTTGCCAGTACACTTTCGGAGCTAATGACGTAGGTTTGCATAGATTTGATAGCCGCCTGACTGTCGACAAAGATTCTGACCCGATTCTTGTTGATCGTTGTCGCAAGTTTTGCAGCCTTCTTTATAGCGAAGACCTCCACCTGGAAGATGCTACAGTAGTCCGGCAACTTATACGACACTTGAATGAGCGGATTTGCATAGTAGACCGCGGCGCCCACGCCGGTCTCCATTTTAGATCCGTCCGTAAATAGCTTTGTTGCGTTTTCGTCCATGCCGATTTTTCAATCTTCATGTCCCATTAGAGCGGGCGTTCTAGAGAAGTTGTTTATTGGGATCATATAGTCCGTGCTATTGAGCGACCCTCCTCCTACTTCATTGTGCCCATAATTTGCGGGGGCCATATTTCCCGTAGCACAAAGACGTTGCGCGGTCTTTTGTGCTAGTAGTTTGGCCTGTATGTCAATAGGGAGAACTCCAAGTATCACTTCCAAGGCCTTTGTTGGAGTAGATCTCAGTGCCCCAGTAATGCACATTAGTGCACGTCTTTGTACCCTTTCCATTGTTAGGAGGTATGTGGATTTCTTAGTGGCCTTCCACCATACTAGGACACCGTAGAGTAGTATTGGACGAACAATTGAGATGAAGATCCAGTGCATCAGTATGGAAGACAGACCCCACGTGCTACTTAGCATCTTTTGTGATGCATATAGTGCACTTGTGGCTTTCTTCACCCTTTCCTCGACGTTGGTTTTCCAGCTCAACTTGCTGTCCAGTACTATTCATAGATACTTCACGCTCTTTTTTGGCTCGAGCATTGCACCATTGCGGTATCTTGTATCTCTTGGTAAAGAGAATTAGATCCATCTTGTCTGCATTGATACTGAGTCCGACATCCATCCCCCACTTCAGTACTTCTTTACTGTCCATGGCAGAGCTGATCGTCGTTGGACATTTGCCCACGATAATTATGGCTATGTCATTTGCATAGGCGGTTATCTTTGGGGCTTTCCGTTTAAATTTCCATAAGTCGTCGTTTACCACTAAGTTCCACAGCAGCGGCGATAGCACCCTGCCTTGTGGCGTGCCTCTGTGCGCTGCTTTGGTTGTGGTGGTGGTTCCCCATTCGGCTCATACTCTTCTGCAGCTCAATAGATTTCCTATCCAAGAGATTACGGCCTCGTGGGTTTCTACAGCTTTTAGGCTCCGCATGATCGCTTCCGTAGATACATTATTAAATGCACCTGAGATGTCCAGGAACGCTCCTAAGGCAAATTCCTTGTGGTGTAGGGCTTTTTCGATGGTGGCTTCTAAGGAGTGTAACGCTGTTTCCACCGATTTCCCTTTTGTGTAGGCGTGTTGGTTGGGTTCTACAAGTCGGTTCGTGCCTCCTCTTATGTGTAGATCCAGGAGTTTTTCAAAGGTTTTAAGCAGGAAGGAGGTGAGATTTATCGGTCTGTAGTCTTTCGGTTGCATGTGACTGCATTTTCCTGCTTTTGGCAGGAACACAACACGTGCTGTCCTCCAGGATACAGGTACATATCCCTGCCTCAGACATGCTTTGAATATTGATTCCAGCCATGGAGTGACCTCTTCTTTGGTCTTCTGCAACATGGCTGGTATTATACCATCTAGCCCTCGAGTCTATGGCCCACTGGATTTTGTGTGGTGTGATTATGTTCCCAGGTACGTCAGACACTGGGTTTGTGTGCACTGATTGTTGTGGATCGAGTACATCTGTGCATCCGGGGAAGTGCTCGCTCAGAAGGGCATTAGTCGCTTCCCTGCTGCTACTCGTCCATCGGCCATCGCTAATTCTTAGTTGGCTGTTAACTGCCGGTTGGCTCGACAGAAGCTTCCTAAGTCTGGCGGTTTCCGTGACCTTCTCTATGCAAGAGCAGAAGGATATCCATGAGTTTCTCTTGGCTGTCTTTTTTTTTTTTTTTTATTTTTATTGAAGCGTTGAATCCGTACATGCAGTAATAGTAACATAACAGCGCAATTAAGCAAATAAATATAAGAACCAAACCTCTCACTTATCGTAGGAGGACTTTCGACTGTATCTCAGAAATCGAGGGGGTCTTTAAATTTGTCCAATTGTTTTGGCAAAACCCTTTCTTTTGAGCCTTCTAAGAGGCCTAGCAGGGAGTAAGCGTCTTGCAAGCATGCTGCGGTGTCTTTTCAGCCTAACACTATATCTGCTTGTGTGCCTTGAGGTCTGCTCTTCCACTGTATGCAGATTCAGGTCCCGATGAAGAGTAGTGCCACGAACATAATATGGGCAGTTTGTGATCGCACGCATGGCACGATTTTGCCATAATTGTATACGCTTGTAATTTGATTTTGCAGCAATACCCCAGATCTGCACTCCATACAGCCAGATCGGGGCTACACAATGGACATAGACTGCCCTTTTGGCTCTGAGTGTCATGGTGCTTCTTCTGTTGATCAGCCATCGCAGTTGTTGCATTCTCTGGCCACATGTCCGAGCCGTAGCTTTTAAGTGTGGGCCAAAGGTCAGCCGCTTGTCCAGGGTAATTCCGAGGTATTAAGCCTGCAAAGGTTGGTCCATAATTACGCCGTCAAATTGTATGGGTGGGGTGTGGTCAATAAGTTTCCTTAAGGTGAAGCAAGGTTTGGTGGTCTTGTGTGGATTTATGTTCCACCTTTTACACCATGCAGCCAGGGTATTTATAAACTTTTGGAGGCCACGTGCTGCCTCAGTGTCCGAACTAGACCTGTACAATAGTGCAAAATCGTCAGCGTAAGTTCCACCTTTTACACCATGCAGCCAGGGTATTTATAAACTTTTGGAGGCCACGTGCTGCCTCAGTGTCCGAACTAGACCTGTACAATAGTGCAAAATCGTCAGCGTAAGTTCCACCTTTTACACCATGCAGCCAGGGTATTTATAAACTTTTGGAGGCCACGTGCTGCCTCAGTGTCCGAACTAGACCTGTACAATAGTGCAATATCGTCAGCGTAAGTAGCGAGTAGGGCCTTCCTGGGAGCTACCATATGATATCTATTTGGGCAAGGTAAATCCGAAGTATAAATTGAATAGAGCAGCGGGCCAAGGACCCTGCCCTGCGGAACTCCAGCTCTCATGCAGTAAGGGGTCGAGTAGGTGTTTCTGACCCTGACCATGAACTTCCTTTCTTCCAAATAGGATTTCAGGACACCATAGTAAGAAGCTGGAAGCAGCTTTTTGATTTTGCTGAGAAGACCGATATGCCAGACTCTATCAAATGTTTGCTGCATATCAATGAATACAGTGTTGCAGTATTCCAGATCGTCAAAAGCCTGCAGTATGTGTTTTGTCAGTCTGTGAACCTGCTCCACAGTGCTGTGTCCCTGTCGGAATCCAAACTGGTGATCCGGAAGAATACGGCGCTCCCTAATGAAGTCACCTAGTCTGTTGGCAATCAGCCTTTCCCATATCTTGGATAGCGAGGACAAGAGACTTATGGGCCGATACGATTCAGGATCCTCTTCAGGTTTCCCAGGTTTATGAATCATTAGGATTGCTGCCATTTTCCACTGCTTTGGGAAGGACTCCACCCTAAATATGGCGTTAAATATTAGCGCCATGTATAGCATAGCTCGGATGGGTAGAGCTTTTAGCGTGGCATTACAGACATTATCTATGCCTGGAGTCTTCTTTATCGGCAGGCTCTCAAGCGTCTCTCGATGCTGCTCCATTGTAGCGAATTGGTAATGGGTGAACCTAGTCTCCAAATGATTTGCAAAAGAATTGGCCTGCTCCTCCTCATTTTTTGCAAGGTCGCCTCCCGGACATCTAATGGGCACCTGTCGAAATGGTTGTCTTTTAAGGGATTTGGTGGCCTTCCAGAGCGAATATCCTGCATCCACTGTATAGTCCATAGTAGCCAGCTTCTGCTCAAAAAAGTTACTTCGAAGTTCTCTTAGTAAGTTTCGTAGTTGTTTTGCAGCACGGTTCCATAAAATACGGTCCCAGGGGTCTTGAGATCGGATTGCTCGCCTTCTGAGTCTCCTTTTATGTGTCAGAAGCTCTCTAGCGTCTCTTGTTAGGGCTATTCCATAAGTGGTGCCTGGCCGGGAAACAGGAAGCGTAGAGGCGGTCGCAGCCCTGTAAATGCTTTGTGTAAGGTGATCAACAGCCATTTCAATTTCTTCACCAAAATTTAGCGTAATATTCAGAGAGATCAAATTCTCTCACTTGTTGGCTAAAGGCAAGCGGGTCAGTGTGTTTGGTGACTAGCCGTGGACATGGATTGACATGGGTACCATCTGTGTCAATGCTGATGATCAAAGGCAAGTGATCAGAGTCCAGATCCCAACTTGGTGTTATATTTGCTAGTGAATCCGGTATTCCATGATGCACTGCAAAGTCTATGCAGGAAGGCGTATGACTGGTACATAAGGATACCTAGTTGGCGAACCAGTTGCAAGGATCTTAGCTCCAGTGACAGAGATGGCTTCTGCTAGCTCGCGCCCCCGGGGTGAATTGTAGGTGTCGCCCCAAAGCCAGTGTCGGACGTTTCAGTCACCACCAATCAGATACCTTTGCCCACAAAAACGTATTGTGTCGGTAAAGTGTCTCTCTTCAATCCTGATGCTGGGGGGACAGTAAATGGCGCTAAACTGCACGTCACCCAGTCCTGTAGCTACTTTTACTGTTGACATTTGTATGCTGCGTGTCTCTATGATTTTTTGCGGAAAATGACGTAGGGTTGCCCTAACGAACACCGCTACTCCGCCAACGCTATTATTATTACGCGATGGCCTAAATCCTGGATAGAAGGCATATCCATATATCTTTACAGTCTCCCATCTTTTAATTCTGAATTCCGTCACAAGAAGAATGTCCAAACAGCTCAATGTCTTTAGCTTTTCTTAAAATGCCGTTAGCA
Organism: Zaprionus kolodkinae; assembly: GCA_018901885.1. NCBI lineage: Eukaryota > Metazoa > Arthropoda > Insecta > Diptera > Drosophilidae > Zaprionus > Zaprionus kolodkinae. The sequence goes on from JAEIFM010000508.1 coordinate 119,467, forward strand.
TTCCAAATAAGAATCTTTAGTGGATTCATTGTGAGGCTGAGGCGTTGTTATGGAGCTGAAAGATATGTTCATTCCCAGCTCCTTGCTTTAACATGTTGGCTATTTCAAATACCATTTGGAACTGTTGTTGTTGCTGTTGTAACAATGCTTGAACTTAAAATGAATTATTTTGCTGAATAGATCGTTGTTGCTGCAATGACTGTTGTGCTTGCAAGTTATATAAACCTCGCTGGGCTGGTCCATCCTTGGGGGGCGTTGTATTAGAATATGTTTTTGCTACTGTGGCATAAGAAACTTTTGTATTTTCCCCAGTGCCTATAGATGGTTTATGTTGAACAATATTTGGGTGTTGTTGTGTTGGTTGTTGGTATACAGTTGATTTGTTGGTACTCTTGCGGCGATTATGCTGCACGGGAGGAAACTGCTGCTGGTCTCTAGAAATGAACCCTTGGTTATTTCTATTTGAATTCTTCGCCTTTCTTGCGGCCCCCATAGATCTGCGAAGAAGCTCCTGGTACTTATGACAACCTTTAAAGCTAGCCATGTGATCGTGAGAACAATGGTAGCAAGTGGGCATAGCATCTACAGAACGTGTGCATTGTGTGGTTTGGTGATTTTCGCCACACCTGACACAATTTGGATGTCTTCGGCAGTATTTAGCTGTGTGGCCATACTCCTGGCAACGTCGACATTGTGCAATTTCACTGGACTTTCGCATCCTTTCAATCCGTATTTTTTGTCGGCAAAGGGTCTTTACGTGGTAAATTTCATTAATATTGGCGCAGGGCTTAATATTAATAAAGAAAATATGAAGTTTCTCATCTTTATTATTCCTTGAACTAGGGTTGTGTATGTGAAGTACTTCGTAGCCTAAACATTTCAGATCGGCAGTTATATCTTTATTTGGTGTGCTGTGATGTAAGTCCCTTACTACAATTCTGTGTGCTTTTTCTGTCTGCATTTGGTAAGTGTGAAACTGCATACCAATCTCATCCATATAGCTTACTTAATTTTTCTGTAAGTGTCACTATCCTTGGTAAATATTCTGACTGTTTCCCCTTGGTTAGCTTTGACGACAACGTTATCCAAATTTGCCCTTTCTTTTATAAGCTCAAATAAATCATTCATGTTGCTAATATTAACAACAATTTGCGGTGGTTTATTAGGACCTTTAAGTTGATTGATAGTGTTATTGTTAGTTTCCTGGGATTAACTGCCATTGTTGACTTCTTCAGATTGAAGTTCATCCATGTGGGCACTACCATCATCAGCATCCTCAATCATCATGTCTTCCGCGTTCTCTTCATTAGTAGAGATATCCGTGTCGAGAATAGCAAACCTATTACTAGAGCTTACCTTCTGGTTAATTGTGGTGGCCAAGTGCAGATCCTGGCTACTGTTCACTCTTTTCGGGTTAGAGATGGGGGACAGTGGCTTTGCATTTTTTCTCTTGCCCACTTTCCGATTTTGATCATCCAGTAATCTTCTGGCAGCATCGCTTAGGTTTTTGATGCAATGTCGGGGCTTGTGAATTGGGAACTTTCTTGGTTTTTTGCACTTGTACCAGAAGAGATGCTGCTTATTGTGACATTTGCCATTGTGTATATGGTGCTGCTACTGGCACTAGTAAATGTCACTGTTGTTGTGGTGAGACTACTTTAATGAATCTCACTGCATGTAATGCGTTGAATTTCTGATCGGCACTCATCTCTAATCTTATTAGGTAATTCTCCAGCTATTGAGAACATTTTTTCGTGATCAATCTGCTTTTTTACAAGCTGGGAGTCATCAAAACTGTTTTCATTCATTGTTTTTGTAATAAGTCTTAATATTTAGCAACTAATTTGCAGACTTAAATGTTTGCGAACAGGGCAAACGCAGATCAGTTTTACTGATAAGCAAAGTTTTTTTATTGCCCTTCTTTTGCGGTTCTGCGCGAGGTGAGGTGGGTGACTTGCCCGAAGGGCTGAGAACACCGTTGAGCCGCACTTCACCTAATTCACTTTTGTTCTTGTCAAACTGCCGACACCGCCCGAAGCAGCGCCCGAATAAGTGACTTGTGCTATTTTTAGCACAAGTGAGAATGCACTGATAGCAATTAGCAAAATAGAAAATCACTTTTGCATGCGCGCGACACAACCGATCTCTTTGAATGCAGATTTGCGACTTTCTTGGCTGTCTGGACCTTTTTCTTAAAGTCACGGAGCCTTATCTTGTATTCGTCCCATACAATATCTTCTTTTGCTTGTTTAGCTAGTTTGAAGATTTCTTGTAGGTCGGTGCGTTGTGCCTTCAATTGTGGGTTCCACCAGGGTGGCCTGTGTTTCCTTCTTGTTATTGAGGTCTTCCACGCTGCGTTAAAGGCTGAGGTTAGGTGATGACAGAGAGTCTTCACGGACTTCTCAATGTCCACCGTTGATAATATTGGTATTGGGGATGGGAGTGTCCTTGTCACTTTAGTCTTAAACGTATCCCAGTTGGTGTTCCGGGGATTTTTGAAAAGACTTTTTGTCACTGTGCACTCAAGTTGAACTTCGAACTGGATTTCCCTATGGTCAGAGAATGAAGGTCTGCTGAGAACTTTCCATTCCGTGACTTCGGTATTTGTTCCAGACGCGAGTGTTAAGTCTATAACGCTGGATGAGGTGGGACCTACGTAGGTGGGTTTCTCTCCCCTGTTAGCGATCTTAATGTTAAATTTTAGAATAAAGTCTAAGAGTGACTCACCTCTATTGTTTACGTCTTTGCAGCCCCATAGGGTGTGATGAGCGTTGGCGTCAGCGCCTATCACCAGGGGTTGTCTCTTCTGGCTCACCTCCTGGATCAGATGCTCCGTCTCCTCTCGGCGATTCCCTGTCATGCATAGCAGGAAGCCATCAGGAGTGGTTCGTCTCTGTATCCCTCTAGCGCTATTACCGTGATGTCGTCTGTACTGTAATTAGACATAAGATAAGCATAGATGCCTTTTCTTACCAGAATTGCAGTTCTAGCTTTACTTACGGGGGTCGGGTAGAAGATGGAGTAGTTGTTCGACCCTAGCCCGGCGATCTCGTGCCTGATGCGATCCAGGGTTCCTGGACTAGGGCCACGTCGACGGACTCCTCCTACAGGGTTAAGAGGAGCTCCGCCGACGCCAACTTGTTCTTATGGAGGTTTAGCTGAAGGATCCGTAGCTTCATGGCTGTTTTTGGATTCCTTCTGCTTGGATGGGTTGGCTATGATTGTCAGGTCACCATCCTCCATTTCATCCTCTATGTCGAGGCTGTTGACCGCGTCGGTCAAAGCTTCGAGGTCTTTTTCCACCTCGCCGGCCTCCAGCGTGTTGGCATTGGTGTCGTTCTGGTGGCGTTTCTTAAGTCGTAGGTAAACGTTGCCTACTCCCCACGCCATCCTCCCAAACCTCGGGTATAGCAGATCGTCGGCCTCTTTGTTGATCTGGAGGACCATTTGTTGGCCGTTGCCTTCCGGCTTGCCAACCGTCCAGTCAGCGGTAGGCACGTCCGGATTCTGCCATTGGAGCAGTTTGAGCGCTTGTTCCTTCGGTACGACCCTTGGGAAGAGTACCTTCGCTTTTGGTACTGACGGAATACCGGTTCTATCAACTACCTCCAGCTGAGCACCTTCCCAGGGGGGCGTCCATCTTGACCACGGTTTCGTCCTTTTTTGACGTTTATTTTCAATGGTCACAGGATATACAAATTTTTGCCGCCGGAGTTGAACCCGCATATCTTGGATATCTAAAATAATAAAACAGACAAAAACACGTGGTCACATGGTACTATTATTTCTTTAACATTTTCCATATTTATGGTCCAATCTTAACGAAATTTTCAGGAAACGTCCGCAAGAAAGTATTTATAACGTTTATATAAAACTGTTGCTGTAAAGCTAATGTTTCGGCTTTTATACATTTTTCAATTTATGGGGGCGGGTGGAATCGTGGCAAAAATCGAAAATAAACTTGATCAGCCTGTAATTTGGAAACACCAGCTCTTATAATAGCTGAGATACAGGTGCTCTTATAAGTAATAGCTGAGATCCAGGTGCTTACACGGACGGACAGACAGACAGACGGAAAAGGCTATATCGACTCTGCTGTTGATACTGATCGGAGATGTCTCCTTCTGCCTGTTACATAAATTTTTGGTTGGAACAAAGTTATAATACCCTTCTACTTTGTGAGCAGTGGGTATAAACAGCGACCTAATCAGTTGTGCGAAAAGAGTGTCTTAGAGGAAACATAGTTTAAGGCTTTTGAATTTTACTACAATTTTGATGGTGTTTTGTGTTTGATGGAATTTGCGTAACCCTACTGCGTATATGTATGTACGATACATATATATATATATATAAGAATAGTATCACTATCCAAATTAATATAGCATCTAAACCGGCGCTCTAGATTTCAGAGACTGCACGGAGAGTGCATGTTTAAAACTATTTAATCTATTGAATTCTAATTTAAATTTATTTACAGCATTACTCGTTTGAAATAATGCAGAGTTGATCTATACAAACCTTTTATTATTAAGGGTAACACCAAAGTCTACGACTGCAGAGAGCGTTGAAAAAAATAATGAAATACTAGTAATATACTATTTATACCCGCTACTCATAGAGTAGAAGGGTATTATAACTTTGTTCGAACCGAAAATGTATGTAACAGGCAGAAGGAGACATCTCCGACCACATAAAGTACATATATTCTGAATCAGTATCAACAGCCGAGTCGATATAGCCATGTCCGTCTGTCCGTCTGTCTGTCTGTTCGTCCTTGTGAACACCTGGATCTCAGCTATTATAAGAGCTAGAGCTTCCAAATTTGGTGACAATTACTGCAGGCTGTAATTTGGATTTCATCCACGCCCCCAACCGCCCCCATAAATTTAAAAAAATGCATTACAGCCGCATTATTAGCCGTTATTAGCAAACGTTATAAATACAATCTTGCGGACGCGTTTCGTTAAAATTTTAGTAAGATTGGACTATAAATATATCTTCCATAAGGAAATAGTAGTGCCATGTGACCACGTGTTGTTGTCTGTTTTATTATGTTAGATATGCAAGATTCAGGTTTAACTCCGGCGGCAAGCTTCTTTTTTCAATTATATGTATCGAAATTATTGCACTGATCATCATTGAAATTTTATCGTGGTTGGGAAATAGTTGCGCTGACTGACGAGCGGAAGGGCACGTGTTCTAATCCTACCCAACCCCGATGCAAGTAGACGATATTTTTTGGATGTTACTTTTTTTTCAAGCATTTAAAATATATTATGTTTAGTATTTTAAACGCATTTATTTGATTAAACAGAATTTTAAGGGGAGTGAGTTGGTATTGTCTGTCTTACACACAACACACACGCACGGAGACACAATAATAATTTGTTTTTGTCCTGAACGACAAGCTGAATGGTCTCATAATGCAACTTTGCCGATCTTATTTAACATGAGCTAATGGCAGAGCGGTTATAAATGCAGACTACGTAGTCTGAGTTTTTTGGAGGTTCATGGTTTAGCCAAAATTTTTAATTTTATTTTTTTCCGTTCTATTTATATCTTCTTTTAAAATTTATGTTAACGAAGTTTTATCCCATTTAATGCCAGTTAAAATCTTAAGTGATATTTTGCATCAATTGTACAACAAAAACGACAAATCTGGTTGGATGTATTGAATTTCTTAATAAATATGTGAAGCATTATATAGGCGTCTCTTTTACACATTCATCATTAAAAGCCCTCTGATAAGTACTAACTGAAAGACACTGAAAGCAAATTGAGAATATTCAATTAGAACCGCGTGCAACTTTCATAGCAACTTTGAGACGTGTTTTTTCGCATATTTGTAGAGGGTATACCAGAGTCGGGCGCGCTCGACTGTAGCCTTTTCGACTTGTTTATATTATAAAACGCGTATTAATCGGATAAGTAAACTTTGGCTTTTTGACCAACTTTGAGAAATAAACCAGAAAAACGCAATGCTACATTCTGTACGCCGAAGATTTTACGGCTTGTCGAAGGTTTTTTTATACCCTTGTAGTTATACTGAATAGCAGCAGCTTGCGCGCTGCTTTGAGCAGTTGACGCCGAAGTCGACGTTGCGGCGTATCGCTTTACTCTTTACGCGCGTCGCTGTGTAAGTGCGAGCGAGTAAGCTATATGTACTAGAAGTATTTGTGCAGAATTCTCTGTTTGCAATTATGAGTGTGGTTACACGTTTGCAACGGATTTAGAAAATTGGGAGAAGGGTACCTTACTGTCGGGCGCCCTTACTGTAGCCTTACCCACTTGTTTCATTAAAAATTTGTTCACTTTTTTGGTCTTGTGACCAAACCATTGAACCATTAGCACACTTTTGGTTTTATTGAAATGGCTGTTACTATTACATCTGTCATCCGACTTACATGAAGTTAGGTGCGTTTGAAAGAGGATGAATGTATCTTTTTAATGTTGCAAATTAATAAATGGCGCTGTACACGTATGTTGTATGATTTAAATATAAAGTTCGGTTATTTTTGGGACACCCAAACCTCTGGCTAAAATATCCTCTGCAAGGGTATGATAATAATACATATAATGTAGAAAATATTGTCGCTGCGGGGAAAATAAAATAATCGGCCGAAATTTACATAACTGATATATCTTGCACGAAAAGGGCTGTATAACGACATGTTAGATGTTATATTTTACTCTTTTACAGAGCTATTAAATGCGTGGCCGAAGGATATACAACAACAAAGAACTTAGCGGAACATATACAGTCGAGCGGGCCTGACATTTACATACACGCTTTGGTCGTGGTCAAAAACTCAAAGCAGAGCACAGGCTTCTGCTCGAAACGAACATTTGTACTGAAAACGTTAGCTTGAAGAACTTCTGTGTTATAAGTACGAATGGGAAATAATGTTTTGACATCAATACTTCAGTTACATTTTGTGTTTCTAGCTATACTAATAGAGCTAAGAGCTGTACATTCACACTGCATTCGGCTAGTGATCCTGAGAAAGAATATATATGCCACCATGCCTCCTACATATATTGGCAAAAAGTTTGTATAGCCTTTGTGACCATTTTCAATGGTCGAAGGGAAGAATACTTTCTAAAAAAATTGAATTTTATTAAATTGTGTATAATAATATTCAAAATATCACACAAAAAACCTTGACAGTTTATGATAAATTGAGTAGTTAATGCTGGCTTGCCCCGGAAGCTGAATATTGCGCTAGTCCGGACGAACGAGTTTAATCGATCAAGTTTATATATAATCTCTTTGTTGATTCTTCCACGCCTCCATCTGCCTGTTACAAAGATTTGCATAAATTCAGTATATTCTGCTCCACTCCATACTCAGAAAAGCAGGCCAGATAAATATTTGTTGGAGCAGTATGCAAATGTCTTTATATCGCGACTCCAGGGGAAAGTATATCTCATGGTGATAAGCAAACTCAAAGTGAAACGGGCTAACGAGTGTGTGCCTGTCTGCGTGCGCTATGTGTGTCTGTTTTTGTGTGTGTGTTTGTGTGTGTGTTTGTGTGTGTGTTTGTCTCTGGTGTAGATCCAAATGTCATTGTCATTGTTTGCGATACAATTGAAAAGTATAATTAATTAGGCAGACACATCTGCAGGGCGCCTAAGCGGAAGAGGGGCGAGTGGGAGTGTGGTGTGGGATAAGTAAGAAACAACTCACAAAAGCGGCTTAGGGACAAACACAGACGTTACACCGGATGGGCGATTTGGGCGACTGATGTGTCCAGCTGAGTTCCCGACTAGCTGCTACCTGGCCGAAATCCCAACAAAAATGAATGAGCAAACGCATTGCAGTGCACCTGGACACACACACACATAGAGAGGCGAATTGCCTGCAGTGTAATTAGCATATTAGACAGAGGGCAAGGGAAGGGGAGAACAGGCATGAGGCGCACTTGGAGCCTCTTCCCGTTTGATGCAATTAACGTAAGGCTGCATCGAGCTTCAGCCTCAACCGAACTGTTCTTGCTCACCTGCAGCCGTTGATATGACAATTCTAGAGTGCGTGTGTGTGTGTGAAAGCGTGTTAGTGTGCGTGCCATGCAACTAGGCTTATAATTTAAAGCCAGGCCAATTTGGTGGACAGAGCATTATAGCTTCGATTGTGGCCCAGACACAGAAAATGCAATTGTCTCGGCTGTGCAAATTGAATTGTCAGTGTGTCTCTGTGTGTGTGCCTGTGTATGTCACTGTGTACGTGTGTGTGAATGTGTGTGTGTGTGTGTGTGTGTGTGTGTGTGAGCAGGGCTAAGTGACGTGTTAATTTATCGACATTCTCTGCATATTCGAGTTTGAAGAGCACAGCCAAACCGCGCTCGCAATCAATTGAAGCTGCAACTGTAGAGAGTCGAGATTGCCGAACAGAGAGTAAAGGGCCGAGGAAACAATGCAAAACCAGCTGTAATGGCCAACGGGCAATAAAGGACCATGAAAACAACATAGTCAAAAGGATAAGCAACGGGAACAACAAAAATGGCGGCCAACAGAGACAGTGTCCTGCAGCGTGGCAAAACAAAGCTAAAGGACCCAAAACAAATGCGCCATGCGACACTTGCAACGAATGTTCCGTTTTTTACCCCGCGACCAGCTGCGCTGGTGGGTGGTGGGTGTGGTTGGTTGCGGGCGTCGCGTTGTTTGTAAAGTGTGCATTTTATTTCTATTGGGGTAAAGCATTGTCCGATTCCCCCCATACCCTTTATCCGTCCTTGACTTGCTTGTCCGCATAACCCTCCCCCATCACCTGCGGTTTATGTTCGGTTTTGTGGAGTTTGCAATGATTGTGAGCGGGTTTAAAAACTTGTTTTTGATTGTGGCTAAAGGTCAGGTAATTGATGCTGCCCTCCTCTGGGATAACTGCAATTGCAGATATAACGAGTTTCCCCTGCAGATGTTGTTCTTCTTGCAGCAGACTTCACTGATAAGGCAAGAAAAGATAAAGTGCGACAAACTCAATTGCTATATTGCGAAGCAATGCACGGTTCTTATACGACTTTACTGGCCTCTGGCGTTAGTTTTGTTTGTTGTTTTTGTATTTCCACGTATTGTTTTTAATTTCCCCTTTCAGTTTATCAATTGCTCTGAGCCTCTCTTTTTTAGTTTGGTTAATAGAACTTTCGAAATTGGATCGAGTAAGGTTAACGGTGGTTGAATGTGTCTCCCTTTCGCACAATACAAGGTGTCGAATATTTTCTTCCGAGTTACTTGGATATATAAAACTCAACTGTAGATATTTAGCATAGGCCCATTGTAAATATCAAACGAGACTCCTTCAAACAAATTTTTCAAATTATCACTAAAATAAAGAGCTTGTAGGAAAAATGTGTCTGTGTGTGGCGAAGACTCGAAGTTTGGTGAAAGTAATAATGGTCATCTGTAAGCAAGCAATGGCTATAGAAGCTATGAATTTTCTTGGTAACCGACATGAAGGTGATGACCCTTGGCAATAGAGCAATGTCAACCTATTGAGCAGAAACGCCAGCATTGTTTAGCTGAGTATGTTTGTGAAGGTCCTGCGGTCATGCGGGCGTGGTGTATATAATAAGTTTATAGCTCTGTTTAAAATACGGCTGAAGATACCAAGCCGCAAAAAGGAGTTTTGGAGGATGTTGGCTGCAGTCCGTTGATCCTTTCGATTTTTATAGCATCTGCTCAACAAGAAGAGAGACATTATTTGCCATCCCGCGGTATTATAATTATAAGGTGGTATAACTTTCGCTCCTCACTTTTGCAAACGAAAACAATGTTTCCTTTTGCATAAATTTATTCAGAGTAAAAAAGTTTTGCTTTTCAATTTTCAATTTTTCAATTTTCACTTCTGTGTTATTGGTCCGGTCGGATTGTAATTTAGAGGATATTTTCAAATTGTATACCGAAGCAAAACGTCATGACTTCAAAACATTGCTTTATAATCATAACTTATCGATTTGCGGGGGTGGTGGGCGTGGCATCCAACATTTAATATAATAGCAACCTTCATGCCAATGTTGTGCCTTTTTTTTAATAGCTTAGATCTGTTGTCTCAAGCAGACAGACGGAAAGACAAACGTAATTGGCTCGACTCGGCTAGTGATCCTGAGCAAGAATATATATATACTTTATGAAGTTTGCCACGCCTTCTAATGCCTGTTACAAATATGTGCACAAAGTTCCTACCCTCTTTTGACCATTTTCGATGGTCGAAGGTGTATAAATCAGAAAAAGGGAAGCTACCTTCGTCACGCCGAAGTTTATATACTCTTGCAGAGACTTCTCATTTATGGTAACATATTCGACTTTTGTATCTGTACTTCATACACATGTTAAAGGCACTTGCACTGTGAAAGGGTATTTGCAAAGTAATAGTAATGTTTAATTTTTAGCAAATAAAGAATTTAAAAGTATTTTCCTATGGCAGTTATATGTTATAGTGGTTCGATACGAAAATTTTGCAGGCATAATATTTAAATTGGTCAAAATCGATATGGTAAGTTTGGTGGAGCTATCTTAATAACTAACAAGTCGGAAAGGCTACAGTCGAGCGCGCCCGACTGCGGTATACCCGCTACCACCATGCGAAAAAAACACGTCTCACAGTTTCAAATTTGTTTTGACTTTGAAAGTTGCACGTGGTTCTTATTAGATGTAGCCGCATGGCTTTCAGTGTTTTCCAATTAGAACTCATCAGAGGGCTTTTAATTATGAATGTGTAAAAGAGATGCCTATATAATGCTTCACATATTTATTGAGAAATTTAATAATCCAACCAGATTTGTCGTTTATGTTGTACATAATGCTGCGAAATATGACTAAATATTCTAAATTTCTTTAAATATAGTAAAAACTTCGTTAACATTGATTTTAAATAAAGATAACGCATATGCAAAAAAAAACAAGAAAGCAAGGCTACCTTCGGCTTGCCGAAGGTTTTATACCCTTGCAGTTATACAAAATAGTTATAAAACTTCGATTTTGATAAAACTTTATTACACTTAGATTTGGATGTGGTAAGCCTGATAGGTATATCTTGAAATATAACGAAAATCGGCCAATAGGCTCCTTGACAGCTATACGATATATCGGACCGATCTGGCCCGTTCCGACTTATTTAAAGAGGGCAGAAATAAGAAGCTTGTGAACAAAGTTTCATGAAGATAGCTCAATAACTGTTTGCGTTGCAACAGACAGACGGACTGACTGATTGTTCCTATAACAGCTATAGAATATAAACGTCTGAGATATTTAAATGGAAAAACTAAGGGCGGGTTGCTGTGTAACATTAAAAAGTATTGATAATGTGCGGTATTTCCAAAAACAAAACATACAAAAACCCTGATTTCAGCCGATTGTTCCTATGGCAGCTATATGTTATAGTGGTCCGATTTTGATAAAATTTTGACAGCATATTAAGAACGTAATAAGAATAAGATTTGCCAAATCTTGTTGCAATATCTTGAAAAACAACAAAAATCGGCCGATAGCTTCTATGACAGCTATACGATATATCGCTCCGATCTGGCTCGTTCCGACTTATTTACAGCGTAAAGCAATAAGAAGCTAGTGTGCCAAGTTTCATGAAGATAGCTCAAAAACTGAGGGACTAGTTTGCGTTGCAACAGACGGACGGACGGACGGACAGACGGACATCCATTTTTCGCCTCCTCTGGTGATGCTGATTCAGAATATATATACTTTATAGGGTCGGAGATGTGTCCTAAGGTGCGTTGCAAACTTCTGGCTAAAATTAATATACCCTCTGCAAGGGTATAAAAAGAACAGAAAAATAAAACAAACAAGAAAGCAAGGCTACCTTCGGATTGCCGAAGGTTTCATACCCTTGCAGTTATACAAAATATAAAATATCTTTGGATTGCTGCTGGTTTCTGTGGTATTTATTGAAGAATTATTACAGTACATCGATTATATCAACCTCTTATAATTTCGAATACTCAGCCTCCTCACCACGGCAAGGTCGCAATCCTCGAGGAGGAATATTTACAATATCTTAAACAACATTGCACATATATTCTTATTTACAATAATAAAATAAATTAATTAACTAAATATTTAAAAATAAATTATTAAATTAGTGATTATAGCTAAGGAACACGCCGTCATGGTGACTATATGGAGTTTGATAAGTGATTGCAGCAGCACCGCTTACTGTGTTATCACAAAATATCCAATCAATTTGAGTTAAATGTTTTGTTGTTGGCACATTTTGTTGTTATTATTTAAAGTAGACTCGAGCTGATCAGTGGTTGTTGATCGGCAAATGTTAAAATCTCCTAATATTACCAATTTTGTATTATTTTCAGCTGACGTTAGCATTTCAACATCATTTGTATGGTATATGTTTCTTACATTATTAACTGTAACTTTTTCATATAAGAATGTTATGTTTTCCGATATATTTTGTTTTGCATATATCAGTATACCATTCTTAGAAACAGCATTTGGTCGAATGTCTTTGTGTTGTAAAGGATCTGTTGGTCATAAAATCTAAATTTGGAAAGTTCTCTTTCAAAAATGCATTTGAATAACAGCTATAAGATTTTTTGTTTAACAGATACATGTAATAGTACTCAGTTTTCCATAAAATTGCAACAAGAACCTTCATTAGGCCGATCGTTGATCGTTATAAGTTATAAAAGTTCGATTTGGATGTGGTAAGCCTGATAGCTATATCCATAACAGCTATACGATATATCAGTCCGATCTGGCCCGTTCCGACTTATTTAAAGAGGGCAGAAATAAGAAGCTTGTGATCAAAGTTTCATGATGATAGCTCAATAACTGGGAGACTAATTTGCGTTGCAACAGACAGACGGACTGACTGATTGCTCCTATAACAGCTATAGAATATAAACGTCTGAGATATTTAAATGGAAAAACAAAGGCCGGGTTACTGTATAACATTAAAAGGTATTGATAATGTGCGGTATTTCCAAAAACAAAACAGGTTTGCTGATTTCAGCCAATTGTTCCTATGGCAGCTATATGTTATAGTGGTCCGATTTTGATACAATTTTGACAGCACATTAACAACGTAAGATTTGCCAAATCTTGTTGCAATATCTTTAAAAACAACAAAAATCGACCGATTGCTTCTATGACAGCTATACGATATATCGGTCCGATCTGGCTCGTTCCGACTTATTTACAGCGTACAGCTATAAGAAGCTTGTGTGCCAAGTTTCATGAAGATAGCTCAAAAACTGAGAGACTAGTTTGCGTTGCAACAGACGGACGGACGGACGGACGGACGGACGGACGGACGGACGGACGGACTGACGGACGGACGGACGGACGGACGGACGGACGGACGGACAGACGGACATCCATTTTCCGACTCTCCTGGTGATGCCGATTCAGAATATATATACTTTATAGGGTCGGAGATGTCTCCTAAGGTGCGTTGCAAACTTCTGGCTAAAATTAATATACCCTCTGCAAGGGTATAAAAATTGTTTACCGACGCGAGGTCTTCAACCATGGACCTCCAAAAAAATCGGCCTATGCAGTCTGCAACTACAACAGCTCTGCCATTAGCGCATTTTGAATTTGCTCGGTAAAGTTGCATTATGAGACCATTCAGCTTGTCGTATAGGCCAAAATGAAATTATTATTGTGTCTCGTGTGTGTGTATGTGTGTGTAAGACAATACCAACTTACTCCCCTTGAAATTCTGTTTAATAATTTTAAATGCTTGAAAAATAGCTAACATCAAAAAATATCAACCACTTTACTTTTGCATCGAGTTGAACCTGGATCTAACATAATAAAACAGACAAAAACACGTGGTTACATGGCACTACTATTTCCTTAATATCTTCCACATTTATAGTCCAATCTTACTGAAACGTCCGCAAGATAGTATTTATAACGTATTTATAAAACTGTTGCTGTAAAGCTAATATTGCGGCTGTAATCAATTTTTTTCAATTTATGGAGGCGGGTGGGGCGTGGCTAAAATCCAAAATAAACTTGATCAGCCTGCAGTAATAACACATGTTGTCAACAAAATTGGGAACTCTAGCTCTTATAATAGCTGAAATCCAGGTGTTTACACGGACGGACAGACAGACAGACGGACAGACGGACATGGCTATATCGACTCGGCTGTTGATACTGATTCAGAATATATATACATTATGGGGTCGGAGATGTCTCCTTCTGCCTGTTACATACATTTTCGGTTCGAACAAAGTTATAATACTCTTCTACTCTATGAGTAGCGGGTATAACAAATATCGGCTGATAGGTCGTATGGCAGCTATACGATATATCGGTCCGATCTGGTTCGTTCCGACTTAAATAAAGTCTGCAGCAACAAATAGTATGTCTACTAAGTTTTATTAAGAGAGCTTTTTAACTGAACTCTTCTGTCGATGATGATTCAGAGGATATATAGCAGAGAACTGCAACATGCATGCATGCACAACAAGCCACTCAAAAATGAATGAGATTTTTGCCACTCGATCTTCATTTTGCACAGATCGCACATAGCGTTTTTGAGTTACCCCTTCTACTTCTGTTCTATTAATAGACACATAAGTAGGTATAGAAAAAAAAAACCCGAGGCCGATGCATTTCAATTTCTACTTGTTCCGTTACCCCTTCCACAAAATAAGCGAGGCACGCACTAGCAGAAAGGGAAAACCGAACGTTCTCGAACAAATTTATATGCCCCGACCCTTATGCTGCTGTCTCTACCTACCGAGCCTACCGAGCCTTTGGGCAAGCGTCTCTTGTCTTTTTTGCCAAAACGTTCCTGCCTTACATGCCTTTTTTGAAAAAACGTTCCTGCCTTTTGAGGCTCCTGCCTTTTGCGTCTCTTGCTTTTAGAGTCTCCCGCTATCTGAGGCTCTTGCTATTAGAGGCTTGCGCGGCTTGAGGCGTGTGCTATGTGCGATCTGTGCAAAATGAAGATCGTGGCAAAAATTTCATTCATTTTTGAGTGTTGTGTATGCATGCATGTTGCAGTTCTCTGATATATAGTTTATGGGGTCGAAGATGCCTAAGATGCGTTGTAAACTTCAGGCCAAAATTAATATACTCTCTGCAAGGGTATAAAAATGCATAGTCTAGTGATAATCGAAATGTGCGTAACAGGCATATAAGATGGACCTATATGAATGCTCTATAGGTTTTGCAGTAAACTTCATATCGACGATTGATATAATTTGTTCAAATCTTTGGCCTTAGATATTTATACCCTTCGACCATTGAAAATGGTCCAAAAAGGGTATACTAACTTTGTGCAAAATGTATGTAACAGGCATAAGGAGGCGGTGCAGACCCCATAAAGTATATATATTCTTGCTCAGGATCACTAGCCGAGTCGATTGAGACATGTCCGTCTGTCTGTCCGTCTGTCCGTCTGTTTGTTTGAGACAACAGATCTCAGCTATTAAAAGAGCTAGAGACACCAAATTTGGTATGAAGGTTCCTATATATTCGGGGCAGGTGAAGTTTATGTCAAATGTTGGTGCCACGCCCACCGCCCCCGCAAATCGGTAATTTACGATTATTAAGCAAAGTATTGAACCTTTAAAGTTCTGCTTCGGTATGTATAAAGCTGAATGCAACATATCCTCCAAATTACAATCCGATCGGATCAATAACACAGAAGTTATTCAAGTCAACGTTTTCAGTACAAATGTTCGGTACGGGCAGCAGCTTGCGCGCTGCTTTGAGCAGTTGACGCCGACGTCGACGTTGCGTCGTGTCGCTTTACTCTTTACGGGCGTCGCTGTGTGAGTGCGAGCGAGTAAGCTATATGTACTAGAAGTATTTGTGCAGAATTCTCTGTTTGAAATTATGAGTGTGGTTACACGTTTTTAACGGATTTGGAAAATTGGGAGAAGGGTCGGGCGCCCGACAGTAAGATGCCTTATATACTTGTTTTAAGCTGTACCTCTCAATTTTAAAAGCTCAAATTTAATGGAGAAAAAAATAAAGTGAAATGAGAACAAGTCACAATAAAGGCACTCAAATATTAAATGATGTACCTCTAAACGCCCAGAAGTAAGAATGCATAGTGGTATAGAATTTTTGTTTTGGCCTACTCTCAATGGAGATGAACATGGACAACCAAAAACCGTAAAGCAGGAGCGTTATTAAGTTAGCCCGTTTTCAGAAGTTTTACACAAAAACTGATTAAGAGGACGTTAGACAAAAAGCAGGGAATAATACGAAGGTTCCAAGAGTCTAATAGGGCACAATATTTTAAAAGGTATAAGGAAATGCTACGTTATATGAGTTGGAAGACTATGAAAGAAATTCATTAGGTCTTTAAGCTACCGTATCAGGGCATTTTTAATCTATTAGGATGCAAGAGAATACACACGTGTGGTACATTTAATGAATCACGTTAAAGATCAAGGACTTTAATTATCAGGAACTGCCGAATGCAAGCAGTGAACTTTTCTTTATTGTTTCGTATTGACTTGTATATAAATTGAAATTTGAAATATTTGTTGGCATGATATTTTATCACAATTCACTTTACTCCCATTTAAATATGTAAATTCATTAATGATAAATTTGAGATTCCATTTGCTTCTTCGACAATTAGCTTAAAAAGAGATGTATGGATGAATCTGTGATACCTGCAGGCGATACGATTGATAATAAAAATGCGTCGATGATTTACAACCGGAGAGCAGCGTATTTTATTACTGTTCAGTTTTTATTGCTGCCTGTGCAGAAATCAAAGCCCATTTCCCAAAGGCGCCCAATTTGTGGCCCCAATTTGTACCGTCATCATCCAATTGAGCAATACTCACTGACGAGCACATACGCAGCATATCGTATACATAGATATGTACAGATACAGTTACAGATATACAACAAATGCTTTGCTTGTCCTTTGCAATTTTCTCATACATCAATTTTCATATGCTCTCACTCTCTCCCAAACACTCCAGCTCATTCATATTGTGCAATATTGTCTGGCATATTTGCAACGATTTCCTTTTGTGCGCATTTTACGCACGATTTCATTTACATTTGTTCGGCTTACGTTGTCTTTTTTTTTGGCTCCTCCTTTTTGCCTTTTTTATTTTCCTTTTTGTTTTCTGCTTCGTGTTCTCCACTCCACCAGTCTTATCAGTTTTAATAAAAACGAATTAAGTCTCAGCTGCAAAGATTCTTATTGTGGTTGGCGTATTCATGAATTGATTGACAATCGGTTGGGGATCCGCCTCGGAGAAGAGGATTGTGGGAAGTCAACGAGAGAAGGAGCACCCATGAGTGGTAATGAGTTTGTCATGACTAAGTCCATATATATATATACATATATATGTATAAATAGTTGTATGATTTCTATTAAGTATGTTCATATGTACTTAAGATAAAAGGATTTTAGATTTGCATGTATGAACACACCGAAGAACAGCTTTCTTGCCCTTTTGCTTTCAATTGTGCTTACTTTGCATTCATTCATGATACTGTCATATTCAAATTGTTGTAGGAATTTAGCTACGCCTCTTTTTATATCAATAGAATTTTCGATTTTAATTTTATTTTCTTAGAGTATTACTTAGTCGTGTTTTCTGTAACATCGAATGGTTTCGATGAACTGGTTTCGATTGTTTGCTAAATTATTTATGGCACCATAACTGTGACCCCACAGCGTATGTGTCTGTTTGAACACTTATCGGGATTGCTCTTAGTGCACGTGTTGCTGGCGAAGAGGTAATTATACCCGCTACTTATAGAGTAAAAGGGTATTATAACTTTGTTCCAACCGAAAAGGTATGTAACAGACAGAAGGAAACATCTCCGACCCCATAAAGTATATATATTCTGAATCGGTATCAACAGCCGAGTTGATATAGCCATGTCCGTCTGTCCGTCCGTGTGAACACCTGGATCTTAGCAACTATAAGAGCTAAGGCTTTCAAATTTGATGAGAATATGTGTTATTACTGCAGGCTGATCAAATTTATTTTGGATTTTTACCACGCCTCCACCCGCCCCCATAAATTGAAAAAATTGATAACAGCGGCAATATACGCTCTACTGTAACAATAATGTAATCTTGCGGACTTATCTTAAAAGTTTCATTAAGATTGGACGATAATTATGGAAGATATTAAAGAAATAGTTGTACCATGTGACCACGTGTTTTTGTCTGTGTTATTATGTTATATATGCAGATAATCAGGTTCAACTCCGGCGGCAAAATTATTACCAAAATTATTTGCACTGATCATCTTTGCAATTTTGTGGTAGATGCAAAGTGGCTGTGTGGATGTGGTCGTTGACTGTCGAGCGAAGGGGTAAGAGTTTTAATCCTACCCGTTGCAAGAAGGGGGCTTGGGTGTTTTTGGATACTTATTATACCCTTCGACCATTGAAAATGGTCAAAAAAGGGTACACTAACTTTGTGCAAAATGTACATAAACGAAAAATCTGGTTAGATTATTGAATATCTCAATAAATATGTGAAGCATTCTATAGGCATTATATAGGCGTCCCCCTTACACATTACAATTTATAAGCCCTTTGGCAAGTTCTAACTGGAAAGTATTGATAGCAAAGTGGCAACATCTAATAAGAACCATGTGCAACCTTGATAGTCAGAACAAATTTGAGACTGTGAGACGTTTTTTGGCGTAGTTGTAGCGGGTATACCACAGTCAGGCGCGCTCGACTGTAGCCTTTCCGACTTGTTAGGCCATGGATTTTAAAAAAATACATGGTCTATTAGGTTTGTCGGAATGTGCGTAACAGGCAGAAGGAGACATCTGCGACCCCATAAAGTGTATATATTCTTGCTCAAGATCACTAGCCGAGTCGATCTAGCCATGTCTGTCTGTCCGTCTGTATGAGCGTCTGATTCTCAGCTATTAAGAAAGCTAGACCCTCCACATTTGGCATGAAGATTACTGTATATCCTAGACAGTAAACGTCGTTTTCAAATTTCGGGTACCACGCTCACCGCTCCCGTTAATCAGTAATTTGTGATTATTAAGCAAAGTATTGAAGTCTTAACTTTCTGCTTTGGCATACATATAGATAAATGCGATGTGCAACCCGATCGGATAATAAACATAGAAGTTACGCGAGTTTACGTTTTCTATTGATTTGTGATGCATTGCCTGCAAGCTGCTGCCAGCCATGTGCGTTTTCGATATTTTTAATGCGAAAATGGTTATGTGTGTGTATGAGAAGGAAATAGTTACTTAGCCGCACAGCAAGTCAGTGCGGCAATGGTCAAATGTGTAGAGCAGCAGGCAATCAAACAAAAGAATGGAGGTTCAATCCCTCGGGCAGGCGGTTTGTTTTTATTTTTATACCCTTCGACCATTGAAAATGGTCAAAAAAGGGTATACTAACTTTGTGCAAAATGTATGTAACAGGCATAAGGAGGCGTGGCAGACCCCATAAAGTATATATATTCTTGCTCAGGATCACTAGCCGAGTCGATTGAGACATGTCCGTCTGTCCGTCTGTCCGTCTGTTTGTTTGAGACAACAGATCTTAGCTATTAAAAAAGCTAGAGACACCAAATTTGGTATGAAGGTTCCTATATATTCGGGGCAGGTGAAGTTTATGTCAAATGTTTGGTGCCACGCCCAGCGCCCCCGCAAATCGGTTATTTACGAATATTAAGCAAAGTAATATACCTATAAAGTTGTGCTTTGGTATGTATAAAGCTGAATGCAATATGAACATATTCTCCAAATAACAATCCGATCGGACCAATAACACAGAAGTTATTAAAGTCGACGTTTTCAGTACAAATGTTCGGTACGAACGGCAGCCGACGCGCTGCTTTGAGCAGTTGACGCCGACGTCGACGTTGCGTCGTGTCGCTTTACTCTTTACGCGCGTCGCTGTGTGAGTGCGAGCGAGTAAGCTTTATGTATTAAAAGTTTTTGTGCAGAAATTTCTGTTTGGAATTATTAGTGTGGTTACACGTTTGTAACGTATTTGGAAAATTGGGAGAAGGGTATCTTACTGTCGGGCGCCCGACTGTAGCCTTACCTACTTGTTACTATTTCACTATTTAGAAGTTAATAGTTTATTTTTATTTTTTCATCATTATAAAATTTGATTTCATTTATCAAATTTCAACAAATAATCTTATTAAATATAAATAAATAACATTTGGCTTTCTTGTAATCATTCAATCTTGTAGTACATGACATATTTGACATTTTTGACCAACTGGTCTAAAAACTGGCGCGGAGCGCAGCCACGGTGGTCTAGTTGTTAGGACGACGAACTCCTATGCAAGCGGCCAGGGTTCGATTCCCCACGGCGAAAAGAGAATTTAGCTATTTTAATTTTTTATGTGCTGTATTTCATATTTGTTTACATTTATATTTATAAAGAATATGCATTTTTTAATTATTTGCCAGTTATTTATATTTATCTAATAATTTATATATTAAGTGTTACAGTTTGCCTTTTAAGATGTTTTGCATGCTGTACTTATGCGTGCATGCATACAATACATGCACGCGAAGCTCACACATGCATACATATACATATGTGTGTGAGGCAATCCACAAAACATGGCACGCGCCAAAAATTCACATATCTCTCTCTCGTTCTAACTTATGCTATCGACTTTTGCTTTTTCATTATTTTAATTTTTGTTTTTATTATATTAAACATGTTATTTCAATATATATTTATACCCTTCGACCATTGAAAATGGTCAAAAAGGGTATACTAACTTTGTGCAAAATGTATGTAACAGGCATAAGGAGGCTTGGCAGACCCCATAAAGTATATATATTCTTGCTCAGGATCACTAGCCGAGTCGATTGAGACATGTCCGTCTGTCTGTCCGTCTGTCCGCCTGTTTGTTTGAGACAACAGATCTCAGCTATTAAAAAAGCTAGAGACACCAAATTTGGTATGAAGGTTCCTATATATCCGGGGCAGGTGAAGTTTATGTCAAATATTTGATGCCACGCCCACCGCCCCCGCAAATCGGTTATTTACGATTATTAAGCAAAGTAATGAACCTATAAAGTTATGCTTTGGTATGTATAAAGCTGAATGCAATATGAACATATCCTCCAAATTGCAATCCGATCGAACCAATAACACCGAAGTTATTCAAGTCAACGTTTTCAGTACAAAAGTTCGGTACGGGCAGCAGCCGACGCGCTGCTTTGAGCAGTTGACGCCGACGTCGACGTTGCATCGCGTCGCTTTACTCTTTACGCGCGTCGCTGTGTGAGTGCGAGCGAGTAAGCTATATGTAGTAGAAGTATTTATTCAGAATTCTCTGTTTGAAACTATGAAAGTGGTTACACGTTTGTAACGGATTTAGAAAATTGGGAAAAGGGTATCTTACTGTCGGGCGCCCGACTGTAGCCTTACCCACTTGTTTTGTATGGTATATAGAAACAATCTGAAAATCCATGGCCTCTTACAGTCACCGCGTGACTGTAGCCTTTCCGACTTGTTTTTAATAAAATCGGTTTACGTAACATTGAGTCGGACTGGCGCGCAAATCTTTCAATAATTAACCTACTTTATATACTATCCAGAAATATTTAAGTTACAGTGCGTCAAGCTGAGCAACTGAGGGTGAAATATATTATTCAATTAGCCCATAATTATGCATCAATGAAATTCCATTAGATTCCAAAATAATTGCGCTGTAGAAATAGTAGTTTGGCAGAAATTTAAACTCAATTTATGGGTCTCCACGCCCCAAACTATTCCGTACTAATTCATATCTGATTTTCATATCTGGGTTGTGGGTCATTGGTTATGAAGCCCGTGGCAAACATTTTAAAATGATTGAAAAATATTATTCCATCATTGACAGCTGCGGCGTTGGATATTAATTTATGCATCCATACCCATACATACACACACATACACACACACACAAACATCCATATGCATACACACGCATAAAAATTCAAAATTCGGAGAATAACAAACAATCGACCACATTTGGGTTTCTGAATTACTTCGACACTTACATGTCGAATGGCGGATCGTTTTTCGCATGGAAATCGAGCCGGTCTCTAATTTAGTTATGCGGTAAACGAAAATCCATTTAACTTTATTTATCACAGTTAAATTGGCAAAATGCATAACAATTATTTGACGCATTTCTGTGCAGATTGTTTGTTCGACATGCTACACCAATTACAATGTGAAGTTTGACGATTCGCATCATCAGCATATGTACTAAAAGAGATAATTATCGATTATAATCGACTATAATCGATTGGAATACAAGGGAAAAACAATTTCGGTGCTGTCTATTCAAAGAATAGTCATTGGATGCGAAGAATGATGTGCAGGCCATCCCAAATAAGAGGAAGAGAGACGAAGAGAAATGGAAAGACATCTGAAGTAAGAGAACAATATTGTGGGCTTTTGTTGAAAAAAAAAACTCTACCACCTCCGAAAAGCTTAATTTAAAATTTATTAAACCCTTTCATTATTTAAATAAATAAACAAAACGAACCCCTAGCACAATTAACAAGTTACCCCACTTTTATTTCCCAACAGAGAATTGCGAAATAATAATGCGAAAATGGTTATGTGTGTGTATGAGAAGGAAATAGTTACTTAGCCGCACAGCAAGTCAGTGCGGCAATGGTCAAATGTGTAGAGCAGCAGGCAATCAAACAAAAGAATGGAGGTTCAATCCCTCGGGCAGGCGGTTTGTTTTTATTTTTATACCCTTCGACCATTGAAAATGGTCAAAAAAGGGTATACTAACTTTGTGCAAAATGTATGTAACAGGCATAAGGAGGCGTGGCAGACCCCATAAAGTATATATATTCTTGCTCAGGATCACTAGCCGAGTCGATTGAGACATGTCCGTCTGTCCGTCTGTCCGTCTGTTTGTTTGAGACAACAGATCTTAGCTATTAAAAAAGCTAGAGACACCAAATTTGGTATGAAGGTTCCTATATATTCGGGGCAGGTGAAGTTTATGTCAAATGTTTGGTGCCACGCCCAGCGCCCCCGCAAATCGGTTATTTACGAATATTAAGCAAAGTAATATACCTATAAAGTTGTGCTTTGGTATGTATAAAGCTGAATGCAATATGAACATATTCTCCAAATAACAATCCGATCGGACCAATAACACAGAAGTTATTAAAGTCGACGTTTTCAGTACAAATGTTCGGTACGAACGGCAGCCGACGCGCTGCTTTGAGCAGTTGACGCCGACGTCGACGTTGCGTCGTGTCGCTTTACTCTTTACGCGCGTCGCTGTGTGAGTGCGAGCGAGTAAGCTTTATGTATTAAAAGTTTTTGTGCAGAAATTTCTGTTTGGAATTATTAGTGTGGTTACACGTTTGTAACGTATTTGGAAAATTGGGAGAAGGGTATCTTACTGTCGGGCGCCCGACTGTAGCCTTACCTACTTGTTACTATTTCACTATTTAGAAGTTAATAGTTTATTTTTATTTTTTCATCATTATAAAATTTGATTTCATTTATCAAATTTCAACAAATAATCTTATTAAATATAAATAAATAACATTTGGCTTTCTTGTAATCATTCAATCTTGTAGTACATGACATATTTGACATTTTTGACCAACTGGTCTAAAAACTGGCGCGGAGCGCAGCCACGGTGGTCTAGTTGTTAGGACGACGAACTCCTATGCAAGCGGCCAGGGTTCGATTCCCCACGGCGAAAAGAGAATTTAGCTATTTTAATTTTTTATGTGCTGCATTTCATATTTGTTTACATTTATATTTATAAAGAATATGCATTTTTTAATTATTTGCCAGTTATTTATATTTATCTAATAATTTATATATTAAGTGTTACAGTTTGCCTTTTAAGATGTTTTGCATGCTGTACTTATGCGTGCATGCATACAATACATGCACGCGAAGCTCACACATGCATACATATACATATGTGTGTGAGGCAATCCACAAAACATGGCACGCGCCAAAAATTCACATATCTCTCTCTCGTTCTAACTTATGCTATCGACTTTTGCTTTTTCATTATTTTAATTTTTGTTTTTATTATATTAAACATGTTATTTCAATATATATTTATACCCTTCGACCATTGAAAATGGTCAAAAAGGGTATACTAACTTTGTGCAAAATGTATGTAACAGGCATAAGGAGGCTTGGCAGACCCCATAAAGTATATATATTCTTGCTCAGGATCACTAGCCGAGTCGATTGAGACATGTCCGTCTGTCTGTCCGTCTGTCCGCCTGTTTGTTTGAGACAACAGATCTCAGCTATTAAAAAAGCTAGAGACACCAAATTTGGTATGAAGGTTCCTATATATCCGGGGCAGGTGAAGTTTATGTCAAATATTTGATGCCACGCCCACCGCCCCCGCAAATCGGTTATTTACGATTATTAAGCAAAGTAATGAACCTATAAAGTTATGCTTTGGTATGTATAAAGCTGAATGCAATATGAACATATCCTCCAAATTGCAATCCGATCGAACCAATAACACCGAAGTTATTCAAGTCAACGTTTTCAGTACAAAAGTTCGGTACGGGCAGCAGCCGACGCGCTGCTTTGAGCAGTTGACGCCGACGTCGACGTTGCATCGCGTCGCTTTACTCTTTACGCGCGTCGCTGTGTGAGTGCGAGCGAGTAAGCTATATGTAGTAGAAGTATTTATTCAGAATTCTCTGTTTGAAACTATGAAAGTGGTTACACGTTTGTAACGGATTTAGAAAATTGGGAAAAGGGTATCTTACTGTCGGGCGCCCGACTGTAGCCTTACCCACTTGTTTTGTATGGTATATAGAAACAATCTGAAAATCCATGGCCTCTTACAGTCACCGCGTGACTGTAGCCTTTCCGACTTGTTTTTAATAAAATCGGTTTACGTAACATTGAGTCGGACTGGCGCGCAAATCTTTCAATAATTAACCTACTTTATATACTATCCAGAAATATTTAAGTTACAGTGCGTCAAGCTGAGCAACTGAGGGTGAAATATATTATTCAATTAGCCCATAATTATGCATCAATGAAATTCCATTAGATTCCAAAATAATTGCGCTGTAGAAATAGTAGTTTGGCAGAAATTTAAACTCAATTTATGGGTCTCCACGCCCCAAACTATTCCGTACTAATTCATATCTGATTTTCATATCTGGGTTGTGGGTCATTGGTTATGAAGCCCGTGGCAAACATTTTAAAATGATTGAAAAATATTATTCCATCATTGACAGCTGCGGCGTTGGATATTAATTTATGCATCCATACCCATACATACACACACATACACACACACACAAACATCCATATGCATACACACGCATAAAAATTCAAAATTCGGAGAATAACAAACAATCGACCACATTTGGGTTTCTGAATTACTTCGACACTTACATGTCGAATGGCGGATCGTTTTTCGCATGGAAATCGAGCCGGTCTCTAATTTAGTTATGCGGTAAACGAAAATCCATTTAACTTTATTTATCACAGTTAAATTGGCAAAATGCATAACAATTATTTGACGCATTTCTGTGCAGATTGTTTGTTCGACATGCTACACCAATTACAATGTGAAGTTTGACGATTCGCATCATCAGCATATGTACTAAAAGAGATAATTATCGATTATAATCGACTATAATCGATTGGAATACAAGGGAAAAACAATTTCGGTGCTGTCTATTCAAAGAATAGTCATTGGATGCGAAGAATGATGTGCAGGCCATCCCAAATAAGAGGAAGAGAGACGAAGAGAAATGGAAAGACATCTGAAGTAAGAGAACAATATTGTGGGCTTTTGTTGAAAAAAAAAACTCTACCACCTCCGAAAAGCTTAATTTAAAATTTATTAAACCCTTTCATTATTTAAATAAATAAACAAAACGAACCCCTAGCACAATTAACAAGTTACCCCACTTTTATTTCCCAACAGAGAATTCTTCTGCTTACTACAGCCTTCACGCTCTCTCACACAACCAGGGACATGCTGATAAAGTAAAAAATTTCGCGAAACGAAGGCCAATATTTGCAGCGAAGGAGCAGGGTGTGCTGCTTGAAACTGTAGAAAATGTTGACTTTGTTAACTTCTGTGTATATTTTTTGATAGGACTGCAATAGAATGGATAGGATTATATACTATATACTTGTAGTACGTACTATGTAGTAATGTAGTATGTAATAACATACTACGTGTATGTATAAAATTTTCAATGAAAAAGAGTTTACATTTCAAATTAGACTTGACTACGTGGGAACCGATCCAAGCTAAAATAAATACATAACTGACTACGCCAAATGATTTCGATTGATTAGATTTTATTTCTATGCCGTACGACGGACCTGCTCTTATTTTCAGCCAAACAAACTCATCCACACCAAAAAGCAAAGCCTGAGAAAGGTATATGGGAAACAATTCGACGTGGTCTGCATAAATTGAGCCGTTCCAAAAATTAATACGAAAAGTTTCTTGATTATTTGCGAATTACCTGCAGCACAAAAACAACAGGAGGAATAATAAGAAGAGCACCTATAGAAACAACAAGAAGCAGCCAATTGGCTTCCGTATTTTAAAAACAAAGTGGTGATGCACGATGACGCCGACGGAGACGGAGATGGAAACGGCGACTTGTTTCCCTGGGGCAAATGGCTTGGGCAAACTTTGGGTCAGAGAGATGACAAAGAAGCGCCTAATACGCACGAAGTTGCCAAAGCTAAAAACACGGCTGGTTAGTCAAAAAATTGTGGCCCAGCACAGGCGCAGGCACGGAACGGCATGTCACAAGGAGTGCGACGTGGGGGAACTGGTACGCGTGCTATTTAAAATTGTGCAACCGTGCGAATGCGTAATGTTTTTCATATGAACTCGTTGGCGGGTCTTAAAGTGACAGGCAAAGCCGAAAAGCAAATTGAAATTCAACAGACATAGACTGGGGATAACTAGGCGAGACAGACAGCCAGCGGGAACGATAGAGTACCCTGTACTCTCTACTCTGTGAATATGCGAGTAAGCCGAAGTCAACTCTCTTTGACTTTTGTGGTTCAGTGCACGATATGATGATGTTTTAATTTTTCGGTTACCCAAAGTTTGCAGCAAATTTTCGACATTTGTCTCTACTCCTCGGTCACACATTCAACCTTCTCTTTCACTATCTGGCCCAATTTGCCCGGTTCCTGTGAATCTAATTTGTATGCCCGGCAGGCATTGCCACAGGACTCGTTTGCTCGTGCGTCTCCGCAGCCTTTGAATCAAAAAGTCATCATTGAAGTTCAGTTTTTCCTTCTACTTAAATTACTCTTGCCACCTCTTTCACCTCTTCGCCGATCCGCAGCAAGTGCAAGTGCAATTCAATTAGCTTGCCTCGCTTTGCAGCTAATTAAAATGCCGCACATTTTTTACTGGCGAATGGATTCGTAATCGCACTTGCAAAATACTGTGACAATTAGCCGGGAGAGTTATTTTCGTTCGAGTACAAATAAATTTCGCACATACTTCGGTATTTTAACGAAACTTTTAATTAAAAGTTCTGCGTGAAAATAGTACAGAATCTTAACTGTGGAATCGCAGTTCTTCTTCTTTTCGGAGCACTCTGGGACATTGTTCCCAACAAATTGTGGAATAAATTTTATTAGTTAATTCGATCAGCTCTACTGTGATATATTTTGAGCCGCTTTGAAATGTAGGGAAATGCACCATATAGCAAATTTTTTAAATTTGCCCATTCCAAGCAGCCTAAAGCTCAGATCAGAGTTCTTGAGGGATGGGCAATAATGCATATATGTGCAGGAATGATCTGGCAACGCCGTGTCAAATGCCCTAAGAAATAGTCGTCGGACTTCTCATGACGATGCAATCAGGAATGACTTGAACTTTAAACAAACAGTTTATACCCAAGTCCCACATATGTATACTTATCGTAATGATATCATGATATTTGAAAATTATGATAGAAAAGACAAAATACTTAGACGGTTCGATTCTCAGCCAGTTCGGACGACTGTATCTTATGCCTCCCATAACTCTCTTCGTTTTACTGTGTTCGTTATGATGTGGGCAGCTAATTTTAATATTTATCCCTTGATCTTCTTGACTCCACAATTTAAGTCATTATACCCGTTACACATAGATGAGAAGGGTGCTTTGTGCAGACCGAAAATTTATGAAACAGGCAAAAGAAGATCAGTGTCCTTTAGTCTGCCAGTCCATCCGGATCATCATCTAAATCTCAGCTATGATAAGATCTAGAGTTTCCAACGTTTATTAACCAAAAACAAGAAAGCAAGGCTACCTTCGGATTGCCGAAGGTTTCATACCCTTGCAGTTATACTAAATATAAAATACATTTGGATTGCTGCTGGTTTCTGTTTGCATACGAAAACCCTGATTTCAGCCGATTGTTCCTATGGCAGCTATATGTCATAGTGGTCCGATTCTTATACAATTTTGACAGCACGTTAACAACGTAATAAGAATAAGATTTGCCAAATCTTGTTGCAATATCTTGAAAAACAACTAAAATCGGCCGATAGCTTCTATGACAGCTATACGATATATCGGTCCGATCTGGCTCGTTCCGACTTATTTACAGCGTGCAGCAACAAGAAGCTTGTGTGCCAAGTTTCATGAAGATAGCTCAAAAACTGAGAGACTAGTTTGCGTTGCAACATACGGACGGACAGACATCCATTTTTCGACTCCTCTGGTGATGCTGATTCAGAATATATAAACTTTATAGGGTCGGAGATGTCTCCTAAGGTGCGTTGCAAACTTCTGGCTAAAATTAATATACCCTCTGCAAGGGTATAACAAGTGGGTAGGGCTACAGTCGGGCACGCCCGACAGTAAGATACCCTTCTCCCAATTTTTAACATCCGTACCAAACATGTTAACACAATCAACATTTCAGACAGAGACTTTTACACAACTTACTCTAATATATGTATATGGCTTACTTGCTCTTACACACACAGCGCCGTGCGTAAAGCGTAAAGCGACACGACGCGATGTCGACGTCAACTGCTCATCGCAGCGCGGAGGCTGCTGCTCGTACCGAACATTTATACTGAAAACGTTGACTTGAACAACTTTTGTGTTATTGTGTAATTGTGTGTTATTGATCTGATGGGATTCTTATTTTGAGAATATGTTCATATTGTATTCAGCTTTATGTATACAGGAGATCCAAAACGTTATGACTTAAATACTTTGCGTAATAATCGCAAATTACCGATTTGTGGGGGCGGTGGGCGTGACATCAAACATTTAATAAAAACCTGATCTGCCTATGACATATAGGAACATTCATACCAAATTTGGAATCTCTAGCGTTTTTAATAGCTGAGACCTGTTGTCTCATACATACAGACAAACGGACAGACAGACGGACAAGAATATATATACTTTATGGGGTTCGCCACATCTCCTTATGCCTGTTACATACATTTGCACAAAGTTGATATACCCGCAAGTTTCATTTATCAAATCTCAACAAATATGTAAGTTTATTTTATAAAAAAAAAACATTCAATTCAGAAGAAGTGTTATTCTTGTACAAGACAAATATGACATTTTCGACGAACTGGTCTAAATATTCAATTCTAACGCCCAGCGACGTTGGTCTAGTTGTTATGATGACGGACTCCTATGGAAACGGCCAGGGTTCGATTCCCCATGGCGAAGAGAGAAGAGAATAGAATTTAGCTACTTTAATTTTTTAGGTGCTGTTGTTATACCCTTGCAGAGGGAAGCCAGAAGTTTTCAACGCACCTTAGGAGACATCTCCGACCCCGATCCTATAAAAAATATGTAATCTGAATCAGCATCAACAGAGGAGTCGAAAAATCGATGTCCGTCAGTCCGTCCGTCCGTCGGTCTGTTGCAACGCTAACTAAGTCTCTCAGTTTTTAAGCTATATTCATGAAACTTGGCACACAAGTTTCTTATTCCTGCAACGCTGTAAATAAGTCGGAACGAGCCAGATCGGACCGATATATCGTATAGCTGTCATAGAAGCTATCGGCCGATTTTTGTTGTTTTTCAATATCTTGCAACCAGATTTGGCAAATCTTATTCTTATTACGTTCTTAATGGGCTGTCAATTGTATCAAAATCGGACCACTATAACATAAAGCTGCCATAGGAACAATCGGCTGATATCAGGGTTTTTGTATGCAAACAGAAACCAGCAGCAATCCAAATGTATTTTATATATAGTATAACTGCAAGGGTATAAAACCTTCGGCAAGCCGAAGGTAGCCTTGCTTTCTTGTTTTTTTTATATTGGTTTACATTTATATTTAAAACAAGTCGGAAAGGCTACAGTCGATCGCGCCCGACTGTGGTATACCCGCTACAACTATGCAAAATAAAACATGTCGCACAGTCTCAAAAATTTGTTTTGACTAGGATACTTGCACGTGGTTCTTATTAGATGTTGCCACTTTGCTTTCAGTGCTTTCCAGTTAGAATTTATCAGAGGGCTTTTAATTATGAAAGTGTAAAAGAGACGCCTATATTTCTGATTTCTGACAAGTCTGCTGTGGTATCGTTGCCCGTGCCACAGTTAATAGTTTTACCGAAGGCGTGTTCAAGTTCCGGTTTACCAGAAGAGAACCTATGCTCTGGAGTTACACCCGAGGCGCCTAAAAAGATTCTAGGTGTTCCACAAAGGAAACAAATTTTTG
This sequence comes from Zaprionus kolodkinae, assembly GCA_018901885.1. NCBI lineage: Eukaryota > Metazoa > Arthropoda > Insecta > Diptera > Drosophilidae > Zaprionus > Zaprionus kolodkinae. The sequence continues at coordinate 150,091 of JAEIFM010000508.1, forward strand.
TTTCCAGGCTTGCCCCTGACCTCACATCAAATGATGTAACAGCCTATATCCAAGGAAATACTCATGCCTTGGATATAAAAGTGGAAAAATTTAAGTTTTCTTATGAGAGGGACATATCATCCTTCAAAATAAGTGTCCCCAACGAACTCATGGGCATTATATGCTCGGCTCAATTTTGGCCGGAGCATGTAATGGTCAAAGAGTTCGAAACAAAGAAGAAGAAAAATCGCCCTCCGATTAATCTTCCTTTGCCGTCTCTAGCTTCAGCCCAAATAAAAACAACCTTAAACAAAAAAAACTAACATGCTCCTTAACTCTTTCATATCAAAATGTTAGAGGTCTAAATACTAAACTTTCAACTTTATATTTAAACAGTCTTTCTTTTTCTTCTCAAATTGTTGTGTTTACTGAGACTTGGTTAAAACCGGATATTCTAAACTCCGAAGTTTTTCCAAGCAAGTTCACAACCTACAGGTGTGATCGACCTGACCGTCGTGGTGGTGGAGTCCTTATTGCAGTCAATTCCACCATCAATTCGGAACTTTTACAGCCGGAGTTTCAACTTGCTATTGAATTCCTCTGTGTAAAATTACACTTTCCCGGTTTTTTTCATTATATAACCTGTTCCTATATTCCGCCGTCATCGGATGTATCTGTCTATTTGCAACATTTGTCTGCAATAAAGACTATTTTTAATCTGTTATCAGACAGAGATCACCTTTCAGTCCTTGGGGACTTTAATATACCAGATTGCAATTGGACAACAAGTGTTGATTCAAATTCTCTGCTGCCCTCACGGCACCACGACCTTTTTGACGGTCTGTTTGATATGTCATTGTCGCAGGTCAATCATATCTTAAACTGTAGTAACAGATCGTTAGACTTATGCTTTGTCTCCGATCCTTCTAGAGTAAATTTAGTCAAGACTGAACCACTTTCTTTCCCAGAAGATCCTTACCATCCTACTCTGGAAGTGTCTTTCGATTTTGGTGCTTGTATGGATAATCATGAAAAATTGTGTAAGCGCGTACGCTGCTTTAGAAAAGCAGATTTTAATTTATTAAACTCTTTAATTTCACAGTTTGATTGGTCGGAATTATATTTGTCTACTGATATATCAGTAGCGACCAATATTTTTTATAAAAATATTAATTCATTTTTCGATATTTGCGTTCCGTGCTATTATTCATCATCCTCGAGTAAGCCGCCATGGTTTACAAGAGAGTTGTCACGGTTAAAAAATTTAAAGTCAAGCCTTTACAAAAAATTTAAATTTAGTAACTCGCCCTTAGCCTTTTCACGCTACTTAAGCGCGCGGTCAGACTTTACAGTCTTAAACGCGAAATGTTATAAAAACTATTTAACTCGTTGTAAGGTTCAGTTTATTCAGAACCCCAAACAGTTTTATAGTTTTGTTAACACGAAGCGTAAGTCTTCCGCATTTCCTAATAACTTAACGTTTGAAAATGCTAGTGCAAATACCGACCAAACCATGGCCGATATGTTTGCAAAGTTTTTTCAAACGACTTACTCACCTTCTACACATACTACTCATTTTTATCCATACAACATTCAAAGTTCGAATGGTATCTTCTCCCCCTTTCTAAACGAAAGCTCCCTTGTCAAGGATCTTTATTTAGTTAAGCCAGTTTTTTCACCCGGACCTGACGGTGTTCCCGCTTGTATACTTCGGTTCTGTGCCAACTCCTTAAGTAAGCCATTGCTTAAACTATTTTCGCTGTCCTTAGAAACTTCACTCTTTCCTTCCATTTGGAAGGAATCTTTTATTATCCCCTTATTGAAAAAGGGCAGCAAGTCTGAAGCAAGCAATTATAGAGGTATCTCTAAATTGTCGGCAATACCTAAATTTTTCGAGAATGTTATAACTCCTCACTTGCAACATTTATGCAGATCCGTTATTTCACCTTTTCAACACGGATTTATTAAACGTCGTTCAACTACGACAAATTTGCTTGAGCTGACATCCTTTGTGGTAAAAGGATTTCAGGAAAATCTTCAAACTGATGTCATTTATACTGATTTCAGTAAAGCTTTTGACTCAGTGAATCATTCCCTTTTGGCACATAAGCTTGACCTTCTTGGTTTTTCACCAAAACTACTTAGTTGGATTGTAAGCTATCTGACTGACAGAACTCAAAGAGTCCTCTTTAAAACCAGCCTCTCAATTCCACTTCACGCCACATCTGGCGTTCCTCAAGGGAGTCATCTTGGCCCCCTACTTTTTACGCTTTTCATCAATGACCTGCCTTCGGTCATACATAACTCTCGTACTCTTATGTACGCGGATGATGTAAAGCTTTGTTATCAATTTAAAGACGACCACTGTCAGTCACACTTACAAGCTGACCTAAATAGTTTTCATTCGTGGTGTTGTGCCAATTTTTTAAACCTGAACAGCTCCAAATGCAAGCTGATGACATTCTCTCGAGCCAGTCCAATGTATACTTCTTATTCTCTTTGTGGTTCTGTCTTGGAAAGAATTACCCTAGTTGATGATTTGGGGGTTCGTTTGGACCGAAAACTAAAGTTTTCCAATCATATTTCTAATATGGTCAATAAAGCCATGGGTGTTCTAGGCTTTATTAAGAGATGGTCTAAGGAATTTGACGATCCTTATCTTACAAAGACCCTCTACATCTCACTTGTTCGTCCTATTCTTGAATATGGTTCATGCGTATGGTGTCCCCAGTACACTATTCATAAAGAACGCATCGAGTCCGTACAAAAGAACTTTTTATTGTTTGCGTTACGCGGCCTTAACTGGGAGGAAAATTTAAGACTGCCTTCCTATAACAATAGACTCTTATTATTAAATTTGCCTTCCCTAACTAATCGCAGAACCATGCTAGGGGTATTATTTATTAACAACCTTATGCAAGGTGACATTGACAGTGAGGCCCTTGTAATGCAGCTTCACTTCTCTGTCCCTTGCAGAATTACTCGTAATTATCTTCCACTAACTCTTCCTTATTGTAGATCGAACTATGCACTGCACAATCCGTTCAGGGTATTATGTTCGGACTACAATAAACTTCAACATGTCATAGCTGGCACTAACTCTATTGCCACTATGAAGTCTTTAATTCTTCTCTATCTAGCACGTAATTAGTAATATTATTTCCTCGATATTCTTTTTTATTATTTATTTAATTTTGCATGCTCCTATCCTATCTCCTATCCGCGTTTTCTTTCTTTATCGCGTTAGTTTCTTCTCGTGTGTCTATTCGCATTTTTATCGCGTTTCCGTGTCGTCCGTTACGCGACGGTGCCTCTCGGTCGGTTAGGCGGGAGGTGGACTTCGTCTGGGTTCCGCGCGCAACAAGCATCGGCTTGGTGTCGTTGGACCACTTGCTAATACATTCATTGTATTCAACGTCCAAAAATGCTCGAAAAAAAAAAAAAAAAAAAAATTATGCCTATATATGAGTTAATTACTTTGCTGGTAGCAAGGTAAAAAATAAAAGAATTGGAGTTCAGTTAAGAACGACTTTATTTGTCTAAATCCAATTTGCAACTAAATTACCCTAAGCTGTCCCTAACAAGCTGTGTGTCTTTGGCTGTGAGCTGCGCTGCCCTTGGTGGCAGAGGATCGGCGTCGGCTCCGTAGCTTCCAATAGGCCACGACATCGGCTGATGTTTTGTTGGTCGAATCGGTGCAGTCTTCTTGGAATCACTTGCATTGGTGGGAGCGGAAGTTGTTGCCAAACAGATTCTTCAAATTCTACTTGGCAGCTCGGCGTGTGCAGGAAACAGCTCGGCGTGTGCAGGAAATTATGCAGACGCTGAGCTTGCAGATTGAAGCTTGCTTATTGGGTTCGTTGTTCTGGATTTTAACATTTTTGTTGTTAACTTATGTAAATCACTCTGACTATACATCCAACCAGATTTGTCGCTTATGTAGTGCTGCTGCGAAATAAATATCACCAACGATTTTAAATGTCTTTATATATAGTAAAAACTTCGCAAAAAAATAAGAATAAAAACAGAAAAAAACAAGAAAGCAAGGCTACCTTCGGCTTGCCGAAGGTTTCATACCCTTGCAGTTATACAAAATATAAAATATCTTTGGATTGCTGCTGGTTTCTGTGGTATTTATTGAAGAATTATAACAGTACATCGATTATATCAACCTCTAATAATTTCGAATACTCAGCCTCCTCACCACGGCAAGGTCGCAATCCTCGAGGAGGAATATTTACAATACCTTAAACAACATTGCACATATATTCTTTATTTACAATAATAAAATAAATTAATTAACTAAATATTTAAAAATAAATTATTAAATTAGTGATTATATCTAAGGAACACGCCGTCATGATGACTATATGGAGCTTGATAAGTGATTGCGGCAGCACCGCTTACTGTGTTATCACAAAATATCCAATCAATTTGAGTTAAATGTTTTGTTGTTGGCACATTTTGTTGTTATTATTTAAAGTAGACTCGAGCTGATCAGTGGTTGTTGATCGGCAAATGTTAAAATCTCCTAATATTACCAATTTTGTATTATTTTCAGCTGACGTTAGCATTTCAACATCATTTGTATGGTATATGTTTCTTACATTATTTACTGTAACTTTTTCATATAAGAATGTTATGTTTTCCGATATATTTTGTTTTGCATATATCAGTATACCATTCTTAGAAACAGCATTTGGTCGAATGTCTTTGTGTTGTAAAGGATCTGTTGGTCATAAAATCTAAATTTGGAAAGTTCTCTTTCAAAAATGCATTTGAATAACAGCTATATGATTTAAGTTATAAAAGATGTGGTAAGCCTGATAGCTATATCTTGAAGTATAACGAAAATCGGCCGATAGGCTCCATAACAGCTATACGATATATCAGTCCGATCTGGCCCGTTCCGACTTATTTAAAGAGGGCAGAAATAAAAAGCTTGTGATCAAAGTTTTATGATGATATCCTATGACAGCACATTAAGAACGTAATAAGAATAATATTTGCCAAATCTTGTTGCAATATCTTGAAAAACAACAAAAATCGGCCGATAGCTTCTATGACAGCTATACGATATATCGGTCCGATCTGGCTCGTTCCGACTTATTTACAGCCTACAGCAATAAGAAGCTTGTGTGCCAAGTTTCATGAAGATAGCTCAAAAACTGAGAGACTAGTTTGCGTTGCAACAGACGGACGGACGGACGGACGGACGGACGGACGGACGGACGGACGGACTGACGGACGGACGGACAGACGGACATCCATTTTCCGACTCTCCTGGTGATGCTGATTCAGAATATATATACTTTATAGGGTCGGAGATGTCTCCTAAGGTGCGTTGCAAACTTCTGGCTAAAATTAATATACCCTCTGCAAGGGTATAAAAACAAAAAGAAATGTATCCACGTGGGGACTTGAACCATGGACCTCCAAAAAAACATGGACCATGCAGTTTGCAACTATAACCGGTCTGCCATTAGCACATTATGGATTAGGTCGGCAAAGTTGCATTATCAGACAATTTAGCTTGTCGCACAGGACAAAAACAAATTATTATTGTGCGTGTAGACAATACCAACTCACTCCCCTTAAAATTCTGTTTAATTAAAATACTAAACTTAAAATATTTTAAAAGCTTGAAAAAAAGCTAGTACCCAAAAAACCCACTTGTATCTTGTAGGATTCGAACACGCACCCTATTGCTCGAAAGTTAACGACCACATCCACTCAGCCACCAAGTCTATGACTCAAATGCCATAAAATTGCAATTATGATCAGTGAAAATTGAAAAAAAAGTGCTTGTCGCGGAGTTGAACCTAAATCTTGCATATCTAACATAATAAAACAAACAAACCACGTAGTCACATGGCACAACTATTTCCTTTATATCTTCCATATTTACAGTCCGATCTTTGTGAAATTTTAACGAAACGTCCGCAAGATGGTATTTATAACTTTTTTATAAAACTGTTGCTATAAAGCTAATATTGCTGCTGTAATCAATTTTTTTTAATTTATGGGGGCGGGTGGAGGCGTGGCAAAAATCCAAAATAAATTTGGAAGCTCTAGCTCTTATAATAGCTGAGATCCAGGTGTTCACACGGACAGACGGACGGACAGACGGACAGACGGACATGGCTATATCGACTCCGATGCTGATACTGATTCAGAATATACATATATACTTTATGGAGTCGGAGATGTTTTCGGCTTGAACAAAGTTATAATACCATTCTACTCTATGAGTAGCGGGTATAAATAGCATATACATTTTTAAATTATTTCCAACTTATTTGTATTTCCTTAATAAATAACATATATCAAGCGTTACATTTTGCCTTTTAAGATGTTTGGTATGTATACAATACATGCACGCGAAGCTCACACATGCATACATATGTTTATGCGCGTGAGGCAATACACAAAACATGAGGCAGATCTGTGTAATTTTAACGGACGTCTAAATTAAAGAAGAAGCAGTTGACACTGGTGTGTGTGTGTGTAACGAATTTTGGCACGCGCCAAAAATTCACATCTCTCTCTCGTTCTAACTCTTGCTATCGATTCTTGCTTTTTCCTTATTTTAATTAATAATATAATATTTATATATATATTATATATTCAATATTTTTTTATGGTATATAAAAATAAACTGAAAATCCATGGTTTTACAGTCACCGCGTGACTGTAGCCTTTCCAACTAGTTAAAGTCAACGTTTTCAGTGCAAATTTTCGGTCCGAGAAGCAGCATGCGCGCTGCTTTGAGCAGTTGACGCCGACGTCGACGTTGCGTCGTGTCGCTTTACTCTTTACGCTGTGAGTGCGAGCAAGTAAGCTATATGTAGTAGAAGTATCTGTGCAGAATTTCTGTTTGAAATTATGAGTGTGGTTACACGTTTGTAACGTATTTTAAAAATTGGGAGAAGGGAATCTTACTGTCGGTCGCTCGACTGTAGCCTTATTTACCTTACTTTTTGATTATCCATCTTGTGAGTTGTTCTCCTTTTTCTGGGTACAAGTAGCATAATTACTTTTTACTTTTTACTGACCGTACATTTCTTACACAATTTCAAAACTTTATCTCTAATAGAACAGCACTTAAAATATACGAGAGTAACGCTTGCACCACAATCGAATTGAATTCAAGCGCCAAGCTAATCCAAAGCTGTTGCCATTTCATTTGCCATGCCATGCAGCATGAGCTCACGCATTCTAGTGTACTCCCACTCATACTTGCACATTCACTCACACTCACACACTGCTCACACACACATACAACCGCAAATAACGTGTCATATGTTGATGCTGGCCACGAACAATGGCTGGCAACAAAAGCGCAAGCATCAACTCTTCAAAACGAAGAGGGAGCAAAAGAGAAGAAAGCAAAATGACGGGTAAAGCGAGACAGCAACAGTTAAACAACAACAACAACACATACAAGCACAAGAACAATCGCAATAGTCCAAATTGGGGAGCGCAAAAAACCCTTTTGTCAACATGAATGAATTGCGCCCACAATCTCAAGTTTGACTATGCCGACGCCGACGCCGACGCCCCTGTCTGGCATTTCTCCAGCTGACGCCCCCTACACCTATCACATGGCCAGCGTCTAAAAGTATAAAAATGAATGAAAAGTAAAACAACAACAACAACGACGACAATAACGGCAACAACATCAACTGCAGCAACAACACCAGAGGCAAAAAGTCGCTGTGCAGTGCACAGTGTGCACACAGCAGAGTAAACCAGAGAGCACAGCTACGCTCGGCATACCGAAAGTTATACACCCTTGCAGAGATTTCTCATTTAAAGTTGAATTTATGTCTGTTATACCTGTACTACAAACACCTGTTACAAAGTAGTTGAATTGTAAAGGGTTGGGTTGTAAAGAACAATTTTTAAAAAACAAATCATTACATAAAAGTATGGATTTTCATGAAAATCCCTTTTTTGAACGATGGTTCCTATGGCAGCTATATGTTATTGTATAGTTCCTATGGCAGCTATATGTAAAGTATTATGCAGGCATAATACATTTATTAATGAAAATCGATGTGTCAAATTGGGAAATGCTATCTTGAAAATTAACAAAGTTAACAAAGTTAGCCGATAGTTTGTATGACAGCTATACGATTTATCGGTCCGATCTGTTCCGACTCTTATACAGCATGCAACAAGTTTAATTAAGATAGCTCTATAACTGAGAGACACGATCTATGTTGCTGACAGACGGACGGGAGGATGGACAAAACTCTATGAACCCCCCTGTCGATGCTAATTTAGAATATATTTATACAGTTTATGGGGTCAGAGATGCCTCCTTAGGTGCGTTTTAAATTTTTAACCAAAATGAATATACTCTTTGCAAGGGAATAACAATATGTTGGCCAGGAGACTGCAACACACACTCATTCTCATACAGCCACACACACACAAATACAGACACACTCACTCACAGACATGAAATGAGATTCGAGTGCAGCGCAGTGCAAAAAATGACATAAGAATGCATTAAAACCGCGCGCGTCAACGTTGACTGACTGCGACGCTTGGCTCGCCGGCCACTGTTCAGCTGCCTCCACAATCCTCCTACCCCCAGTTGCCCACCTCGCTTCCCCTCCCCACAAGCATGCTGTTGTCCTTGCCGACTGGCAAATGCTTCTGCCACAATGCAACAGACGCGACGGCGCCAAGCTTACTTCAACCCAAACTTCCAGCACAACCGATACATCCCACCCCCATGTTTACACCCTCCTCCCGACATGGCCATGCGAGCACACACAATGGCCCAGAGGAAAGAAAAAAGTGTGGCAGGAGGTGGCACGATGCACACAAAGTGACAAACAGTCATACTGATTGAATAATGGTCGTAAATCGCATTGGTGACATTGCTGCGTGTCCAGGTGTGGGTCAGGTGGTGACATGGCAGGGGGAGGAGGAACTGTAAATGTTTCGGTATATGCTGCTGCCCCTAGGAATAGCCACATGCTGTTTGAAGCCTGCAAGTTTCCTCTCCCGGCAGCCAAAGCTGTCCCATTTCCCGCAGTGGTTCACCAAGCCCCGTTCCTGCCAGGGCCAGTCATCAAGTGTGACAGCAATCGCACTTAAAGTGTTTACTTTGCGTGTGTCTCTGCCTCTCGCTGTCTATCACTAACCAACCCCCCCCCCCCACCACTCACTTATCCTGCCATCCCCTTTCCCGTCCCTATCCCTATCCCTCCACCCACTGCTTGATTTGACCATTCACTTTGCATTTTTAAGTGTGCTCCGAGCGCGGTGATTTTTTGGGCGGTGACTTTAAACAACGTTTGCCAAGGCTTCATTGATTTATAACTGAAATCAGAAGGGAGGGAGCTAGCTCGTTGGCAAATGGATTGGATCCGTGAGGTACCTGACAGTTGAAAGGTCTGAAACATTTAGAGCTTAAATTAGAGCGTCATGACGGAGCTGATAGCTGGTAGCGGATCAAAGGTTTATGAACCCATACTCAAATAAGTAGTAACTACGTTTACGCGTAGCCCATTTCATACACCGTTTTTATGAATATGAAAAAAAGTTTGGGCTTACCAAATGCATGTACCTTTCTCTCTTCGAAAGTTGATAAATGAATTCTCTTTCCATAAAATTAAATGAAATGCCGAGAAATTAATTAATTAAATATGTAGGTTCCTCCAATCTATGTAAGTCAGTAAAGAATATACTATCAAAAATCAATTGGTTTACATCACATTAACAGGGATTTTTCTAAGTATTTAAGAATTCAATTAGCCAGTATCACTAACGTACAATATTATATGTTGTGCAAAAACAACTTTTTCATGACAATTCAAAAATTATTATGAAACAAGAAAGCAAGGCTACCTTCGGATTGCCGAAGGTTTCATACCCTTGCAGTTATACAAAATATAAAATATCTTTGGATTGCTGCTGGTTTCTGTGGTATTTATTGAAGAATTATTACAGTACATCGATTATATCAACCTCTTATAATTTCGAATACTCAGCCTCCTCACCACGGCAAGGTCGCAATCCTCGAGGAGGAATATTTACAATATCTTAAACAACATTGCACATATATTCTTTATTTACAATAATAAAATAAATTAATTAACTAAATATTTAAAAATAAATTATTAAATTAGTGATTATAGCTAAGGAACACGCCGTCATGGTGACTATATGGAGTTTGATAAGTGATTGCGGCAGCACCGCTTACTGTGTTATCACAAAATATCCAATCAATTTGAGTTAAATGTTTTGTTGTTGGCACATTTTGTTGTTATTATTTAAAGTAGACTCGAGCTGATCAGTGGTTGTTGATCGGCAAATGTTAAAATCTCCTAATATTACCAATTTTGTATTATTTTTAGCTGACGTTAGCATTTCAACATCATTTGTATGGTATATGTTTCTTACATTATTAACTGTAACTTTTTCATATAAGAATGTTATGTTTTCCGATATATTTTGTTTTGCATATATCAGTATACCATTCTTAGAAACAGCATTTGGTCGAATGTCTTTGGGTTGTAAAGGATCTGTTGGTCATAAAATCTAAATTTGGAAAGTTCTCTTTCAAAAATGCATTTGAATAACAGCTATATGATTTTTTGTTTAACAGCTACATGTAATAGTACTCAGTTTTCCATAAAATTGCAACAAGAACCTTCATTAGGCCGATCGTTGATCGTTATAAGTTATAAAAGTTCGATTTGGATGTGGTAAGCCTGATAGCTATATCCATAACAGCTATACGATATATCAGTCCGATCTGGCCCGTTCCGACTTATTTAAAGAGGGCAGAAATAAAAAGTTTGTGATCAAAGTTTCATGATGATAGCTCAATAACTGGGGGACTAATTTGCGTTGCAACAGACAGACGGACTGACTGATTGCTCCTATAACAGCTATAGAATATAAACGTCTGAGATATTTAAATGGAAAAACAAAGGCCGGGTTACTGTATAACATTAAAAGGTATTGATAATGTGCGGTATTTCCAAAAACAAAACAGGTTTGCTGATTTCAGCCAATTGTTCCTATGGCAGCTATATGTTATAGTGGTCCGATTTTGATACAATTTTGACAGCACATTAACAACGTAATAAGAATAAGATTTGCCAAATCTTGTTGCAATATCTTTAAAAACAACAAAAATCGGCCGATAGCTTCTATGACAGCTATACGATATATCGGTCCGATCTGGCTCGTTCCGACTTATTTACAGCCTACAGCAATAAGAAGCTTGTGTGCCAAGTTTCATGAAGATAGCTCAAAAACTGAGAGACTAGTTTGTGTTGCAACAGACGGACGGACGGACGGACGGACGGACGGACGGACGGACGGACAGACGGACGGACGGACGGACGGACAGACGGACATCCATTTTCCGACTCTCCTGGTGATGCCGATTCAGAATATATATACTTTATAGGGTCGGAGATGTCTCCTAAGGTGCGTTGCAAACTTCTGGCTAAAATTAATATACCCTCTGCAAGGGTATAATAATAACCAAGAATTACTGCAGTACATAAGTATTTATGAAAAGCATTATATTTGACTAATTGTGATGAGCTAATAGCAGTTAATGGTTATAGAGTAAAATAACTAAATCCTAAGAATAAAACTCATAACTCTTCATTCGCACTTTTTTGACCGTGATACCAAAGAAACGAAAATTATCTATGTGCCCAGCTTAGTACACAAAGATAGATTACATTTCAGTCCCATACTTGGCGTTATTCCTCTACTTTGATGAGTTACGTCCGCCTTTACGTCCAAGTTTTCGAAATGGGCAGACTTAATGCATGAAATGAAATCCCAGTGTTCCATGCTTAGTTGTATAACTTAAATATGCTTTCCTCCCCATTTATTTAAAATATATTGCAGTGAGCACTCTGCCCATTAGCACCCTCATGAAACGTATATTTCAAAATTCAAATGCATTTTATGCGCACACACAACCAGAGCACATTAGTTCAAGGGTCCCAGTAAAATTACAAATACTACGCCTCAATTTGTCTTTATATGTATTTATAAGCATTGAACAGAGGTCACTTACCCTCGTTCTGACCTTTCAGCACCCTGACAAATCAATGGATGCCACCCCCTGATTTGCCTCAGTCTCAATGGACTCGAATCAATAACCGCAAATTTTGACATTTGGCCAACGACTTTGCACAAATATTCTTAAAGTGAGCTATAGACAAATTTGCAATTTTATTAGAGCGTCTTCTCCGGATTCTCTTTTGCCTGCTTGGCTGGGTGCATTTGCGGAATTAATACATTAGATATTCCCACCCTGGCAACCCTGCCGGGCAAATTCGGAGCATGACGGGGTCGAAGGTTGCACATTACTTAGCTGAAAGTATTTGGGAATCGACAGAGACGCGTGCCTGCTCGACGGGGGTGGCAGCTGCTGGACTGCAGCGGGGGTTTCGGTTTAGGGGAAGGTTGTGTTCTTCCTGGATGTTATCAACGACGAGTCACCCTGACGCACGGCCCAAGAAAGTTAAATCTTAATGACAATAATAAATTGATTTATACAACACTGGGTAGGAGGAGTGCAAAGTGTGGTTGGCTAGAAGGGCAAGGGTAGTTGCCTGCAAAAGTTCTCGATATTTATTTGGCAAATATTTGGTTGTCAGTAAGTCGGTCGTGGGACATTGTTTCATGCACCCGGATATTGGTTTAGTCGTAGCCTGCCCGTCTGCCTCAATCTCAAATCCTACCCTCGAGCAATCCCTGCCCTCGCAATCCGATCCGATTTGACGGTTTGAGCCCTAACAAGTTAATTGCCCTGACAATGCCGCTTGAAAGATTTGCTTAATTTAACAATCTTCTCTTTTTTTTCTTGATTCTCGCGGTTAATTTCTAACGTTTTTATCAGTTTATTGTTGTTTACACGGCACGAAACTTTTCCGCCCTTTTCTTTACGATGCATTTTTCCTGTTTTTTATAATCGAATTTTCGTTTACCGAAAGTCGTTATTTGTAAGCTCCCGAGTTAACACCAAAAAGACCAAAGGATTAGCACCTTATTTTGCCAAATATTTGAACAGCTATGCCATTCACAGTGGAACAAACTGTACATTTTTTAAAAGCATATAGGGAATTTGAAACTAGGGAAAAATAGCTAGAAACACTTACGTTAGAATATTTGCCGAAAAATATTATATAAAGCTCTAATCTTACGATTGTAAGGTTATATTACGTTTAAAAACACTAAATAATACTAATAAATATACTATTGTGATATTGAATTTATAATGTTCTTATTATTCTGCCCAGAAACATATATATCGGTTTATATTCGGTCAAAGTCGTCTCCAATTTTCTATGTTTCATCTTACTTATTTGTCCTTTTTCGCTTTCAAAATTTAAAAAATTCTCCACTGTGCTCTGAAATTTCATGACTGCTTTGCTTCCTTCATTGTTTGTTATTTAAGAAAGTAGTCTTATCACTTGCTTATCGTTTATCTTTATTACGACTTAAGCCCCTTCAACAAATACGGCTTCATTTTCTTTTTTCACACAAAATATCTTTAAACCTGTAGACGGTGTGCTCAAAGTACAACAAATGGAAAGCGAAGGGGGGAAAAAAGAAAGAAGCTGATGAAAGGCAACTTCCGTGTGCGTAGCCTCTTTATTTATCCGTACCCTGAGCATTGTCATTGATACTTTTTGAGCAAAAAAAAGAAAATACCTAAACAAGTTTGTTATTTAGGTTTTGCACCTTTTTGCGCTCCTTCGATTTCTCCTGTTTCCCTTACATGGCACAGTAACAGTGCACAGTGCACGAAAGAAATGTTTTCTATTTTTATACCCTTACAGAGGGTATATTAATTTTAGCCAAAAGTTTGCAACGCACCTTAGGAAACATCTCCGACCCTATAAAGTATATATATTCTGAATCAGCATCACCAGCGGAGTCGAAAAATGGATGTCCGTCTATCCGTCCGTACGTCTGTTGCAACGCAAACTAGTCTCTCAGTTTTTGAGCTATCTTCATGAAACTTGGCACACAAGCTTCTTATTGCTGTACGCTGTAAATAAGTCGGAACGAGCCAGATCGGACCGATATATCGTATGTATAGCTGTCATAGAAGCTATCGGCCGATTTTTGTTGTTTTTCAAGATATTGCAGCAATATTTGGCAAATCTTATTCTTATTACGTTCTTAATGTGCTGTCAAAATTGTATCAAAATCGGACCACTATAACATATAGCTGCCATAGGAACAATCGGCTGAAATCAGGGTTTTTGTATGCAAACCTGTTTTGTTTTTGGAAATACCGCACATTATCAATACTTTTTAATGTTATACAGTAACCCGCCCTCAGTTTTTCCATTTAAATGTCTCAGACGTTTATATTATATAGCTGTTATAGGAACAATCAGTCAGTCCGTTGTTAGTTGTATAACTGCAAGGGTATAAAACCTTCGGCAAGCCGAAGTTAGCCTTGCTTTCTTGTTTTATATCAATACACGTATTGAAATGCAATTATCCACCTTTTAACATTTTAATCGATAAATATGCATACTTTGTTATGTAAATTATGTAACTGGGTGAAGGAGAGCTGGTAGACCGCTCAGTATGTGTACCATTATTCGGCTCTCAAAATTAGTAGATTCTGCCAAGTATCCGTTTTTATGCACAGGTTAATGTACATACATCTGTACATACACGCTGTGTCATTGGAAACTCAAAGTTCTAATGCTAAACTACTCCAAAATTAGTCATAAATTTATTATAATTATACTTTTTAAAACTATGTACTTTTCAAAGTATGTAAAATATATTAATATACTATTTTATTGAATTTTCGGAACAACATTTTATATTCATGCTAATGTTTTTCCAATTCTATGTATATTTGGGATTGTATATGTGAAACTACCGTTTTTATTTTATTTTATTTTTTGAGATATTTAAGCTACCCCTCCTCAATTCTAACAAGAGGTAATAGTAATAATCTGATTGAAGAAAAAAGTAAAAATACTAAAAAGTCATCTAAAAAACTCTTAAATTAGATTGCTGAACTTAAAATATTGTCTAATGACGATTAAAAGTTATACAAGAGGTATAACATATATTCACCTGATTTGCCTATAAATTATAAATTGAACCGCATAGGTCCTTTGGAGTAAACTATTTAGGTTTTTAATTTCATAAATAAATTTATTAACTACTTCGCATGGTTTTAGTAGAAATAAGCTAGCGCACCCTACTGTGTATTGTGTGGCAGAGAAAAAGTCAAGACATAAACACCTCACCCCAAAAAGGTAAACACTTGAAAGTGTGCTACGATATGGCTTATTGGGTCGGTGTTTTGTTGTGAGTTGGCTGGGTTTTTTTCTTTGGTCTTCTCTTCTTCCACTAATTGATTGCCACTAAGTGTTTGATTTTTAGGTTACCCATCCATAGCCTTATCGACAATCACAATGGTAAACGCCAAATAGTTTTACGAACAATGCCGGACGAGGACAAACAAACCGTAAAGTCAGCTGAACTGACAACTCGACGCATAAAAAGCCGATTTCCAGTTGTCCTCGAGTTCTTTTGACAAAGCAACCGACTGCGGTCCGGAAAATGTGCTACAAATAGCCCACCTTCTGCCGGTCAGCTGCTCCCGGGTTCCTTCAGGTCCGCCTAGCCAATGCAAACATATTGAACTTTAACTTGCCTAGGCGGCACGGTTCAATCCGGTCTGAGTTGGTTTTTGATCTTTGGGTTTTAGTCTCCCTCTGTCTTATTTACAGAGGCCAGTCGAAATGTTTATTATGCCATCAAGAAAAAGGCGAACGCTTGACTCTATGAGCTTTTCTGTCTTTCCCCTTGACTACACAGCCTCACACATACAAACGAACGCACACATCAGGCTGCATCCTTTACACATAAATTGCGACACCTGCACTGCCCACAGGCTGTGCGATGAGATTATTTTGTTTGATACTGCACAAGAGTAAAATATGCTGGAAAGTTAAAAAACTGAGTTGAGTAAATTATAATGATAACAAGTAGGTAAGGCTACAGTCGAGCTCCCGACAGTAAGATACCCTTCTCTCAATTTTTAAAATCCGTTACAAGCGTGTAACTATACTCATAATTTCAAACAAAAATTCTGCACATATTCTTCTACTACATATAGCTTACTCGCTCGCACTCACACAGCGACGCGCGTAAAGAGTAAAGCGACACCACGCAACGTCGACGTCGGCGTCAACTGCTCAAAGCAGCGCGCAGGCTGCTGCTCGTACCGAACATTTGTACTGAAAACGTTGACTTTAATAACTTCTGTGTTATTGTTCTGATCGGATTGCTATTTTGAGGATATGTTTATATTGCATTCAGCTTTATACATACAAAAGCATAACTTTATACATTCATTACTTTACTTAATAATCGTAAATTACCGATTTGCGGGGGCGGTGGGCGTGGCATCAAATATTTTAACTTCATCTGCCCCGGATTTATAGGAATCCTCATACCAAATTTGGTGTCTCTAGCTTTTTGAATAGCTGAGATCTGTTGTCTCATACAGACGGACAGACGGACGTACGGACAGACGGACAGACGGACAGACGGACAGACAGACGGACATGTCTCAATCGACTCGGCTAGTGATCCTGAGCAAGAATATATATACTTTATGGGGTCTGCCACGCTTTCTTATGCCTGTTACATACATTTTGCACAAAGTTAGTATACCCTTTTTTGACCATTTTCAATGGTCGAAGGGTATAAAAAAAGCTAAAGTCAAGACTTGACTGTATAAAGGTCATTGTTCTTCCAGCGCATACATAACCAATACAACTAATGTAGCGCTAATTAAATTGAAATTGCATTTGCAAAAATTTGATATTCATATTTAGGTGTAATGTACAACAAGTCGGTAAGGGTACAGTCGCGCGCGCTCGACAGTAAAATGCTTTCGCCCAATATTCAAAATCCGTTACACTCATAATTTCAAACAGAGAATTCTGCACAAATTATGCTGCTACATTCCTACTCGCTCGCACGCACTCAGCGCGTTAGAAGTCATATTCTCTAAATTACAATCCGATCGGATAATTAACGCAGAAGTTATTCAAGTTAACGTTTTCAGTACAAATGTTCGGTACGAGCGGCAGCCGGCGCGCTGCTTTGAGCAGTTAACGCCGACGTCGACGTTGCGTCGTGTCGCTTTACTCTTTACGCGCGTCGCTGTGTGAGTGCGAGCGAGTAAGTAGAAGAATTTGTGCAGAATTTTTGTTTGAAATGATGAGTATAGTTACACGCTTGTAACCGATTTTAAAAATTATGATAAGGGTATATTACTGTCGGGCGTCCGACTGTAGCCTTACCTACTTGTTTTTTTCTGTTCTTATTTTATTTTTTTTTTGCATTATGCTATATCTAAATTGATGTTAACGAGGTTTTTACTATATTTAAGGTTATTTAGAATCTTTAGTGATATTTCGCAGCAACATACAACATAAATGACAAATCTGGTAAGATTATTGAATTTCTCAACAAATATGTGAAGCATTATTATAGGCATCATGTAGGCGTCTCTTTTACACATTCATAATTAAAAGCCTTCTGGTAAGTTTTAGCTGGGAAACACTGAAAGCAGGGGGCAGCGCGACAGTAGCTTTTTCGACTAGTATAAAACTTTTGCTGTATAGCAGACAGACGGACTAAATCGATACTATTGCGTCGGAGATGTGTCTGACTGTATCATACCATTTCTGTTGGCACAAAACTATCATATAATAAGTATGGCATTACTTAGTTATGTGCAAATATGTAACATATTTTATATATGATATGTAACAAACTCAGAAGGCATTATCAGCCACAGGAGCATAATCATGCTTGTCAGATTGAGGGTTCGAGTCGATTTACATACACGTACATATGTAGCCGCTGATCTCACCGGTTATTAGATTTAAAAGCCCTTCATTTTTTATGATTGTCACACAAGATCAAAGATTACACTCACAAATACAGCAATATATTCTACGCAGCAGGTTATTGGGTTAGTGTGCTTGTGTGGGCTTTAAAAATTAAACGAAGAGTATGTTGCTGTCTAGTTCATCCAACTGTAGTTTTCGTTCTATAGTCCAACCTCTCTCGGTGAATGTATAAGTCGTGCGAAGTTAAGTAAATAAATTTCTAGTAGATTTACAGCGGTCTAGTTCGCATTTCAAACAGTTAACGACGGCGAAAGGGAGAGTAATGGTGGGGCTCTTTAATATCTGCAGTGTGTAAAACATATTTAGGGTTGGCAAATATTTAAAATATTTCTCAATTTTTAATATATTCTTTTGTGTGTGTCCGTTTGTGTGTAGTGGTGTGTGTGTTCTTGTGACTG
Source organism: Zaprionus kolodkinae (assembly GCA_018901885.1). NCBI lineage: Eukaryota > Metazoa > Arthropoda > Insecta > Diptera > Drosophilidae > Zaprionus > Zaprionus kolodkinae. The sequence continues at coordinate 168,434 of JAEIFM010000508.1, forward strand.
CTTCCACTGTCATTATGTGGACCTCTGTGGCTGTCCATTGTGCACAGGCACAGGCCATTAGAAGTAATTCAATATTCCATGAAGCTACCCGACAAAATGAGGGACCTAAAAAAAACAGAAGGGGGAGGAAAACAGAACCGAAACGAAAACGGGCCGTACAATGGCAACCGCCCAGTTGATGGCAACGTGGACATTGACATTAAACGGAGATGCGGATGGGGACAAAGGCCACGCACACAAGATGGACAACAGTCAACCAATTAGGGCTACAGTAACGAAGACTAACTGAGTCAAAGAACATGCAAGTGCTCTCTCTATTTTGCCCATTCTAACCAACTTTCTTTTTAGTCTTTCTTATTATTTGTGTGTGCTATCCTTCAGTTTTCAGCGTAATATGAACTCGTTTTAGACGGAAAGAGAAAATGATTCGAGCGCGCACGAAAAAAGATATTCTCTTCACAATTTTAAAAAATCCTCACAAACATGTTCCCACACTTCTAATTTCCAAAAGCAAACTCTGCGTTCTTCTCGCATTCATACACACAACAAGGCGACACTCCGTGGGTTCATTTACTCCTAAATATATGAAATTCTACATCGTCTAGCTCGTCTGGACTCATTTACAGCCTGCATCAATAAGAAGCATGTGTGCCAAGTTTACTTATGGATAACTCTCAGACGGTGAGACTTGAACTTGCCTTTGTTAAACACTTCAAATTCTTAGGATAACACTGACGTGCATATAATCAGATTCGAAACAAATATATAATTTATCTGGGTATAATTGAATAAAAATGAACAAATACTTGGCACACAACAACGCGAAAGGACCGGCTGGATATCCGAGAGGACGTGGGACCTAATCAGACGGAGAAACAATCTAAAGTCACTGACGGATCAGATCGCGCAAAATCACGACGAATATTGGACACTGTGCAGAGTTTACAGTTCACGATCCGCCCGAGACGACAAGAGAGCTCTACTGGATAGATTTGCGGACAATGTAGAACGAGCGGCAGGACAAAACAATATACCAGTTAATTGCACGGATCGCCGGATGATACAATTAACAGTCCCAATCTATCAGAGATCTAGCAGGCAACCTCATATCCATTGATGAAGCACAAATCCAGAGATGGCGGCAACAACTGTGGCTACAGACTTCTGAAACATTGCCCCATCAAGTGGAAGCGTTAGGATATCGTTTTCGCCGCCATCTGAGAAATCGGAAATGCAATTAAGAAGCTGAAGCACAATACCCAGCTGATGGCTGAAACATTGCACCCGCACTTCTCCCGCATATGGCTCGGGTCACAGGTGAGCCCCCTATACATCCCCAAGACAGCAGACGAATCGGAAGACCAGAGGCGACCTGGAGAAGAACCATCCTCCAAGAACTGGTCCAGTCGAGCACAACGTGGGACAGCGCTAAACAGACGGCGCAATATAGAGTTGAATTGAAGGCTTTAATGGAGGCCCTAAGTTCCCAAGCGGAATAATACGGATAAAAAAAAATTAACTAAAAATTACTACTTTAGCCTTTGACTTACACGCGGCTATAAATGAGGATATACAAAGATGTGCATATTAAAGTATGTGAATTGTTAATACCCGCTACTTAAGAAAGAACTCTGCATAACTTATTCTACTATATATGGCTTACTCGCTCGCATTTACACACACACGTGCGTAAAGTGTAACGCGACGCATTGCAAGCTCTTTCTAAGTGAACGGACGTGTTTTTTTTCTGCTCCCCGCTTTCGTTTAATTTTGCTTGGCGTCGACGTCGACGTCAACTGCTCATAGCATTTGTACTGAGAAAGTTAACCTTAGTAACGTTATTGGTTCGATCGGATTGTAATTTGGAGAATATGCTCATATTGCATTAAGCTTTGCGTATACCGATCATGAACATTATAGTTACAAATCATTTATAGTTATAGGTATCAAACATTTGATATAAACTATATCTGCCTATGATATTTGTCAATTTTGGTGTCTCTAGCTTTTTTAATAGCAGAGATCTGTTGTCTCGAACCAAACAGACAGGCAGACAGACGGACATGGCTTAATCGGCTGTTGATACTGATGCAGAATATATTATACTTTGTGGGGTCGGAGATGTCTTCTTTTGCCTGTTACATAAATTTGTTGGCACAAAGTTATACTACTACCGTTCTAGTCAATGAGTAGCGGGTATAATAACCGTCATTTGCATTTGATAACATAACAATTGATAGCATCTCAAAATCATTATTTATATCCATCAAACGTCGAGTTGATTAACATTTGCAATCGTTGTTCGAAAATTAAATATTTCAAGGCAGCAAAGTGTAAAGTACAATCAGTGAACCATATTGTCAAAAAACGTAATATACTATACCATAGATTGTCTTTGTATGAATACTACAAATGAATTCGATTTGTGAAACAATAAAGCTCAATGACACCCCTTCCGCTTTGACTCTCGATGTGCCAGCAAAATAATATCACGTTTTCGGTGGCACGGCCTTCATCTCTATCGGTTCTCTCTTCTGCCCAGTGTATATGTTATTTGCTTAGCTCAATCGTGACAAATAATGCAAAGAGTTTGCATACGCCCATTTTTCCTGATAGTATCACCTGGGAAAAAGTTTATTTCCACAAGAAATCATCTCAAGTCCTTGCTTCCCCTGTCAAGGGTGATTTTCCGTATGACAGCAAAATGCGCATACGTGAGTTGATTCTCTGCATAGGGACAAAATAAAGAAGGAGGGGGCAGAAACAGAAGAAAAGAAGAAGCAGGGAAGATCAGAGGCCGCAATGCGTAAAGTTTTGGACTAATCCCGCCTAGTGCCAATAACGTGTAGACAATAACGTGTTGACTTGGAAAGTTCTAACGAGTCGTTTCAATGAGTAAAGCGGCAATTGTTAGTGTATATTTATTTTATTGAGCACCAAACAACGTTGAGAGTTTGCCAAATTATTGTCATTAGTTTCCGAATGAGCCCAGTTAGCTAACACTCCCCATCTCCCGTCTCTACCAATCGCACACACAGCATGCTGTGCTTGTTAGCTTAGCGTAGCCTTGGGGCGGGTATAGTTCCATGTATGAGTGTGTGCTCGAGTTTGTTCAGCTAGTTAATTAGCCAATTGGCCAGACTGTCAAGGGAGTTCCTCACTCCCTCCCTCTCTGGCCAAACTTAGGGAAAAAGTACTCACCGAGAAGCAAAGCGTGATTTCGGTTGGGTAACTTTAATAAAATGAAGTTAGCGGCTTCTTTATTATTGGGAAAGTTCCAAGATGACGATTTTTAGCTCATAATAAGCACATAAAAAGTTATGAGAAGGTCCCTATATCTCACTCTCTCTCTCTCTCTCTCTCTCTCTCTCTCTCGCTCTTCCTGTTAGTTCTAATGCCATTTCACCTGTGTCAACAGAAATTTCTATTAACTCGCTTCGCTGGCGACAACAGGATGCAGCCGGCATACAAGGAAGGGTAAGCCTGGGCGGTCGCCGGGTCTCGGTAAGTCATTTCATGGGTGTTTGAACTTGAAAGTCGCGCAGTTTAATTATCAAATTGAAAGCTGTGAAATGCGCAGAAAGGCGTTAACAATTGATTTCCACACTCTTTCTGGCTGCAGCGCCGTGCTAATCAGGCTGATTAATTAATTAGATAATTGCGTACATAGCGTGAGTTACTCCATTCTTCCATCTGAGATTACTACAAGCGGGACTAAACACTGAAGCAGAAGAAGTGCCTGAACGGGAAGTTAAACATTGTCAAAGACACATTTCGGTCAACTATTTGGTAATCTTTAGTTTGGGCTTCAATTACCGCACTTGGTCCCGTTCAACAATTAATTAACTTTTTGGTCAGAGCGGCTTTTTGTTTGCTTCTGCATTTGCCAATTGCCAATTAGGCAATTTGTGTGTCATCAATTCTTGGAGAATATTTTTCTTATCTGTAGACTACAGAAGAGTAATTATGGCTACGCACACACCCACACAGATACTGGTAATGGCAGCCTAAGTGTATACGTTAAGCTACATATTTGGCAAATACTTTCTGTTCATATGCCAAACAACAATTTGGTTCAATTAACTGCAATTAAATGACCGGTAGACAGAGAAAGAGAAACAGTTCGAGTCTGATAAAGCACTCGCCTGGCTGCACTTAATTAGTCGCCTGGCCGAGATGAAGGATACAACATGCAATAAATAGTTTTGGGCCCATTAAGGGCTCTGGTCAAACTGTGACTCGAGTCTTGTGTTTCGTAGTTCCATGCAATTAGTTTTCAATTAAAGAGAACGCGAAGATTCTCCTGCTGCCTCCTCTTTCTCCCTGCGTTACTGAAGCGCGTTTAAAAAGGGCTTGCCTACTTTTTGGGGCAGCTGTCGATCCGTCACAGTTGCATACGTAAGTAAACAAACACTCAGCCAGCTCTCTTAACAATGTGTTACAATTAAGCAGTGCCTCAGGCAGTGCCTCAGTGGGTGGAGCTCTTGCCACGCCCGAGGACGTAATAAACACTTGACCCATAAACTCCACAAGTGTGCTCCACGTGCTCCGAGAGTGCAGTGAAGTCCAAGTCAAGTGTGCACGTGTGAGTGGGTGTGGAGGACGGGCGGAAGTGGGATCGGACAAGGGATTGCCTTATGGTTGCATGCTAATATGTCCATTTGTTGGCCTGCTCTCTATGCGTGTGTGTGTGTGCGAGTGTGTATGAATGGCACTCGCTTTGAGCTCATCTCGCTTCATCTTAAGCGTGCGCTTAACTTGCCCGCCCTGCAATTAAAATACTGAAACGGAAGCGTTTTTCATACAAATCCCTTCTGAGGTGCCTTCCTCCCCGTGCACATAAGACTGTCCTGGGGTGGGGGAAGGGGGATTGTTGGCGAGGGAATTGTGTAAAATGTTTTCTCATTTATTTTCAATTTCATTAAACTTTGTGCTCGGCCATTTGCCGGATGTCACCGTGCAATCGCAATTGCAGGCTGCAGAAACAAAACTTATAATTGGTTTTACTGCTTATTTATGCCGCATTTCTTTTGCCAATACCCTGAGCCGGATGGAAGAGTATGATTAATCAGTCGCTAGCTTTGTAAAGTGCTTAAATGATATTGCAGAACTTTTGACTAATTAATGTTCCGAATTAGACTGACTGATTGTCCGGCTTAGACATCGAAGAGAAAGAGTTATCAATAAAACTCAGTGAAAAGTGAACTTTTATTGACTGTTATCGTGGGAGATCTTGGAGTCTTGAACAATACGTATTTATAAGCTGTTTATAGTTGAGTAACCAATAGGCTAATCAAATACAAATATGTATGTGATCGACGTAGTAAGTAAGATAACTTAGGTGAAGAAGAGCATAAAGAAAACATAAGTGATAATAGGTGATAATTGTGTTTAAATCATATAGTTTTACGTTACGTACTTTGCAATTGGTTGGTTCAATTTAAATATGTGGGGATCTATCAATTAAGCAGCTTCTAAATACAATTCTACAGAGTAAGCTTTAGTTATTTCATTCTCCCAATCTTCTTTTCCATTTGCGACCCTCATACCTTTCCAGTTATACCTTGGCTAATCTCTGTTTAAGTGCATGCAATCGTCGTTGTTTTACATTGGGCTAAAGCTGTGGCTCGTTCGCCCACCCCCTCAGTTTCTCTTTCTCCGCCTCTTTATATGTCCCCCTCTCTCTGTGCGATTGCAAGTAAATGCAATTACAGCATAAATCTCTGTCATTAGACTTTGTTTGTTGGCCAGTCGTCGCCCCACCTCAGTCACGCCCGGCCGCTCGTTCCTAAGGTAGCTCAAGTCGGGGTCGAACACGGGTTATTGCGGTTGCTGCGGCATCCATGTTGTATAAGTTATGTCTGCACAACACAGATGCAACGCATTGAAAAAAAAAAAACGTGAAAAATAAAATGGAAAATCTGACAATAATTCAAGCAAAGGTTATGAATGGATTCTGCCATTTCAGAATTTGCTGCACGTTCCACGACTAAAACATGTCACCCGCCGTTTTATTAACTCTACTCAGCACGCAGCGGGCGAGCGAGTGGGCGGGTGAGCGAGAGGCGTTACGGCTTTGGCTAAATCTCAGCTGTCAATACATGCAGATATTAATCAGAAGTGCCGGCTTCGAGGCCATTGTGGCTTGTCGCCCACAAGTATGCAAAGCAATGGGTGTGTGTTTGTGTGTGGATACGAGTCGTGTGTGTGTGTGTTTGTGTGTATAAAGCAAGCACATGGGAGGCATATTAAAATGAACCCTGCGCCAGACTCAATACACACTTAGCCAGTCAGCCCCATCAATCCACAAACAAAAGACGCAAGAAGCAGTCAAAGCGAACGCGTGGAAGAAAGAGAGAGATTGCTTTATTGACAGGTGTCGATTAAGAATTTAGCATTATTTTTGCTCGTACGCAATGCATATAAAAAATTTATTACACGCACGAGAACACACAAACGTGTCGCACGGTTGCACGGTCACAGGGCACGGCGCGTCATTTGGGTGGGCGTGGCATTTGGAAGTTCTCTTGTGTCGTGACATGTAAAATAAATCAAGCATGGAACACTTCTTCACTTTACTCACTCTCTCCTCCTCTTTCCCTCTCTCTCTTGCTAGGTCGCTGTCTCCGTCGGTCTCAGCTGTGCAAAGAAAACACAGACTACTAGTTGAGGTTTATATACGAATAGCTCGGAATTGTGGCTATGATGGGCGAGGTGGATGGGAGGTGCCAAAGGGTGAGAAGGGTGCCAGCAGCATCAGTTGGCAGCTTTTTACTCTGTAGCTCTTTCGAGGCACTGATTGACAATCAAATTGGAATGGTTGATGGTTCAGTCGGTTACTAAAATTGATGTTGGATCTGCCGAGTATTGTTAAGCACAGCATTAGGGGCATCTGAGGAATGGGTTAGCGGTACAGTGTTGTTGCAGTGAACTCTGCCCACAGAGCTGGGCTTGTTGAGAGAAAAATGGTCGAGTTTGTGTAAATTTTAATCCCGTTTTATTAACCCCTGAATTATTGGACAATGTATTAAACAGCGAGAACAGGCTTATCAACACACAAAAATGTGTATATTGTTTGTCAACATCAAAAGCAGCGAGTGATTCTGAGCTATTAAGAAAGCTCAGGCTCAAAATTTGGCATATATATTCTAGTAAGCGTTATTTTCAAATTTTAAGTACTCCGCTTGAGTCATAAAAGAGCGAAAAACGTTCTACAGTAGACAGCTGCACGGATTATTTGCTGGCTCAGAATAAATAACTTACGGCACAGCAGCAGCACCTGTTGAAGCATTACAAAAATTTAAAGAGGAGAAACAACACGCACAACAATACAGTTTAATCCAAAATGTAACCACATTCTTGTACTTTGTGCAGCTTCATAAAAATGAAAATTTACATCGCAAAGCTTCTTTGTGCATTCCCCGATGGGGCTTTTTTTATACCCATTGAGTAGAAGGGTATTAAAACTTTGTGCCAACCGAAAATTTAGGCAGAAGGAGACACATCCGACCCCATAAAGTAATATATTCTTGATCAGTATCAACAGCCCAGTCGATATAACCATGTCTGTCTGTCCATCTGTCTTGCGGTCCGTCCGTCTGAATACCCGGATCTCAGCTATTATAAGAGCTAGAGCTTTCAAATGGATACTGGACGCTTATCATGTTTATTTTGGATTTTTGCCACGCCTCCACCTGCCCCCATAAATTAAAAGAAAAACAAGTGGGTAAGGCTACAGTCGGGCGCCCGACAGAAAGATACCCTTCTCCCAATTTTCTAAATCCGTTATTGGTCCGATCGGATTGTAATTTGGAAAAAATGTTCATATTGCATTTAGCTTTATACATACCGAAGCATAACTTTATAGGTTCATTACTTTGCTTAATCATTTTAAATTACCGATTTGCGGGGGCGGTGGGCGTGGCATCAAACATGTGACATAAACTTCACCTGCCCCGGATATATAGGAACCTTCATACCAAATTTGGTGTCTCTAGCTTTTTTAATATAAACATAATATAAACATATCCCCCAAATTACAATCCGATCAGATCAATAACATTCGGTATGAGCAGAAATATGCGCTCTGCCTTGAGCAGTTGACGTCGACGTCGCGACGCGTCGCTTTACTCTTTACGGGCGTGTGTGTGTAAATGAGAGCGAGTAAGCTATATGTAATAGAATAATGTGTGCAGAAATATTTGTTTGATATTATAAGTGTGGTCGCACGTTTGTAACGGATTTTAGGAATTGGGCGAAGCGTATCTTACTGTCGGGCGAGCTCGACTGTAGCCTTACTGACTTGTTATACCCGCTACTCATAGAGTAGAAGGGTATTATAACTTTGTTCGAACCGAAAATGTATGTAACAGGCAGAAGGAGACATCTCCGACCCCATATATATTCTGAATCAGTATCAACAGCCGAGTCGATATAGCCATGTCCGTCTGTCCGTCTGTCCGTACGTCCGTCTGTCCATCCGTGTGAACACCTGGATCTCAGCTATTAGAAGAGCTAGAGTTTCCAAATTTGGTGACAATATGTGTTAATACTGCAGGTTGATCAAGTTTATTTTGGATTTCAGCCACGCCCCCACCCGCCCCCATAAATTAAAAAAAAAATTGAGCCACAATATTAGCTCAACAGCAACAGTTTTATATATATGTTATAAATTTAAGTAAGATTGGACTATAAATATGGAAGATATTAAGGCAAAAGTAGTTGCATGCGACCACGTGTTTTTGGCTGTTTTATTATGTTAGATATGCAAGATCCAGGTTCAACTCCGGCGACAAGCACTTTTTTTCAATTATATGTACCAAAATTATTGCACTGATCATCATTGCAATTTTATCGTAGTTGCCGAATAGCTGTAGTGGCTGCGTGGATGCGGTCGCTGACTGTCGAACGGAAGGGCGCGAGTTCTAATACTACCCAACCCCCGACGAATGTAAGTGGATGATATTTTTGAATGGATGTTAGCTTTTTTTCAAGCATTTAAAATATATTAAGTTAAGTATTTTAAACGCATTTATCGGATTAAACAGAATTTAAGGGGAGTGAGTTGGTATTGTCTTACACACACAACACACACACACACACTTACGAGACACAATAAAAATTTGTTTTTGTCCTGTACGACAAGCTGAATGGTCTCATAATGCCCATAATCACAATCTCATAACTTTGCCGATCTGATTAAACATGAGATAATGGCAGAGCGGTTATAAATGCAGACTGCGTAGTCTAAGTTTTTTTGGAGGTTCATGGTTCAAGTCCTCACGAGGGTGATGTTTTTGAGCCAACATATTTAATTTTCTATTTATACCCTTCTACCATTGAAAATGGTCAAAATAGGGTATACTAACTTTGTGCAAAATGTATGTAACTGGCATAAGGAGGCGTGGCAGACTCCATAAAGTATATAAATTCTTGCTCAGGATCACTAGCCGAGTCGATTGAGACATGTCCGTCTGTCTGTCCGTCTGTCCGTCTGTTTGTTTGAGACAACAGATTATTAAAAAAGCTAGAGACACTAAATTTGGTATGAAGATTCCTATATATCCGGGGCAGATGAAGTTTATGTCAAATGTTTGATGCCACGCCCACCGTCCCCGCAAAATGGTAATTTACGATTATTTAGCAAAGTAATAAATGTATAAAGTTATGCTTTGGTATATAAAGCTGAATGCAATATAAACATATCCTTCAAATAACAATCCGATCGGAACAATAACACAGAAGTTATTAAAGTCAACGTTTTCAGTACAAATGTTCCGACGCGCTGCTTTGAGCAGTTGACGCCGACGTCGACGTTGCGTCGTGTCGCTTCACTCTTTACGCGCGTCGCTGTGTGAGTGCGAGCGAGTAAGCTATATGTAGTAGAAAAATTTGTGCAGAATTTTTGTTTGGAATTATGAGTGTAGGTACACGCTTGTAACAAATTTTAAAAATTGGGAGAAGGGTATCTTACTGTCGGGCGCCCGACTGTAGCCTTACCTACTTGTTTTCACTGTATGAGTTTAGATCTCATTCCTATTCATCCTCTACCGGTGATAAGTGTTCTCGTCTTGTACATGTACATTTGTAGGTACATGTATAAGAGAACTGATGAACTGGAGTTCGCCTATTGCCGGACCTCGTTTCACCTGGTTATTGCAGCAGGCGATGAAACAGCCGCAAGACACATGGCATCAGAGTGCAAAAAGTATATTAGAAACGGTATAGTTCTGCTTTCTCAGGCACACACGCTTCGTGAAATACGAAAACATAAATAACTTCTAAGATGATGGTTCGATTGGCATGCATGTTGAATAATTGGTTAACATAATAATCATTTTCATCATGAATACCTGAACTGAAAGTTGTGACTTGAATGATTTGATTAATAGTCAAAAACTATCAATAATAATCTGTGTTTGTTTGGTATTCCGGACTCGGCTTAATCGACTCGTTAGGATGACAAACAAACAATTATATAATTTCTTCAGCCCTTGTTTCACCACTTGCAATGATTTTTCACAATTGGACCGTTTAAAATATTTTGACCTATTTATTTGGCGAAATTCTAAAACAAACTTTATCAACAATACGACACTGTACCATACAATTTAGTTTCCTGCGATCTAGATTTTCCTTGATATAAACTTTAGATTTGCTGTAAATATGTAATGATTTGTCATATACATTTTCATTTTTCCCTCCCCTTACTAGAACCTTCAGTAAAAGAGGAAAATATTAAAACATGTATTTTCAACGATGTTTCATGTCACGTGTAGCTCCTTAATTTCATTTGTGGCTTGCTACAAATTAATTAAAAATCAAAAAAGCACAAGGAGAAAAGAGGGATAGGGAAATGGAAAGAGAATGGAAAGAAAAAGAGCAAAGAAGGAGTAGGAACGAAGCGAACAACTGAAATGTTGGTCATACTGTTTCTGTACAAAAAGCAGGAAGAAAAATAATTATACACCACGTAAGACAATGCTAGGTGTAAACTGAATTTTCTCAGTGGGAATGTGGAGAAAGACTATGTGAGAGGAGAGAAAAACTAAGACATGCGAGCGGGCAAAACTACAAAACAACGAAAGCTGCACTTGGTGCGACTTCTTGTTTTGCCCTCTCGTATGTCTAGGTTCCTACTCTTGCCTCTTTTGCCGATATGAGCAACCCTTTGGAATCCACTGATATACTTAAAATTTAAGATGGGATAGGCAAGGAGGAGTAGGATAAATGTAGCGCAAAAACAGCAAATTATGTATGTACTGCGTAACGTATTCTTGATAATTGCTCCTGCAACCGAAACTAAAAGCTGTTAGCCAGCGCTTTCGTAATCCAAGAAAAGTGACTCCGCCACCGTTATAAGATGATAGCAGCGGAAAAGGAAGGAGGGAGTAGAGCGACGGCACAACATATGTTATGGTTTCGTCCCTGCCCCTGCTCGCGCAACACTTCTGCCTCTGTAGTGCTGCGTGCTGCGTGCTGCGTGCTGCGTGCTGCGTGCTCTCTTGGGGCTGTCTGCATAAAGTCATTAAGTGGGGGAAATGAAAATAAATTTACACTTGGTAAATAAATCTTTTTGATTTCGCTCGTTGTGTATTTCGCTTGCATTTTTTCGAGTTTCCCCTCTGTCTCTTTTATTTGTCGTGCAGAAACACTGAGAGATTCTTTAATTAAATTTGTATGAAAAGCGCGAGTCAAGTCGGATAACATACGCACCGTGGCAGCTGAAGGGGAGGGCAGTTTGGAGGGTGGGCAGACCGGAAAAGTGAAAAATGTCAACCGTAAAGTGTGCCAGCAACTTTATTTCATTTTATTTAAATTCGCAAATATTTATTTATATTTTGTCTTGTATACCATATATAATTGATAAGGTAACATGAAAACTGAAGTGTGAGCTTGAGTTGTTTGCAGTACGAATTAATGTTGAGAATAATTAAATTAAATTGTATAAGGCATGTATATTTTATATTCGTAGTAACTGCATATGTCAGATCACTGTTTGAAACCCTTACCGTTCATTTCGATCTTGCAGTTGACAAATCTGCGCCATGTAGGATTACTCCCACCTTCAAGCAGTCATCAGCAGCTGCAAATGGTAATCGGATATGCACAATAAAATTGATGAAAGGAGCATGCCACTCCAAACCGTAGGATTTGGTATTGCTCTGTGTGGCCAAGTGCTGCGTGCAACATCGTATGCTTCAGGTGGCAATGAATTTCTGGTGCGTGTCTTGATTGGAAATTGGAGCATAAAAATTGTTTTACAAATTCTCACTCACACACATACACGTAGAGCAGCAAGTCTGGCATGCATACGAATGCAGCGAGGCGCAAACATAAATAAAATATTTATTTCTTTTATGCATTTATTGTTGCTCGCATTGTGTGCAGCGTCAACCTCAGCAACAACCACAACAGGAAAAAGGAAGAACAACAAAGCAACAACTGTGACTGTGACGGCGACTGCAAGCAGCCGTCGAGTCGTCGTCATTTCTTGCATAATGACATTGACACATTGCGCCCCGGTCAGCTCGCTTGGATCGGCCTGCTCTGCTCTGTGTGGTCGGCCTCTGCGGCGTGGCTTGGCGTGGCTTGGCGTGGCGTGGCATACTTTATGGGGCCCCCTGCTCGACGCTCATAAGGACGACATAAACACGGCTTAAATATGTCGGAATTGCACATCATTAGTAAGAAAAGGCGAGTCGGTTTACAGAGACAGCTTAAGTACTCGTTGACATCTATCTCTTTCTACCAGACTGCAGCTTGCCCCCGCTCTCTTGAGCTGAAGAACGGCAACAAGTGACTCGACTTGCCTCTCTTTGCTCTGCCTTTGAGGTTTTGTGGGGCGACAGCATTTTAATGAGTTCTATCGGAGTGCGCTTACTAAAGAGTTTTCTCTAGTTTCCAAATCTCTGGTTGACTTTTTGTGAAGAGATTTTGGTCTTGCTGACCAGCTGCTAGTTATAGTAATATGTATTAAATAAAAAATAAAACAAGTCGGAAAGGCTACAGTCACGTGGTGACTGTAATTATCAGTTTATTTGTATATACCATAAAAAATATATATTAAAATAAAATGTTTAATATAATAAAAACAAAAATTAAAATAACGAAAAAACAACAGTCGATAGCATAAGTTGGAACGAGAGAGAGATATGTGAATTTTTGGCGCGTGCCAATATTCGTTACATACACACACACCAGCGTCAACTGCTTCTTCTTTAATTTAGACGTCCGTTAAAATTACACAGATCTGCCTCATGTTTTGTGTATTGCCTCACACGCATATATGTATACATGTGTGAGCTTCGCGTGCATGTATTGTATACATGCACGCATAAGTACAGCGCCAAACATCTTAAAAGGCAACATGTAACGCTTTATATATATTATATATTAGATAAATATAAATAAATGGGAAATAATTAAAAAAAAATATGTATGCCTTATAAATATAAATGTAAACAAATATAAAATATAACACATACAAAATTAAAATAGCTAAATTCTCTTTTGCATAGGAGTTCGTCATCCTAACAACTAGACCACAGTCGCTGCGCTCCTTGCCCGTTAAAATTGCATTTTTAGACCATTTGCTCAAAAATGTTATAGTTGTCTTCTACAACAATAACACTAAAACTGGATTGAATGACCACAAGAAAGACGATTGTTATTCATTTATATTTAATAATGAATGAAATCAAATTTTATAACGATTAAAAGCAAAATTCTAATAGTTACTATTTTCATCTCAGTTACTATTTTCATCTCATACACACACATAACCATTTTCGCATTAAAAATATCGAAAACGCACATGGCTGGCAGCAGCTTGCAGGCATCACAAATCAATAGAAAACGTAAACTTGCGGAACTTCTATGTTTATTATCCGATCGGGTTGCAAATAGAATAAGTTTCATCGATTTATCTTCTGGTATGCCAAAGCAGAAAGTTAAGACTTCAATAATTTGCCTAATATTCGCATATGAAATTAAATTTCTGATTTACGGGGGGCGGTTGGCGTGGTACTCGAAATTTGAAAATGACGTTTACTGCCTAGGGTACACAGGAATCTGGAATCTGGAATTTGGAGTCTCTAGCTTTCTTAATAGCTGAGAATCAGACGCTCATACAGACGGACAGACAGAGAGACGGACAGACAGACATGGCTATATCGACTCAGCTAGTGATAATGAGCAAGAATATACAATATACTTTATGGGGTCGCAAATGTCTCTTTCTGCCTGTTACACACATTCCGACTTACCTAATAGACCATGTATTTTTTTTAAAATCCATGGCCTAAAAAGTGGTTATTAATGTGGGTAAAGAGAGTATGTAAGTATACAACCAGTGATGCAATAGTCAAGTTTTGTCATCATGACTCCATGAGTTTCTAATGAATTTATGACTTCTTTAATCTAAAGCAAACTTTTTTGAAAGAAAATAATTATTTTAATGTCCACAATGGAATTTCCTAGCATTAAAACACTCTTTATCGATTTACGGGGGTGGTAATGAACGCGGCTCATTTCGAAAACAAACTTTAAGATACTGCGATAAACAAAAATATTGTCACAAATTTTAATGGCTATACAACTTATAGTTTCTAAGATCTATGCGCTTATACAGACAGACCAATACTTGAAACAAACTCTAGAAGTTTTTGGCACTTAAGGTAGCAGAGATTTCTGAGTTCAACAAAACAGTCGGACATAGCTAAATCGACTTACTGTTGATAACAACCAAGTATCACCTAGTTTATGGGGTAACCATTTCCATTTTTGACGAATATTAATGGTCGGAATATTGGCATAAATGCGATGTTTCCTTTAATTATCACACAGATTAAAGTAAATTGTATTGCCACAACCGCACATCGAGTACAGAAAATAAAACTAAAAACGGAAAGTGTAAAGTTTGCCATACAAAAGCAAGGAAAACCGGAGCTCTGTGTAAAATAGCTAAACAAAAGTTCAATTTACTTATCATTTAACAATTCGACTCGGGCCGGACTTACTAAGCGAATCTTTACGCTTATTTGCTTTCATTTCCTTGGAATTTCAATGACAAACAACAACAACAGGCGGCATCTCGCATCTCGTTGCTGCCTCTCACTCCCTTTACCCTCTGTCCTGCTTTAGCTGGCCGCACATAATTCATGCTTGAGGCAATTTGAATGTCCAATAATCAGAAATGCCTCGGGCTCTGTTCGCCTGACTTTTATTGACTTGCCTTGGCCGCTTTTTGATTTGATTATAAATTAAACAAGGTCCATGGCAGCAGCGCCGGTAGGTGAACCGCAAGAGACGCCAGTACCGACGGCTTTCCTCTCCTCCTCAACTTGCCCCTCTCCACCCTCTTTCCGCCCTTTGGCATAATTTGCTTAAAGCCGTGAATTGCTTCGAATTGCCACAACTCTGGGGTCAATCAATTTAATTTGAGCTTGGCCCCGACGAGTGACGCGAACTTTAATTTTGTTTCGAGCCAGCACACCCGCAGTATTCGTAATCTACATATAATCGATGCATTCACCTCTCAAGGTCTGAAATATTGATATACGTAGAGGAAAACAATAAATACACTTGGCTACAACGTTTGACCCATGTAGCTTTTATGTGGGCGCAAAGATTGATAGTATAAACAAGTCGGAAAGGCTATGGTCGAGCGCGCCCGACTGTGGTATACCCGCTACAACTTTGCGAAAAAAAACACGTCTCACAGTATCAAATTTGTTCTGACTATGAAAAAGTTGCATTTGGTTCTTATTAGACGTTGCCACTTTGCTTTCAGTGCCTTCCAGTAAGAAGAGGGCTTTTAATCACGAATGTGTAAAAGAGACGCCTATATAATGCCTATAAAATGCTTCACATAGTTTTTGAGAAATTCAATAATCCAACCAGATTTGTCGCTTATGTTGTATGTTGCTTCCTTCAAAACTCTGACTGACTTTGCAGTCCGCAACTATAACCGCTCTGCCATTAATAGCTGAGATCTGTTGTCTCAAACAGACAGACGCACAGACAGACGGACATGGCTCAATCGACTCGGCTAGTGATCCTGAGCAAGAATATATATACTTTATGGGGTCTGCCACGCCTCCTTATGCCTGTTACATACATTTGCACAAAGTTAGTATACCCTTTTTGATTATTATCAATGGTCGAAGGGTATAAAAAGGGATTTCTCTCATCGACCATACTCCGTATTTTCCTAATCTATCACCATGTGACTTTTTATACCCGCTACTCATAGAGTGGAAGGGTATTATAACTTTGTTCGAACCGAAAATGGGTGGCCCGGGCCTTATATGTACAGAGTAAAGTTTCTGACTGTGGACAACTTGGTGTTCACCAGAGCGATTTCACAGCCTCCTCGCGGCGTCACCTGGGTAGCTATGCTTGCATCCGCTAGGTAGTGAGCTAATGTGTACAGCGAGTCATCGGGACGCTAAACGATTGTACGCAGGGCTTGGGACCCGCTACGAAAAGAATACAACCAATGAAAACCAAAACATCAGCCTCGGATGAGATACCCCTAAATGTTGACGACCACCGAACGAAAAAGGACTATGATTTAAGGATATGCACCTGGAATGTCCGGACCCTTAATAGGGAAGGTGCCACTATCCAATTGGCGGAAACCCTCAAGTCAGTCAAGGCTGACATTACCGCCATACAGGAAATGAGATGGACAGGACAAGGTTGCTTCAAAGCACTATCCTGTGACATTTACTACAGCTGCCATGCGGAGAGGCGCGAATTCGGATTCGGATTTGTAGTTGACCGAAGACTTCGCCACCACGTCTCTAGATTCACTCCTGTAAGTGAAAGCTACAATACGTATCAAGGCTAAATTCTTCAACATCAGCCTAATTTGTGCGCACGCCCCGACGGAAGAAAAGGATAATTCCGTTAAGGATGCGGGAGACTTGAGGACGCATACGACCGTTGCCCAGCCCACGACGTGAAGATTATCATCGGGGACTTCAACGCGAAGGTTGGTCGGGAACGTATTTTTGGTCCCACCGTCGGACAGTTCAGCCTCCATGAGACCTCCTCGAACAACGGTCTCAGGCTGATCGAATTCGCAGCGCGAAACATGTTAGTAGCACCAGATTCCGGCATCTCGATATCCACAAGGCCACATGGCTGACCCCTGCTCAAAACGAAAACTAAATTGATCACGTTGTGATCGACGGAAGGCAGGCCTCAAATGTGCTGGACGTTCGTACGTTTCGCGGAGTGAACATTGACTCCGACCACTATCTTGTTGCAGCCAAGATACGCATGCGACTCTGCAATGCAAAAAACGTACACCCCAGCACACAGCGAAAGCTGGACGTCGCTAAGCTGCGATCACAACAGGCAGCCGAAGCCTTCTCCACTCACCTCTCGGAATTGCTCCACCAGCTTGAATCTTTACCCGAAGACGCAGACTGATACTGGGCACACATATCCCACTCCATGCGCACCGCCGCATATGAAACCATTGTGTTCAAGAGATTGATAACGCGAAACCAATGGTACGACGAGGAGTGCCGCAATGCACACGCTGCGAAGAACGCGTCATATAGAAAGACGCTCCAGGCCGCCGCAACGCGGGCAACGCGGGACGGCTATCGAAAAAAGAGGAAGGAAGAGAGGCGTCTTTTCAGACGGAAGAAATGGGAGCAGGAAAGACGTGAGTGTGAGGAAATCGAGATGTCGTGAGGCATGAACGATGCTCGGAAATTCTACCAACGGGTCAATCGTATGACCCAAGGGCTTAAAACCGGTGCACTGAATTGCCAAGCTGCTCAATGGCAAAAACATTGCTGGAGAAGACGCACCAATGACACCTTTTTACACATTCGTGATTAAAAGCCCTCTGATAAGTTCTTACTGGAAAGCACTGAAAGCAATGTGGCAACGTCTAATAAGAACCATATGCAACTTTCATAGTCAGAACAAATTTGATACTGTGAGACGTGTTTTTTTTCGCAAAGTTGTAGCGGGTATACCACGGTCGGGCGCGTTCGACTGCAGCCTTTCCGACTTGTTTATTTCCAAAACTGAAAACCAAGATGAAGGGAGCATTTTATTTTTTTTTTCCCAGCCATTCAAGCAGCCGGAACCGAGGTACTGAAGAACATTTCTATAAATGACATAAAACAAGAAAGCAAGGCTACCTTCGGTTTGCCGAAGGTTTCATACCCTTGCAGTTATACAAAATATAAAATATATTTGGATTGCTGTGGCATTTATTGAACAATTATAACACTACATCGATTATATCATCCTCTTATAATTTCACATACTCAGCCTTCATTAGGCCGATCGTTGATCGTTATAAGTTATAAAAGTTCGATATTAATGAAACTTTATTATTAAGGACACACTTAGGTGTGGATGTGGTAAGCCTGATAGCTATATCTTGAAATATAACAAAAATCGGCCGATAGGCTCCATGACAGCTATACGATATATCAGTCCGATCTGGCTCGTTCCGACTTATTTATAAGAAGCTTGTGAGCAACGTTTCATGAAGATAGCTCAATAACTAATTTGCGTTGCAACCGACAGACGGACTGACTGATTGTTCCTATAACAGCTATAGAATATAAACGTCTAAGATATTTAAATGGAAAAACAAAGGGCGGGTTACTATATAACATTAAAAAAGTATTGATAATGTGCGGTATTTCCAAAAACAAAACAGGTTTGCATACAAAAACCCTGATTTCAGCCGATTGTTCCTATGGCAGCTATATGTTATAGTGGTCCGATTTTGATACAATTTTGACAACACATTAAGAACGTAATAAGAATAAGATTTGCCAAATCTTGTTGCAATATCTTGAAAAACAACAAAAATCGGCCGATAGCTTCTATGACAGCTATACGATATATCGGTCCGATCTGGCTCGTTCCGACTTATTTACAGCCTACAGCAATAGGAAGCTAGTGTGCCAAGTTTCATGAAGATAGCTCAAAAACTGAGAGACTAGTTTGCGTTGCAACATACGGACGGACGGACGGACGGACAGACGGACAGACAGACGGACATCCATTTTTCGACTCCTCTGGTGATGCTGATTCAGAATATATATACTTTATAGGGTCGGAGATGTCTCCTAAGGTGCGTTGCAAACTTCTGGCTAAAATTAATATACCCTCTGCAAGGGTATAAAGGTAATATCATGTGTATTTTATTTTATATCCAAAGGTATCTGTTATTTTTGGGACACACCGTGTAGAATGCTCAAAACCTAAGACCTCCTCAGCAGGAGTGTTTGCAGGGAAGATGGCACGGGTTAACCCGGTAACGGGTTAAGGTACTGATTGTCTTTGTGCTGCTCACTTGGGCAAAACACCAAGGCCCGCTCATTAGTCGCCTAACCAAGCTTTGCGTATTAGTGTCAGATCCAATGCTGTGGCATTATGTTGTGGCCGGCACAAGGCAGACGGCGGACGGTAGACGTCGAGCGTAACCGCCCTGTTTTGTACGCGGCATCACCCTGTCAGTTGCAGCAGCAGTCGGATAGGCAGGCGAGCTCCCTTGGCTGTTGTTGTAAATGTTAAATGAAGCATATTTCATGAGAGTCGCCTGTGCTTTTAGTGGCAAAAATGTACAGGGAATCATTCAAAACACCTGCTCTCTCACAGCCACGATTCGCATGTACAGGCTAGATAGTTATTGATAAATTGAAAGCGATGGACTTCCATTTATCGCCTGGGCTCGACTGGGGTTGCCAAGGTTTTAAAGCCCTGCACGTTCAACCCAACTGGCATCGTATTAAAAACAGTATTTTCCAGCTTCGGTCTGCTTCGTGTTTTATTTTACATGTATAATACTTTTTGTATCCTGCTCCAATTGCAAATGGATGACAGAAGAGTATATTCAGTTTGTGGAAATTTACTACGCTGGTTTGTTTGTCTGAGATTACTGTTATAACAAGACCTGAAAAAAATCATATTTAAAATGCTAATTGAGTTAATGTCAATTCATGGATACCTTCTTTGTTTGTCTAATTATTAAAATTGATTTATATTTATTATTAATCTAGAGAGTTTACTTCATGTTTTAACACTGAATTAAACAGTTCAGCTGGTAGTGGGTGTTATCTCTTTAACCTTAAATGGGATTCTTATACTCTATATAGATTCCCTGGAACTATCTATTTTAACGTTATATCAACAGAATAGATTTACTCGGTTATAAAAATACTATCGTTGATTACTTTTTTGCAAGGTATTTAACAGCCGAGTCTGCTCGACTGTGGATTTCTTTATTTTCATGTGTTTATAAATATTGAAAGGGACGTCAATAACATTTTCACACGCTGTGTTCGCATTCTTTGCTTTTCTTTATTTTCCAAATCACTCAACCCAGGAAAGGTGTTTGGATTTGCTAGGCTGTCGTGGGTGTGAGTGTGTGTGTGCGTGCCTGTGCGTGTGCGTGTGTCGCAGCTGAAATCTGTTAATAATGTTGCCTGACATATGTATGTTCTGCATGTAGGCAGGCTGTTGGGAAGTGGGGTCTGACACGTTTGGGAGTGTGGAATATGTTTTGTCAACTTATTAAATATGCTGAATGTTCTAGCCAAGGGCGGAGTACGTGCTGCGCAGAAGTCGAGAGAAAACCTCTCGTGCCTGCTGTGTTGAGTGAACTGATGCTTACATTATGCGCTGCAAAGCAGGATCCCCAAAAAGATCCCTGATGAGTGGAGATGGAGTGAGGGCGAATGTAGATATATATATATATATATATACATATGATTTCAGTATTTGTGTGGCATATTTCAATGGAGTCAACTACTGATATAACGGGCTGTCTATCGATAAACACCGCAATATCAAGGGCATTTATAGCTTTTGCACAGTTAATTAATTCCGCCATTTTCGCGTCTGTTTAATATACAAGACGTGTTCGACTGTGAATATTTTCGTTATTTTACGCACTTGGTTAATAATTTAATTGGCATTAATTTGAATGCAATTTATTTGTAATAAATGCATTGATGCCAAATTAATAATGAATGCACTTTCACGAAGTGAACACAAATGACCTACCGAAGGGGGAGGACGGCCCCTCCATGAACCATTTTAGGGTCATCCTTTGGGTCGTCATGTGTTTATTATCAATTGCAGGTGCTGTAAAAGACAGCAATAAATGGAGAAAATGGGAGGGGGAATCTAAATGAAATTCTGTGGATGTGTCACGAGTCGGCTCCATTTTTATGTGAAACTGAAAAATGGCTGGTATTTTATTTGTGTGGGGGAACAAAAGACAGACGACAGTCGACAGGTCGACTGGGCTGACTGTCTGGCCGATTGCTTCTCGGGTCGCTGCGTATTTACAGTTAACAGGTAAAAAGCATTGAAATGTGCCCGTGTTTTGTTTGCGAACAATCTGCTTTTTATTTTGAACGTCTCGTTGGCGCCACGAAACCGTAAGCTCTCCCATTTTAATGGACTAGACAACGACAACAAAAGCAATGGCGACACCAACTGGGCGCCAGTGGGAAACCCCTTTGCTACACCGTCGCACCCTACTCCTACGCCATAGTAAAGTCTCTGTCTCTTCCCGCACAGTGGAGTATTCGTAGCCAGCATTTTTACGAGCTTCTCTGCTCGAATTCCCGCTTTGTCTTTATCTAGAGATTGGGTGGGTGTCAACTATGTGGGAGTGCGCTGGTATGTGTGGCTAATTAAGCTGTTGAGTGTGTGCGATCGACTCATAACTTGTGCAACTTTTGTTTTATTTCAGCGCTCGGGGCATCATTATTGTAAATAATACATATTATATTGCACGTACGACGATAAAAATAGTACTTTCATCAATGATAATTTAAGGCTAGAGGGAATTCACGTGGTCACATTGCACTACTATTTCTTTAATATTTCCCATTTTTACCGTCCAAACTTGCTGAATACGAAACGTCCGCTAGATTGTAATTATAACGTATATATAAGACTGTTGCTGTAGACCTAATATTGCGGCTGTAATCCTATCTCTCAATTTATGGGTGCGGGTGGAGGAGTGGTAATAATACGTAATGTCATCAAATTTGCTTGCTCTAGCTCTTACAATAGCTGAGATCCAGATCCAGATCCACGCAGAGAAAGACAGACAGACGGACATGGCTATATCGACTTGCCTGTTAATACTGATCATGAATATATATATACTTTATGGGGTCACGCCTCCTTATGCGTGCAGTCTAGACAGAATATAAATCGTGCAGTGCATTATGGGGAAGATGAAATTGACTAGTACTATAGCGTAAAACCCATAATCTTGTTTAGTGTTAGCCGTTATAATAATCCTCTCTCTTCCACAACATGATTCTTTTGGATGTATGTAGATAGAATATTTGCGGATCAAAAAATACAGTTAGAAAAGATTAAAGATTTTAATGATGATTTGATAACGTAATTATAGATGAGTCGTTTACTGATTGGTATATAATACATATTATAATTTTATTATACTATTACCTATTATTACTATTAATGTAAATGTTGTGATATGCAAATATAGCAAATGGGTTTTCCTGGACAGGATACTCACCGCATGCGAAGCTGGTTGCAACCTGTCTGCCGGCTCTGTTCTCTTCTTGATTGCTGAAAGGGCCATTAACAAGCATCGCTCAGATACTCACGCTTACACACACAGATATATATAGTGAGTGCGTGTAGGGGAGGGGGAGGGGTGTATCACATACGCCATACCCACAAGCCATAGATTCGCCGTCGCGTCAACATAATTGATGAGTTTCGCTCGCAGCAAACCTTCAAAGCAAACCCGAGCGTGTCCTATTTGTGTTCTGCGGTTGAAGAGCATACAAACACCTACAATACACATACACACACACACATATACATACTTACACTCACAGGCACACACATGCGGCCACACACTGGCAGTTTAATGTATGGGTGTTAAATGTCGGTAAATTGGCTTATTTTGTCGACAGTTTAAGTCTCCCGGGTATTTATTGAAATTTACTTGAAATGGACAAACACTTAAGTCGGTATTAGGCCTGAAACACCAAGTCGAGTTGGGGTTGATAAATGATTTACACGCCCCTCCCTAGGGGAACGAGAGGTGTGTCCACAGTGTTAGCTCAACAGAAATATATATCACAATACAAAAAATATTAAGGTAAAAATGGTACTAGCAAATCAAAAATAAAAGAGCCGCCATTGCAAATGCGAGGGCAGAGCTTTGCAGTGCTTGGGCACCCATAAGGATCATTGGATCCTTCACCTTGGGTAACCGCTTACGCACTTCACACGGGGTGGTCATGGCGCGCTTCATGCTGTCGGCGGCGAAGGAACGCAGCTGCCGCGCTGCCTGCAGACCACATAGCATAGCGGAGCGTATGTAATAACAGTCGAGGATGTCGTTGAAGGCTTTGCAGACCTGCGAGACGTTGCGATTCTCATACCAATCCGCTGACGCCTCGCACTCGATCATGTCCGTACGCAACTCTCGAATGCAACTGTGTGCCTCGGACAGGCTGACACAACGCTTCTTGTTGCAACTGCTGCCGTCGCAGACTTCCGCCTTGTAATACCTCAATCCGTTGGTGAGCTTGGCGTAGATGTTGTCCTCGGCAAACTTGCAGTTACTTGTGGCAGTCTGTATGTGGGTTAGCACGTCGGCCAACTCTTCGCAGGCCTCCACTATCATCGGCTGCGCTAACAGCAAAACAATGCGCTCGGGACTGACAACATAGAGACGTGCCAGCTGCATGACTACAGGATTATCATCGCAAATGTTTTCACTGGCCTTTTGATCTTTCATCTTATAGCCGGGTGGACAGGAACCTTTATTCGGGCCACAGTTGGCAGCAAACCCACGACCCATGCCGTAGAAGTCAAACCCATTACGCCGGAAGTACCAGGGAAACCAGACAGCATGCATTGAGTCCAGTTGAATGAGGATTAGCAGCAGCTGATACGCAATTAAGCGCAAACTTGGGGACATAGTTCCTCCTTAACAATATATACAAATGTATATAAATATATAGTTAGCTCAACTGGTACTAGTTTTCGCTTAGCTTAACTCTTTTCTCAAAGTGCACTTTGGTTGCTTCCAAACTAAATTTGTAAATTACTTTCTCAATATAACTTAATGGCAGAATAAGTGATGAATAGTTTCTGTCGCTTTAATCGAATAGGACTTTCACTACCAGAAAGATTAAAATAAGTGATAAGGCTAAATAAGTAATATGTAAGTATTTAAAATCTAACAAGACTGTAATCACAGAAAAGAATAGCTGCAATATTGTAGAATTACATGACTGATCGTTCCTTGGTTGGTATTAAGTGTGAACTATAATAATCTAAAAAAGTTCTGAAAGTTATTTTCTATTTTAAAGATGCCGATTGTTGACTTAAGAGATATAAACACAAACTACATCAAAACATTTTTATTGCGACGGGGGCGCTCGTTGGTCTAATACTATCTATAGTTGATTAAATACTAGCTAGTTGATGTAATAATAGACTAGATAAAATAGGAATAACTGAGTTTCGTTATAAATAATTTAAGAAACCAAACTGAGGTTATCGGATAACAGAATACTTTATATTACTTCCTTATCTTCATTAATAGATTAATTACCTAATATGTATAAGCCAATGTAACCAGCAAATATGCAGAAACATTTAAATACTTTAAGTTATTATTAGTGGGAAATATCATTTAATTCAGATTTTACCAGCTAATTATGTAGAGCGTATAAGACTATCGCCTTAAAACTGACATTGCTTTACATTTTACTTGATCAACCATCAGATACCCCTGTCTGTGAGCTACACTGTTTGTGCCACTTTATCAGGGTTTTCTATGTTAATGTAGGTGCTCATAAGTTCGTCCTTCTGCGTGTATTTTTTTCTGTGCGTGTGCGGCCATCATCTTTTGCAAAATTATCACAGAAATGGCAGAAAGCAGCTAGAAGTAACTATTTCATTTTGTGCTGCACAACACTCTATACACCATTCGCCTTCTTCTCTATGGGTGGAAATTGTAAAATTGCAAAATGAAATCGCATTTTATGCTGTCCTTCGGTCGCACCTTAACGCACTTTTTGCGAATTGCCAGGGATCTGGAGAGTGAATTTTATTAGCACTCATAAGTTGTAAGGTGTATGGCAAGGGGAGAACAAAGCACCGTGGGATGCCTGGTGATAGGGAAGGGCTGCGGACTGGAGACGGAACAGCAGCTGACTGCGGCTTCTTCAGATTTTGTAGCATACTTTTCTGCGTCGCCCACACTTCTTGTTAAACAGATTTTTATTGCAGTTTTTTATTTGCATTTCTTGTTCTCGGATCACGATATATTTTTTTTTTCTTGTTTTTTACCAAGTGCATTTTTTTTATTTATTTTTTTTTTTGTTGTTTGCATGAAATTTACTTTGTCGTTCATTTTGATGCTGCCGCTTGGCATGAAGCATTTTTTATTATTTAGCATTTCATTTTGTCGCTGTAGGAAATGAAATATTTTTGCATATAAAAAACATTTTGACTTCATGCTGTGACAATGTTTTCACGCTGTTTATGTGGCAGATTCACTTGCTGCCTGTTCGCCCTGTCCTGTCCCGTTTTTATATTACGTATTTTATTTCGTTATATTCATTTCCGGCACCTCGTAATGTAACAAGGTAAATGTGCGGAGGAGTCCAAGTTAAAACAGTTCCAGAATAAGAGAAAGGTAGAAAAGCAGACGGACATGGAGGGAGAATGCGAGCGAGTCCTTGAAACAGAAGCTCTTTGGAGAACTGTTGTAATCATCACATGACGTTAATTCGCATTCGTTCATTAGTGAAATTCTTATCATTAATCTTCAGTTGCAGGCAGCAGATTGTTCCGTCCACTTTCTTATTTAGGCCCAATAACAATTAGAGAAATTGACCATAAACACAACATGCAAACACAGGCACGCAGATAGTGAATGTAACCCTCTCCTTCGGTTACATTCACTATCTACATGAGGGAAAGCGGGTAAGGTTCGGCAGACTGTCGCATTTAGTCAATTGCAAATTATGCCATTAGGTTTCCTTGCTCAAATTTGTTCAATGAACTGTGTGAAATTCGTTGACTAATTGTGTGTCCTGGTCAGAGGCAGAGTGGGAGGCCCCAGCAAGGATGCCGCTAGTGCTTCTTCATCGGCAATATTATGGGAAAATCTGACACGAGCCTGATATAAAAATTAATTGGATTTTGATACGTTTATGGGACTTGCAGCTTAAAGGGAATTTTGCATAAATTGACACAAATTAAATTGTCAAGCGTGCGAAACATTCGTTCAATAGGCAGGGAGAGGCAGAAAATATTAGTATCTTCCAGTTTTAAGGCGCTCCCTTAGTTCGTATTTTAAAATTAATTTAAATTAAATTGAAAATTGAATAATTAAACCTACAAATGGAATAAACGTGGTTCAGTAAATATTCCATATGGATAGATTCCATATGAGATCATAGATTTGAATATGAGATCATATTTAATATCATAATATTATTTATATATTATTTGTATATTTAAAAAACTCATTGCAATTCAATTGTAAAAAATATATGCAATTATTTATATTTTTACAAAATTGAATAGTCAATTTAAGCTTACTTATGCAAATTTCACATTGTTAGAGATATCTTGAGGAACAAAAATGTGGGTTTTGACAAAGGCAATTTGTATACTTACATACAAACTTTAAGCCCTTTAACTAACGTATTAAATACATGACACAAAATTTAAACAAATTTTTTTATAAATTCATGAAAATGAGAGTATGCACACATTTTTTCTCATGAAAATTGATTTAAATTAATGGAATTTTTATTGTTATGTTCAGCAGACTCGTTGGGCATAATTAAAATGTCATACATGACATAAATCATATTGGTTAATGCACCCTTTCTCTCACTCATTCTCTCTTATTTGTTCTCTCCTTACTCTCTCTCTCTCTCTCTCTCTCTCTCTCTCTCTCTCTCTCTTTCTCTCGGGGTACTAAATTTTTAATTGCATTTTCATTAAAATCAATAAAATGCGAACAAGCTGCAAAAGCACTGGGAAAGTGGTCAAGTGGAGCCCCGAAAAATGGCACTTCATTGCGCAAATAACTTTTACAGCCCGGCTGTGTTGCCAACTGCAGGTGAAAACTAATGAAAATGCGAGCAAAGTGTCGGCTTGCTGAGAGACGGGGTGGAAGTGAGTCAGGTGAGTTGAGGTAAGGGTGCAGTCTGGAGCAGTGCAAATGGAAATTAGATTGCCCTGGCGCCAGTTGGCCAGACAAAACTTGATACAAGTTTTGCACTATCCTTTTCGCTCCTCTTTTTTTTATTAAGTACTGGGGCAAGAAGAGAAATATGATGCGGGAGAGGAAGAAAGAGGCAGAACTTCAATTGCCAACGTAACTAGTTCAAGTTGCTTACAGTAATTATAAATTTACCTAAGGAATTACGCCAGCTGAGTTGAGTGCAGTTTGACGAGAAGTTCGCCTGGTGGCACCACTTGCGAGCACAGTTTGGGCCATTGAAGTTGAGGACAGGTACGGTAAGGGTGGAACTTAAAACAAGCAATAATATTATTGATAGATTAGAGTGCTGCGCGCTAACGAACCACCTAGAGTGCATTTCTAGATTATACAGACAGGCCTTCATTCCTGACGAGTATTTCTCACTATACATCAACTTTTAATGGAAACTATAAGCCAGCGTGCCAAACCGTTTACTTAGTACAGTCGTTAATAAAAACCAGGAAGTGCAAGCTACATTCGGCATGTCGAAGATTATATACCCTTGCAGAGATTTCTCTAAAGATTTAAAGTTACATTTAATTTAATACATTTAACACATGTACTATAAACATATTTTAAAGGGTAGTGGCATTGTAAAGGGTTGGGTAATTGTAAAGAACACTTTTTAACAAACAAATCATGTAAAAGTATGGGTTTTCGTGTTGAGCACTTTTTTGGGCGATTGTTTCTATGAAACAATAATCGGATAAAATTTTACAGACATAATATATTATAAAGCATGCAAGAAAGCAAGGCTACCTTCGGCTTGCCGAAGGTTTTATACCGTTGCAGTTATACTAAATATAAAATACATTTGGATTGCTGCTGGTTTCTGTTTGCATACAAAAACCTGATTTCAGCCGATTGTTCCTATGGCAGCTATATGTTATAGTAGTCCGATACAATTTTGACAGCACATTAAGAACGTAATAAGAATAAAATTTGCCAAATCTTGTGGCAATGTCTTGAAAAACAACACAAATCGGCCGATAGCTTCTATGGGAGCTATACGATGTATCGCTCCGATCTGGCTCGTTCCGACTTATTTACAGCATGCAGCAATAAGAAGCTGTGGGTCAAGTTTCATGAAGATAGCTCAATAACTGAGAGACTAGTTTGCGTTACAACAGACAGACGGACAGATGGACATCGATTTTTCGACTCCTCTGTTGATGCTGATTCAGAATATATATACTTTATAGGATCGGAGATGTCTCCTAAGGTGCGTTGCAAACTTCTGGCTAAAATTAATATACCCTCTGCAAGGGTATAATGCAAATCGGTATGTTAAATTAGGAAACAATATCTTGTAGACTAACAATAACCGGCCGATATGGCGTATATACAGCCTGCAGCAATAGGAAGCATGTCTACCAAGTTCCATGAAGATAGATCTAAAACTGAGAGACAAGATCGTGTTGCAACAGACGGGTAGACGGACGGGCGGATGGACGGACAGACGCACAAAGCTCTATGAACTCCCCTGTCGATGCTGATTCAGAATATATATAGTTTATTAGATGCTTCCTTAGGTGCGTTGCAAAATTCTGGCCTAAATTAATATACCCTCTGCAAGGGTTTATTCCTTTAACCTGCAGTTACTGTTTGGGACTTTGCAACTTCATTTAGCTATTTCACAAGCAAATTCAGGACACAAAAAAAACCTTTCAAGTTCTTTTTCTCTTGCAATTCCTTTTGTCAGCCCTTTCATAGATCACACGCACACATCAAGAGACCTTGTTCGCAAGCTTGTGGAAATCCCAATCGTAGCAGTGCCAAATTGGGAACAGGCAGCACGGCGTTACCTTAACTAAGAATCGACACAAAGCCCCCGCACCGACTGTGGTTTTCGTCGCAGGATTTGCTCAGGTATTAGCACCTTTCGCTTGTGTCTGCCTTTGCATTGCTCTTTCGCTTTGCCCTACCCTTACAGATGGAATATCAGATTTTAGCTGGTGTTTGCAACGAACAAAAGTAAGCATGTACGATTCCATAATGTATAATTTGGATTTTTATTTTATTATAATAAATTCAAATACTAGAATGTGTCAATACACACCGGTATGAACATACCCTTTTTTGAACATTTTCAATGGTCGAAGGGTAAAAAAAATATATATATTGAAATACAATTTTTAATATTATAAAAAAATTAAATTAAAACAAGTAGGTAAGGCTACAGTCGGGCGCCCGACAGTAAGATACCCTTCTCCCAATTTTCAAAATCCGTTACAAGCGTGTAACTATACTCATAATTTCAAACAAAAATTCTGCAGAAATTCTTCTACTATATATAGCTTACTCGCTCGCACTCACACAGCGACGAGCGTAAAGAGTAAAGCGACGCGACGCAACGTCGACGTCGGCGTCAACTGCTCAAAGCAGCGCGCAAGCTGCTGCCCGTACGGAACATTTGTACTGAAAACGTCGGCTTTAATAACTTCTGTGTTATTGGTCCGATCGGATTGTAATTTGGAGGATATGTTCATATTGCATTAAGCTTTATATATACCAAAAAAACCGGACAGACGGACAGACAGACGGACATGTCTCAATCGACTCGGCTAGTGATCCTGAGCAAGAATATATAAACTTGATGGGGTCTGCCACGCCTCCTTGTCTGTTACATACATTTCAATGGTCGAAGGGTATAAAAAGGTATCTTACTGTTGACACTCAACAGTATAACTTAAGTTGAATAACAGCAAAAAATTAAACAGTTTTTATACCCTTCGACCATTGAAAATGGTCAAAAAAGGGTATACTAACTTTGTGCAAAATGTATGTAACAGGCATAAGGAGGCGTGGCAGACTCCATAAAGTATATATATTCTTGCTCAGGATCACTTGCCGAGTAGATTGAGACATGTCCGTCTGTCTGTCCGTCTGTCCGTCTGTTTGTTTGAGACAACAGATCTCAGCTATTAAAAAAGCTAGAGACACCAAATTTGATATGGAGGTTCCTATATATTCGGGGCAGGTGAAGTTTATGTCAAATTTTTGATGCCACGCCCACCGCCCCCGCAAATCGGTTATTTACGATTATTAAGCAAAGTAATGAACCTATAAAGTTCTGCTTTGGTATATATAAAGCTGAATGCAATATGAACATATCCTCCAAATTACAATCTGATCGGACCAATAACACGGAAGTTATTCAAGTCAACGTTTTCAGTACAAATGTTCGGTACGGGCAGCAGCCTGCGCGCTGCTTTGACGCAGTTGACGCCGACGTCGACGTTGCGTCGTGTCGCTTTACTCTTTACGTTCGTCGCTGTGTGAGTGCGAGCGAGAGGGCTATATGTAGTTGAAGAATTTGTGCAAACTTTTTGTTTGAAATGATGAGTATAGTTACACGCTTGTAACGGATTTTTAAAATTGGGAGAAGGGTATCCTTTTGTCGGGCGCCCGACTGTAGCCTTACCCACTTGTTAATCTTAGCAGATCAATAAATTTAATACAAAAATTCCTTTGAAGCATTGCTAATTATAATTTAAAACAAATTATGCGGTTCCAGCATAATGTATGACAGAACATACTAAAAACATAGGAGGACTACAGTCGAGTGCGCCGGGCAGTAAAATACCCTTCTCCCAATTTTCAAAATACATTAACTTCCATTTATCTATAAATTTTGAGACAACATTGACAAACATGTTTGGATGGGATTGTACAATATATATATATGGGCGTGTGAGTTACGCGTAACATATTTTAACTAGTTTTTAAATATTTCTTAACATATTTTAAGTAAGGTAAGAAATATTTAAAAACTAGTTTTGCTAGAAAGTGAGCTAGATGTGCCATACTTTAGCCTTATTAGGTAATAAGTATAGCATGCTCTAGAGTAATTCTAACAGCTTAGCCCTTCTAAATAATTAATGGTACTTCTTCTGACAAGTTTATGCTCACTCGCTGACAGTTTAAATCTGCTTCATTTCGCTTTACCTGCTTAAGGGTCTCCTTCCCAATCTGGGAGGAAATTTGGCCCTTTTCATGTGCACACATAGACACACACTTGCGCGGATGCGGATGCTGAGCAATTGCCTGAGCTCAGCTCGACTTTTCCGCTCAAGTTCAGATGAAAACTGCACGCAGAGTTGTTGCACAAGTTTTGCCTAAATTACAATCACTTAGAGCAGTTTTAGCAGGCATTATGCACTCATTTTAGACTTCCGTCTAATTTACATGCTATTTAAATGATGTTGCCAGCCAGGCAGCCAGCCAGGAAGTCGGCCAGATAGGAGGTGCCCCGCCAGGCGAGTCAAGCAATATAGAGCAGCTTCATCAAAATGCCTTGACTATACTCGGTCTCTGTTCC
This sequence comes from Zaprionus kolodkinae, assembly GCA_018901885.1. Lineage (NCBI taxonomy): Eukaryota > Metazoa > Arthropoda > Insecta > Diptera > Drosophilidae > Zaprionus > Zaprionus kolodkinae. The sequence continues at coordinate 200,044 of JAEIFM010000508.1, forward strand.
AGGGGTCGTGGAGTAGCAAGAGCACTTGGGAGCCGCTGCTCGCTTTGGCTTTGGCTTTCGTAGTGGCTTTCGCACTGAATAGCTGCCACTACTATTTGGAGTCCTGTTCAAACTTGCAGCAGCTGCTGCCACAGCAACACAAGCTACTTTGTAAAAACTTTTGTGTGGAACGTCAGCTGGCCGGGATGGGGATTGGATGAAGGTATGGCAGAGAAGGGCGAATGCGAGAGCGAGAGCGAGAGCGGACTCCTCTCGAGCTGCAAAAAGTGCATAAAATTTCACCAATATAATTTTAAAGAGCAGGCACCACCACGGCAAAGTGGCTTCCTGTCCTAGGCTATCCGGCTGCTCTATCTGTCTGTAAGCTTTTGCAATAAAAATGAATTAAATGCAATGAAGCAGCAACACGGCTCGTCCTGCTGCTGTTTATATCCTGGCTGGGATGCCGGCCTCGGGGTGCGCAAATTGTTGCAACAAAGTGGAGTGTAGCAGGCTGGTGGAGGGTGCGCCAATTGGAGAGTGGAAAGTGGCAGCGGAGCAGCAGCAACTGGTGTCAGTTATTGTTGGGATAGCAGTACAAACCAAGGCATAAACTACGCCACTCTGCCAGCCAGCAGTACGTGGAGTCGCTTTTCTTGGCTGTCGTTCGCGCCTCACGGCACCAGCCATGCCCACTGCCTACTGCATTTAATGGCAATTTGTAGTCGTGGGCGGCAGCCTCATGCAAATTTGTGGCTTATAGTTTATCAAACCCAACTTACCTGGCTTCCTCTTTGCCTTCCTACCTTCTCTTTCCGTATTCTTCTCTCCGTTTCTCCCCCCTTTCCCTGCTCGATTTATAGCAAAATGCGTAAGTTTTGCATAAGCTGCCTAGGTTGCACGCCTCATTGCTGCAGCGCACGCACATTGTGGCAGAGTTTGAGTGGGGTGCGGGTAGCAATGTTGCCTTTGTCGCGGCTTTATGGCTGTAAGTTGCCAATGCTAAAGCGTTAAGGAGCGTTGTTGTCTGGGTTCAATTCAATTAACTGGCTCTGCTAGCACTAGGCGTCATAAATAAGAAGACAGGTAACTGTCGATTTGATGCCTACGGATTAAAGAGCCTGCACAAAAGTAGCCTCAATGTAGTACTACAATGACCTTCAAAAAAGTTAACACCGTCTGCCGATATGATATCATATTATAGCATACGATATTGAAAGAGATCGTTGGGTACCGCGCTGAACGAAAGCAGAGGAAACAAGTCGATGAGGCTACAGTCGAGCGCGCCCGACTGTGGTAAAAAAAACACGTCTCACAGTCTCAAAATTGTTCTGACTATGAAATTTGCACGTGGTTATTATTAGATGTTGCCACTTTGTTTTCAGTGCTTTTCAGTTAGAATTTAATTAAGGGCTTTAAATTATGAATGTGTAAAAGAGACCCCTACATAATGCTTACACGTATATAATGCTTCACATATTAAGTAAGAAATTCAAAAATCCAACCACATTTGTCGTTTAGAAAAATCGACCGATAGGTTGTATGGCAGCAATACGATATATCCGTCCGATCTGGTTCTCCTTCCGACTTATAAATAGTACAGCCTGCATCAATATAAAGCATGTCCACCACGTTTCATTCAGATAGTTCTAAAACTGAGAGACTAGATCGCATTGCAACAGACGGATGAATGGAAGCACGGACAGAACTATATGAACTCCCCTGTCGATTCTGGCCGAAATTAACTTTATAAATCTGTACAAATAAGGCGGCTGTGTACCAGAACAAAATCTAACTTTAAAACAAGTGGGTAAGGCTACAGTCGGGCGCCCGACAGTAAGATACCCTTCTCCCAATTTTCTAAATCCGTTACAAACGTGTAACCACACTCATATTTTCAAACAGAGAATTCTGCACAAATACTTCTAGTACATATAGCTTACTCGCTCGCACTCACACAGCGACGCGCGTAAAGAGTAAAGCGATACGACGCAACGTCGACGTCGGCGTCAACTGCTCAAAGCAGCGCGTCGGCTGCTGCCCGTACCGAACATTTGTACTGAAAACGTTGACTTGAATAACTTCTGTGTTATTAGTCCGATCGGATTGTAATTTGGAGGATATGTTCATATTGCATTTAGCTTTATACATACCAAAGTAGAACGTTATGGATTTAATACTTTGCTTAATAATCGCAAATAACCGATTTGCGGGGGCGGTGGGCGTGGCATAAAAAAACTGAGATAAACTTTATCTGCCTATGATTTACAGGAACCTTCATGCCAAATTTGGTATCTCTAGCTTTTTTAATAGCTGAGATCTGTTGTCTCATACAGACGGACAGACGGACAGACGGACAGACAGACGGACATGTCTCAATCGACTCGGCTAGTGATCCTGAGCAAGAATATATATACTTTATGGGGTCTGCCACGCCTCCTTATGCCTGTTACATACATTTTGCACAAAGTTAGTATACCCTTTTTTGACCATTTTCAATGGTCGAAGGGTATAATAATATAAACAGAAACACTCCCAGAACATTAATTTGGTATATCCAAGATGAGTGCATGCAATGATGAGTATGATTATTATTTATTTTTACACACCCAATAATCAAATCTGTTTTCTTTCATGCCTTTAAATAGAGCTTAAACTAGTCGGAAAGGATACAGTCACGCGGTGACTGTAAGAGGCCATGGATTTTCAGTTTATTTTTATATACCATAAAAAACAAGTGGGTAAAGTACAGTCCAGGGCTGCCAGGTCAGCCTTTTTATACCCTTCGACCATTGAAAATGGTCAAAAAAATAAAGCTAAATGCAATATAAACATATTCTCCAAATTACAATCCTATCGGACCAATAACACCGAAGTTATTCAAGTCAACGTTTTCAGTACAAATGTTCGGTACGGGCAGCAGCTTGCGCGCTGCTTTTAGCAGTCGACGCCGACGTCAACGTTGCGTCGTGTCGCTTTACTCTTTACGCACGTCGCTGTGTGAGTGCGAGCGAGATATGTACTAGAAGTATTTGTGCAGAATTCTCTGTTTGAAATTGTGAGTGAGGTTACACGTTTGTAACGGATTTAGAAAATTGGAAGAAGGGTATCTTACTGTCGGGCGCCCGACTGTTGCCTAACCCAGTTGTTTATTTCCGTCTAGCCTGAAAAAATCGCAAAATGATACTGTCTGGAAATCTGTCCTTTTTGGTGTGCCCAATAAATTTATATTTACAAAGTTTTTTTTTTGGTAATTTGTTCTAATTTTCCACATATCTTTGCATAATTTTTTGTATTCTTGTTAGATTGTGCTTATAATCGAATTATCACCACAAAATTTGTGTAAAAATCGTTTTTCCCGCTATCGAATCGCTGCCTATCGGGTTTTAATTAATTGTGAAATATCCCAAGAGAAATTTATTAGCAAAAATTTTGAATTTTGTTGCTAAAACCGCACGATTGCAACAATGGATTGCCAGAGATCATAAAGATAAAGACAGCGCCTGCTGCACCTACTGCAAGTGTCTTTAAAACTCGCTGAAATTCATATAAAAGTATTAGTTATAAGACATGTAGCCTTTTTTGAATCAAAAACCTATTGTCCAGTTTTCTGCCCTTTGCCCTCTGTCCTGTCTGTACGTCTGTCCTTCTGTATGAGACAACAGATCTCAGCTATTAAAGAAGCTAGAGACACCAAATTTGGCATGTAACAATACTCATGATTTCAAACTATAAATTCTGCACAACTACTTCTACTACATAAAGCTTACTCTCTCACACTCACACAGCGACGAGCGTAAAAAGTAAAGCGACACGACGCAACGTCGACGTCGGCGTCAACTGCTCAAAGCAGCGCGCCGGCTGCTGCTCGTACCGAACATTTGTACTCAAAATGTTGACTTGAATAACTTATGTAATAAGTCCGATCGGATTGTAATTTAAAGGATATGTTCATAATGCATTCAGTTTTATGTACACCGAAGCAGAACGTAAAGAGTTTATACTTTGCATTATAATCGAAAATTACCAATTTTTGTGGGCGGTTGGATAAAAATTTGATCCGCCTTTGATTTTGGTGTCTCTAGCTTTTTATACCCTTGCAGAGGGTATATTAATTTTAGCCAGAAGTTTGCAACGCACCTTAGGAGACATCTCCGACCCTATAAAGTATATATATTCTGAATCAGCATCACCAGAGGAGTCGGAAAATGGATGTCCGTCTGTCCGTCCGTCCGTCCGTCCGTCCGTCCGTCCGTCTGTTGCAACGCAAACTAGTCTCTCAGTTTTTGAGCTATCTTCATGAAACTTGTCACACAAGCTTCTTATTGCTATAGGCTGTAAATAAGTCGGAACGAGCCAGATCGGAGCGATATATCGTAAAGCTGTCATAGAAGCTATCGGCCGATTTTTGTTGTTTTTCAAGATATTGCAACAAGATTTGGCAAATGATAATGTAAGAAATATATACCAGTCCATAACATTTAAATACTTGCATACAATAGTCATAGTTGTTTATAGGAATCCAGCTTTTCCTATTACAAGGTTTCGAAATGAAATCAGAAATGATGTTGAGAGGCTAACGTCAGCTGAAAATAATACAAAATTGGTAATATTAGGAGATTTTAACATTTGCCGATCAACAACCACTGATCAGCTCGAGTCTACTTTAAATAATAACAACAAAATGTGCCAACAACAAAGCATTTAACTCAAATTGATTGGATATTTTGTGATAACACAGTAAGCGGTGCTGCCGCAATCACTTATCAAACTCCATATAGTCACCATGACGGCGTGTTCCTTAGCTATAATCACTAATTTAATAATTTATTTTTAAATATTTAGTTAATTAATTTATTTTATTATTGTAAATAAAGAATGTATGTGCAATGTTGTTTAAGGTATTGTAAATATTCCTCCTCGAGGATTGCGACCTTGCCGTGGTGAGGAGGCTGAGTATGTGAAATTATAAGAGGATGATATAATCAATGTACTGTTATAATTCTTCAATAAATACCACAGAAACCAGCAGCAATCCAAATATATTTTATATTTTGTATAACTGCAAGGGTATGAAACCTTCGGCAAGCCGAAGGTAGCCTTGCTTTCTTGTTTAATAGCTGAGATCTGTTGTCTCATACAGACGGAAAGACGAACAGACAGACATGGCTGAGTCGATCCTGAGCAAGAATATATATACTATATGGGGTCGCAGATGTCTCCTTCTGCCTGTTATGCACATTCTGACAAAGTTAATGACCATGTATATTTTAAAAATCCATGGACTAACAAGTAGGTAAGTCTACAGTCGGGCGCCCGACAGTAAGATACCCTTCTCCCAATTTTCTAAATCCGTTACAAATGTGTAAACACACTTATAATTTCAAACAGAGAATTCTGCACAAATACTTCTACTACATATAGCTTACTCGCTCGCACTCACACAGCGACGCGCGTAAAGAGTAAAGCGACACGACGCAACGTCGACGTCGGCGTCAACTGCTCAAAGCAGCGCGCAGGCTGCTGCCCGTACCGAACATTTGTACTGAAAACGTTGACTTTAATAACTTCTGTGTTATTGGTCCGATCGGATTGTAATTTGGAGGATATGTTCATATTGCATTCAGCTTTATACATACCGAAGCAGAACTTTATAAGTTAAATACTTTGCTTAATTTGCGGGGGCGGTGGGCGTGGCATCAAACATTTGACATAAACTTTACCTGCCCCGAATATATAGGAACCTTCATACCAAATTTGGTGTCTCTTGCTTTTTTAATAGCTGAGATCTGTTGTCTCAAACAAACAGACGGACAGACGGACAGACAGACGGACATGTCTCAATCGACTCGGCTAGTGATCCTGAGCAAGAATATATATACTTTATGGGGTCTGCCACGCCTCCTTATGCCTGTTACATACATTTTGCACAAAGTTAGTATACCCTTTTTTGACCATTTTCAATGGTCGAAGGGTATAAAAATAATCGTATCGATTTACAGCTTCACCTTTAAACTTGTGATCAATACTAATATACCCCACATGCGGTAGTAGTACAAACTAAGTAAGTAATTCAACCGATAACTGTCAAGTATCAGCATGTTGATTCTGTTCATAAATATCCACTAAAATATCGAGAATGTCTTCTTCTGTGTGTTTAAATCTGTGATCAATACTAATATACCCTACATGCTAAAGAACCAAGCGCATTACAAATGGAATCGACTATTAGCTGTAAACTATTGGAGTCAATAGCCTAAATAGATAAACCAGTTTTCAGTATTATATAATTCCGCTAGTAATCCTCAAATTACCATGCATATTAAAGAGTTAATCGCATGGAAGAGCGTTCTAATTGAATGGGTTTATTTATATCATCTATTCCCACTTATGGCTTATGGACTTGCCAGCTTATCTAAGCGCACTTTGATTGGGCCAGCTTGAATTTTCAGGGCAGCATTTACACTTTCATTAGCAGAAAGTCAAACGCACTCGACGAATTATGCCATACGTGGGTTTAATTATTATGGCTGTTCGGATGCTGCGTGTTTTGTTCGCTTTTCATAACGGTAAACATTTTTCAGACGCGCAACTGAATGATTATTTTGTTATTGAAACAAAAAGCGACAAAAACACACGCTGCTTTTATCAATAAAATCAAGTGCAGGCGAAAAGCAGAGAATTTTTAATTAAAAATTTGCGAAATGAAAAGCAGAGTTAAAAATGAAATAACGGATATTCTAATGGTGGAAAAATGTGGAAAAAATATGCGTTTGCTGCGCATAATCTGCGCCTTGAGATGAATACGATGAAATTGTCGAGTATATGCAACATTTAACTAGCTGCTGGAGACGCCCCTGGCCTCGGAAGAGGGCGGCGCAAATGTTATCAGTTTAAGAAGTTCTGTTGGGCAAAAAGCGCGTCCCACATGGCGTATGAAAGTTGGCAACTTTCTTTGTGTGCCACGCGCCGCGCTAAAAAGTGAAAGACGCTGTGGGCTGGCGGGGGAATTGTTGTGTCTCCAGTTGTTGCTATTGCTGTTGCTGCTGTTCTTGAAATAAACAAAGAATGCAAAATTGCACTGTACTATGCAAATTTGTTGTTGTGCTTTTTAGTCTTGTCTGGCGCACAAGAGGAAAATCAAAGCCAGCGGAAAGTGAACGAATTGGAATAGAGAGTTGCCGCTTGCCCCCACTCAGCTGCCCCTGCCTCTGCCAGTTGCCAGTTGCCAGTTGCAAGTAGCGAAAGCACAGCATGTACTTTTCGTCTTGTGGCTTAACGGGAAAACGTGAGGCAGCTGCTTTGCAGCGGCCACTTCACTTTCATGCTGAGCCTTTTCCTTTCCTTTTTGCCATTATTTCTGCATGCCTTATGCATGGCAAACTCGCTGCCATCGCTGTTGCTGCTGTTGTTGGTGGCGTCCTGCGGGATTGCTGCTCGTCCTTGTTTGCATTGTGTTTGCCGCTGCTGTTAGCAGCTATTTGTTTGATTGTGGAAATATTTGCATACTAGTATAGTTTTTATTGGCACAACGTTGACACTGATAAGTTCCCCTTGGGTGCTGTCTTGCCCCCTTCTCTCTCTCTTTCCTTTCCTCTCTGGCACGTTCACTTGCATGAAATTAAATAACAAAAGAGCGAGCACAGTGCAAATGAAAAGAGCGAGAGGGGTGCAGGAGATGAGAGAGCAGCGCACTTGAATATTAATTAATGCTCTCGGATTCTGTTTCGCCCTCAGTGCGTTTAAAGCAACAACGAAAAAACGTCGTTGATAAAGAGTGGGAGAGAAGTAGAGGGGAAAGGAGGAGCAGGGAGGCACAGCAAAAGCAGCTGCCCCATGGCTCTTGTCATTCGATTTGCATAGTGAATACTTTGCCTGAATCTGACCACTGAGCTACACACAAAGTTATTGAATTTGTGCTCTGAAATATGTCTGAGGATAATAAAAGTTTGACTGGATCTGAAGGAATATGAAATAGAAAGCACAGGATACAACACTGCCAGGAAGGGCAATAACTTAATTATCCTTATTTTCAGAATTAATATTTATTCAGCATTTATTATTTAGTGCATTCCGTCGACAAATGCTTTAAAAAAATACCAGCAAAGCACTGCTTTTAAGAGGGAATAACAAGTTTATTTTGATTATGGCAATGCATGCTGTTGTCTACGTAGTATGTATATAGTACTCTAAGGCTCTGCTTCTATTCTCTAAACTTATAAGCCAATTTATAAACAAATTCGCAATCATTCTGCCCACAAGTCAGAAACAAACATTGAAATTGAATCGCAATCTGTGTCTACGTTTGGATAGTCCGATAATGGACGAATGGCAAAAAGCAGGAGAGCTGCACGGAAAGAAAGCAACAAATGGAAGCAAATCTGAAACAATGCAACACGAGAATATACCCTGTAATGTTGATTTGAGTCGGAAGCAGTTATTTATGCCCTGCATTGGTTATCCTTTAAATGTTTCAACTAATTAAAGAAAAGTTTACTGTTCAAAACTGAAAAGTAAACTTGCAAAAAGTTGCATTTTAAATTCCTATTACAACTCTAATAAGAGGAGCAATAACTGAAGCTATATATGATCCCTCATAGTCTTTCCTGGCACACAGAACCCTCAGTTGCTCAGATCCTTTAGTTTAAACTCTGATTTGTTGATTCATATTCCCTAGTCACTGCAACCTTTTTTATCCGCTTCTTACTACAGAGTATTCAGAAAAACTCAGCTGCCTAAAAAGAGGTGTCCAATACAAGCTAGTTGCACTAGATGTTGCTGCTACTGTTCTGCATGCAAAATGGAATCGAACACATGCGAAAATACACACAAAACACACTGACACACAGACATACCCACACACATACACGCACACAGTTACCATAAAGCGCGTGCACATACACAATCACGTCTCGGTCGCTGTGTCCATTCATTAGGCGGCATTCACTCAAGCATCGCATTTCGAATACTGTCAGTCCACCCGCTTCTTCGCTCTCCTTCCCTTCATCTCTCCGTCCCTCGGTCCTTTCGTCCCCTCACCCAAATGTTGTCCTTAATATAAGTGCACATTTTGTGGCCCAGCTGACGCAGTTGCTCCTCAGCCGCAGTTGTCATTAGGGCCAGCGACTGTCGACTGTCAACTCGATATTCGGTTACATTTGTGCGAAATGGGAAAATTCCAAAACGCGGAAAATGCGCACGAAATGAAACTCATTTGCTGCCGAATCGAGACTATTTAATAAAATATTTACTCAAAAACAAAACAGGTGCGAAATTTCGAATGCGCATTGCGTGCGGGATACATCGGCGATGGCAATGGCAGTGGTAATTTATTTATTTATTTTTATTTACCGCAACTCTCGAGCGGTTTCTCCCAGTATGCCCTGCAGTGTTGTTCCTTCAGCTTGCAAATGAAAATTGTTCTCATCCCCCCCACCAGTTGTTCAAATGCAGACCGTCAGTTTCATTTTGTTTTCAAATTGCCCGCAAAAGTATACTACGATTTTTTCAAGCCGTAAGCTGAGCTCCGCCTTGGCGATGGTTCATTATGAGTGTGGTTGTGTGTGTGTGTGGGGGGGGGCATGTGCGCGCATAAGCACGCTAATAAGTACTTATAAATTAAATTACCTTTTACACACACTTGGCGTTTCTATCGTACACCTGCTGCAATTTCCCCCTTGTTATTTGTTTCATTAAATTTCAGCCCAGTTGGGAAATGTTTTTCTATAAGAAGCTGCTTTGTAGTGACCGCAGCGGTACAAATTTGTGTATTTAAACGTGGCTAAACTATCCAGCTAACATATCTGCAGGTCCCTTGCTCTAAGCAACGAAAAGAGAAGAGCGGATATGGGTAGTGGGGAGTGGGGAGCAGTCGGGCTGCTGGCCAAAGTGTAAGCACGAGCGTGTAGATTCTCTGTTTGTCTTGATTTTGATTTATGTTGCAGTATAAAGTAGCAGTAGCAGTTGCTTCGGGACAACCTCATTTGATACTTTGTCGCATCATTTCACAACACTCACACACGCATACATGCACGCACGCATGCACACACAGTCACAGATAAGACCTTACTCCAACTTCAACCTCGAATTGAAGCCGTCAACCTTCTAACCCACAAGACCCACATCAGAGAACGCATTCCAAAGCTTGCACTATGGGGCTAACGACCTGTTTGTGGGGCCACAATTAAGATTCAATAACGTCTTTGAGTTAAGAGATTACATCAACCTTCAATGTTACATACTCGATATGATAATAGCACCATACTCTCCTAAGATAGCAGTACAGAACAATATAGTTAACACATGTAGCGAAGTATTAAAATCTTTTACCCTTTTAAAATTATTGTTATTGGGTATTAGCTCAATTTTAATTTTGTTTTTAATTACTTGAATTATTCATTAATGCTACAAAGTAGTATTTGGCCCATAGTACATGGCTGCTGCTGCTTGTGTAGTATTTGTTGTTTCTCTAGTTGTTTTTCATGGCGCTGTGATTTTTTCACTGCATACTTTCGAGCGGCAAGCCAAAAAGCCACGGTCTTCCATCTTACTCTTTCTCACATAATTGTGGTGCGACGCCACAGCCGAGTGGAGTCGAGGCGAGTCAAGACGCCACGCTACGCGACGCGACGCGAAGCGACGCAACGTGACGAGTGAGTGTGAGTAAGAGCCAGAATGTGTGTGAGTGTGAGTGCGAGTGGATATTTGCACATTCGCATTGTGAGTGTTTACGCCTTATAAAACGCAACATTTTCTGCCATGCAGCAGCGACAACGACATTAGAATCGCTGCCAGCTCGCTCTGGCATTTGGCAATGCCACAAAACTTGCCATTACTCCTGCCCCTCTCGCAGCATTGCAGGAAGTCTGCTTCGCAGCCACTCTCCATTCCACCACACTCCTTTCCACCCGCCCTGCCCGCCGCTATAAAAAAACATGAGCGTTACGCTTTGTTTGACTAAAATTTATGTTGATGTTTCTTTTGCTTTTGCTGGCTGAAATTTTTTTTTTGTTTTTTTTTGGTTTTTTGTTTTTTGGCAACGCCTCGCAGATTTGGTCGCATGACTCAGTGCGGGGAGGCTTTCCTCGCTCCATCCTCATCTAACTGTAGCCATGACAAGTCTGCCATTCTGTCTGGGCTGTTTAATAATGTTTTAATTTCTTTCCAGGACTTGTGCACCACTAATTCACAGGGCACATTGCTGGTACAATAACTCACAGACAACGCATTAAATTCGTGTTTAACTTGGCATCCCACTCCGTCCCAGTCATAATCAAATATAATTATGTATATATGCATAATATAATAGTAGTCTTCTCTATCCCTCGCTTTGTTCCGTCTTCTCTTCTCTCGCCTGACTAGTTTTGTTATATGGCTTATTAAAATGTATACGCATTGACGAGCAGCTTTTATTTTATACCAGCGATCCAAAACGACAAGCTTTTTTATGGCGGCGAACTGCAGTAACAATGTATCTAGTTTGCCCGGTCTGCAATCTCTCTCTCTTTCTCTCTCCCTCCTCATAGTTTTAACATATGCCTATCAAAATTGATAGCACTTTTTGGTGCGTTCTCGGGGTCCGTTCGTTTTATGCGCACCCGCAAACGGCACACTAACATGTTGAGTTTACTCCCATTATGATTCACTGATAATCAACATTATTTTTTATGTTTTTATCAGAGAGAAATAAATATATATTTTTCATAAATATTTAAGAACATTTTACGCGCTTTATATAATAAAATTCGTTCTATTAACGAATAAAGGTTTCACAAATTGCAGGTATGTTGTTTTTTTTAATCACCTATTTTTTAGTGATTGTACCTATGATATGTCATGGATACAGTCAATCGTTGTTGACTAAATTGATAAATTAATATTTGGATTACTGAATATCACTAATTGTTTGAGTATAAGTGCCATACTTTTTAAAAAAATACCAAACTCCATACCAGCATATATTGTAATGCTCGCAGATACAGTTCATTTGCTATAGAATAAATTTCTGTAGGGTATAGTTGGACTTTTCTCTCTACGCCCGTAAAAAAACATACTCCCCAATCGACGATAGTCGGTGTACTTTCATAAGGTGCCTTAAAATCATTTGGACAAGAATTTACAAATTATTCCCGGTTACCTATTCAAATTTTACATATTATAATCTTATAATATCTTGGAGTAAGAACTCGCAAGCGTATATATAATAGAATGCTTTAACGAGTGTTTTAAAGGCTTAAGTCTTTGTTTGTATGTACCATTCTTCCTGCCTTCTTCGTTCTGTCCTTTATATAAATATGTATAAATTAAATCTTTTTAACAAAAAATTGAAGTACTCTTCAATTACTTTCATTTCAACTGAGAAAATATCAAATATTATCCCGAATATGGAAATTTAATACAATTTGAAGATATAGGTGCATGTTTCCTCCATTAACTGCATAAGTTGACACATGAAAACTGAAACAGCACGGTAAACTTTGCTGAAAATTCTCAAATATTTGTCGGAACCAAATAGAATTCACTATTAACGCACGTATGCACAGGATGTGCGTGTAGGGAAGGTGGTGAAAGAGAGGGGGGAGTTGGTAGCGAAGGCAATGATAGAGGCACAGATGTTGCTCGCACTCACACAAACATTCAGTTTTCAAGTATTGCGATAAAAACAAAGTGGGTAAAACTGAATTTCGGGCAGTGTAGGATGAGTCGAGATGCAGTGGGATGAACAGGGTAATGTGAGGTGAGGTGAGGTGAGGTGAGGTGAGGTGAGTTGGGGTGTGACGCAACAACTGACTGACAAAACCTCGACATGCCACTAAAAGCATAATCATGCACTTAACTAAAGCCAGCATAGAACTTACGTGTCTTGGCTTGCTGCGTGCATGTGTGAGTGTTTCTCTCTGTGTGTGTGTGTATGAGTATGGAAGTGGGTGCAGGTGTAAGTTGAGTTGTTGTAACGCACGTGGAACTTAAGTCATCATCACACAAATAAAAATTTATGACTTTAAATGTGTGAGGGAGAGTGCGTGGATGGAGGAGGTGAGGTGGGCTGTATACGAGCGTGTTTGGGTTTTTGCGGTTGTATGCATGTCTATATGTCTGTGTGTGTGTATGTGTGTGTGGGTGGGAGTGTGGCAGACCCACAAGTCAGTTGTGTTGGCTTTGCTACGTTTGTAAAAATGCCATTCTATTTGCACATGCAGCTGTGTTTGCTGTGCTGTGCTGTGACCAGTTGGCCCCAGTTGCTGTTGCTGTTGTTGTTGTTGCTGTGTTTGCTTAAGTTTCTCCTTTTTTCATGTGGTTAGCCGAACTTGACATTTCAGACAGCTTGGGACAGTTTCTAAAGCCGCTGGCCAACCCGTTGCAACAAGGCACCTGTGCGGTCTGAGCGTGAATTGAGAATTTTTCACCATTCGAAACTTCCCCGACATGAAATATCCGTGTTTCTAGAGTAGGGAAAACCTCACAAACTATGCTGCCAATGACAGCCAGAGTCGCAGCCGTAGGGCGTGTCTAATTCGATTGTGATCTAATTAGAAAGCTGTGCGACACGTGGCCAATTGAATTCGAGTACCCACGCATAGACGGACAGACACTCTAATTAACACTTGCAATATTCATAACGTTAATTTTCCAGTATTTTTTTCCATCTGTGCTGCCCTCCCCCCTCTCACCCGTTGTGAGCTCATTCAGCTAGTTAAATGAAGCGACAGCCAAGTTCACAAACTGCAGGACAAAGCGGCTTGCGAGCTACTTTTCAACTTAAAGCTATTATCCTGGGAGCGAGTAGAGGGGAGAGGGGAAGGGTAGCTGACAGACGGCAGTCAGCGGCAGATTTGCCAGACTTTTGAATAAATTTTCAATCTCTGCCGGATGATAGCGGCAACAACGGCAACCAGGAGGACAGTCAGCATTATGAATACTATATATGTAGCTACAACAACTTAACTTGATGTGTGCACCTCCACCCTCCCCTTCACGTGTTTAATAGTTGCTGTTGCGCGTCAGTTTGTCGCTAAGTGAAAAGCCAAAGCAACTTGGCTCGAACATTTTTAAAAGCCGCTTACTTTTGTAAATACTCAAGTTGCTTTTGGGCGCAAACTTTATGCCAAGAGTGTGCAGACTGTTCGTCTAGCAGAGAGACGAATTTCCATTTCTGCGCTCTTCTCTTTTGCCCTGCCTCGTTTCGACGTTAGTTCCGTTAAATGCTTTTAGCCGCTTTGTCTGGGGAAACTTCGGCTGATACGCTTGAAGCGCTCCAAAGTTTCTTTTATTTTCCAGCTCTGCTGTCTTCTGTCTTCCGTCCTTCCGATCCACGTGTGTTTGATGGCATAAGTAATGCAAATAATTAAGCGCTAAGCAGCTGATAACAAATCATCAATTAAATAGAACCAATTAAACGTAATGCCAGCCAGAACGGTCGCAGGGCTACACAAAGGAAAGTGCGCTAATCAGGGAAAATGCGCTAAGGAAAATGCGACAAAGGCAGAAGATGAAGAAAATGCTGAAGAAGTGGCCGAAAAAAGAAGTGCCGCAATTTCTCTTTGTGGTCAACCGCCATTAACGTTTATTACACCCACAAATCGCCAACAATGAAGCCGCATGGCAGAAAGCAAAGAGCAACACTGGCAACACAGACTCAGGGAAAAAGCAGAAAAACAATAAGCAAAAAAGAAAAAAATATAATTAAAAATAAACATTACACAGACGGACAGACAATGAAGGGAAGGAGAAGGGAAAACTCAGTTTATATGTACGTTATGTGAAGAAATGAAACAAAGACGAGGCGAAAAAATGTGTAATAAAAGGTGAAAATTGCATTTCCAGGCTCTCCGAGTGGCGTGTTCTGAGGTTCGAGGTCCTAAGTCCGTGAGCAGGGAACTGAGGTCCTTGCTTCTGCCTACTCGAGGCTTAATTGAGCGTTTTAGTTATGCTAATTGTAGGAAGCAGCCCCATCCTCACCCAACTCGGCGTTACCACTCCCATCTTTATGGCTGTCATTTCTTACAAGTATCGTCAGTCAAAAACAGAAACAGAGAACACAAACCGAAAAACAACGCATGATCATTAACGAGGCGCCAGCGGGGCGTGAGTTGTGGGTTTCAGGGAGTAGTTAATTTTCCAACGTACTGCAGCAGCGGCTGAAATAAATGAAGATTACGAGTATGTGGTTCATAAATGTGCAGAAAAATTTTCAAGACAGATGAAAATTCTCTAGTTACGTGTAAAAAATTAACGATTCAATGATTAAGAAACCAGAAAGCAAAGCTGCCTTCGGCATGCATAACATTATATACCCTTGCAAAAATTTATTTTTTAGGCCATGGATTTTAAAAAAATACATGGTCTATTAGGTTTGTCGGAATGTGCGTAACAGGCAGAAGGAGATATCTGCGACCCCATAAAGTATATATATTCTTACTCAGGATCACCAGCCGAGTCGATCTAGCCATGTCTGTCTGTACGTCTGTCCGTCTGTCTGTCTGTCCGTCCGTCTGTCTGTCCGTCCGTCTGTATGAGCGTCTGATTCTCAGCTATTAAGAAAGCAAGAGACTCCAAATTTGGCATGAAGATTCCTGTATATCCTAGGCAGTAAACGTCGTTTTCAAATTTCGGGTATCACGCCCAGCGCCCCCGTAAATCAGTAATTTGTGATTATTAAGCAAAGTATTAAACTCATAACGTTCTGCTTTGGTATACGTAAAGCTGAATACAATATGAACATATCCTCTAAATAACAATCCGATCGGAGAAATATCACAGAAGTTATTCAAGTCAAGTGCGCGCTGTGTGAGCGAGTAAGCCATATGTATTAAAATAAGATTGGAAGAATTCTCAGTCAGAGTTCATACCTGTACTAAAAACACCTGTTAAAAGGTAGTTGCATTGTAAGGGGTTGGATAATAGTAAAGAACATTTTTTAACAAAACAATTATGTAAAAGTCTAGGTTTTCATGCAAAGCACTTGTTTGACCAATTGTTCATATGGCAGCTATATGTTATAGTAGTTCGATTTGGCATAATAAAATAATTAATGAAAACCAATATGTTTAATTTGGAAACGCTATCTTGAAAATTAACAAAAATCGGTCTATAGTTTGTATGGCTGCTATACGATATATAGGTCCGATCTAGCTCGTTCCAACTTATAGACAGCCTGCAGCATGTACCAAGTTTCATTAATATAGTTCTAAAACTGAGAGACTAGATCGTGTTACAACAGACGGACCCCATAAAGTATGTATATTCAGAATCAGTATCAACAGCCCAGTCGATGTAGCCGTGTCAATCTGTCCGTTTGTGTGAACACTTGGATCTCAGCTATTATAAGAGCTAGAGCTACCAAATGTTGTGACATTATGTGTTATTGCTACACGCTGAACAAGTTTATTTTGGATTTTTGACACGCCTTCATCTGCCCCCGCAAATCAAAAGAAAAATCGATTGCAGCCGCAATCTTAGCTATACAGCGACAGTTTAATAAATACTATCTTGCGAACGTTTTTTGAAAATTTCATTGAGATTGCATTATAAATATGGAAGATATTAAAGAATTGGTAGTGTCATCTGACCATGTGTTTTTGTCTGTTTAGGCCATGGATTTAAAAAATACATGGTCTAGGCAAAAGGAGACATCTGCGATCCCATAAAGTGCTTACGCGTTTTTAACGGATTTAGAAAATTGGGAGAAGGGTATCTTACTGTCGGGCGCCCGACTGTAGCCTTACCGACTTGTTTTTTAATAATTTACGCTGTTCAACACACCGAACCCCTTCGTTGCTTAAACGAATCTATATAGTACAATAATAACCTAAATTAAGTAGAGGGTATTAATATCTAGATTGCCGTACTTTTGGTGTTGTGTGACCGACTGACCTGCCTTGTCTTTATTCCACGCGAATTTCTTTTATTTGTATTATTGTTGTCTTGAGCACCGTTGTTCCCGTTCTTGTCTGAACCATCCCTCCCCTCTCCTTCCATCGTTTTGCCGAGGGTTCCCTTACTTAAACAAGAATAAGTGATACTCATAATTCCATGAATTATGAAGTACAACAAACAAACAAAATCTTTAGGTTTTTTTACTTTGGATCGTTTTATTTTTGATTATCTACCGTAAATACTTAACATATAAATTTCTGGTTTTTCTTCTATTTTATATACAAATACTTTTACATATATGCGTATTTAAACTTATAATCTAACTGCTCTGCTTAGATTTCGCGTTCTTCTCAGTTTTTTCCTCCTTTTTGGGACTGTCGGAATTACAATTGGGCATAATATGTATACACTATTATGTTTGCATATGAGTATATAACTTTATATGGTACACATAATGTCAATCATATAGCATATGTATGTAAATAACTTGAGACTTTCATTATGTAAGTAAACATATTTAAAGAAGCTTCGCATGGGATTTCCTTGGTTGCGCTTATCTAAAGAGTGTTTGAAACAGAAACGAGATAAATAAAACGATATTATCGAACCAGTTTCTACGGTTCAGTTATGAGCTGGGCAACTGCTGAAAGAGCCAAGCCTCTCAAAGAAATTAAATTTGGTTTTGTTTTCAGTAGTTTTTGTTTGTTTTGGTTTTGGATTTTTTTGTGGGTGATCGAAACCTTTCGATACGCGCGATTCGTTCTTTGTTACCGTATTCCCTGCCTATTGAAGGAAGAAATGAAAATCGTCTGCGGCTGCTGCTGGTTAGTTTATAGTATATATGGTAAATGCAGTTGAAGTTACTTCGAGCTAGCTGAAACGTGTCTCTGTCAGTGTGTGTAATAGGTGTGTAAGTGTTTTAGATACATTTCGCAGTTGCATTTGCTGGCGCCTTAGGCAAAACTTTCACATCGTCGTTGTCTACTTTTCGCTACTGATGCTGCTGCTGCTTTTCCGGCTTCCGTTCTTCCTTTTCCCGAATTGTGGCACAAGAGTCGCTGGACAATTGAATCATGTTAATTGCCTGATGCATCTGCTGCATGCTTTGCTGGCATCGGTTGCGTTGCCGCTGCAACTCTGCACCTGCAGGGGCACCCGCAGGCTTTGTCTCTGCTGCTGCTCCTTTTGTGATGCTGCGTCCGTCGCTGGCGCTGCCCGCATGGGCAGCTGATGCTGCTGCTGCTTTGTTGCAATCGCAGCCAGCTGCGACACTAATTGCCCGAATAGGGACCAGCTGAGCAGCGCCAGCAGCGCTCCACTTGCCCCACTGAGTGCTGCAGATTGGCTGCTGCCCGAGCTGACACCTCGCCAGGCGGCCCCGCCATCCTCCAAACCCTCGACGCCGTCTTCTTCATCTTCGCCTGAGGGTACAAAATGAAAGAAAAAGTCTAGCGAGAAATAGAAAAATGCAGGCCTTGTACTCTTTGCTTTGTTGTTGTTGTATATGTAGATGTTGTTGTGCTTTTTTGTGTCTCTTTTGTGTATGTGAGCGCTGCTAATTGGCTGCGCTGCCGAACTTACCCTGCAGCTGTGTCAGGTAACTGTTCTTCTTGCTGTGGAACTGTTCCTCCTCGTGCAGCGTGTACTGGTCGTACACCTCGTCGGGAGTCACGCGATTCCCGTTGGCTCCTGCCCCAGTACCATACTTGCCAAACGGATCCGCCTCGAGGATGGTCTTCTCTGTCGTCTTCCAATACACGTCGTGCAGCTGTGCGCTGCAGCGTAGCTGTAAAAATGATCTCGGTTTGTTAAGCGATTCACCCGCAGGGGATTCTTTAAAGGATTCAAAGCGCACCTTCAGTTTGCCGTTCTCAAAGTGCTGATCGGTAACCACAAAATGAATGCCCACAATGGCGGTTTCCATCTCGTTGCGTGTGTCGCGCAGGATCTTGTGATGTCTTACGTGAGACGGGTTTACCTGGGCGAGACGAAAATTAATACTTATTTAATCATTGGCCGTTACTAAGTTGTTTAATATGTAAGTAAGCTTTCCAAATCGTTTACTTTCGATATTGTAACTTTCTTAATGCTTATAGAGTTGATTAACAATATATTGAAAGTGTGGGGTAAGCTGATCAGAAAAGGAAACGAAATAAGAGGCTTAAAATCAAAATATAAAACACAACAGTGAGTAATATTCTTAAAATATAAAACACAACTAGATTTGATAATTGTAATCTTCTTCTCAATTTAGTTTATAATATCTTAATTTACTGATCATAAGAACTAATTATAAATTGTTCTTTTAAAGAGGCAGCATGTGACATAATTAACATATTTTTACGCCCATCTTTTGATCACATATTTTCAGAAGCGCAAATCCACCTTCGAGCCTGTACGCATTGTTACAAAAAATCGATATCATATTTTGCACATTAAAGTACACACACATACGACCCGTCTCCTAATCCTGTCCCACTCAATCCTCACGGGTAAAACACACTCTAGCACTGTATTCTATTTAAGGGAAAGTACAAGTTCAGCTCTTTTCTGCTGGGGCTTAATTTGGCATTACGTTTGGGTATGTTCCCGTTTCGGATGGTAAATCATATAATAAACGCAGCCAGCTAAATAATTAGCTAACACACACACACACACGTAGACGCCTGTAAATACCTTCACTCGCCTCCAAACAGGCAGCTGACTGCGCTACCCACGCGTCGACAGTTTCGGCAATTTCTGCTTTACTCCACGGCAAACAATGTTCATTGATGGCGCATAATAGCGGAAGCAACAACAACAACCACACCAACAGCACGGAAACGGTAGTAGCAAAACAAAGCACACAGACACACACTCTGACACACAGGGTTGCAACCGCAATTCATCGAAGGTTTCTGGAAAAGCGCTCAGTGCACAATTGGTTGGGCTGCGATTGAGTTGCTCCGAATTGGATGCAGTTGTCGCAGGCATCATCGCTGGCGTTGTCGCTGTCCTTGTCATTGCCATTCCCATTGATTGATAACAACGGAAATGCACACAGACCCTTCCCCTTACCATCCCTCTCTTTTTTTGTTAACCAATAACCTACCTCTATCTGCCATCACCTTGAACGAAGGCACAACTCGTATGTGCTCAAACAGTAAAACCACAAACAATTATATCGGAATAAGCAGGACTATATATACGAGAGTGTATAGGTGAGAATTTGGCGGTTCAACGGAATATTTTAAAATATATTAAGATTCAAGCAAAAGTAAAACCAACAAAACAAAATTACAAAAGCTACGCCAAACAGAAACCCTTCTCTGTTAAATCAATTCGGATGTAGTGGTGGAAGTAACAATCAAACTCGATATGCTAGGAAAGAACAACATCCTCATACAAAGGGAGATCCCAGGACACATGGAAATACCAACAAATGAGCTGCGCAGATGCTTTGGTGGAAGCAGGATAATAGGATTAAGTGATGACGCAACTTTATTTGTTATCGATAGGAATACTATCAAAGAATTCCTAAGAGCAAAGAAAACAAAAATCCGGGAAAAGGTATAGGATATACACCAGACCGGTCCCTTTTATGATCACTATAGCTTATTTAGGTAAAAATGTTCTTATAGTTATAATAGTTCCAAAAAAATCTTTTTTTCTGAATAAACCTGATTTGGTAAAGGATCTCCAGCTCAGCAGGAATATATTAGTTCAATTAGGGAACAGTACAGATTTTCAATTAAACTAGTTGAAAATGGATATCCATTAGCCAATTCTGACAATCCGTTATAATTATAATTACAAAAAGAACATTCTGAGCAAATTATTCCAAAACAAGAAAGCAAGGCTACCGAAGGTTTTATACCCTTGCAGTTATACAAAATAGTTATAAAAGTTCGATTTTGATTAAACTTTATTACACTTAGATTTGGATGTGGTACGCCTGATAGCTATATCTTGAAATATAGCGAAAATCGGTCGATAGGCTCCATAACAGCTATACGATATATCATTCCGATCTGGCCCGTTCCGACTTATTTAAAGAGGGCAGAAATAAAAAGCTTGTGAGCAAAGTTTCATGATGATAGCTCAATAACTGGGGGACTAATTTGCGTTGCAACAGACAGACGGACTGACTGATTGTTCCTATAACAGCTATAGAATATAAACGTCTGAGATATTTAAATGGAAAAACTAAGGGCGGGTTACTGTGTAACATTAAAAAGTATTGATAATGTGCGGTATTTCCAAAAACAAAACAGGTTTGCATACAAAAACCCAGATTTCAGCCGATTGTTCCTATGGTAGCTATATGTTATAGTGGTCCGATTTTGATACAATTTTGACAACATATTAAGAACGTAATAAGAATAAGATTTGCCAAAAACAACAAAAATCGGCCGATAGCTTCTATGACAGCTATACGATATATCGGTCCGATCTGGCTCGTTCCGACTTATTTACAGCGTACAGCAAAAAGAAGCTAGTGTGCCAAGTTTGCGTTGCAACAGACGGACGGACGGACGGACGGACGGACGGACGGACGGACAGACGGACATCCATTTTTCGACTCCTCTGGTGATGCTGATTCAGAATATATATACTTTATAGGGTCGGAGATGTCTCCTAAGGTGCGTTGCAAACTTCTGGCTAAAATTAATATACCCTCTGCAAGGGTATAAAAAAACGTATGATATAGAGTATTCTTAATGCACAATGTTGTGTTTTAAGCTTGTATAAAAGCTAAGATGGTCGGACATACAGACAGACGGACTTGGCTCAATTGACTAGGTAAATGTTTCAAAGCAATACTTTATGTAAATACTCTACCACGCCTCTACAAACCTAAGGGCTTAACTCAATAAATATCGTTAAACATAATGAACAATTCTTTAATGCGTTTAAAATTGCACCCGCTACTCATAGAGTGGAAGGGTATTATAGCTGTGTGCAACCGAAAATGTATGTAACAGCCAAAAGGAGACATTTTTGACCCCATAAAGTGTATACATGTAAGAATAGATAATATGCATATCCCAGACTAGCCTCCAATCTATAGGAGCCGGTTTGCTTCGTTCGTTTGGTACATTGTCATTATTATATGCATAGAAAGTTATGTAGATAACGTTTATTAAATATTGTTCGCACAAATCAAATTTAGTTTATATTTTAACATTCATTTTAATTGTTTCGTTCACTTGTTTTCGACTTATTTCTTTGCGATCACACGCGTCTGTACGCACTCAATTATCATCTCCTACTCTGCTTATTTTTCCCGCTCGCTCACTAGCTCACTAACTCCTAGTTCATTCGCTCCTTTGATGTAGTTCGCTGTTAATTCTATGTTAGATTTTGTTTCTTACAGCTATGTTAATACTGATTTTCACATACATATATTCTGAATATGTATCAACAGCCAATTAATGACGGATAGACTTCCATTTTATACCCTTCGACCATTGAAAGTGGTCAAAAAAGGGTATACTAACTTTGTGTTAATATATGTATGAAGACATGACAGCTCCCATTAAGTCGAATCGATTGAGCCATGTCCGTCTGTCCGTCTGACCGTCTGTCCGTCTGTATGAGAACACAGATCTCAGCTTTTAAAAAGCTACAGACACCAACTTTGGGATGAATGTTCCTATATATACTAGGCAGATTAAGTCTATATCAAATGTTTGATGACACGCCCAAATCGGTAATTTACGATTATAAAGCAAAGTATAAACTTATAACGTTCTGCTTTGGTGTACATAAAGCTAAATGCAATATGAACGTATCTTTCAAATTACAATCCCATCAGAATTCTTTGTCTGATATCATGAGTGTGTTTCCATGTTTGTTACGGATGTTAAAAATTGGGAGAAGAGTATCTTACTGTCGGGTGCGCCCGAATGTAATAATAAAATTAAATATAGAAAACGTCCGCTGGCATTGTTTTAACGCCAAAGTTTGATCTAATGAGTTTAGTAGCGATATCTAATATTTCTTACAGTTGTAACCTGACTGTTGTGTTATGAGTGTTGTCTTTTTCTAGCCAAAGTCAGTTAGTTGAATATTATAGACATATTCTAGGATATCTACATTGTTCTTACGCTGTTTTCCGTTTTTTGGCTATGCACATTCTAAATGTGCAGAAACTTCTCTAAGGCACTGTTACTATCAATGATCGCATGCCATGTACGAGGACTAGAAGTCTGCTTCTAACTGAACATTCTATGCAGCACTTCATTATGCACAGACTCACTAGACTCATGAACATGTCTCGGAATCAAAGCCACCTTTGCATGTGCTGCTAAGGGAGAGGGGCAAATGGAAAATTAGTTTGCCAAACTGTGGAATAATGGCAACAAAAATGATGCAGGCACGCCCCCATCCCTGATTTGCGGAGGGTGCTGGCACTCTCTCAGTCATGACTTTTATTCAGATTTGCAAACACGCTGTGAAAATTTGTGCTGCGCAACTGAAGAGTTTTCCAATAGCATTTTCCACATTTTCATGCCCAGTGCGTGCATAAAACTGCGCTAAATTATCAGCAGCTGGGGCGTGGCACAGTAGGCAGCCCGAGCCTGAGTGTGTGCGAGTGTAAGTGTGTGTGGGTTGTGTGTTTTTCTGGTAATTACAGAGTTTACACACAGCACACTGACACGCACACTCGCACACTCGCACTCGCATAAATTTCGCACACACGCCGCTTAAAAACAAGAAAATTGTGTGTTGCATAATTTGCATTGCACTCACCTCTTCATTATTCACCGTCCATGTGAGATTCGCTGCGGGGCGCGAGTGTCGCGATGTGCAATTGCCCCGCAATATGTCGCCGACCCGATATCGTGGCCGGATCCCGGTTATGAATGGTGCATTGTGCGGTGTCTCTGTAAATGCAACAAAAGTTTAACGTAAGCAGGGGTAGTATACCTCTCCATTAGTGTGTGTGTGTGTGTGTGTGTGTGTAGGTGTTGTGCGTGTGTGTGTGAGTATCTACGTGTGTACACGCCTGTATTTTTAACCATCGATTGTCACTATAGTGTTTGATCTACTGCAGGCAGGCAGCAGGACCACATGTCTATCCAATTTTAGGGCTGCCTGCATCGTCTGTTTTTTACCACCTGCCTCCCTCTCACAGCCTCCCACAGTCCGTCGCAGCCATCGACATTTCGACGTTCGTGTAATGACAGTCGAGGTCTGATCTCTGCGGTTACACAGTCTATAATTGAAATGCTTTTGTCGACGTGCACGTAGTTGGCTTATAAAAGAGTGACGAAGGGGGAAGGACACAGAGACAGAGACAGAGAGTGTATGTGGCTGTTTGCGGAATTTCATTTCAGCCCAAACGGAATAACCCATGTTAGTGGCTTGTAGGCTCAGCTAGAACTGCTTTTTGGACGGCTTAAGGTTGGGTGGAATTTTGACACTATTTATTTGTCAATCTTAAAACTTCTGGCAAAAATGAATATACCCTCTGCAAGCGTATAAAAGCGAAAACACAGGCTAAAGAAGAACAAAACTTGACCTGCCTTTATCATTAATCTACTTGGATAGTCAAGGAGTAATCATAGTTATGGTCCTAATAGAATACCATACAATTGAACGGAAACTTTTATCTTATTAAACTAAGAATCATATACACAAGAAATGCGCAACTTTTAAAAAACTAAATGTTATTTCACATTCCTTAACTACGTTAGTTTAGAACTGAATTTCAAGCAACACTAACTTTGCATAATATTCCTCGATTCAAATAGCCAATCTTCAACCCAATTTGCCACAGTCAGAGCTAAGGAATAATGTCGAGCTAAGTTTGCTGAGTTGGATGAGAAATGTTGCAGGCACAAAGTTTGTTTCGGCTCAGACAAAAGCGTAAACAAGAGCCGGAGAAGTGTTCTCAATTTTCGCATTTCCGCATTAATGCACTAGTTTTACTTCTAGCTCAAACCGAGCGAAAACTTGCAGCAGCAACTGTCGTGTCTTGTTCCACTGCGGAGCTGTCATATGCGAACCGGACACGGACGGGCGCGTTCGATTGGGCAAACCAAACAGACTCGACTTGACTGGAGTTCGAATGTCAAGAGCCACCGAAAGCCAGGAGTCAAGCGGGGCGGGGAGGAGTTGGTGTGGGTTCTCCTTAAAAATAAACTGTAAATTCGAAATGCTCACAAGTCAAGCAGACAAAATACAAACAAATTTACGGACTGCAGATGAAGATGAAGATATTTAAGCAGCCAAACGAAATACCAGAAAGAAAGGAAAAGAAGCTCGGGTAAAACGCTTGAGATGGTCAATAAACTTTTAGCTGCCAGTGTTGGAGTATGCGATTGGATGGGGCGCCATGCTAAAGTGGGGGGACTGAAATTGGCTGTGCGTTCGTCCCGACAAACTTTGACCGTGTGTATTTCATGTTTATATGACCATCTGTGTTCGGTTTTCATATGTTTGTGTGCATTTCCAATTGGTTTTCGGGCAACCGGGCAAATCGGGCCAACCACAAGCCAACACAAACGCAAACACGAACACCACACACACATCCACACTCAGTCACAGATAGAGACTAACAAGTGCCTTAGATTATCCCGTTTCAGGATTATGCCAATATTGTTAAACATTTGCGGCATGCATCATTAAATGCTACGACTCTTGGGCGATTTCTGGCGCATGTGAGTCAAAGCTTAAGATGAGTCGTTTAAAGTAGGTTCCCGAGCAGGATTTTCGACTGTGAGATATAATTAAATAAATTGAGGCAAATTTAGTTCAAATTGCAGAGATTAATCTATCTGATGTTCGTCTTAAGGTGCAAAGGCTTGGCGTAATTGCTCGTTAGGCTTGCGGTCTTTGATTAATTAACCTGCTTGTAGCTTAACTTGGACATGATTACTATCTCAGGGCTGATAACTTAATTAATCATTAATTGATATGGCACATGATTCATTTCGAAGATATTTATTAAATTGCAAGTTCTTCTCTTATTCAATAAACATTCAGTCAGCATATATCCGTATCTAACTTGACTTTTTATCAACAGGGAATGCAACAAGTTCTCTATTTTATCAATATCGTATAAACATATAAGGTTAGAATATAATTAACTTGCAGCAAATTGCAAATCGCTATTTATACCCGGAAGGCATTTCAAAAAATTTAAGTGGTTATAAAAGCACTGGCTAATTTGTCACTACATAATACGTTTTATTATTTCTCACATTGATTAGGTTGCAATCGGATAATAAACATAATTAAATATTTTATATAAACATCATAATTAGATTTTGCTAGCGCCGCCAGAAAGTATGAAGCACAAACTAAAACAAGTGGGTAAGGCTACAGTCGGGCGCCCGACAGTAAGATACCCTTCTCCCAATTTTCCAAATCCGATACAAACCTGTAACCACACTCATAATGCCAAACAGAAAATTCTGCACAAATTTTTTTACTACATATAGCTTACTCGCTCGCACTCATACAGCGACGCGCGTAAAGAGTAAAGCGACACGACGCAACGTCGACGTCGGCGTCAACTGCTCAAAGCAGCGCGTCGGCTGCTGCTCGTACAGAACATTTGTACTGAAAACGTTGACTTAAATAACTTCTGTGTGTTTGGTCCGATCGAATTGTTATTTGGAAGATATGTTTATATTGCACTCAGCTTTATACATACCGAAGCAGAACGTTATGGGTTTAATACATTGCTTATTAATCGCAAATAACCGATTTGCGGGGGCGGTGGGCGTGGCATCAAACATTTGATATAAACTTTATCTGCCTATGATTTTTAGGAACCTTCATGCCAAATTTGGTGTCTCTAGCTTTTTTAATAGCTGAGATCTGTTGTCTCATACAGACGGACAGACGGACAGACAGACGGACATGTCTCAATCGACTCGGCTAGTGATCCTGAGCAAGAATATGTATACTTTATGGGGTCTGCCATGCCTCCTTATGCCTGTTACATACATTTTGCACAAAGTTAGTATACCCTTTTTTGACCATTTTCAATGGTCGAAGGGTATAAATACAATATATAAGAGAGATTATTGAAAACATCAACGTGCAGTTAATATTGCCTTTAGCTAGTCTTCGTTAAAGCCATGAATCTTAAAATATATTTTTAAAGTGTACAGTAAACAATTTCCCTTATTTACAGATGCAGGAAAAGACGTGGCCAATTTTTGATTGAGACCGGAAGATCTACAAAGACCATTCGTAATTAAATTAGCTGAGCGTCAGGCTTAACTGGGACTGAATTGAGAACTGTAACATTCCGATTTAAATGCGAGCCCTTTGTTGTTTTTTTACGACAATGCGTGCTTAATATTGTTAATATTTATTATTGTTTATTTATAAACTGCGATGGCTTTCAATTGCGGTTTCATTGGATGTTTTTACCACTTCTCGCTCCACTTCTCGCTCCACTGACAACCACTGGTCACCTCAGATACAATGTTAAATATTATCCTTTGCTTCAATTTTCATGTCTTTTTTGTTGCTTGTGATGTGCTCTGTTGTGTTCTCTGTTCTCAGTTCTCTGTTCAGTTGTGTCTCTCTTTTCGTTGGGCCGGGTTTTATTCTCGAATATTTTTTTTACTTACCAATAACCTCCAATTCGGCGGCTGCTATTAATGTATGAAATGAGGGCGCATCCGCAGATACTTCGCAACTGTATTTACCGGAAGTGGGCATTGTTACCGCATCGAGCACCACTTGGCTCTCGTTCGAGGCGGTGCGCTGCAAAGGAAAACAGAACGAAAAGTGATGATGAGAGAGTGAGAGTGGGTCAAGCGAGTAACGGGGGAAGGGCAAGATATGTAGCGCATGTAGAGGCGAAATACATTTATTAAAAAATATACAATACCCACACACTCTCAAATAAGTACATATGAGTGTATGTAACTGCGTATAAAAAAATGGAATGCAAACGTATCTCGTGGATTGCTGGCGAGTTCGTGTTGAGCTTCCTCCATAATTAAGAGAGAGGGCTCATAGCAAAAAGAGAAAAATTGGCTGAAAAATGTTATTGAAACTGGTCAACTTAGTGCAGATCTGACAGACTGTTTACCCATGCAATCGGCTTTTTTTCCTTTTCGTAAGCCATGAGTTTTTTCGACTGTTACTGCTCCAGGTGGGTACGTATGCAGTTTATACTATATGTATACATATATTATTGTGTGGGTAAATCGAAAAATGTGAGTACAAAATCAACAGGGTTAAATAATAAAATTGCCCCGTGAGTGTAGTGTTTGGCAAATGGTTTTTTAATTCGTTTTCCCACAACAAGTTTTTTTTGGGTGAACTGCAATGCGTCGAAAGGTGTCGTAAAATTGTACATTCATATATGAAATATGGAATATTTATTTATTTATTATGAAATATACGTGAGACTACAGTGACAGCATTGAAATCGCAGTGCGTGAGATGGTTTGGCTGCTTTATTTATAAGGAATTTTGTATTAATAAATATTTTAAGCCAGCTGATGACGCTGTCAAAAGCACACTGATAAATGAAAACAAAGAAAAGTTGATTAAACATTTAACGAGTATTCCCAGTATTTATGGTATCTCTGTTCACTTGAAATTTGCAAAATCTAGCTAGAACGAAACGAGCACGATTCACAATATTTTTCTAAATATTGGCATTGCTCTTAATTTGCAATTTAAAAATAAATATTTTTGTTTTTCCACTTCACTCCTGCCACACCATTTCCACTGTCAGTTTTTTCCAACTTCATCTTCCTATTGTCACATAAAATAAATAGAATGCCAATGTATTTTTTATATGCCTGAATAATTTTTTGAAATTGTGAAACAAGTTAAAAATGCCAATATTTATTGAAAAATATTGCCCAGCCCGCCAATCCACCGAAACCGAATAGTAGGCAAACCAAAAACAAAATAGGAGGGATAACATTAAAAGAAAAAACGAAAATGAAATTGAAAGATTGCAAAACCTCGAAATAAAATGGGAGCGAACTGTTGTTGTTTTTCCGACTCGTAACTGCCGTCAAGCGGAAGTTAAAAACCGTGTTTTGATTTGATTGTGCATTGAAATGTTGTATGTCTGCTGAACTATGCGGGCTCGTCCCCTCCCCGCCTGGGATGCCTACCCGTCCGGCATATTCACCCTTCAGTTAACTGAAGCATTTTGCAAGTTTCGGGGCGCACAAAATGCAAATGTTTCACATTGTTGAGCCTCTCGCTGCGTTTAGTTTAATTTATTTAGATTTGGTATTGGGTTTGCACTACCAGCCCCTGCCTTCTAACTTCCATTGAAAAAATAAAAGAAAAAGCTCGATAAAAATGGCGAAAACTACATCGACCATCAAAAAACTCTAGTGTTATTTACAGGTTTCATTTAGTTCGCAAATGTTTAAATGTTTGCGAATTCGTTGTGATTTTATTAAAATTGCATGCCCTGAAACAGGATCGCTTAGAAAACATTAAAAGGTAATCCATAAGCCAGCAAAAGTTTATTAAAACAGGGCACTCTAAAGTTTTAAAATGAGCTCTATTTCTCTCTCTCTCTCTCTCTCTCTCTCCCTCAATCTCTTTCTTTCTCTTTTAAACAAATGTGCAGCTTAATTTAAGCCCCATAAAAAACAAGCCAAATAATTTTCAAATTTGTATAGTTAGTTCGGCTTTGGTTAAGAATTTAGGTGGAAATCGGTAGTAGTTTATGAGAGCTTTTTTTACTCAATTTAAGAAACGGGTATTCACTGTCTGGCACAGACTTTAGTTTTCATTTGTGTTCAACGATATACGGTTGAAACACATATGTATTAATATTTAAACAAAGATACAGATTTTGATTTTAAAGATTATATTTATGATTTCAATCTTTAATTAGATTGAGGTAATTGAGTAGAAAAAGGTATAAACTTTTCTGTTAACTTACCCTTACTTTGACACCTGGAAAATGGAAAACCTTCATGGGTGGGGTCTCTTTGGGCGTATATCTATAGAACTCGCGGCGTCCCTTATACCATTTCACAGAGTATAAGCTGTCGTCCTCGATGTTATATAAGCATTTCAGAACTGCCTTTTCGCCACGCCTCACGGCATGGGGCACCCGCACCCGCACATCGCGCAGTGCATTGGAGAACTCTAAAAACAGAAGAGAAAAATTCAATTTATTTTACTATATATTAACATAAATTTTTAATTAATAATATCTGCTTGTTGACAGCATACAAAATTGACCTAAGCAAACAAACCCTTCGGGCTTTGCGATAATACCCAAAACGACACATTAAAAGAGAGCAACAATTCTTTTTTAATTCACAATTTGCATTTTATTATCAATTTTGCTTATTCATTTTTATACCCTTCGACCATTGAAAATGGTCAAAAAAGGGTATACTAACTTTGTCCAAAATGTATGTAACAGGCATAAGGAGGCGTGGCAGACCCCATAAAGTATATATATTCTTGCTCAGGATCACAAGCCGAGTCGATTGAGACATGTCCGTCTGTCTGTCCGTCTGTCCGTCTGTCCGTCTGTCCGTCTGTATGAGACAACAGATCTCAGCCACTAAAAAAGCTAGAGATACCAAATTTGGCATGAAGGTTCCTATAAATCATAGGCAGATAAAGTTTATCTCAAATGTTTGATGCCACGCCCACCGCCCCCACAAATCGGTTATTTGCGATTATTAAGCAAAGTATTAAACTCACAACTTTCTGCTTGGGTATGTATAAAGCTAAATGCAATATGAACATATTCTCCAAATTACAATCCGATCGGACCAATAACACAGAAGTTATTCAAGTCAACGTTTTCAGTACAAATGTTCGGTACGGGCAGCGGCTTGCGCGCTGCTTTGAGCAGTTGACGTCGACGTCGACGTTGCGTCGTGTCGCTCTACTCTTTACGCGCGTCGCTGTGTGAGTGCGAGCGAGTAAGCTACATGTACTTGAAGTATTTGTGCAGAATTCTCTGTTTGAAATTATGAGTGTGGTTACACGTTTGTAACGAATTTAGAAAATTGGGAGAAGGGTATCTTACTGTCGGGCGCCCGACTGTAGCCTTACCCACTTGTTTTATTTATTTTACGTCCTTGCGAATTATTTATCACAGGTATTTTTTTTGTATAACACTCAACCACTAAAAATTACCAAGAAAGGGTATACTAATTTTGTCAAAAAACATGCTTTGGCATGGCGATGAATACGTATAGTAAAATATTTCGAAGTTGGGTAAAGGGTATCTTACTGACGGGTGCGCAGCTCTCGTTACTTATTTATATGGTATTTCTGTGTACTTTATTAAATAAATCCCAAAAACGTTTTATTGACTCGACAATTCTCTGGACAAGTTTAACTCTCGTTGATGGGGCTTAATTTTTCGCCTCTTTTCTGGCCCTGCCGAAATTGCTTATTGATTGTGTTGTGGAATTGATGGAAACAGGAGAAAATCACAAAGAATCGCAAAAAATTGCAAAGTGAACTTTCCGTGTTTTGAATATAAATATTCATATTGAATACTTGCTATATACTGTATGTTATCTGAAAGTAAGTTATCTACAGTTACATAATATTTAAAAAAAAATGAATGAGACTCCTAAGGTTCGAAGTATTGGCACTAGCGGTGAAGTTGCTAAAGCCCAACCATACATACAATAGTATATTGATGATACATGCTATGTTTGACGTTGACATTTGCAGACATGCATCGGTTTGTTTATTATCAACGCGTTTTTAGGCCACAAAGTTTATCTGCCTGTCGCCGTGCATTATAAATCAGCGTATAACAAGTGATTCCGGCGCGAGGAATACAGAGAAAATAATCATTGCTGATCTGCGCCTGATTAAATGTGATGAGATTAAAAAAGTACCCATTGAGTGCCATAAAAAAGGACATAAATAGCGCAAATAACCAAATGTCAGAGCGATGAAAATGTGTAATAAATTATTGCTGCTACATAGCGGTATTATATTTAAATTTTAAAAAGATATTAAACTGCGTTATTACTGTATTACCTAGATTATTATTTCAAATATTTGTGCTTAAATAATTTTTAATTTATGCATACATTTAACATGATAAACATGAATTTGTTGATGTTAAAAGTCAGTTAGTTTTTCATTCGTTTGTTATACTCTTGGGTATAAAGGGTAGTTTTGACTTTACGTAACCGTTTGTAAGCATTACAAAGTATTATATGTATATTCCTGATCCCCATAGACATTCGAATTTAGCTAGGATAGCACACTCATCAATATGGTAGTAGCTCTGTTCTTGTGTGAAATTAGTGGAAAATTATTGCTGAGAGTAACGGCAACGGCGTGCTCAATTCCTCAACAGGGTATCTACTGGCTAGTCAAGGCACTCGACTGTTGCTTCCTCCACTTGTTTCAAGTGTTTATGCCCAGCAATCTCCGCCTGCGCTATAAGTTTTCATTTACTTCCTCAGTTGCAAACTGCAGTAAATCAGTTTATCCTTACTTGATTCCTTTAATTTAACATCACTTATCACTTGCTTGGGGCCTCGCCCCGTCGCTTTCCTGCCGCCCGGCATCGTCGAGGCTGTAAAAGTGCGCCAGCAAATGAATGTCCAAACAGGCAGCACCCACAGAGCCCACAGGGACGGGGTGGGTGTGTAACTGCGCCTGTATCTGCGTGTGTGTTGGGGTGTAACCCTTGCAAATCCCATCAAATAACTGTAATTGCAAAGTTTTTGCCGCTAGACACGAGCGCACGCCTACAGCAGGAACTGCAGCAACAGCTACAGGGAGGACAATGCACATGCAACCCGTCCATTTGTCGGCAACTCGCAATTGCCAGAAGGATTGCTGCAGCAAGAGGGTGAGAAGGAAGGGGGTCGGGAGAGGCTCACTTTGGAGGCGTCCCTTCTCGTAGTCGCTGGGGCACAGCCAGGCAACGTGTGCAATAAATATGAATAACGAGCACAACGTGAGTGGCACACAAAGTAGAAAGGAGCCCCGCACACACACTCACAATCACTCACACTCACACTCACACTCACACAAACCTCTGTCTGAGTTGGGCTGTGAAAAGGCACCTTCTAGTGCGTCCCTCGGCCGGCGATACACGACGATGGCAAATATTTGCCGTGTGCTGCAATCGAGGCTGGGCAACCTGCTCGCTGCTAGCTGTGACTTCTTTTGTTTAATCCTTGTTTATGCAACATGCATGGCATATTTTAAACAGCAGCTGAAGAGAGTGACGGAGCAAGACAGAGACAGGTAGAGAGGGGGAGTGCTGGGGGTGGAGTGCGAGCTAGACAAACGCCTGCCAATCTGGCGCACAAATGTCCGGCAAAGAGTGTGATTTATCCAGCAGCTGCTGCTGCACTGGAAAGATAGATTGGCCAGGGAATTCTAAGCGAAACTGTATACAAAGCAAGCGGCTGATAAGCTCAATAGTTCCACTCACCTGATGAGGTAAGCTGAAGTCCAGATTCGGAAGCTTTAAACCAGTCAGTTGTGCTTTGGTTAATTTAAGTTTTTACTGAACTTAAACTTATACTTAATCTAAATCTTGCTTATTGTGCTCCTGAACATGTGTTCCCCAAAGTGTATTGTGTTAGTTGCAATGTAAAACAGACAAAGGAAGGAATGGTAGCCCCAACTCAAAGTGTCCTTATTCTTAAACAAAATCACTATTCTAGTTAATGTAACAAGGAAAGTTTCAATGAATGCTTATATCTGTAAGAGTGTAAACGCTAGAGCCACCGAACTTAATGGTAATATTAATACGCGGTAGTGATAGTTAGTTTTAGAAGCTTAGCTTATGTCCTCTTTCGCCACCGTAAATCAATAAAATCGTATTGAAAGTTTATAGTATCATTATATACTTGCAGAATTATATATTCATTTTGGCTAGAAGTAAGCACCGCACCTTAGACCTCTTAAGCTATATATTTTCTGAATCAGCATCGGGGAGTTTCGTCCGTCCGTCGATCTAGTATCTTAGTTTTAAGCCTATCATAATCACAATGAATCTTCTACTTATTGCCGCAGGCTATATTTAGTACGGAACGAGTAAAATCGGATCAATATAGATAGCTGCCATACAAACTATTGGCAGTTTTTGTTATTTTTCACAATAACTGACAAATAAACAATCGGACAAAAAAGCTTTTTCATGAAAACCCATACTTTAAAATTATTTATTTGTTAAAAATTGTTCTCTACTTCTAGCCAACTCTTTTACAATGCAGGTGTTTTAAGTACAGGTATAAAATACTTAAATGTAACTTTAAATGAAAAATCTCTGCAGGGGTGTATAATCGGCGTGCCGAAGGTAGCTTTGCTTTTTTCATAAAAGCATAAAAGTTATTAATTTATTGAATATATTTATACCTTGATGTAGACGTTCGTGCTTATATTTTTAAAGTCTTCAATTCGAATTTCTAAATAAAATATAGTTGGTTATATCTATATTTTCTATATTAAGTGGTCATTTGACTGAAGTGAGAGGAAAACTTTACGCTCTCTCCAATTTTTGCAACGTTTTCCCAATGAATTAGAACTCAGCTAATTGAAACTTGAAATGCCAAGGAGACAAACAGAAAACTTGACCCTAAAGGGAGCTAACTGGCCACAGCTCCCCTAGAGGTACTCTTCACATTTTGTCTGAAGCTCGCTCCCTGCTCTTGCTCTGTCCCTTGCCATAGCTCTGCAGCCACATAATTTCGTTCCACATGAACTCCTCAGAAGCAACATTTGCCTCACCAACCGCACAGTTTACACGACGAAAATGTTGGAGTGAAAAGAAATTCAAAACGTATCAACAAAAAACTGTAGAGGCGTGGTTCAAGTGTGGGAGAAGTTGTGGCGAGCGGGATCAACTGCAGGTTTTCTGCCGAAAACTTTCGACGGAGAAGTTTATGAACTTGGCTTAGAGTGTTGCGCAACATCAAGTTTCACTTGGGCAACAGTTGCTGCGAGACATGGCATGCGGCATTTAAATTTTCTATTAGCTTGGCGGCTTCTCAACTGGAACTGCTTCTGCAGTCGGGGCAGGTGCGATCTGGAAACGATGCAGCGGTAAAACGAAAATTGGAAAATCGCAAAATCGGAAGACTGTTGCTGGTCTGAATGGTTGTTATATGTGCGCCCGTTCTTATCGGCAGCTGCCACTTCACACATAGCAGGGGATGGGTGAGAGAGGTGACGTCACGAACGAGGGTGGGGGCTGGCATTGAATGGGGTACGTCTGGCTCCAGTGGCGCCAGATACATCATAATTTGTCGTGACATTCAAGCCATTAAAAATGTAAAATCGCACCAAAGTGTAACTCGATGCGGGTATGCAGCAACAGCAGCCCCGAAGTAGAGACAAAGCATCCCTCGCCTGGGGTCACTTTCCAACACTATTAGTGTCAGCTGCCGACTACCCGCCTGCTTTGTGCACTCATTATTCAATCAGATTCGACTTACCTCTGGTCGAATTTGAGTAAGCACTGGGGTAGTGCTCGTGTCGTGACACGAACAGAAAGCGGAATCCTATGTATTTTGGTGCACAGCGATCGAAGGAGCAAGGTCTTCTGCATCTGCTATCCGGTTTCCACCAGTGTCTACTCAAGTATTTATTAATAGTTTCCATGCGGGACAACTTTCTATACCAACTCAAAAAGCCAACACGCACACATCTCTAACCTCCTAACATATTCCCCCTCCAAAAGCTGCTGCTGACTCACTGACTTTTTCTGCGACACTCCCCCACTCAGACGTCCCACAACACCCCACACTACCGACTGTTTATTCAAGCAGACTCGTCGCCGTCGCGTCGGGGATGCGATTGTCCAAGAGCGGCGAAGAGCATGCGAAGCGAAAGACCAAGCGAGGAGGAGACAGAGAGGCAGGCACAAGGGGGGTCTGACTGAAAAATTGTTGACAATTTTTGCTTAATGCATTTGGATGTCAGTTTTTCGGTGACTGCGACTGCAGCTTCAATTCATACGCTACCCCTGCAGCTTGTTTGCTCCGCACAAACACACTCATACGTTGCGCTGCACATATACACAGACATAAACACACACACACGCACACATACACTGAGAGACGGTCTGTGTCATATGTATGCGCACTTTTCATTCATTTCATGCATTTTTAGCGCTGCCAACACGAAATTGCGACCAAGTTGACGCGTTTTCGCCCCCAAAGCCACCTCCCCTATCCCATATTCCCATCTCCCGCCTCTTTTAGCTGTCTTTGCCGCCTCGTTGGAGCCATTCAAAGCGGCAGCCCCAGGACTAAGGCGTGTTGCAGATGATGATGCTGCTTCTACTGCTGCCACCGTTGCAGTCGGTAGAGGACATTGATGTGGCGTCTCATTGCTTTGTGTGGATTATGAAATTAAAGAGCAAAAGCCCCCGATGCCTCGATGCTTTTGTCCCTATCTTAAAGAGTGCAACTCGTCTAATTGTGCCTCGACTGTTTCTCGCATGTACCTATATCTCAACCACTCCTTCCCGTATTCCCTCCCTTGGGTTTTCCTATTTGCCATTTCATGCTGCATTTTCCGGTCACATTGTCAGCTGCTGTTGAGTTTTCATTAAATTTAATGCATTTTGTTTTAATTGCGAACAGATTGGTGACAACAGCTGCCAATGCTCGGCTTAATGCGCTGTGAAGATGCCACTTGGGGGCACATTAGCGGTCTAGTTAAAGCCAGATTGTTTGCGGAATGGATGCGACCATTGGACCCATAAGGAGACAACAATATAGAGATACTTTTTGCACTGAACATGTTGTTAAAAAGCAAAGTGCGCTGCGTTTTTGCCCGCCTCATACCAATACCAAGAAATACTGCGATTGAAAGTGAATCAAAAATGTGTAAATCACAATTTAATCCAGTACAGTACAGCAAAAATACACAGAATTAATAAGTGATAAGGGAAAAAATACATGAATGGTTAAAAAAAAAACACCAAATCACATTTTGATGAATATTTTACTACTTGGTATGATTAAACGTCGAGTACACCCAATGAGCAAAAGAATATTGTGCACTACTTGTTACGAAACAAGTGAAAAAGCCACTCTGCTATATAAATTCATATTTACATATATAATTACAAATATAATCATATTTACATATATAATTATATATATAATCTGACAATATAAGCGA
This sequence comes from Zaprionus kolodkinae, assembly GCA_018901885.1. Taxonomy (NCBI): domain Eukaryota; kingdom Metazoa; phylum Arthropoda; class Insecta; order Diptera; family Drosophilidae; genus Zaprionus; species Zaprionus kolodkinae. The sequence goes on from JAEIFM010000508.1 coordinate 236,980, forward strand.
GGGTATGAAGAATCGATAGGAGCAAGACGTCTAAGTTATTTAAAATTTCTAAATAATTCATTCAGTTCGTAAATTTATTATTTAATTTATCATTTAATAAATACAATAACACTCAATGATTAGGGTTAGTTTAACGAACTTAATATCATACAAATAACTTTATTTTTCCCTTATTTACACCATACTTCATCTAATATTCCCTTATCAAAAGACACATGCTGAAACAAAGTTAAAATAAGCTAGGTCATTAAGATAACAAAAAGTTAAGAGCTCTACACAATTATGATGCATTCTGAGTTGCTTTTGATGCTAAATCATCACCTTTTTTTCTTGTTTTTCAGTACAACACTGACAGAGTTACATTTATTTATATTGCTATTCCAACATTTTCTTAAACTCTCTGTTGAATGTGTTCGCTAAATAGACGACTCTTACTTCAGACCGAGCCTTCTTTCGCCCAGTGATTGATATCGTACACTTTGATTTGGCTTTTAACATTCATTAACACTTTCTGGAGCATCGCTGTCGATGAGTGCGCTTACTCGCCTTGCCACGCTCATTTACACTGTGAAAGCACGAAGAGCAAGCGGGCGCACAGACCAAAGTATCTACAAGATACTCGGGACCAACCTTGGCCATTTATTTAAAACTAAATAAGACAAGCATCGCTAAATCGCCAACTAAGCTCATAAAACCCCACGAACAAGTGCCGGCAAGTGAAAAGCGACGCCGCAAATGTTACGGCAAAGTGAAAAAGTAAAAAAGCTGAAGAACGAGCGAAAAAAGAGAAAAGCGAGTGAAAGGGGAAAATCAAATAGGGCCAGGGTGAAATGCTATGAAAAAGTGCAAGGGATCAAACAACTGAAAGTAAGAGACACTCGGCATGGCCAAAAAATAAAAAAAAACCCATGCAAAAACAGGTCGAAAGACATGGAAGAGCAAGGGAAAACTGTAAAAAGTGAACATCGTTTCGTGTTGCAGTTCCTTGTTGCCCCTCCTTCTGCCACTACTCCCCCACCTCCTTGTCCCTGCTTTCCACTAGTTTTCCCTCGGTGAAGCGTTTCTAATCTAACACAGAAAATTGCGCAAGAATTTGTTGCAATGAGCTTTTTATTATCCATTTGCAACCCACATGATCTCACACCCCCACCATCGCATACACAAACTCCCATACAACACACACTCACAGACATGTGTGTATGTGCGCCTTTGTGTATGCAATGCTTTTTGGATTTAACACTTATGCATTTCTCTCGACGAAAAGGAAAATTGCAACGGCAGCGTGTTTTCGGCTAGCGAGCCGTGTGCGCAGGTGAAAATTTATACCCTTTACTTTAATGCATGGCTGGCACACACTTACACTCACACTCGACACACACCCACCTCGCTTTTGTTGCGGCCCACTTTGGCCTGGCGCAGTGTTCAAATTATTTGCGGATTTGTTAAATTTGCGCAGTTCCTTTTTCTATATAAAATTACACAGTTGCCACAGCGGAACACGACTTCGGTGTGTTAAACGCTCGTTTAGACTGCCGATTTGCGATAGTTTTTAAGGAAGAAGGCGGGTGGAGAGGAAGCAAGGGTCATGTGATTATCACTAATTTTGCCGACTCTTGTTGGTTGACTTTCTGCACCACCTGAGCTTGCCATTTGTGGAGTAGTAACACCCAGAACCGCAAGTCAGTATATTTTAATACTAATAGAATATTTGTTTGAATTTAATTAGATTTTTAATTAGTGGTAGTTATCGTTAATATTGGTACTTGAAACTTACACTTATACCTAGAAAAGAACAAACTTGCTAGGAAGAAAAACACTTTTACAAAGTGTTGCAAAGTGCATTTTCTATACTATCGATTTACCTATAACTAATATCATCGATACGAATATTTTGAACTTCTAACCAAACGAACTATTTAGTTATTATGATTGTTGTTTACCCCCAAACTGTTTTTAGGAACAGTCATTAATCGAAGAAAACATTCGATGCATCAAAAGCGTTACTCAACCACCGATACAATCGATTGCAGTATGATTTCTTTGCAGCACTACTCATCCCCAGTGTGATTACATAGTAAATATATGCACAACAATTTGCAGCTCGCTTTTAATTAAACTAATGCTCTGCTTGAACTTCTCTTGGAGTCTACTCTCGGTGGAGTTCGGTTTCTAGGGCTCTCAAGTTTACTTGTCATGTGCCCGCAAATGGGTACAATAACAACGAGATACACTACAAAAGGCTAAGTTAAATTTATAGGCATTGAGCCAGGAATTGCAACTTCCGGCTGTGACAGCACACTTTCTTGCACACATGCCTCCCACACAAACACACACACATGTTCAGAGGACATTTGGCATACTCGCATGCAGACAGGGAAAACTTACAGCTACAGTTACATTCTCTGGCAACTTCATTTGAGAACGCAACGGAACTTTAGAGAGAAGTTCTCGACGTCGACGTCGACGTCGACGACAACGACAAGATAAAATATAAATAGCTGAGATTGTTGGCGGGAAGGGGGCGGCAAAGAAGAGGGGGCTCGCAGCGGAAGTACCACTGATAGCCTTCACATGCTGAAGATTTACTTATTAATGCCAGCCTGAATGGCATCCTGGCAAGAGGACAGTCACACAGTCACACAGACACAGACGAGCGGACTGACAGACAGACAGTGCTGCCACCCGCTGAGAGAGTTTGTTTTGTTTTGAAGTTTCGTTGGTTTTGGCTCCGTCTTCGCTTAGTTTCGGGCCCGGGGTCGTACTTGGTCTCTGGCTCGGTCTCTGGTTCCCCACTGACTCTCGACACCCTTCTGTGCTTTCCGACATAATTTGTGCCCAGGAGTAGGCGGGAGGGCCGGAAGACCAAATGTAAGAGGGCGCTGGGACAGTCTGTTGCTTCATGCTTTTAGTGACTGTGACAGTTTTATACGATTTATGTCATGGTAAATTAAAAATTACGCGTACCGCCTGTCGTCTAATGTCGAGCAAGAGTCTCTCTCCTCTTTCCCTTTTTAGCTTCCTCCCCTAGCAGGATAATACAGAAAATTGGGTAATAGAATCCCGTCGAGTGAGGGGTCGCATAACCGTTACGTAGCAACTGCTGCCAATCTGTGCTCCCCCATAGTTGTTATCTTCATAAATTTATGTCTCTTATGATAAATGAAAGTATACGCTTTGCGTTTATCCTAGACTTTGGCATATCTCATATATATCAATTGAATGAAATTAGCATTTAGAATTCACTTCACGCTTTAAAATCAAAACTTTAAAACAGCTAAGACAAATAGCTAGTTATTTCAGCGACTGTTTCCTCTATATTTGATTAGTTCCTTGGGAAATGCAACCGAATCAAATTATGCCAATTGCTCAACTTCAAGTTTACTTTGTTAATTAACTAGAGATGACAGCTGCTACGTCTCCGAACGTGCAACAAACATAAATTCTTCAATACGTGATTTCTATTTATATGATATATATGATGTTGAGGCTCAATTCATAATAAACTATCACCATCGATCTATACTATCTTCCATAAACGCAATGGGCTTTACATAAAAGTAGGAAGTCCTCTCATAAATTGAAGTTTTTGCTAAAGGTATGCAAGTTAAGGTAGGTCATTTCTTCATTGTTAAACATTTTGTATTTGTTTGTAATTATTTTTTAATATTTATTTGTTTATATTATATGCCGAATCAAACCACTATATAATATAGCTGCCATTCTTTGTATTTATTTGTTAAAAAATATTCTCAACTATTACCCTAAACTTATACATTGCAACTACCCATTAACAGGTGTTTGAAGTTAAGGTATGAAAGACTTAAAGAAGGACATATAATCTATAATCTTCGGAGTGTGGAAGGAAGCTGTACTTTTACACCTACTTAGCATTTAAAAGACCGGGTCAAGTGAGCGAATCGAACAGACGTCGGCCTGGCTTATTTAAGAAAAACATTAATAATTGTATATTGTTTCTTGTTTTGGTATAATTTCATTATTGAATGGTAATAGAACCAACCTTTTACTATATTATTATTTAGAACGATAAGTTCCTCTGTCACGAGTCCATCACCCTAGACAAACCTCAAAGTCAAACCGTGGCCAAATCTAGCTAAGTCTCGCTAATTTCCACCCCTTGTGTGAGTGCATGCATGCCAAGCATTAATATATAAGTTGAGGCGAATCCTCCACTTCAATCGATGCCTGAGGAATGCCTCGACCGCTCCTCTTCATCGACGGTTTCTGTAGCGTGCCAGGGACAAATTTGTGCCTGCTCAATTGGCGGTTGTCTGTCGGTCTGTCGGTCTGTCTGCTGTCGCCTGTCGGCTGTTGCCTGTTACCAGTTTCCCGTTAGTAGTTGCAGTTGCTAGTTGGCAGTTGGCAATTGACAGTTGCCTGTTAGCTGTTTGCCGGCAATCAAAACGCATTGCCAATCAATTGATTTATACGAAATCGGTGCTCATGTTTGATTTGCAAATAGCTGTCATTTGGTTATCATCAAGTCGGCCAGTGTGGCGGCCAGAACCCAGACATGTCTCCGGCTCTGGCTCCGTTTTTGTTGCATGCATCATTTCACAGGAAATTTAATTTTGATTTTATTTACAGACCATTTGGCAAAACGCTTTCTATTTATTTTCATCCATCTATTTGTGTTTTGTCTTTGTCAATGACAGTATTTGGGTGTACACCCAAGGTAACTGGGATAACTAAAGTTTTGATTTTCCGCTTGCTTTCAAAACATTGTTCAGTGAAGTTGTAATAGATTTGCAAATTGTTTAGTTTCCCAATTGTATTTGTTATGCAGAGAAGCCTATTGATTCGTTTTGAATTGATTTTTGTAAGTGGCTTAGCAGAGCGCTCAAATGGCCATCGAATATTCTCTTTGAAGAGTCTACAAGATCCAACTGAACTTGAGATACTTCTGTTGGCCTAAGCATACACTTTATAAAACTAAATAATGTTGCGCAGTGTTTTATAGGTTTTCTGTTTGGTTTTCGGCTGCCCAGACTCATGTATATTATTAATTATTCAGTTCAAAAGAACTTACTCAGCTCAATTCAATGGCATGAAGTATTTGCTTGAAGTAACCTAGAAAGCCAAGGGAAAATCCAATAACAAATGCATCAAATTGATACATATCTAAGCTATTAGTATTTGCTTAAGTCAGCACAGTGAGTCTCAATAAATATTCGACTTGCGATGCTGGGTTCAATATTTAATATCGAAGATTGTTCAAAATAAAAACTAAAAAAAATGTAAATAAACAAAGCCTGCTTGTAAGTAAAACAATCTAGATACATTTTGCGTCAAACGAAAATATCATAAAATATAAAAATAGTATGGCAAAGAATAATAAAAAGCTAACAGAGAAAGAGGACAAAGCAGTGAAAGAAAGACAGAGAAAGAAAGAGAAAAAAGAAAGAGAGAGAGAACATTTCAGAGATTCTGAGGGATAAGCATGCTCTCCTATGTTCAGCACGAAATTATTACACAAGCACACAGAGGACTCTAGCCACGTGTGTGTGTGTGTGTGCTTGGTGCGTGTGTGCGTGCATGAGCGTCTGTGTGTGAGCTCAAAACAAGCATATGAGCTGCTTATCAGTTTACTGTGCTTGCTTTATTGTTTTAATAAAATTACTTTTCCCACATGAAGCAGCAAGCTGAGAGCGGGCGGGAAGCTGAGTGAAACAGGAATCTAAAGCGGGGGAATTGCGTACCGCGCGCGTTCAGGATAACTTTTATGGCTGATGCTCCAAGGGCTTACATAATTCTTGGCAAATAAGTTGCATGATACAAAAGCGCTGGTTGAAATACAATTTTACTCCTGGAAATTCGAGTGCAACCCATAATTGAATTCTTTTTCGCCCTGAATACCCTATAATAGTGATAGGGTGGGTATGCAGCCTGTTACCAGGCGGCTACTTTTAGATTCCCTATAATCTACATATCTAATACTTTACAAATTTGTGTGGACTTTCAATAAATTATAAGTGGCTTATCCATGTTATAAGGTAGAGTATTTAGGAGTACTTTCAAATCATAGTGACTATATTTTGCTCCCGTATACTTATGTATGATTTATTATTTATTAAATTATTATTTATGGCATTAAGTAAAAATTAGTTTATCTCACTTTTGTAATATAGCACCAAAAAATGTAAATGGAAATATTAATATTCAAGTATTGTATTTGATCTATAGTTGCTAAGCAAAATTAATCCGCTAACATGTTTGGTTAGTGGGCCAATTATTAGACTACACAAGCCAAATGGTACACATAATGTGCTATATAAAATTATAGTTTTGTTTTAATGAAACTGAAATTGTTATTCGAGAACATGCACTTAGCAGTTTACCCTAGTTATTGTCTCATTCTGGCAATTTCCTTTTCTTTGTCCTTTTCCTCTTTCATCACATAAAATCGACATCAGTTTGCCGACTTGGCAGTGTACTATAAACATCGCATGTTCAGCTATAGCGACATCGTCACGGGAAGTCGAAATGTTCTTAATGCAATTTTCACTTAGCCCACGCTTGGGGCTGCACCTATCCCCAACCTTTGTGGGACCCTCCTTTTTGCACCTGTTCTACGCTTGACGTAATTACTAAATACTTTTGGCGCTTGTGTCCAGACTCGAACTACACGAACGCTTCTGGCGAGCTGAGCTGAGCTATTTCTTTTGTCTTTGGCCGTGTGGATTTCTCTCGCTCTCTTGCTTTCTCTCTACCGTTCTCTTTTACCCTCTGTAGGTTACTTATTTCTGTATCGGCTAGGATTTGCGGCCACAAATGTTCGTGCGGGTTTGTTGGAATTTGGCTCGACTAGCTTTTATTTTCCTCTATTTTCCCGTATTTGTCTGCCTCGCTTCGGTTTTTATCGCTGTACTTCCTCTTTTCCCTGCCTAGCTGACTCTATTTCGCTCTTCTTTCCCTGCTTTTTTATGCCACAGGTCTATTTTGGTTGGCATTCCTATAGTACAAGCGTGTGCCATGTTTATTTTTAATTAATTTTCCTTAAGCAGTCTAAGCCTCGCAGCCAAGACAGCCACTAGGGGACCTTCGCCAACGGAACCAACAAACACAGCAACAAACCAGCAAGAATGTCTGTGGATTTTCCTTTTTTCTGCTGCTGTTAATTTTTGCAATTTTCTACTTAATTTCTTCGCAGCTTGTTTTGCTGCGGCTGCCCAATTTGGTTGCTTTTCTACTTTTGAGGTCGACGTCATAAATGTTAATGGCGGTAATTGAGTGTGGAGAACAAAGACAGAGCTCCGATTGGGGCCACGATTAGACTCGGATCGGTATTCGCGTTCGGACTGTGATGCTGCAGTCCACTTGGTTAGACAAACGAAAGTGTCTGCAAATAAAAATAAGCGACGAAAGCTACAGTCCAGCTGGCACGGCTGTAAGATACCCCACACTCAGCGTATTCTGTCTACAAATACTCTTCAGTCACCTGTTGTTGCCTCATTTTTACACACACATGCAACGACGATCACAGACAGTGCTGCTCGGAAATGTGAGGAAACAGAAGCGTTCCTGCCTAATATGGTGTTTCTTACTTTTATAGTTACTGAGTGAGATCTGCTTGTTTACAGAGTCAGTCAGGCATTCGATTCGATTGACAGACAGGTAGATAGACAAATAAAATCAATATGATGATGATCAGGAATATATATATGTACATAATGTCGCTCCAAAGTCAGCCCACGCACATTAACACAAACCAAGAATACCTTATCTAAAAGTTTACAATGCTCGAAGGGTATAACAATGGACATTATTGAACTAAACTCAGAATGCAATTACCCGAAAAGAGAGAAAATAAAGTCAGTGTCAAGCAGGAAAATTGAGAGAGATAAAAACGTAAAAAATGCTATTGTTAAGCATCAAAAATATAAAAGTTTATTTGATTGAAAAGTAAGTAGAAATATCCCCATATACCTAAACATTTAAAACAAACGCATCGGCTTAACTTTCTTTACATTACAGGCAATTTGTATTGAGTTGAGAAATTTCCTTAGGCTTCTTCTGTTCCATAATAAATATTTTGGGTCTCATCAGGCATGCGGCACATTAATTAAAATACTTAACTATTTCCACAGTTTCTGCCAGCTGCTTCGGTCAGTTATCTCTAAATATTTGAAGACCTTAAGAAATGTGTTATATTGATATAGAAACATTCTCCATATGTACTTAAAGTATGCGGGAATTCCCAACAATTCAACAACATAAATAAATTAGTTAATGTAATTGACATTTTTGTTCGTTCCTCGGAGAGCGCAACTCCTTCGCTCCTGACTTCTCTGACAATTGAAAACTTGTTGTGTTCTTTGGACTGCGTTGCCAAGCAAATGGATTATTGTGAATGAAATTATAGTGAATAGTTTATGCGGTAAGAAGAGGAAAACGGAGGAAAGCAGTCGGGAGGAGGTTGAGAAATCACTGCAAGATACAACACAGCGAGATTTTTGCGATTGTCCACAGTCCGCTCGTCTGCCCTGGGGAATTTCAGATAATTTCATTTCTCAGTTCGCGTTGACAGACGACTTGAACGGAGCAAGACTCCATTTATTATACGGACATCAGAGCAACCAGAAAAAGACGATAAATGGCAAAGAGATAGTGAGAGACAGAGTGGAAGGAATAGCTAAAAAAAAAAAGCCAAAGAAAATCCTGACTTGCAGGTGTCACTCGGGACGCGTCAAACGGGCAATTAGCTTAATTCTATCAGCCAATAAAGCCGAGTTAATTAAGCGTCTCCCAGCCCGTCAGTCTCTCAGTCCGTCACTCCTTCCGGCTGTCCTTCTGCCTATATCAATTTCCAAAAACCAAATTAATCATTTATACTCTCATTATACTTTAAACGTTGCTAATTTCGACTTAATTTGACCCACTCTTCCGTGTCGCGCTCCTTGAGTAGCCTCAAGATGGGTGTGAAAAGTGCCGCCGTTTGTCATCTACTCCACAGAGGAGAGTAGAGTGAGGGAGGAGACAGACAAGGACAGAAAGGTGTGCGCTCTTTGTGGCTTGGCCCACGTTCTCCACGCGTCTCTCGCCCCGACAGGGATGATAGACGAGACGTGCTCGCGTCGGTCCGGCGCTCGTTTCTAACATTTAAACCGGCTTCAATTGCGCTTGAAATTCGCGCCATTAGCGGCACGCAGCTAAATGAAACTGGCTTAGGCCATTTCGCCAAACTGTGTCCGGTGGCAGGTGGCAGTTGGCAGATGTCAGGTGGGTAAAGAGTGAGGAAATAGGCAGAGCAGGACTCAGCAGGCGAGTCATGACAAGGATCTTAAGGGATAAGCATCATATGTATATGCGGCTTTACTTGGCTGAATAGGAAATTGGCCCGCATATCAGAACATATGTATGTGTATCGTGTGCATAATGAATACACAAGCTATGAGTACTAACCACAATATCACAGCGTCTATTAATTTTAATTATACCAATCACATCTAGTAATTTTTTTTACTAAACACATATGTACATTTATTACGGCAAACATGTCACTACGTCTATAGGCCCACTCCCGCTGGAATTTTTTAGTAATCAAAATAAAACACGAGCGTTAATTGAGGGCTTACAAACTGCTGTCACAATCCTCAATCCACAATCCACTCCGCACAGCCAGCAAACACAGCGGGTTAAAAAATCCACGTAAAGCACTCAACAAAATCAGTTTAATGAATAAAATGCCAGAATTGTGCGCTGACCCACACATACCCAAACACTCACGTACACACACCCACAGTTACTCACTCGCTGTGCCTCAGTGGGCTGTAAATTTGTTGGCAATGTAAAAAAATAAAGGAGAGCCGCATAATTTCTGGCGTAAATTCAATTTAGACTTTTTCAACAAGTGATAAAAAAATCATCGCGGGCTGCAAACGCGTGTGCGCATATTAATTTGCCCTCCTTGCCCCTCTCCCTGTGCTCCTCACCCATCGGCCTTGCTGTCTCTTTCCCTTATGCTGTGCGAATACATAAAATAGAAGAGGAAAAGTGCAGCAGGCATAAAATATTAAGGGAAAAAAGGGAGCCGCATTCAGTGGGCTAATTTCAACCGGAAATCGTATGGCGCACACTTCCGGTTGCCAGTATGCACTGTACACATGGAGAGGCGGAAGCAGGCTGGTAGGGGGCTAGACGGAAATGCGTCTTGTCAATTTTATTGGCAGCGCGTCAGATTGGCCAGGGTTGCCTAGTGCTGGCGCATAAATAATAAATATGACGAGTAGTAAATGTAAATGCGCGCACTGAAACTGCCATCAATTCACAGGCCCAGCTGTCGTTCCTCCCCTTTCTTCCATCCCCCCAAACCCTTCTTGCTCCGCTCATGACATTTAACACTTTAGCAAACGGGCGGAGTCGCCATTCCACGCGCCCATTCAAATGCACTTGAAATTCTGAAGCAACAGCTGCGACCTGCTAAACGAGTTGCCTTTAATGCGCGCGAGAGTGTGTGTCAGTGAGTGCCGGGGTGTGGGTTAAGGCGAGTGTGGGGCAAACTTGTTTGCAGCAGCCGCGTGAAAAGCGCCAAAGCCAAATTAAATAAGATTTGTTTGGCTGCCATTCAAGATGCGACTGTGTGTGAGTGTGCCAGAGTGTGTTCGTTGTGTGTGCCTGTCACTGAGGGTGAACAGGTCAGGCTCCAAGTTTTGCTGATGCCAAACCGACGCGACTTAACGCCCCGCATTTTAATGAGCCAACGCCAACGCCAACGCCAGCGTAAAGGGCGATGGCGAAGGCGCGTCCTGCGAAGTGGGGCGTGGCTAACGTTTGTTTGCCAACAGAATTGCTTCAAGTTCAACGGCAACAACAACAACAACAACACCAACGACAGTAATAGCAAAAGCTACAACAACAATATGCGAAGCGCACAAACTTTTTATCATGACGTCTTGGCCTTAACTTCGGTCTCAAGCACTTGCCACATTGTCACCTTAAGGCCAGGCCAAATTGTTGTTGCTGCTGCTGCTGCTGCCGTTCCTGCTCCAATTACTGTTGTTGTTATTCCCGCTGCTGCTGCTGCTGCTGCTGCTGCTGCTGCTGCTAACCACGTTTATCACGCTGCACGATAAATATGTGTGTGTGTTGAATGCGGAAAAGTTGTTGAAAATTGAGTTTTGTGTGCACTTCGCTTCCCCATTGATTTGTGGATTTGACTTTCCTTCGAACTGCGTTAGAAATTGTTCATGGTGCTATCTTGGAAGAGTGCTTTGGGACACGCTTTGTGGGATCGTATACAGGCCTTTTAGGGTAAATAGCAGAATAATTGTTTGAACAAATGCCAAATTCAAATGACTAACCAGAAAATGTTTTGCAAACTAAGAAACACATTGGGGCAGTACAGATACATTCGAATCTGGTACATACAAAAGTCCCTGAATAAGTATATGTATGCAAGTATTGGCTCAATTAAAACAATACAAAGCATATTATTATGCTCAAAATATTGTTGGTATACACTGCGCAACATATTATTCGTGCGCCTTACTAAGCTCTTTTTATGTAAGATTCTAATCTCTCCAGGCTAAAGCTATGCACCTTTAATACAACATAATTTGATTGATTCATGAAATGAAAGGACTATAATTCATCTATCTTTTAATAACATTGCAGAGGCTATTAACTTTTGCAACGCACCTAAGTAGGCATCTCTGACTTCATAAACTATACATATTCTAGAGATTTGTCTGTCTGCCCGTCCGTCTTATCTATCTATCTATCTTCAATCTTCGATCGAAGGCAGCTTTGCTTTTTTCTGTTAACGGTGACTTGCATAACTTCGATGTTTATTATCTGATCGATCTGCAATTTTAAGGATAGGTTCATATCGTATTTATCTTTATATTGAGGGGCGGTGGGTGTGACATTATCTGCATAGGATATGCAGGAATCTTCATACCAAATTTTGAATCTCTAGCTTTCTTAATAGCTATGAATCTAGCGCTCATATAGACAGACAGTCATGGCAAGATCGGCTCGGCTAGCACGAAAACTTATTTATACCCTTCGACCACGTTCAAAAAAGGGATACTAACTTTTTGCAAATATATGTAACAGGCATGAGGCGTGGAATACTCCAAAGTAGCCTAACCGACTTTTTATACCCTTCGACCATTGAAAATGGTCAAAAAAGGGTATACCAACTTTTTGCAAATGTACACGGATATAAAATAATGTACACATTATAATATCTTTGAAAGTTATTATATATTCATAATAGGTTCCATTTGACTCAACACAATGTTTGGAACGAACAACCAGCGCATGCATAGATTTTATATGTCATTAAAAGAAGTGTTCTTGAGTACCTCGGTTACGGCTGCTTGAATGGCTGGGCTATCATCATAAAGTGCTCCCTTCATCTTGGTTTTCAGTTTTGGATATAAAAAATAGTCACATGGTGATAGATCAGGCGAATACGGAGGATGGTCGATGAGAGAATTCCCTTTTTATACCCTTGCAGAGGGTATATTAATTTAAGCCAGAAGTTTGCAACGCACCTTAGGAGACATCTCCGACCCTATAAAGTATATATATTCTGAATCAGCATCAACAGAGGAGTCGAAAAATCGATGTCCTTCTGTCCGTCCGTCCGTCTGAATGTTGCAACGCAAACTAGTCTCTCAGTTTTTGAGCTATCTTCATGAAACTTGGCACACAAGCTTCTTATTGCTGCACGCTGTAAATAAGTCGGAACCAGCCAGATCGGAGCGATACATCGTATAGCTGCCATAGAAGCTATCGACCGATTTTTGTTGTTTTTCAAGATATTGCAACAAGATTTGGCAAATCTTATTCTTATTACGTAATGCGCTGTCAAAATTGTATCGGTCCACTGTAACATATAGCTGCCATAGGAACAATCGGCTGACATCAAGGTTTTTGTATGCAAACAGAAACCAGCAGCAATCCAAATGTATTTTATATTTAGTATGTATATATATATTTTATATATATATATATATATATATTATATTATATTATTATATTAGCCGAAGGTAGCCTTGCTTTCTTATTTTGGTCTATGTTATATTTTTTTTTTTTGAGAAATATTTATTTATGTTTTACCAATAAATGCGTCTATATACGCACACATACATTCTATATGTTATGTTATGTTATTATACATCCCTTTACATGTAGCTACTCAAATCCATAGTAAAGAAAACTCTGAACTACTTATTCCCGCTTGGATTAATCTTTATTTCATGCTGAGAGCATTTTTTTAATTACTTATCGACAATTGTAATCGATAGGCGACTTTGTTGCTTTTTCATCGTGTTACTTACCCCGCTTCCTCTCTGCATTTCATATGCCACCAACCTATGCTGCCAATCAAAGGGGCAACTCGAATGGCAAACCTCCAAAGTCTCCGACCCGTCCCGTTTGCAGGTACATTCGATACATTCGATTCATTCGATATGTACGTGATTACTGCCAACTTTGGCTACTCGCTCTTCATGCGGCTACAATCCAAGAGTATAACGAAAGTGAAATTCTGTTGTGTTGGGTTGCGTTGTGTTGCTGTACGGATATTTTGCAGTTTTTCAACAAACTTTGACTTCCCCCTGTTTTATGTTTTTCTGCTCTTGTTTTTATGGTAAAAGGAAAAAGGGCAAAGGGCATTGTCAAAGTTGCATTGAGGTGCTGGCTGCGAGGAAAATGCAATCAATAAACTTTGATTACTATCGAGAAATGTTTTCAAGTCAGAAGTGTGATAGGTGAAGGCGAACAAGTTTATTAATTTCAAAACTGGCGAGTCTTTAATTTCTGCACCCCACTGCACTTGCCACTCCCCCTACAAGTCCACTTTTCTTTTTCCTAGCCCTCATGGCAACCTGTGGCAAAATATTCATGTAAAATGCTTTCATCAGGTTTTTATTGCTGCGACGTCTGCGAATGTCGGCAATTCATATGTGATAATGCTGATATAGCTATTTAATATGCAAACAAACACTCCCACAGCCACTCACACATTCTCATTCTCAGTCGCACTCGCACTCGCCCAACTACCCGCGCCGGCCTGGGCAGGTGTAGCAGCTCCGAGTGGCACTTTTTATGAATTGTCATGCATTCTATAGTGGCAGTTTAACTGGGCAGGGCATTCCGGGCTGGAATTTCCCAGCGATAAAGCGAATAAGCGAATAAAGCGAATAAAGCGAATAAAGCGAAAACTAAGTGAACTATTCGCCTTGGCGCATGTGAAAGAATTTCAATTGGAAATGGAATGCAAAGCGAGAATGCTTGTATGTGTATCTGTATCTGTATCTGTATCTGTATCTGTATCTGTATCTGTATCTGTATCTGTATCTGTATCTGTATCTGTATCTGTATCTGTATCTGTATCTGTATCTGTATCTGTATCTGTATCTGTATCTGTATCTGTATCTGTATCTGTATCTGTATCTGTATCTGTATCTGTATCTGTATCTGTATCTGTATCTGTATCTGTATCTGTATCTGTATCTGTATCTGTATCTGTATCTGTATCTGTATCTGTATCTGTATCTGTATCTGTATCTGTATCTGTATCTGTATCTGTATCTGTATCTGTATCTGTATCTGTATCTGTATCTGTATCTGTATCTGTATCTGTATCTGTATCTGTATCTGTATCTGTATCTGTATCTGTATCTGTATCTGTATCTGTATCTGTATCTGTATCTGTATCTGTATCTGTATCTGTATCTGTATCTGTATCTGTATCTGTATCTGTATCTGTATCTGTATCTGTATCTGTATCTGTATCTGTATCTGTATCTGTATCTGTATCTGTATCTGTATCTGTATCTGTATCTGTATCTGTATCTGTATCTGTATCTGTATCTGTATCTGTATCTGTATCTGTATCTGTATCTGTATCTGTATCTGTATCTGTATCTGTATCTGTATCTGTATCTGTATCTGTATCTGTATCTGTATCTGTATCTGTATCTGTATCTGTATCTGTATCTGTATCTGTATCTGTATCTGTATCTGTATCTGTATCTGTATCTGTATCTGTATCTGTATCTGTATCTGTATCTGTATCTGTATCTGTATCTGTATCTGTATCTGTATCTGTATCTGTATCTGTATCTGTATCTGTATCTGTATCTGTATCTGTATCTGTATCTGTATCTGTATCTGTATCTGTATCTGTATCTGTATCTGTATCTGTATCTGTATCTGTATCTGTATCTGTATCTGTATCTGTATCTGTATCTGTATCTGTATCTGTATCTGTATCTGTATCTGTATCTGTATCTGTATCTGTATCTGTATCTGTATCTGTATCTGTATCTGTATCTGTATCTGTATCTGTATCTGTATCTGTATCTGTATCTGTATCTGTATCTGTATCTGTATCTGTATCTGTATCTGTATCTGTATCTGTATCTGTATCTGTATCTGTATCTGTATCTGTATCTGTATCTGTATCTGTATCTGTATCTGTATCTGTATCTGTATCTGTATCTGTATCTGTATCTGTATCTGTATCTGTATCTGTATCTGTATCTGTATCTGTATCTGTATCTGTATCTGTATCTGTATCTGTATCTGTATCTGTATCTGTATCTGTATCTGTATCTGTATCTGTATCTGTATCTGTATCTGTATCTGTATCTGTATCTGTATCTGTATCTGTATCTGTATCTGTATCTGTATCTGTATCTGTATCTGTATCTGTATCTGTATCTGTATCTGTATCTGTATCTGTATCTGTATCTGTATCTGTATCTGTATCTGTATCTGTATCTGTATCTGTATCTGTATCTGTATCTGTATCTGTATCTGTATCTGTATCTGTATCTGTATCTGTATCTGTATCTGTATCTGTATCTGTATCTGTATCTGTATCTGTATCTGTATCTGTATCTGTATCTGTATCTGTATCTGTATCTGTATCTGTATCTGTATCTGTATCTGTATCTGTATCTGTATCTGTATCTGTATCTGTATCTGTATCTGTATCTGTATCTGTATCTGTATCTGTATCTGTATCTGTATCTGTATCTGTATCTGTATCTGTATCTGTATCTGTATCTGTATCTGTATCTGTATCTGTATCTGTATCTGTATCTGTATCTGTATCTGTATCTGTATCTGTATCTGTATCTGTATCTGTATCTGTATCTGTATCTGTATCTGTATCTGTATCTGTATCTGTATCTGTATCTGTATCTGTATCTGTATCTGTATCTGTATCTGTATCTGTATCTGTATCTGTATCTGTATCTGTATCTGTATCTGTATCTGTATCTGTATCTGTATCTGTATCTGTATCTGTATCTGTATCTGTATCTGTATCTGTATCTGTATCTGTATCTGTATCTGTATCTGTATCTGTATCTGTATCTGTATTTGTATCTGTATCTGTATATACATATACATACTATTTCCCTCCCTTGGGAATTTTCAATTCTCATTTTGGTAATAATTAATTCAATTATTACACATAAAATGCAAAATATGCTTGCCCAATGTCTGTTGCCAATTTCAATTTCCACAGCAATTTCGGCAATTATTTTATTGTGAAATTTTTCGATAAATTTCTGTTAATAGAGATATTTAGTTACGCGTAATTATTTGTTGGCAAACAAAACAAAAATTACAGTGAATTTACATTTCACAGTTTTCAAAACAGTGTGCTCGGTGACATACCCTGTAATTGTTTTTTTATTAAATAATATTTCATAATAAAACTCATGTATTAAGTGCTTAAGGTGCTATTTAATTAAGTTACTTTTAATGAAATTAAAAGTTTAATTTAAAATAAAACATAAGGCAAAAAAGGTTGTCTCATACTCGATTTATAGCAATTAAAATAATAAATCATGTTAAATGAGCTTTGGCCTGGGTCAATTGAGGCTCAGATTAATTACAATGCATTGCCTCGTAGCCGGAAAAAGGGATAACAGTCGTGCGACCAGGCAAGTCCAATGTTTCAGGTGCAATATGCAGCCATAATTGCTGTCTGCCTGAGGAAGGGATAGAGAGGGAGGTGGGGCGAGGGAGTGAACGTAATAGGGTTAAGGAGGATTGGCCTGGCGTGCTTGCAACGTTTTGTTATTATGCGCCAGGCGTTTGGCACGTAAATTATTAATAATGATTATTAACTATTTGGCCCACGACCTGTGCAGGTAGCACAGTAGATAATGGCTTGCAAACACATACCCACGCGGATACAGGGTGTTTTAACACACATGATATGAGTTATTAAGCTGGAGCTATAAGCAGGCAACGATGGGGAACAAAGGAAGTCATCACCGAAGGTCAAACCAGTTAAAGTGTGTTGAAATTAGTTGATTACGTGGGAATATTTAAGAATATGTAAAGGCTGGGTCATATGCGACTGCTTCTTGGATACATAGATCAATTGTCGTTGCCTGGATTTGCATTTTATTTAACGCTTTGAAATGGATAAGCCAACGACCTCTTCGAACAAAAGGGGTCACCAATCTTTAGTTAAATGACAATTTGCCTTATCATTTTCAAGTGTTTTCTTATGCACAGCAACCGACTCTTCCTACCCCTCGAGGATTGCAATACACCTTTGCTTTAATTAAAACTCAATCTGTGGGAATTGCGAGAGGACGAGACAGAACGGAAGAGAGAGAGAGAGAAAATCAATCGCTGTATTTATTATTGAACCAATTACGGAGCGTTGCGGGGCGTAACCCACTCCTCTTCCCTTGGCAATTGCAGCAAGCACTTGGGTAAGGTACCATCCCTATCCTATCCCCAAGAAGGCAACGGTGCTTGACTCGGCTTGGCATTCGCTTGGCATACTTAAAACTAACGGGCGAATCAGTGGTAAACAGAGAAATATGAATAAACCACTTGAGTGTGTATGTATGCTGAGACTGAGAGGCAGATAGAGAGAGGGAATAGGGAAACTGGATTTGGTATGCAATTTGACTGTTGGGTAAAAATCAAAACAGTCCCGAAGCAGGGGAACAACTATTATTGAATTTGCAATTCGGTGCAGTTTTTTACCAACGTGTGACGAGCCTCAGTCTTCGCCTGGTCTGTGATTGTGTGGGTGTGGGTGTCGGTGTGGGTGTGGGTGTACGGGAGTGTGTATTGGTGTGCACCCAGATCGTTACATAAAATTCATGAAAATCTCACAGCGAGCTAAAAGCCGAAAACGAAAACAAATTGAAGCTTTAGAGCTGACAAACTGCAGCTGCAAACAGCCGGAAGCTTGGGGCCATTTTTCCATTTGTCAAGTGGATGGAGGCGAAGCTTAACAATTTTTGTACGGGTTATATGGTGGAGCACTGAGCGAAAAGCTGGGAAAGAGAAGTGGAAAATGTTGAGGCAGAAAGAGTGGAAGACTGGAAAAGTGCTCGGATTTGGCCATAGGAGTTAAGCGGCTTAATTGCTCCTAAGGTCAATTCTGAACGTCGCGCAAAAAACTGTTTTCAATTTCACAGCACTCTTTCAAGGCGCCCCTCAAATTCAAGCAGCATCGCACAGTGCATTGAAGTAGTACAAATGGACAATCTGGCGTCAATTAATTAATAACTTAAAAACGGAAAATTTCGTATATTTGTTAAATTGATGATTTAATATTTTCACTCAAATCTGCCCCATTAGACTGATATTTCGAAAAACGGACACAGGAACAATCTTTGATTTATGATTAATTTTTGTATACCAATCATTTTTTCAGATATTCCCAGTGACAATTGGAATACAAATTTCACAATCTTTTATTAGGGAACAGATAATTTAATGACTATTTGGATAGTTCCACTAATTCATTTACATATATGCTAAAGGCACAAACTATGAAACATTTTTAAAAAATACATACATATACCTTGAACTTTAAGTTAAAAATAAATACCGAAAAAAAAATTGAAAAGTTTTCCGCGTGACTGTTTTTTGGAATTTTTTCCTTGGGACCACTGTGCAACGGTGGCTGCAACGTCGACAGCAACAGCGAAATTTGCATAATAACAGGAAACAATTTCTATGCGCATTTGTGCCCAGCGAGTGCGTGATAAAAGCATCGACGAGGCAACAGCTTGGACTGAGGCCCACACAAGGTCCGAGTCTAGGCTCGGGTCCGGTTCTGGGAACCGGAAACTGATGTGTTAGTTTGACAAAATGCGACATGTACGCAAATATAGTACAGGTGGATGGCAGCCAAATGAGTGAGATATGTGCACGGCATTAGAAACGGAAATTTGCAGCCGGTAATAGCTATAAAGTTGCTTATTATGCCATGTGCACACATGTTTTTGAAAAATTGTTGGTTTGGTCCACCATAACAGGATTCTCCATAATGAGAGCAGGCAGTGTGAGATGGCATCCGTCATAAGCAAATTTAGAAATAGGAGTAGCTTTAGACTTACTACCCTCAGTATACAAAACTAGTAAGTAACAAGTAATGAAAACAGATAATGAAACCCAGATACCCAGTATTATACCCTTTATCACGAATTTCTCTGCCACCAATTGCTTTCTCGCTTTTTTTACACAAAATCAGACTTTTACGCTAAAGAAAACCACGCCTCGCGACGTCATGGGGATTGACATCGAAGCTATGAACTATGGAGAGCGGTGTCGAAGCAGAAAATAAAGTCCTTAAAAGTTTTCTTAGTAGTCAAAACTATACAGTTGAAGGACGGTGGGAGCGAAATCCTCAATATAGAGACTTTATTTGCGTATTATACATGGAAATCGCCGTGCTGACTTAAAAATTGCATACTATCGTAGTAGCTGAGATCGCAAAGATAATTGAGAAAAACAAGACATTGGCTTATTCGACTCGGAATTGACAAATTGACCAATATAAACCTTGTGCTTCCTTCTGCCTGTCATGACCATCTGCAGTACTGGAGAATAGTAAACTAGTCGGAAAGGCTACAATCACGCGGTGACTGTAAGAGGCCATGGATTTTCCAACCTGGATGTTGAACCTCTTACTTATCGCTTAGCAGTCGACTGTCTTACGCAGTGGGCTACCGTACCAGCTGTAAGCCGATTGGCAAATTGGCTATCTCAATCACACATACACAAATAACAATATGAGAATTTTGCGTACTAATAACAACAGCACGCAAGTAACGCCTCACAGAGCAATAGAAACTACTTCTATGTTTATTATCCGATCAGGCTGAAATTTATAGAATAAAATAGAATTTTATCTTCATGTATCCCAAAGTAGAAAACTGTAACATGAATACTTTGCTTACTGATTAACGGAGGCGTCGAGCGTGGTAACAAACATTTGAAAATAACGTTTCCTGCCTAGGAAATATAGAAATCTACATGACAAATATTGAGTCTCTACCTTTTTTAATAGCTGAGAATCAGGCGCTCATAAAGACAGACAGACAGACAAAATCCATGGTCTAAAAAGGGGAGGGGAAGACAAGTTTGCGATAACCACTGAGATACCTTACACTAGCACACATGCTTTGCTGGTTCTTATTGCTAATTAACTCAATTAGGAAATACAACAATAAAAATGAAGCAGGGATGGATGCAGGGCTCATTGAGAGCAAAACGTGTCTGTCGCCTTGAAATATGCTACGACTAATTTACCGCACACCCAATGAGTGTTTGTAAGTGTCAGTAAGTGCTTTTGCATATGCGTGTGTGTGTGTGTGTGTGTGTGTGTGTGTGTGTGTGTGTCAGTGTCACTGGGTGTGTGTGTACTCATGCTAATGTCGCTTCATAACGTTTATTAACCTGCCATTATCGGGCAGGTCGAATGCACCCACTCACCCCGTGGTTGTTGTAGTTGTGGTTCCTCTCTCGCTGTTGTATATGCAGAGCCCCTCTTTTGTTGTTGATGTCAGGCAACCGTCTGGTAGCTGCACAATTTACACGCCCCGATAAAAATCTTCAGCACGCACCACAACAAAACGTAATTTGTATTTGCATTGTCGCCCACTCCCCCCGTTCTACACCGCAGTGAGTACCTGTGCCGTATGGTAAACATCGCGCCGATTTCCACGACAAAACAACAAGGGCCTAATTAGTCTGGGCCTCTGTTCTGGGTCTGGTCTCTGGGCCCGGACAAGTGTCGGAAATCAGCCGTACACTTGATTTTATTTTAATAAGCACATGGCCCGCACAGCACTTAACCTTGACGCGCTCGCAAATTTGCCGCCAGAGACCCCACTTACTTTCCGCGGCCCCAAGCTCCCTCTAATGTTATTAAACAAAACGATTTTCGTGCATTACTTTGTTTCATTCGATTCGATTGCGGCGAGGCCCATTGTTAATGTCTTAATGCGTTCGTTCGTTCCTGGAATCGAAATCGGTCTGGAAATTGACATTTAATTACAATTTGCCGTAGTGCTCGAGAATGAAATTAGTAGCACACATAAATAATAAAAAACTATTTATCGTACTCGGGCGATAAGTGACTTGATTTCTATTCCACTTAAATAAGTATTAAAGTGCAACTAACCTGTAGATAATTCATTGATTTCCTCGCCCAGAAATCGGAAACTACAACACGGAATTATGCCATCGAGTGCATTCCAATAATTACACATTCGAATAACTTTCCATTAGAAAACAAAGGAACCGTAAAGGGTAAGGTCAATTAACCTTTGAATTTGGCACGATTAACATGTTTTGAGTTCACTAAAGCTTAATAGATTTAAGCCGATAAATCCACCTCATTTCACATTTCTAAACTTATTACATATTATTAAACTTATTTTCAAATAATCTTCGGCACTTAAAAACGAACAAAGAAATGTTAAAACATTGAATGGATTCACATTGAAGCAGGAAAACACAAAACAAATTGGAAAAGCTTTTCAAAATATATACAGCAAGAATATGTTAAGTTACATATTATATAAGTATGTTATTTTAGTACAGAATACTACAGAGACAGAGACCATAGGAATTTCAAGTTAAAAAGATTAGCCTACCTTATACCCTATCGATAGAACAGTATTGTAAAAGGTGCGAAGTTTGGAAATGGAAAAGCTAATGCTCAAGTAATTTTTAAAAGGGAACCGAGAAGAGACACCGATGGTGTATAATAGTAACGAAAATTCCTCAAATTCCCTAGTGCTGACAATCGGTAGTGTTCCCATTAAGGCTATAGGCTAAAGAGGACCCTCAAAATAACTATTGAATAAAACACATTGTTCGCGGTCGTAGATGTATTGCTTTGTATAACAATTGGTGAAAATTATGTAAATCCTCTGAAAGGGTACAAAAGGTCAGATAAGAATTTTACACTGTCTAGTTAAGAGGAAACTTTCTTATACACTTAAACCATTTCATTATCATATTAGGCAAAAAATAACCAAACTTTATATTTAAATGCTTAAAGAAACTTTGAACTATTGATGTACTTTCGAACTCTGCACGGCCTTCAACACTCGTCTAGCAGCCTGAGGCCGTATTAAAGTTTTCAGTGCTTAAAATAAGCTAAACCACTTGTCACGGCCTACAAGAAAAGCCCAAAAATAGCGAAGAACGAAGCACTATATAAATCCTGCAAAGAGCGGGCTAAAAAAGCAAACGCCAGGCACGTTGCCAACATTTATCAAGCCTCATGTGAAGCTCCCCCACACACCCCATCACCACATCACCCCCACAGCACTCACACACAGATGTCATGTGCTAACCAGAACTACAAGAACAGTGCATACACCTTCACACTGGCACACACACACACACACATAGCCCATAGACCAGGCATAGATGAGCCTGTCGCCAATGACAAAGAGTCGAAAATTTCAGTCACGCGAAAGGATTGAAAGTCATTTGATGTATTCACTGTCATTTAAGTTTCAGCCGATAGTGTCCATATTGAATTGAATCGATTGAACCAGATGGCGACAACAACAACGAAACGCTTTCAGATCTCCATTTAAGGCCCATGTAGAGCTGTTGTGAGTGGAGTCTTCTGAGTTTGCTGACTCTCAGAGTTAAATGCATTTAAGTGACATATTCACCATGCTGGAGTCAGAGGCGACTGCGACAGTGACATGTGTCCTGACCGGCCCAGGGTAGATATCGCTCAGTTCGGGTCTCAGCTTATCTCGACTGAGGCTCGATTATGGATGTGTGTGTAAGCTGCAGATGGAATTTAAATCTGGCTATGGCTATGGCGCTACCTGGCAAGAGCGACGGCAACTTCTGATTTATTGAATAAATCAGCGGGGTATGCACACTGACAACTTGCTCAAATATTTATCAGTGTGTGTGTGTGTGTACGTGCGTGTGTGCGTGCGTGTATGAGTGTGTGGTTTTGAAATTTATGTGCTCTGGTAAATAAAACGAGTCTCCGTAGGCTTCCGAAAGCCGCAAGACGAGCGTGGGCAATAAAAAACTTGAGAAAATGTGTGTGTAAAAAACATTCAAGATAAAATTGTACAAAAAAAAGTTGCTATTTATTCTTGCGTTTCTGTGCGTGTGTGTGTGTCTGAGTATGCACACACTTGTCAGCACGCTCAAATCGATGTGTAAACACTTTGGAATTCTCGTAGGAATTTAAAATTCCCTTTGTTTATTGACATAATACGCGTAAATTGTTTAATTGATTTAGAACATTAACACTAAATCGCCTTTCCATTGAATTTAGCTCGCTATCCTTTTATACATTATTTATCAGTGTTTTTGTTTGTTTCATAGTTTTTCTGTTGTTTGTCAAATCTATTAATTTTAATCGCGCCGTATTTCTACGATATAAAATTTAATTAACACTAATTAGCATTTGGGCATAAATAATATTAACACACACTGAAAAAAGTTGCTGATTACGATTAATGTGCATAAATATTGTTTTTATGCTTAATCATAACCGTCGTTGTTTTTTGTTTTTGGAATTTTCTCATGAAAATAACGAGTGGATTAATTTTCAGTTTATGCTTGACATAACATTTCATTACTTAATTTTGCGCATATTTTGATTTTATTTCGATTTAATTTATGCCATTTCTATTAGTATATTTGTCCTTCACCCATTACTCAATTCAAACTATTCTCGTATATGGTTCAAATATCTGTCGAGATGCATTGAAGTCATCAAGTCTGTCCTTGAATGCCAGATGGAAAATTGAAACGAATCAATATAGCAATTTGTGTGCGTATTTCTTGACTCATTTAACTTTGCAATAGTGTTTACTATTGTATATTCATTTTATATGTATGTATTTCAACTTACCGACTGATAAAACCAGTAAAAGTGATGTCAGATAGCACGTGTGTAGAAACATCATTTTGAAGTATTTTGACGGGTCGCTGAAATGAAGAATAATATGAACTTATTTTACTGAATGTATATTTTTGAGATATCTGGAATGCTGTTGGTATTTTACAATGGCAAAATACACAAAGAAGTAACGTAAGTAACAGTCGAATGCGCTCGACAGTAAGACACCCTTTGAAATGCTGTTCAAAACACTCTACCAATTTCCAACAATACCAATTGCATATTCACTCTCACACACTCCTGAAGGCTTTCATGTGTGCCAAATCGTCGAAAAGATAAGGTGTACACTGCGCAGCAAAGCGCAAAAAGAACTGCTCGGAAACACGAAAAATGTTGACTAATGTAAGACTAGCGTAAATGGCTTAATGATAAGAAATTTTAATATTAAGATTTTTAAATTTAAGATTACATTACAGAATATGCAGAATCAAAATGCCAAATTTTTGGTTCTTAGCTAGAACAGTTGCTGAGATCCTTCAATTCAGGTGGACAAACAAACAAATCGACAGGCACATAGCAATATACACGGACAAAATAGCTAGGTCGACATCGCTTTTGGAGCAATAACAATAAAAAAAAAAACTAAAGCTACCTTGAACACGCCGAAGATGAAATACCCTCGCAGAGATTTCTCGTTGAGGCTTACACTTAAGTCCCACCTGGCTAAGTTTAATAAAAATAGCTCTAAAACTGAGAGACTAGATCGTGTTGCAACAGACGGACAGGTGGACGGACAAAGCTCTATGAACTCCCCTGTCGATGCTTTCGATTCTGAATATATAGTATATATAATAGTTTTAGCCAAAATTAATATACTCTCTGCAAGGGTATAAATATAGAGTCTTCATGGCCAGGCTAAATAATTGTCAAATTAAAGATATTTTAGGTAAATAGTTGGTATTTGCATATGCTTATTTCAAAAAAGTGTGAGGAGAAAAATAAATGTCTGTAAGAAATGACATTACCATGCCTTCTACGGGAACTGGAACCCCTGATAGTTTGTATTTCCCCAACATTACTGGGAATCTATTTGGTTCTTTCTTTGCATTCTTACAGCACATTGTGCACTTTCGAACAGAGTAAAAGAACTTTCCAGATCCCAACTCAGGTTAATTTTGCTCCTCGCATAATGTGCCCATTTATGTTATTGCCATACTTTTGCTAGCTGAAACTCAGGGCCGGCAAGTCGGTCAAAATATTGGGCAGTCTTCGCGGAAGGTTCAAAGTTTTGTGCAAAAGACCAATAAAGAGGGAAACAGCAGCAACAACAACTACGGCAAAGTGAGTTACTTAATGCGTTAAACTTTTGCTGCAACACGTAACTCAAGTTAGGCTGCAGTTACCCCGAATCGGTTGTCTGCCCGGGCAAATAGGGCAACACCTGGGCAGGTGTGCCGCAAGCAAGTTTGCCAATTGTTGTTGCGCCACAAAATACACATGGTAAGCAATTTTGTAATCAAAAAGAAAACCGAGAAGAAGCAGAAGAAAGCTTTATATACTAATACTATAGGGGACACTGCAGCGATTTCCACCCATCCCAAAGCACACACACTTTGCGTTAGCTGCACAAAATACCAAAAGCGGGAAATGCACATCTAAATGCTCACATCGAAATGGAGAGATCTATCAGGAACATTGTGTACGTTTAAAGTTGCAAATCGGATTGTAATAATCCCCCAGTCAAAAAGCGGGAAACCCGCCTGTCCTGACTTTTAACAAGCTGTAATCCTTTATGGCAGCAAATCGTATTACCCAGTGCCGGAGTCGGCTCGAAAAAAAAAACACTGCCAAGACCCGCATAGAACCCTATTAGCTGCAGCACAGTTTTGGACTATTAAGTGTTGTAGTGGTCGCTTTTCATTGCTTTGGCTTCATTAACAGCAGCCAAGGGGCGGGGAACAACAAGTTTTTAATTTATGCATTGACAAACTTAAGCGCAGCGTGCAGCCCCTATTTAGACCCCCTACTCTACCCATGCACTCTACTCACGACCCAAAAATAAACGCACTGCCCGATGGGGTAAGATAACAAAAACAACGTCTGGCCAAAATGCGATAAGCCGTAACTGCAGCCCAGACACAAGAAAGTCGCAAAGCGACTCGATGCCGGCAGAGACAGAGGGGGAGAGAGAGATATAAAAGAGAGAGATAGGAAGAGAAAGAGAGTGAGGGGTGGCGAGCTGAAAGCAATTCGTAGCCAAAAAAGGAATAAAAATTGCACTGAGGGCAGAGGCGCAGCATCCTTTTAATTGGTTTTCGGTCAAACAGTACAAAGTAGACGAAAAAAAGGAACAAGATGAAGAATAATTTTTTAAAGCGTTGCTTTGACTTGAATTTTCATCAAGTGAATTTCCCTCAACAAAATTCACTTGATTCTCGGCCTTCTTTGCAGTTCTTGAAAGTCTTTGAGTCCATTAAAATCTTTTTTGTACCGTTTTTGAGTAAAAAAGCCACAGGCAATCGTTACACACTCTACAATCGCACCAGGGCCGAAAAGTGGGTGGCGCAGCCTGCACAGATGCCCCTGGTTTCGTAGGCGTCCTCAAAGCTGATAAACAAAGGAAGGACAAGATAGGAACAAATGTTGTATATCGTTGGCTCCAGTCTTTACGGAATATTGTAATAGTACTTAATAAGTATTACTTTGCACATATTTAGCATTTGCTACTGAAATATAATAGAAACGTTGATCGATAGGTCATATGGCAGTTAAAAGATACAGTTTTGACTAATACCGTATATAGTAACTTACCAGAATATCGCAATCAAATTTGTGAAATGTTAATTGTTTTCTACGCTATCAAAATTTCTTTAAATCAGCCAGATAAATTATTGAACAAAACTTACAAAACTTAAAAAAAAAATGTAAAAAACATTTGACATGCCGAATCCTTTCCCTGACACACTTATTAAATTAATAAATGTATTCGGGTTTTTAATTTAGTTAAAAATTTATTATAATTTATATATTTAATTTATTTATATATTATACATGGTAAAAGTAAAACGTATAACCGTCTCGATCTGTAAATGTTTTTAGACTGACACATAATATAAATCGTTTCGTTTACACTTTGTTCTTCATAAATTCACATACATTTGTACATATATATGTATACACAAAGTTCTGCTTGATTATAAAAGAACACCAGATTAGAAACCAAGCTAATAAGACACACAAAATAACAGATTATTTTTATTATGAGTCCGGTACTGTGGTATCAGTTTAAATTTTGTTGTTTCCCTATTTCTATTATGAGTCCGGTACTGTGGTATCAGTTTAAATTTTGTTGTTTCCCTATTTCTATGCCTTTCAAAATGATCTTTGCTGATGCAAATCACCAAAATATTCTACAGCTCGCAATTCTTTACAGTATTCCTTATTACATTTATCTATTCAAAAGTGCACAACATTAACTTCCACCCGAAATGACTTCTCTGCTTTCATTTGATATTCATTAAATTCGAGACCAAACACAGACACATAGAACTGTTTATTCGAATGCAGCACTCAGAACTGTCTACAAAAACTGAGAAACAAACAAGAAAACAACAGCCAAGCTAGAACGACCATACGATACCCTTCACCCCATCTTAAAGAATAGACTACTTAATCCCAACAACTGACTCTGAGCAAGTTTACTCCCGCCTATTGCATACTTACTCTCGCACCCAATACAGGCAAATGTGCAAGCTGAGTCGCAGCAGAGCGCAGGCAGCGCTGCTCGAAACTATGTGAAACGTTCACTTGAATAACTTCTGTGTTTATTGTCCGATCCGAGGAAGGAAAGGTGCCAAATGTATTTATATATGCGTATTCCAAAACAAACGGACGGGCAGTCGTGCTTTTAGTAAATAAATATAAATACTTTACGGTTTCTGGCATGCCTTATTTTGCATACATTTCCACATGCTTAGTGTACCCTTTCTTGAGGTTTTTAAATTATCGATGGGTATAAAATCAGACTATTGAACTTTAATGGCAGACGGGCTTAGGCAAGTTACACTTTGCTCCCAATTTTTATCTCTCTCTGCGTATATTGGAAACGCCAAAGAAAAACTTTACGAATTTGCAATGTGATGGGGAAAAGGGGGTAAGAGAGAGAAAGGGAGAACAGGAAAGGGAAGCGGAAGAGCGTAAAAAAGCGAGAACAAAATGCAGAACTTTTTCGATGCCACAAACTTCGGCCAAGGGCTTCGCATATCAAAAGTTCTTTGGGCAAATAGAACAAGAGGAAAACCTTTGGGCGATTGAAAAATATTTTCATATGCAAATTTACCGAACGTTGCACGTCCCAGTTGTTGTTGTTTTTGTTAGTGTTTTTGGCTGTGTTTATGTGTCCGGCACCCGCAAACAGCACGCACACTGAGACAGACAGAGACAGACAGACCGAGCGAGAGTACATCGATATGTGTTGCCTACTTGCAGGCGATGCCGCATCTCGAGTGCAACAAGAGCAGGAATAAATTTTGCTGGCATCGTCGAGTGGCAAAAGGCAGAGCAGTCCACCTAGAAATTCCCTCTGTTATTGTTGCTATTGCTGCTGCTGCTGTTATTATTGTTGGATTGCTGGATTGTTGGCTGCGGTTGGCAGCGCCGTCGCCTGCGAATTTTGTGGCATGTGGAAATTTATTTCATAATCTCTACAGCAACGGGACCACCAACAGGCAAAACAAAAAAAAACAGCAGAAGAGCAAGTTTTGCATATGAGAGCCACGAGTAGCTAAGCATGTAATTTATATCCTTGAACGTAGCTTTCCTCTCGTCCCGCTTTCACCCAAGCCGTATACCACTTGCGCATCCCTCTCGCTCTTATTGTATTGCGTACTTTCAGGCGCAGCAATCGGAGCTGCCGCCTTTGCCGTTGCATGAACAGCCATAAATTTGCTTCTGTTGCGGCTACCTGCTTCCCTCGCGTCCCCCTCCCACCACTCTTCTCCGCTTGCTCCTTCTCTGTCTCCAGTTCGCTCTTTTATTTCTACTCTGTTGCAATTTTATTTGACCACATAAATTGTTTACCAATTTTCACAAGTTTGCCTTCTGCCATGTGTGTGTGCGTGTGTGTGTGTGTGTGTGCGAGTGACTTTGCGATTATGTATGTGTATGTGCGGTAAGTCCTTGCTTGTTCTCAATGCTAAAAGCGGTTTAATAGCACTCGGCCAACATTTTGATTTAACGCTCTATCCCTACCTCGCTCTCTCTCTCTCTCTCTTTCAGCGAGACCACACTCAAGCTTCTTCTTTAGATATTTTCTAATTGGGACGTTTGTGAAATTCCAGAAAATCAACAGAAAATTCTGTGGTCTCGAAAAACAGCAAAGAGTAATGGAGAGAATGAGAGTGCAAGAGAGAGATGAGAGAGGGAGAGAGGTATAGAGTTTTTTATTTATGGCAGACTAATGCGGGAAATAAGGTCCATGAAACATGCTCTTTTTAAATGTCGTTTACCCAGTTATGCCCGCTTAAGCTGATTCGATTCAATAATGTCATATAGTGTATTCCATAAAGACGACAGTATATTGTACAATATAGGAAGGAAGCGCATATCAATATTCCGTTCGGTTCCCTCTTATTTAGCCAGACAACAACAGGAACAAAATTTAACATCAAATTGAAAATTACATTTTAAAAAGTGAGTATGCTCGACTGTTATATACCCGATAAAATTATGGAGTGCTAATACAGTGTTTTTGCCCACTAGCGTCTATGAATGTTTATAAGCCGAAATTCGATAAAATCATTTAGATGGTGATATCACCCTGATAAAAAATACCTGTGCTCTTGTATTATTATACTCTCCTGATCTATGGGTAGCGGGCATAATAATATTTTGCTTGCAGTTGATTACGACTGGAGGCGAAGTCAAGTTCATAAGCTATCAATTTTCGGTTCTTATCTTTGCCCTCTGCTTTGTTCCTCATGCTTTGTTCCTCCTGCTGCTCTCAGCCGTCTTCCATCAAGAATTTTACCATGTACCGTGTGGCCTCGGCTCACATCACTTTATTAGCATTAAATTTCGTTTTAATTAAATGCAAAATATTACGGAACTTTACCAGAGCGGGGGCAGGTATGCCAGAAGGGAGCTGAAGTTATAACGATAAAGCTTTGCAATAATTTTGCAAAAATTCCCAGAGAGCCGCACCTTGGGCTAATTAACGCAGTTGACAGGCGACCAAAGTGAGCACCAGATGAGAGTTGCGTGTGAGTGCGGGAGGGAGAGAACGATTTTCGCAATTTTACGTTGAGAATTTTTGAAAAATCTTTCGCATAAGCCACAGCAGAGTGATGTGACGCTACGCGACGCTTTAACCCCACAAAAAGTGTCAGACAGAGCGGCCAGGGAAATCCGCTAGAAGAGCGAGAGGGATCAGCAGTAGGAGGGGCATATGAACAATGCCAATGTCCTGGCAGGTGGCAGTAAAAAATTGTTGAAATTCCGCGACTGGACGCAGCTTTTCTGCTGTTTCCCGCCGGCGCTTCAGCGCAGCGCACAGCTCATTAAACGCTTGTCACCAGTTGCCGTTTTTCCTGTTTTCCCGTTTGTACTACTCTCTGTATATAGGGTCTACCGAGGGGTTGTTTTTTTTTTTTTTTTGGGGGGGGGCAGAAATTCTGCTAGGATAATCCGACAACAACTTAAAGCGCGCCCGTGGCCGTGCTAAATAGCCTTCATTATTTACTTTATTCTCACATAAAGCGAAAAGAAACTAATCCCTGGCAAAAAGAAAGAGATCAAGTAAAATATAAAGAGAGGGGGAGAGGCCGAGAGAAGTAAGATGCACAGATAAATGTTGTTTCGCTGCCTGTTCCACTTGGCTGAATACAATGAAAACAATTTGTAGTTTTCACTGCAATTCACTTAAAGCCGTTTAGGTTCCTTGGCCTTTGGCTGGGACCTAATAAATCATGGCACATGTATCAATCAGTCAATCAAACATGCCCTAGAAACTTGTCTTCATATTGATTATACTCAACAACAACAGCAAAGCAGATCCCAAAAAAAAAAAAAAAAAAAAAACAAATTATTCTTGAGTCAGCAGTTTGTGCCCTCCGAAAAGGAGAAGGCAGAAGTGAACTAAACTATGCTATGCATTTGACATTTTTCGTCAATGATATAAGCAGAAAAAAATGGAAACGGGCAGAGAAAGAAGGGCCAGGAAGGAAGAAGGAAGAGGGCGGCAAGCACAACAATACGGTGGAACAGCATGAAATGTAAAAAGGACACACATGACGAAGGCGAAAGCAAAAAACCAACCCAAGACATTGTTGCACTCGGTCCTCCTCCAAGCAGCACCCGTTTCTCGAGTTCATGAGAAGCAACTGTTGTGCAGCTGACAAGTTGTGCTTGCCCGGCGTGACTCGTTCCCTCGTACTCGTACAGAAGCGGGTCGGAGGAAAATGATATTATTTTCCTGGGCTTCGTCTCGGCGCACATGTTCAAATTGACTAAATGGCTGATTGAAAGGTATTTAACGATAAGCAATAAGATAATTTAGCCAGTTTGGTGGAAAGAATTGTGAACGAAGAAATAGTGAAAGTCTATATATATAAAATAAATACTTAAATTGGAACCCATACAATTTATTAAATTCTCATTCCCAAAGGAATATTGCTCTACTGGCAGCAAAATTTTAGAAAGCAACAAACATGAAATTGTTTTAGGCCATGGATTTTCATTTCAATATGAAACTCCAAAATCCTAAATAGTTGTAAAAACCAGTGGGTAAGGCTACAGTCGAGCGCACCTGACGGTAAGATACCCTTCGCCACATTCCCAAAATCCGTTACAAACTCGTAACCAGACTAATAATTTCAAGGAATTTTGCAGAAAAAGTTAGAATAAGAATACGTTTCTACTGCAAATATGGTTTACTCGCTTGAGGCAACAGCTCATAGCAGCAGGGGCAGTAGGCGTGGATTCAAACATTTGATATAAACTGGATCTGCCTATGATACATAGACAGGGGTCTGTCCAATTTGGTGTCTGTGGCTTTCTTAATAGCTTAGATCCGTGGTCTCAAATAAACACACGGACAGACAAATGGGGTAAACTTAATCTACTCGGCTAGTAATCCTGAGCAAGAATATACATATGTACTTTACGCCACACCTTCTTGTGCGTGTTACATACATTTGCACAAAGTTAGTATACCCTTTTTTTACCATTTTCAATGGTCGAAGTTTAACTTAGAATTAAAAAAAAAAACAAGAAATCAAGACTACCTTCGGCTTGCCGAAGGTTTTATACCCTAAATATAAAATACATTTGGATTGCTGCTGGTTTCTGTTTGCATACGAAAACCCTGATTTCAGCCGATTGTTCCTATGACAGCTATATGTTATGGTGGTCCGATTTTGATACAATTTTGACAGCACATTAGGAACGTAATACGAATAAGCCAAATCTTGTTGCAATATCTTGAAAAACAACAAAAATCGGCTGATAGCTTCTATGACAGCTATACAATGTATCGCTCCGATCTGGCTGGTTCCGACATATTTACAGCGTGCCAAGTTTTATGAAGATAACTCAAAAACTAAGAGACTAGTTTGCGTGCAGACGGACATCGATTTATCGACTCCTCTGTTGATGCTGATTCAAAATATATATACTTTATAGGGTCGGAGATGTCTCCTAAGGTCTAAACTTCTGGCTAAAATTAATATACCCTCTGCAAGGGTATAAAAACATGTACCCTTGCAAAGCTTTCTTATTTCTTACATATGGATTGCTGCTTGTTAACAAATAAATAATTTAAATTTTCTGGTTAATATTAAGTCAGATATTAAGCAACTAGAACTGTTTTTAAGATATAGCCACTTTTTCGATTTTTTAAATAAAAAACAAATGGTTTAACGAAATTGTTATTATATCTCAATTTAGTTGACCGATTTCAATTTTCTACTTTTGCGCTTCAATTTTATTCAGCAATTGCTCATTTTCGTTGTAAACGTGTATTTTTTTAAGTCCACGGAAAAATCTGGAGTGTTAAATTCAGACAAAAGTAAGAAATATCCGATAAATTTATGAATAGCACTTAAAAAGCTATTATGATTTAAAATGGATTTGAAAAGATTTTTAATAAATTCAATCACTTTTAATTTGTATTATAGTACTTTGGAATCGGTAATAATTTCTGATATAATATAAATCCTAATACATAATATAAACATATCGCAGCTATTTTTTAATCGAAAAACTTTGACTAAAAATAATTAAAGATGCCTAGTAATAACACCAGCCAAGTGATTGCGAGCATTTGTATATGTTATACGTATACTTTATGTGGTTTGCATTTTTGCATGTCTGGCAAAAATCGGAAAGTTTTTTTAAATAAACGAAAAGGTTGGATCGATTCCCAAATTAATAAATTGTATGTCAAAATAATGTTAATATATCACGGTAAAAATGTGTGAATAAACTGTGCCTAAAAATCAATTTCAATAAGAGATATCTTAACAAAATTATATACATTTTTTGCTTTTAACTTTTCCAATTAAATTCGCTGCATTAATTCATTAGAGTTGAATATTTTTTGTTCATTCCCGACGGTTATTTCAATTGTCAATATTTTCAGAAGTGCGAATGTAGATGAAGTTAATAAATGCAATACGATGAAATTAATAATGAACAAAAAACTTGTTTGCATATTTATTATATTCAGAAAAAAGCACTAAGCTTGGAGCAAAGAATTACACATTTAAGTATGAGTACATATGAGCAAACTTCTTTTATTCAATTGACTGATTGAATTGAACGATATCACTGCACTTTTTTTTGTAATCTTACCTTTAGAGGTTCCTCAAATGTGAGTTTCAGAATATATGTGCAGTTTTATAATCGTATAACTTTAGTTAGTAGTTTTAGTAGTTTTCATATCACTTAACTAGTATAGTTGATTATTATTATGGGTGCGATGAATATTTATTGGCGTATTTGATTTTTGGCTTCTTTTTAGATTTTCCCCCACTTATCATGAGGCGATCTCAACGAGCGTAGAGCGTTGTGTTTTTCTCTTTTTTTTTTTTTTTTTGGTTTTATTTTTGTTATTTTTGCTGTTGCTTTTGACTTGTTGTGCGCTCGTTGCGGCCTTTCTTTACCGTGTTTATCCGCTTCACCTTCAGTTTTTTTTGCTTGTCGCGGCTTGCGAGTTTTTAACGTTGTTTCTTATCTCATTTCGCGTATCACGGAACTCGTTAAAATCACCTTAGAACACGTGACTGCACGTCACTCGCATGCACAACAAGAACAACAACACACACCGAAACACGCTGCCACTGAAGCAACAGCGCCGCACACAAACACACACACACACACACAGAAAACGGGAGCACAAAGGGAGACGACAATTTATGGCAGCAAAAACAAAATGTGCCGTTAGGTCGATCGCCGACTCGCTTCTTGTTCACTTTTGTCTGGTCTTAGCGCTGGCTTTTCCTGTGTCTGCTTTAGCTATTCTTGCTGCCCTAGCTGCTCCTTGCGATGCAGAAGTTCGTTTTGTTTCTCAGGTGCAATGTCAAAAACACAAAAATCTGCACTCGACTCTCGAGGCAAATTGCAAATATGAAAACACACACACGCAGCAGCACGAACACACACACGTTCCCACACACTCACGGCGAACGAAAAGTAAATTCTGGTATTTGTTGCTGTAGATAGTTAGTTTAGCTTAGCGTTTTTTCGTCTCGTTTCGTTGAGTTTTGTTGTTTTTTAAGCTGTTTACGTACTCTCGACGACAAAAACTACTGCGGAGCGGAGCGAAGCAAAGCACTCCTCACGCAATGACAACACAGCGCAAACTGAGCTAAGGACTCGGCATGGCTTTGCCGAGTCGCGTCGATTCGTTGCATGGCGAATCCCTTTGCACAGATTTGTTGGCCCGAACAACAAGACGAGTGACCCACGAAGTTTGATCGCGCACACGACGTCTGCAGTTGGGTTTGTGCCAACCAAATGCAGCAACGAGCGAAAACGAAGCCAGGGAGAGCGAAATAGAGCCGAAGAGAGCAGAAGAGCGCCACTTTTTGGTGCTTGGCAAATTGCTAACTATGTCAGCAGGGGCAACAAGTTGAGGGGTAACACTGGTGGTGGGAATAAAATGCTGCTTTGTCTAGTGTGCTCTCTTGGATTTAAGATTGTTTCCAGTGAAATTCATAGGGCAAAATTCAAAAAATTACTTTGAGTTCAGCAATGAATTGCAAAACTTTGAAATATTTTCGTATTCTAATATTAAATAGTCGCAAGCCCTTGGAATCTTATGACGATAAATCAAATGTATTCTTTCACATTATTCCTGTAATATTATTAATATTAAGTTCAGAATATTGTATTTACCACATCTTATACTACCTAAAGGGTAAATAATGTATTACGTATTTATAAACCACGCTTTGGACCAAGACAAAATAATAGATCCATCCGTGGAAAATCATAAAATTATTTAACTAGTTAAGTTTTATGAAATTTTCATTGTGGTAAATGCAATTCAATTCATGGCAAAATAATTTAAGCGTATTAAATAAAATTATTACATATTTTTATTGCCATATTTACATTCTCATAATGAACTAAACGAAAAAAATACAACGCTCCACGGAAAATTTGACCACTATTCCTTGCAAAAAAACCCATTTTTCACATGTCGGGAACCTAAAGTAATTTTAAATGCAACGCGTTCTCTATAGAGCATAAGAAGAATTATAAATAAATTACATACATACAAGTAAGCTAATTAAAACAGCTTTTGCAATTATAAAGCTATGAAAATTAAACCATAAATTGTCTGTAATATATTTTCTAAATCAATGTAGTTGTACCAACTCGCTTTAAAATTAATACTTTCGATGAAGACTTATTTTTCAAAAATAAAATCAAGTGAGTCCATCAATGCAAGGTATTATTTATTCAAATAATTGTAATGAAAATGAATACTTTTAACCACTTTGGAATATATACAATAGTATATATTTTTTTTAGATTTATTTTTCACTTTCAAGGGCACGTATGGGAAAAATGGTTTGCCAACGTTATTATTGCAATTTCACCATTTTACTGAATAACTTGCAACTCACCATCCTTCCGCTTGCTGAATACTGCTTATAGTTCCCCTAACACAAAATTGTAACAGTTGTTATGTGGTGAAATTCAGATTCTATTAACTAATAAATAGATTGTCCTATTTGTATAGATCACACTAATCTGATATAAATTATATACATTAATTTCATACGCGCTATTAGAATGTGTGACAATTCAAGTGCTGTCTGAGCTTACTGTCTATCTGTACTAATCTATAATCTACTATCGCTCGCGGAACTATCGTCTGCTTTCAACGGTACCGGGTTGCCAGATCGGACTTATATCGCTGAGGCTGCGTAGCTAGATAGAAAAAGCAGATAGAACACTTTAACTTCCAAGCATGCCAAGTAATACATTTTAATTTATTTTATTTATCTTTTCCGAAGAGCGAATGGAATTTTAAAACTGCTTTGGCAACGACGTTACGCACTGCATTTTCATCAAAAGCAATTCAGGCAATTTCACCAGACTGCACAGCTTGAAACCAGTGTTGCCAGGTCAGCCTTTTCCCCGTCAAATCTTACTAGAGTCCAACAGTGGGACAAAATTTAAATCAGCCGGTTTCGGAAAATTAAGCTTTTTTTCACGTACAAAAATGCTGTTTAATTTATTATAAAGAATGCAACGTTTAACGTATTAATCGCATTAAATAATTTTCGGATTTTACTCACTTCATTTACTCATAATTGGGTTCTAATTGGTAGAAACTAGTCATCGGTAAGTATTCTATAGTCTAAAGCGGAAGTTGAGAGGGTCTCTAGCCAAATAGATGTGGTGAAGACTAAAATAAGGAATCATTCCAAAAAGTCGTTCAAATAATTGGATCAGACGATTAATTTAATAATAATATATACGATATCGACATTTATGACATATTTAGTACACTAAATATATAAGTGGTTTAACTAAGGTAGAATAATATCTGTATTGTCTTTGTTGCAAATTATGTTAGCTTTTTTATGGACATTTTTTTTAATAAATTCTGCTTTTTTCAGATTTTATTTGTGCATAATCCAGCTTTCGTTTGTTCTGAAATTCTGGCAGCACAGCTTGAAACACACCATTTTTCCCCTCGTTACAAAACTGCTTGCCGTCCTTCACTGCTTGTTTATCATAAGCGATGAACCAGACATTTCACCAGACGACACTGCTTAAAGCCCACACTACCCCTCGTCTAAAGACTGCTTGCGATAATGAATCACTTGCTATGTTGAGTAAGGAAATTCAAGTTCAAATTAAAAACAATATGTTTTAAATCGATTTCAATTGCGTTTGTCGGAATGACTGATTCAAAAATTAAATTTAATTTCAATTAGTATCAATTTTTTAAATTTAAATTTTTAATTACACAAAACTTTGTTACAACACTTTTAACAAATAAATAATTTAAAAGTATGGATTTACATACGTTTCAAGCTTCTTGCCAAAATGTAAATACCGTCTGCAAAGGTATATATCCATAGGTTATCAATTGAATTAAAATATGTATCTTACTATAATTGGTGATATATTAAAACTGGCTTGCCACCGAGCACTGCTTGTTTATCCTAAACGATGGATGCACCGGGAATTTTAGCAGAGTAGATAGGTTGAAACACACCATTCTTCCCCTTCGTTAAAAGGACTGCTTGCAATTTCCCTTTGACAATAATAAACCACTTGCTATGTTGAGTACAAAAATTCAAAGTTAATTTCAAATAATTGTAATGCACTTTCTTTATTGCGTTTGTACAGACTTATTAAGTAAATTGACTTTAAATTAGATTCAACAGCCTAATCTAACTGCCAGTCAGTCAGTTAAATAAAAACCTTTAAATCAATGGCCAAAGCCACCAAATTTGGTTATATAATAGAAAATAAGAAAAAAAAAATATACATACTTCGTAAGCTATCAATTAAATTTTAATATTTATCTTCGTATAATTTGTATATTAAACCTGCCATGCCACTGCCGTCGTGCACTGCTTGTTTGTCATAAGCGTTGAACCGGCAATTTCACCAGACTGCACTACTTAAAACTCTCCAGACTGCCCTTGACAAACACGGCTTGCAAATTCCATTTCACGATAGTGAACTACTTGCTATGTTGAGTAACGAAATTCAAATTCAACACGCAAAAGTCCACAATGCAAATGTTGTTTGCCGCCCGAAGGATAATTCAGCTAGAAAATATTTTAGAAATACATACTCTGTCTCATTATGCATTTTCGTTTAATTCACCATGTTTTAAAATTGTCCCCAGCTTAGGATCTTAATTTGTTGTCGAGTTTTATTATATTCAAGAGGCAGGGATACAAGTAATAATGATATCATGACTTGCTGCTTATTTTGGAAAGTCGCTGAACTCGACTAGTTCCACCCCGTCAACTTACTCGCCTGCTCGTTAGACTCAGCTTATTCTAGTTGGACTGCAATGCTAATGATTTAATCGTCTCCAGATGTCTGCATAATTTGTTTTATTTTTAGCGCAGCCTTTCGACGCTTGCCAAGAAACCAGACCACGTCCTCGCAAGTGTGGAGAGTGTGTGTATGGTATGTCATGTTCTGGCGTATTATGTTATGTTATGGGCGTATTCGCAGGCGTGCCGGGCTAATGAACTGAATGTATGTTGTTCCACTTGCGGGGACACAACGAACTCATACATAAGCACAATTTAAATTTTTATGATTATGACGTCTTCGGGCCAATCGCAACAAATTTCACACAACTTTATCCATACATATACATACATACGTACATGTGATACATGAGGCAGATGCCCCCATTCTGCTGCTGTTTCTTCTTCTTGCAGCATGAGTAACTGTGATTTACAATTATGCGGAGGCGCCGGGTTTTGAGACCAAAAGTCGCCGAACAGCACATTTGGCAGGGTATTATTAAGTTTGTATGTTCGTATCGGACAATTGGAGGTCACCTACATTTATGAAATGTAAATAATAGCATTCGAGGTATACATATTCAGATATTTATAATACTATAATATTCGTTTGAATGTCTCTCTGATTCGACAAACACAGAAACGAATACCATGAGCTAAGATCCTTAACACTTAAGCGGATTCGATTGACGAATTAACCCTAGGTACAAATGATTTGGGTGAACTCATATGTATTTGTAGACTAACATACAGATATCGATTCGTTATTAATACATATATGCTGGTTATACCATATTGGGTTTCATATATAAGATATAACTTTACTTAGATTCCGTTGATTTCCTGAAAAATTTAATTCAGCTCCGAAGATAGCTAATATTTTGATATACTATACGATAAACGAAGTAAAGACCTAACTCAATAAATGCAATTAAAACGAATATATTAATATACAAAATTGATATTTTTTCTGTTTTTTTTCTACATTTTCAACAAATATCTCAAATATTTTAATATTCAAATACAAATATCTTTAAATATTAATAATTATTTAAATGAAAAATTAAGAAAGAAAGACTCGTCATCCATCCTCCCTGTTGATGACTTTCACTAGATCGCGTTGAATCCTTGACGTGGAATGTATCGTGTAAATATTTACCATTAACATTTCGGTATTGTTCATGGGAAACGAATCTTATTAGTACGCAGTATCGGAAGCTTTGGTTGATAAAAGTGTTGCCTATCGTGGTTTCTGGGTAGTTGTAGGCGTCGCTCGATTGATTTAAAGCGGCTTAACACACTTAGAGAGGTATCACCGGATGTAATATCTGTTGTATTGAATAACTGCCCCACGACATCATTTCTATTCTCTTCCCGTGTGTGCGGTGTTCATCCACCAGATCTTGCTTTGCAGTGTGTGTATTATGTCCAGCTCCCTGTGAGATTGCTGTTAGATTCAAGCAAGATACTGTCAGTCCTTTATAGGGTGTGCAGCGTTGCGATAAACATAATATATATGTGTATAATATTTGTTATCTGGTACAAATATGAGGCGGCAGGTAACGAAGTGACTTTTGGTCCTGCCGCCATGGAGGTAAATAATACGTTTAAGCTCCCTCTATTTCGGACAGTTATGTACCATGCAGGCAAACTGAGTTGTTTACATTTGTGATGTGAAACCTTTGATTGACTGATCTGAACATAGATGAGTGCATGGGGGTGACCCTTTCATTGTGTACATGCATTTCTTCTCTCAGACTATTAAACTTTGTTTTAACCGAAAATATATGTAACAGGCAGAAAGAAACATTTTCGACCCCATAAAGTGTATACATTCTGAATCGGTATCAACAGCCGAGTCAATATAGCCTTGTCCGTCTGTCCGTCCGTGTGAACACCTGGATCTCAGCTATTATAAGAGCTTGAACTTTTAAATTTGGTGACAATATGTGACAATATTAGCTATACCGTAACAGTTGTATGGTATATATGCGTTATCAATGAAATCTTGCGGACGTTTCTTGAAAATTTCAGTAAGATTGGACGTTGAAAATGAAAGATATTTAAGAAATAGTAGTGCCATGAACATGATTGCAATTTTCTTGGTTGCGTTTCTTGGCGGACGTTTCTTGACAGGTACAATGATCGGATTAAGCCTCTCCACTTGTCCGTTAGCACGTGGTAATCCTGTTTTAACTACGTGGTGTTTGATTCCTTCGTCTTCGCAGTATTGCTTAAACTCTTTAGAAGTAAAAGCAGCTCCTCGGTCGGAAATTATAAGCATTGGGTTCCCAAAGGTCATATTCTGCGTCTTAAGTATTTTCGTAACTTCAATCGCTGCCGTCGTCTTTGTAGGATACAACCAACAGAACTTGGTAAATCCATCTATTTTGGCCAGTATGTGTTTATACTGCTTATGCGTAGATTCCAAAGGCTGTTCATTTTTCTGAATTGGGTTTAGTTCACATTCCTTCTTGCCTTGTTTCCTATTAGACACAATACAGGGTATACGGTGACTAATATGCTTTTGGATATTTTCGTCAAGTCTGGGAATATAAAAATCTTTAGTTAAAAGCTTTTTTGTTTTTAGGCCATGGATTTAAAAAAAAATACATGGTCTATTAGGTTTGTCGGAATGTGCGTAACAGGCAGAAGGAGACATCTACGACCCCATAAAGTATATATATTCTTACTCAGGATCACCAGCCGAGTCGATCTAGCCATGTCTGTCTGTCCGTCTGTCTGTCTGTCCGTCTGTATTAGCGTCTGATTCTCAGCTATTAAGAAAGCTAGAGACTCTAAATTCGGCATGAAGAATCCTGTATATCCTAGGCAGTAAACGTCGTTTTTAAATATTGGAAACCACGCCCCCGTAAAT
Organism: Zaprionus kolodkinae; assembly: GCA_018901885.1. NCBI lineage: Eukaryota > Metazoa > Arthropoda > Insecta > Diptera > Drosophilidae > Zaprionus > Zaprionus kolodkinae. Next base: position 278,519 of record JAEIFM010000508.1, read on the forward strand.
CAGTAATTTGTGATTATTAAGAAAAGTATTAAACTCATAACGTTCGGTAAACGTAAAGCTGAATACAATATGAACATATCCTCTAAATTACAATCCGATCGGACTAATATCACAGACGTTATTCAAGTCAACGTTTTCAGTACAAATGTGCGGTACGAGCGGCAGCCGGCGCGCTGCTTTGAGCAGTTGACGTCGACATCGACGTTGCGTGTCGCTTAACTGTTTACGCGCGTGCATGTGTGTGTGTGAGCAAGTAAGCCATATGTATTAAAATAAGTTTGGAAGAATTCTCTGTCAGAAGTCATGAGTGTGTTTACATGTTTGGTATGGGTATCTGTCTGTCGAGCGCGCCCGTCTGTAGCCTTGCGCACTTTTTTTTGTTTTATTATATTAAAATTTATATAAATATATATATTTTAAGGTATATAAACGTAAAGTGAAAATCCATGACCTCTTACAGTCACCGCGTGACTGTATCCTTTCCGACTAGTTTTTTGATTTTGTTTTGCATCCCAAGAGGTACTACAATTAAGTCGTGAACCACCTTGTGCAAAATACCAAATTTCATTAAATATCCGCTGTGTGATGTCTTCTCTGCGAGGATGTCCATAATCGCACGTAATTCGTCATCTTGATTTTGCATAAATTTTATTTTGCTACGTATGGTATCGTCCTTTATAATCATAATCGGGTGACGGCTTAAGGCACCGACGTGGCGTATTCGTGTTCCACTCCTGTGTTCAATCTCGTAATAAAATTCCTGTAGCAAGAGAACCCATCGAGCAACTCGTGTATGGTAGATAAGAGATACTTTCTGTCCAACGATTTAGCAAAGGCGTTACAATCTGTTACAGGTTTGAAACGGATACCTGGAAGATATACACGAAATCTGTTTAGTACTTCAACAACTGCTAAAATCTCCAAATTATAACTAGACAGCTTTTTATCAGCTTTGCATCAACTCACCGTCAGGCGATTTTTTAAAAAGGACCATATCCTTCCATCGGAGCATCCGTGTGCAGCTCTGTCTTGTGTTGTTGGTGGTAAATCTTTAAAACAGGCATCCTTGTTATGATTTCTTATAACTGATTGATTGCGTATAAAGCTTTTTTATCCATTTAAAACTTTGCATCTTGCTTTGTTAAATCGGTAAGAGGTTTCGCAATACTTGCAAATCCTGGTATGAATCTTCGGAAATAACCAATAAGTCCTAGAAAACTCAACAATTCTTTGATATTTCGTGGATCTATAAAATTAGTAACGGCTTTTGTTTTTTCGTCGGAAAGACTTATTTTTTGGTTTTAAATTATATGGCCAAGGAATTCAATTTTAGTTTTCAAAAAAATGCCTCTTTTTTATGTTTAGCATCAGACCATATTTTGCACATCTTTGGATACCTACTTCCAGGTTTTGATCGCTTCGTCTTCGTCTTTCGCTGGTATAATGACATCATCAATATAAAGTAAAGCTATACCTTGACTTGTCAGATCTCTAAACACTGCATTAACGTGTCGTTGGATAAACCAAACGGAACTCTCTTGAACTCAAACTGACCGTTGTGAGTTACAAATGAAGTAAACTTAACGACTGTTCTTTTCTACGTCAACATGAAAAAGTCAATTTTTGAGATCGTTTGTGCTGAAAATCTTAGCGTCTTGTAGTCGATCCAGCTAATTTTCGATAAGCGGCAAGGAAAAATGGTCTCGTATAATCAGTTTATTGATACGGGTGTAATCTACGCAGAGCCGTGGTGATCCATCGCGTTTTTTCACCAATACTACAGGACTACTGTATTCTGATTCCGATGTCTGAATAATGTCGTCTTTGAGCCATTCTTTAATTTGGTTGTCCACAATGCGTCTTTCGGAGTAGGGCAATCGATGATGTCGCGAAAAAATCGGCTTGTCTTCGTTTAATGTTGTGCGCATGTGAATTTGTGTTGTTTTAGTTTTAATCGGTTTATAATTGTTTATTAGATTTACGACTTTACTTTTAATTTGCGGACTTGCCCTTTCGACGATATTTAGTTCAATTTCTTAACTATTGTCAATTTTCATTAAAAAGCTTTCTTCTATTTTGTCTTTAATCTTTTTAATCGTTATTCCACTACGCGTTATTTTGCTTTCTGCTTGCTTGCAAAACTGTTCACAGGTAATTATATCAATGTTTAGAAGCTCTGTGCTTACTACTAAAAAAATAGTAGTAAACTCTTTATTATCTATTATAAAAGATTGTTCAAATTGACCAAATGGTTTCACTCTATTATATTTATTTCCAAACCCAATGAGATATACGTTAGTTTCGGTAAGTTTAGCATTTAAATTTTTATAAGTATCCACCGTCATTATATTATGTTTACTTCCCGTATCAATAAGTGCTGTTAATTCATTTTGTTCAATTTTCACAGTCTTACACATCATTGAATCATCAGCTATCTTACGCAAATTTGCAACGTTTGAATTGTCTTTTGAACTTTGACATTCTTTGGAAATATGCCCGAAATTTCTGCACTTGAAACACTTTTTATACCCTTCGACCATTGAAAATGGTCAAAAGAGGGTATACTAAGTTTAAGCAAAATGTATGTAACAGGCATAAGGAGGGGTGCAGACCCCATAAAGTATATATATTCTTGCTCAGGATCACTAGGCGAGTCGATTGAGACATGTCCGTCTGTCTGTCCGTCTGTCCGTCCGTCCGTCTGTCCGTCTGTTAGTTTGAGACAACAGATCTTAGCTTAAAAAAGCTAGAGACACCAAATTTGGTATGAAGGTTCCTATATATCCGGGGCAGATGAGGTTTATGTCAAATGTTTGATGCCTAGCCCACCGCCCCCGCAAATCGGTAATTTATGATTATTAAGCAAAGTATTAAACTTATAAAGTTCTGCTTTGGTATGTATAAAGCTGAATGCACAGAAGTTATTCAAGTCAACGTTTTCAGTACAAATGTTCGGTACGAGCGGCAGCCTCCACACTGCTTTGGGCAGTTGACGCCGACGTCGACGTTGCGTCGTGTCGCTTTACTCTTTACGCGCGTCGCTGTGTGAGTGCGAGCGAGTAAGCTATATGTATTAAAGAGAATTTGTGCTGAATTTTTGTTTGAAATTATTATTACACGCTTATAACGGATTATAAAAATTGGGAGAAGGGTATCTTACTATCGGGCGCCCGACTGTAGCCTTACCTACTTGTTTTTTTTTCATTCATCTCAATTTTATTATTATCGTTACAGCGGTTAAACTGTTATTTAGAACGCATTGTTTCGTAGCACTTGAGCTTTTGTTTAAATTCTTTTAAACTATCTGCATTGTATAAAATTGATTTGTTTACACTTAAATCGTTTATTCCATCAATCATATATTCCATTAGTGAATTTACGAATAGAGTCTTCAATATCACGAAAGTTTAAAGCGAACCTCGGAGTCGCTAAACTATTTCGTATACCGGCATCACTACTTTGTGCCATCACTGTAGAGTTCAGTCGTTCTCCTTTGTTTCTAACATTCGCTTCTTCCAATTCTGCCGTTTCGCCTTGATTGTCACAGTCCACCAAACCAAAGAGAATGAAATAATACAGAGGTTGCGGTACGCCTCACCTCCCGAGTTCGTGGATAATATGAGGCCCGAGACAAAGGGAATGGAACACCAGCAAACAAGATTGTTTGGAAAATTATAAATAACTGCAAAAGCGTTGGTAGATAATACCCTAATGCATATTTTGCACAAAAAGTGCCTTGTTAGCGCATTTTGCCTAGAAATTTACAAATACTTAGTCATAAGAAGGGCAGCCAGCTCGCAACCAAAATCAAAAATCGAGCGAGCTGCCCAAATTGACAAACGAGCAAGCTATAGAAAATAGGTAACGCTGCAAAGCAAGGCATAGGAGCAAAGGCGCAAGCAATACAACATACGAGAGAAGCAAAATATCCCATACAATTGTGTTTAGAATAGAGACTCAGAAGAAAAGCAGAGAGGCAGTCATGGAGTGGAGTGGAGAAACAACACCGAGCTGCAAACAAAAACAATTAAATGGCTGCAAACCTGCAAAAATAATTGAGTGTTTTTTTGAGAAAAGTCTTCTCTCTTAAATTGTTTTTGTACAGCATGAAATTGACAGCTACATGAGCTTAACAGTAAATTATACTGATGATTTTAATTGCCTTGAATGGTGGCACATAAACAAAAATATTTTCCCTTTATTGTATAAAACTAGCTGCACAATATTTTGTATTCCTGCAAGCAGCTCGGCATCTGAAAGAGCGTTTTCAGATGCTAGAAATTTAATTTCCAAAAAGAGATGCATTATTGCTAATAATTCAGATACAATTAACAGAATTATGTTTCTGCATTCAGTCATTGAAAAATAAAATAAATAAATTACATACATATGTATATAAGTTAAGGCTGCAGGCTCAGCAGTAAGCGGTCAGCAACTTAGTTGCTGATCATAAGTGCAAGTTAAGGCTGCAGGCTCAGCAGTAGGCGGTCAGCAACTTAATTGCTGATCATAAGTGCAAACGTCAGTCGTCCGGCGACACCGGATGGTAACTTAAGACGTTGCACGAGCCGCGGGGTCAGCGTTCTGCTCATAGCGACGCAGATAGCTCCGGCCACTGGCGAGCTGGGAGGTAGTCTTAAGAGAATTGTAGAAGCAGTCCCCTTCGGGAGTCGCGAACCACCACTCATACTTTGTCTGGCTACGGCCTTAATTATTAAATAAACATTTGTATCGCATTAAAACAAGTCTCCCTCTTTTATTAATTGGCGCCCAACGCGATTAAGTACTCGCGCTAAAAAAGTGAACAATTAACTAAGCCAGCCCCAGTGCGTAAGTGCGCAAAGCCAGCCTCAGTGCGTAAGGGCATATGAAAAAAAACAAACTCTAGTGAAAAGTGAAATAAATATTCCCAATTGAACACCAAGCGGTCGGCTTGGGCAGCGAAGACCAGACAATAGAAACAAGAAGGAAGTCAACACCAGACAACCCTGAAGTCACAGGCGGATTTCAACTCTAACTCCATCAACTCGGCGTTATCACCTTTAATTTTAGAAAACCATGTAAGTGGAGCTTTCTTTTCAATATCAAAATCAAGCTAGTGCGTTGCCTTTAAAACTTTAGTACCTCTATCATTGCCGGTGTCTTTGTTTAGTTGTTCTTAAATAAATAAGGTTTAAATATCAGTCTTTAGTATCAGCCGTTAAAATCGCTCTTTATCTGAATTCCAAATCTTTGCCAAAGAGGTCAAGTACATTGTTAAATGTTCTAGATATACAACAGCGATCGTACAATACCTTTTTCTCGCTACGCCTTAAGCTACGTAACTTGAGTCTGTTTTTGTTTGCATGTTTTTGTGACACTTTGTTGCCATTTGAACGCGCATTCCATTTTAGGCTGCATTCAATTGCGCCATTAGCTTTTTCTGCCGTATTTGCAAATAGCGTTGTTTGATCAGTGTATGTCGGACGCTGACGCCGACCTTGATAGCATCCTCAACTTATTTGACGTGCTGTCGATTTCTACACAAAGCGACAATATGGACCCTAACACTTTAAATCAAGTAATAGCGGCCGCTGTCAATGCTGCTTTGGCTGCTCAGAAGCAGGATTTCATTGGGGAGATGAACAAATTACGCGAACAGTTTGATTCCGTTTGCGCCATACCAAAACCCAAAGTATATGAACCAATTAAAGTAGACCGCACTGTGCCATGCGAGGAGTCCCTAGACGCAGTTAAGTGCCTCGCGCAGTTTCATGGCGATCAGGAAGAGTATGTGTCATGGCGGCAATCTGCCGTGGCTGCGTACGAATTATACAAAGACTTTGTGGGCAGCTCTCAGCATTATAGTGCTGTAGTGATTATTCGTAATAAAGTAAAATCCAGAGCAAATGCTAAACTGTCGCACTTTAACACTCCACTGAACTTCGAGGCCATCATAGACAGATTGGACCGCACTTATGCCGACAGGCGTTCGCTAGGCGTTTTGGAACAAGAGTTATCTGTTCTGCGCCAAGGGAACTTATCCATTGTCGAGTTCTATGATGAGGTAGAGATGAAGCTGACTCTACTTACAAACAAGGCCATCATGTCTCTGAACCCAGCTCAGGCGCAATACGCCAATGAAAAATATAGAGCTGACGCCTTGCGGACCTTCGTTTCTGGTCTAAAGCGCAACCTTACGGATGTGCTCTATTCTTCTAAGCCAGAGGACTTGCCAACCGCGCTTGCTATGGCTCTAGAAGTAGAGGCCAACCATGACCGTCACTCCTTTGCGTCAAACTTTGCTAGAACCATAGAAGAAAGAAGCCTTCGCCAAGGCTTAAGTAGAAACGGCCCAATTAACAATAATGCCAGAAGTTTTGGTAAACCACCGCGTTTTCCACGTGAGCCAGATACTCAGCCACAACAGCCTCAACGGCCTCAACAGACTCAACAGCCTCAACAATGGCGACAAGGTGACCAGGTAGAGAAAATGGATGTTGATCCGTCTTCCTCCAAGTTTAGACAGCCCACGAACTATTCTAGGCCACAATCGGCAAACGCCGTTTCGGCTCCGCTTCCTAATCAACCTTCGGGCCCGAATTATGGAAAGCGACAGATGACTTCAGTAAGGTTGTCCGACCAGCGCCGCCAGCGGGTCAATCACCTTGATCAGGCAAATGATCAAGAAAACGACGAAGAGTACGATCAACTGGCAGCCGATGCACTGGCTGAAGTCGATACGGAAAGCGTCGAAGACTTTGAAGAGGACGGCTGTAATTTTTTAGAACAGCGTCCCTGCTCCCGTTTATACAACGGACAATAGCGGGGAAGACCTTAACTTTTCTGATAGATACTGGAGCAGCAAAAAACTACGTGCGCCCAGTAGAGGGCCTCTTAAATGTAGTGCCTGTTGAAAAACAATTTAGAGTTAAGTCAATACACGGGTTCAACTGCGTAAAGCAAAAATGCCACCTACACCTCTTCGGCATCAATAGCCCATTCTTCATCCTCCCTCAACTTTCGACCTTCGACGGCATTATTGGCCTTGATCTGCTAAAAAAAGCAGGTGCCAGTATTAACCTCGAAAAACAGATAATTTCTTACAAAGGCGGGTCTGAAAAGATTCTTTTCCATTCCTGCGAAGCTGTGAATTTTACGAAAGTAGAAGACATCGCCGTGCCATCTTGCGTGAAAAACGCCTTTCAAAAGATGATGCACAGTAGAATTCAGGCCTTCGCGGACCCCGCTGATTTACTCCCATTCAATACTGCGGTGGTTGCCACCATCCGCACTGAGGATAATGAGCCAGTGTATACCAAATTGCACCCCCTTCCGGCCAGTACCCTCGATTTCGTTAATGCAGAAATCAAGGAGTTACTTAGAAACAACATAATTCGACCCTCGAGGTCGCCATACAACAATCCCCTTTGGGTGGTCGACAAAAAGGGTGTTGATTCGACTGGAGCGCGGAAAAAGCGACTGGTCGTCGACTTTCGCAAACTTAATGCGAAAACAGTTGCTGATAGGTACCCGATGCCCAGTATACCAATGATTTTGACAAATCTTTGTAAGGCAAAATACTTCTCTACTTTGGACCTCAAGTCTGGTTACCACCAGATAATGTTGGCAGAACAAGACAGAGAAAAAACCGCCTTTTCCATTAACGGCGGCAAATACGAATTCTGTCGTCTCCCATTCGGCCTGAAAAATGCGTCTAGCATTTTCCAGCGAGCCATTGACGATGTCTTAAGGGAATTTATAGGTAAAATTTGCTATGTTTACGTTGATGACGTAATCATTTTCTCTCCAAATGAGGCAGACCACGTTCGAGACATTGATCTCATTCTAAAGAGTCTACACGACGCTAACATGAGGATCGCCAGGGAGAAATCAAAATTGTTCAAGGAGAGCGTGGAATTTCTTGGTTTTTTGGTTTCCAGAGAAGGCACCAGAACGTGCCCCGAAAAGGTCAAAGCCATCCAAAACTTTCCCGCCCCGAAAAATATTTTCGAGGTACGCTCATTCCTGGGCCTGGCAAGCTACTACAGATGCTTTATAAAAGATTTTGCATCAATCGCCCGCCCCATCTCCAACATTCTAAAAGGAGAAAATGGCAAGGTTAGTACCTTCAGATCTAAGAATATTCCAATCGCCTTCAGCAACGACCAGCTACAGGCGTTCGAAAAAATAAAGAGTATCTTGGCATCTGAGAGCGTCATCCTCCATTATCCTGATTTCAGCCAGCCATTTGACCTAACCACGGATGCTTCATCCACTGGCATTGGTGCTGTGCTATCACAAAATAATAGACCTATAACTATGATTTCACGCACTCTAAAGGACGCTGAGGTGAATTATGCTACAAACGAAAGAGAACTTCTTGCCATCGTTTGGGCACTCGACACGCTACGTCACTACCTTTACGGTAAATCTGATATTAACATTTTCACAGATCATCAGCCCCTAACTTTCGCGGTCTCCGACAGAAACCCGAACTCCAAGATAAAGCGCTGGAAGGCGCGCATAGACGAGACTGGAGCTAGAGTGTTCTATAAACCAGGCAAGGAGAATTTCGTTGCTGACGCACTCTCACGCCAGAACCTGCATGCCTTACAGAGCTCCAATGCGTCCGATGCTGCCACGGTTCACAGCGAACTTTCGTCCACTTATGTAATTAAGTCATCGGACAAACCCCTCAACTGCTTTAGAAACCAGATAGTGATTAGGGAGGCAGCATTCCCTTCTAGGCAGCTGTTCATCATCTTTGGCCAAAAGACACGCCACCACATAGATTTCAAGGATTGGAACACATTAATTGACACAGTCAAGTCGGTAGTAAAACCGGATGTGACTAATGCCATTTTCTGCGAACTTCCAGTTCTTGCCCGCATTCAGCACCCCTTGGTCATGGCTTTCCCGGCTACCGCCTTCTGGCATTGTAAGCGCTTCGTCGCGGATGTCACAAATAAGGAAGAGCAAGTGGAGATCGTGACCGCTGAACATAATCGAGCACATAGAGCCGCACAAGAGAACGTAAAGCAGGTTCTGCTAGATTATTATTTTCCCAAAATGTCAAAAATCGCGACAGAAGTTGCAACAAACTGCAAAATCTGCGCAAAGAACAAATATGACAGGCACCCTCAAAAACAAGAAATGGGTACCACGCCAATTCCCAGTGGCATTGGAGAAATGATACACATTGACATTTTCTCTACGGCAGGAAAATACTTCCTAACTGCGGTAGATAAGTTTTCAAAGTTTGCTTTGGTCCAGCCCATTGCGTCACGCACCATTGCTGATATCAAGGCCCCTATACTGCAAATTGTCAATAGTTTTCCGGAGGTCAAGAGTGTTTACTGCGACAATGAGCCGTCGTTTAGCTCTGAAACCATCCGCTCCTTGTTGGCAAATCACTTCGGTGTAGAGGTAATAAACTGCCCGCCACTTCACAGCACGTCAAATGGCCAAGTGGAACGTTTCCACAGCACCCTGCAAGAAGTTGCCAGGTGCATAAGAGCTGAGAGACATATCGAGGATGTCTCTGATGCCATTCTTCTCGCGACTATCGAGTATAACAGGACTTTCCATTCGGTCACAGGGCGAAAGCCAGCAGAACTCTTAAGAGCCTCGCAAGACCATTTTCCTGAGGTTAACAGAAGGCTCGAGAAAGCTCAAAATGAGCAACTGGAAAGAAATAACCAGAAACGCCAAAACAGAGTCTTTAATGTAGGGGAAAAAGTTCTGGTAAAAGCAAACAGGAGGCTGGGAAACAAACTATCCCCGTTGTTCCTGGAAGAATCGGTGGAAGCCGACATGGGGACCACTGTCTTAATAAAAGGGAGGGTGGTCCACAAAGACAACTTAAGATAAGCTTTTTTACAATTCTCTTTCCTTTTTGCACTACCTCTATCCTTAGGTTTACTTTGTTCTTCGCAACCTTGACCTTGGCCACCTTGACCCACGCTAAGATAACGGACTACTCACATGCGGACTACATACCAATAATCGACGGTAACGCCATTATCTGGAATGAGACTTGGACTGTTCGACACACGACGAACCTCACTGCATACGACACCTTCGTATCAGAAACAGCAAATCTTGTAGAGCTTTTTCCTCTGGAGTACATGAAAAAGGTCTTACAAGCCGACGTAGAGCACCTGACGACTCTTCTCGCCACACTTCATGTGCACCACAGACGGACGAGGAGCATCAACCTTTTGGGTTCCGCTTTAAAAGTTCTGGCGGGAACCCCGGACTTCGACGACCTACAGCAAACGAGACTGATAGAACACGACCTGATCAACGCCAACAACAAGCAAGTACTTCTAAATTCAAAATTCCAGAATCAGATCAACGCGCTTACGCGCACCGTCAACGCAATTTTAAATGATCCAAGTAGAGAGCGCATAAACGCACCACACCTGTACGAGACCCTTTTGGCTAGGAACAGAATAATAGCTCTTGAGCTAGAAAACCTAATAATAGCAATCACACTGGCAAGAATAGACATGGTAAATCCTGTTATCTTTGGCAGCACGGACTTGCAGTCGATATTGCAAGAGGGCTTCACAGGATTGAGCTTAGCTCAGATCTCGAGTGTGGCTAGCGTTAGGGTATTAGGAAGCGATAGGCTAATTCATTTTATTTTATCTTTTCCGAAGCCTAAGTTAGTTTGTAAGAAGATCACTATCTTCCCAGTAGCACACGATGGGATTGTACTCCACCTGGAAGAGAACGTGGTAGCGGAGTGCAACGGCCACATCATCGCCGTCACCTCCTGTATGGGCCCCGCCACTGCCACATTTTGCAAGGAGGCAGCGGAAGCTTCATGCGCTCAGGGTCTCCAGTCTGGGAGTGTCGCACATTGTGCCACACGTCCCAGCCATCTTGCCGCAGTGACATCTATCGACGAGGGCATCCTCGTTGTCAACGATCACTGGGCCACCGTGAGTATCGATGGGAGCCCACCCGAAAACATAACGGGCACCCATTTGATTACATTCGCAACTGTGGCGTTCATCAATGGTTCCAAGTACGTTAACTATAATGCTACCCCTGACCGGCTGCCAGCCCCCGCCGTTTCGGCAAGGATCAACATCACCCGGCATCAAAATATAGCGAGTCTGCCGTACCTACAAAAATTGAATGAAGACAACCTTCAACGAATAGAGGAGCTCCAAACTTTCAACACCTCTGTTCCATACCTGGCTACGCTACCATGCCTCCTCAGCTGCATCATTATTGCGGTGATCGCCTGGGTCTACCGTCGTAGACAAAGGAATAGAGTCACGCTTTCGGTGCAAAAGATGCTGAGCGACCTGGGCATGGCCGAGGACGGCCATGTTTCAAGTGGGGGGATAGTTAAGGCTGCAGGCTCAGCAGTAAGCGGTCAGCAACTTAGTTGCTGATCATAAGTGCAAGTTAAGGCTGCAGGCTCAGCAGTAGGCGGTCAGCAACTTAATTGCTGATCATAAGTGCAAACGTCAGTCGTCCGGCGACACCGGATGGTAACTTAAGACGTTGCACGAGCCGCGGGGTCAGCGTTCTGCTCATAGCGACGCAGATAGCTCCGGCCACTGGCGAGCTGGGAGGTAGTCTTAAGAGAATTGTAGAAGCAGTCCCCTTCGGGAGTCGCGAACCACCACTCATACTTTGTCTGGCTACGGCCTTAATTATTAAATAAACATTTGTATCGCATTAAAACAAGTCTCCCTCTTTTATTAATTTATACATATAATCCATGTCTTTCTATTTTTCTTCTGTCTTGTACTGAAAAGCAAAACTAAAACGAAAAAACAAACACGCAATAAATTTGACGTCGCCAATGCGGCGCCAACTAATTGAGTACTCGGTCGCGAAACTCATTCAGCCATTACTTCGCCGTTCGGATTCGGTTAATTTTCTACTCATGTCTACACCACAGTTGCCAAATCCGTTTTACTCAATGTCTCACTCAGCCAGTCAGAACTTTGAGTGAGAGTACCAAATGCTACTTTGACTGTATTCATGCAGACCTCTAGTGTGCATCACGAAACATGTTGTTGTTGTCTGAGCAAGTGACTGGGACATGCGCGCTTTTTTGTTTTTTGTTTTTGTTTCCTATAATCTCTCGTTTTGTTTTGATTGGGCTATTGCCACTTAATGCAAAGATTTGACCGCGCTTTTGCCCATGTGTGCATTTACGCGCTTTTTTTGTTCTTTTTCACTTGGACTGCAAGCGAGACGATGGCGATTAATTTCAGTGAGAGTTATTTATTAATTTTTATTTACAGCGGATTTTGAACAAAAAATATGAAGAACAAGTGGGTAAGGCTACAGTCGGGCGCCCGACAGTAAGATACCCTTCTCCCTATTTTATAAATCCGTTACAAACGTGTTATCACTTTCATAGTTTCAAACAGAGAATTCTGCACAAATACTTCTACTACATATAGCTTACTCGCTCGCACTCACACAGCGACGCGCGTAAAGAGTAAAGCGACACGACGCAACGTCGACGTCGGCGTCAACTGCTCAAAGCAGCGCGTCGGCTGCTGCCGTACCGAACATTTGTACTGAAAACGTTGACTTGAATAACTTCGGTGTTAATGGTCCGATCGGATTGTACTTTGGAGAATATGTTTATATTGCATTTAGCTTTATACATGTAGACATTGGATCTGAGCAGACACTAGTTCGTGAAACTCGGAGTGGTCAGCACTATTAAGAGCCAGAAACTTATTCACGATGAATATTTTTGAAATATCGGTTAACCAACTATCGAGCTGTTGTGAATTATCGATAAAAGAAAGGTACTTTTTGCCAGAATCTCGGAGAGCACACACGTAATTTTAAATACGCGCATTTTATGTTTTGAGAACATGTTATTAATAAGACAAGATATATAATAATAAAATAAACTAAATAATAACTCTTGTTCGTTCAATAAAAAAGGAACCTGCAAAATTTGTGGGCTCAACCAAAATAAGCTTGTCAATAACTTAACTGTGTGCGTGTGTGAAAAGTAATGTACGAGTGTTGAGCTGAACAGAAAACATTGTGAAATTACAGACAAAAAAGAATTGAGACGCCGAAAGAGGCACAATTCTGGAGAAAAACGCTTTTGTGAGAAAAATAAAACGTTAGTGACATTTTTCTGAAGACAAACGAGCAAGAACGTCATTTTTGCAGTTAAAATTTAAAATTTTTCGGCTTGGAAATATTTAACATACTGTTAAGTTTGAGAGTCACTGTTAAAATCATAACGAATTTGGACAGCTGTTAATAGCACTAAGCAGAGAACACATAGACAAAAACAATTAAAGAGGAGACTTTTCACAAAAAGTGACTCAATATTTTTATTCGGATTTGCAACTCGTTGTCGTTTCTCCGCTCATTCCGACTCGACTGCCGCTTTGCTTTTCTGCTGAGCTTTATTTCCCATCGTTTGGGATATTTCTCTCTCTCATTTTTGTTTTGCTCTTGTATTTGATCTCTCATAGTCTCACGCCTTGCTTTACAGCGTTGCCTGTTTTCAATAGTTTGCCCGTATGTCAATTCGAGCAGCTCGCTCGATTTTTGATTTTGGTTGCGAGCTGGCTGACCTATCCATGACTAGGCATTTACAATTTGTTAGGCAGAATGCGCAATGTAGGCACATTTAATTCAAAATGAGCATAAGGGTATTATGCCCGGCGAATAAATGTCACTTCTCTTTCTTTTGCACTTGCCTTGAGAGACAACGCTGAGGCTACGCCAAGCGAACGAACAGGAGCCCAGCAGAAAATGGAAGTGTGCATTCGTTCTAGCGCTGAACGAAGCAAATGCACGAAGCAAAGGAAGGCAAATCAAAACAAGGCAATTGATATTCTCCTTCTTTCGTATATTGTATTGCTTGCGCCTTTGCTCCTATGCCTTGCTTTGCAGCGTTGCCTGTTTTCAATAGTTTGCCCGTATGTCAATTCGCTGCTCGAATGTGAGCTGCTCTCACTTGAATTTGATTTTGGTTGCGAGCTGGCTGCCCTTCTCATGACCAGGTATTTGTACATTTCTAGGCAAAATGCGCAAACAAGGCACTTTTTGTGCAAAATATGCATTAGGGTATTATGGCCGGCGATCTACCAGCGCTTTTGCCGTTCAAATACAAGGCAGAGCTGGTGCAACGTCAAGCGAGCGATCAGGAGCCCAGCATAAAAGGGAAGTTCCTCTAAGTTCTAGCGCTGAACGAAGAAAACGGACCAAGGAAAGCAAAGCAAAACAATTCAAGGCCATACGAACTGTGCGAATGCAGAAGAACAGTGGAAGAGCGAGCGCGCAATAGAAATATCCCATCGTGCATCTCACACAAGGAAGAGCACCAAAAACACGAGAATGAGCATGTGAGGCAACACGACCTGCGCCGCAACCGATGCTTAATCTCCAGGTTTCGATAACACACTCATCGGCTTTGTGAAATGTCTCCTCTTTAATTGTTTTTGACATAGAGGCGTCAAATAGCGTTAACATGGCTGCTGACGCTATGCCCATTTTCAGATACCACCGGGTCTCGGCTCCCAGTCGGAACGAGACACGAGTATCAACTCCGAAAACACGACGACATCAATTCAGTCGGACAACGACTGCGGAACGATGAGCACGGGTGTTTTTCGAAGCGCTGTGCCGTCGTTTCAATGTATGCGTTATGTATGCACATGCTCGCATATGAAAGTATGCGTAGCTGGTGAAGTTTGGCAATTGCATAGCCCAGCACCAAGTCCATTTTTCTCTTTCAGAGTCGAAGCCCACAGACCGCAAAAGGCGATCGCATGTGTGTGAGTGTGTGTGTGTGTTTGTACTTTGTTTTGTTGTTGTTGAAACAGCTGGCATGCGCCTATTCATCCCTTTGTTTTGATTCTTTATCTGCAATCATTTTTTTTTTTGATTTTATGATATGCAATGCACCTTTTGTGACTCCTTTTCAACTTGAACATGAAAGTATCCATTAGTCAAATCTAATGTAGTAAAAACCTTGAATCCTTGCAGCTTTTCAATCACACTATCTTTCTATAATCACAACAGAGACGCTTCTTTCCATTCTTTTTAGCCACTAGGACAACTGGTGAAGCATATTCTGTAGATACAGGTGCTGATTTGTGTTTGATTCGAAGAAATGTGTTTCTTAAGTTTCGCAACGCTAAGTTGACAGGTGCAGAGAAATGTTTGACAGGTATAGGCGAAAGTCAAATTGTGACTTTGGGCAGTTTTGTACCTTGTGTAAATATTGATGGAATTAAAATACAAGTAGAATTCCACGTTGTTGCTGATGAGGATATAGCGTTTGATTCAATTTTGGGCAGAACCATTCTTGATAGTGTTGATATGAATGTAACTAAGCTTGGTACCAAATTGGTAAGCAATAAAGTAGGCAAAGGTCAAGATGTGCATATCATAGGCGAAGTAGATGGACCGTGCACAGAGCTATTAAAGGAGTTTACAGTCTTGTGTATGAATGTACAACAAGTAAACATGGGTGATGAAATTGTTTTAACTCATTTATCTCAAGAGCAGGCTAGTAAAGTCAAAACTATGATTAACAATTATCATCCAAGACGTAATGTAGAGAACACTGTTCGAATGAAACTTCTGTTAATCGACGAGTTACCGGTTTTTCAACATCCAAGGCGTTTAGCGTATTGTGAGCAGAAGATAGTTGATGACCAAGTAAATGAGTGGCTTGAGGAAAATATCATAAAGCCAAGTACCTCAGAATATGCTTCACCAGTTGTCCTAGTGGCTAAAAAGAATGGAAAGAAGCGAAAGAAGTGAGGGATAATTTTCCTATGTTACAAATGGATAGTGTGATTGAAAAGCTGCAAGGATTCAAGGTTTTTACTACATTAGATTTGACTAATGGATACTTTCATGTTCAAGTTGAAAAGGAGTCACAAAAGTATACATCTTTTGTAACGCAGAAAGGACAATATGAGTTTTTATATGTACCTTTTGGTATTAAAAACTCCCCAGCAGTGTTTACTCGTTTTATTCAGGCTGTATTGCGAGATTTAATTAGGAGTGGTGATGCTGTTGTGTATATGGACGATATTGTAATTGCTAGTAAAGATGTTGAGGATGGATTAGAGAAATTAGAAAGAGTTTTGGAAGTTGCTTCTAAGAATGGGTTACGTATAAATTGGAGCAAGTGTCAGATTGCGCAAAGAAAAGTGAAATTTCTAGGGTATGTGGTTGAGAACGGTACAGTAAGACAAGAAAGCAGTACAACGATTTCTAGGTTTGACATCGTATTTTAGAAAGTTTGTAGATGGATATGCATTAATTGCAAAACCATTGACAGATATGCTTCGGAAGGACTGTCAGTTTATGTTTAAAGAATTGCAGCAAGTTGCATTTGAGCAGTTAAAAGCAGCGTTGGTTAGTAAGCCTGTTCTCCAGTTGTATGATCATGGGGCGGCTACGGAAATTCACACAGATGCATCTAAGTTTGGGTTTGGAGCGGTAATGTTTCAGAAGAATCAGCATGATAATTTGTTTCACCCAGTTCTGTACATGAGTCGCAAAACAAAACCTTGTGAGGAGAAATATCACTCATATGAGCTGGAAGTTTTAGCTGTAATAGGAGCGTTAACTAAGTGGCGAGTTTATGTCTTGGAAACGAAGTTTAAGATAATTACCGATTGTAATGCTTTCGCCATGACAATGAAAAAAAAGAAGTGCCACTAAGAGTAGCAAGATGGGCAATGTATTTGCAGGATTTTGACTATGAGATCGAACATAGGTCTGGTGTGAAAATGAAGCATGTTGATGCGCTAAGCAGAGTATTTTGTTATATGTTGACTGAGAGTGTGGTTCATAGGTTGAAAGAGGCACAACTAGCAGATGATTGGGTAAAAGTGGTGAGGAGTCTAGTTGAAAGTAAAGGATATGAGGATTTTTATGTTTCCAACCAAATTTTGTTTAAGGACCCCAACAGGGAATTGATTGTACTTCCATCAGATATGGAGGTGGAAATTATTCAAATCGCGCATAGGTCATTTCTCGGCAAAGAGGACACAGGATTTATTAGAAAAATCTTATTATATTCCTAAAATTAAAGAGAAGGTATTAAGAGTTGTTGGTAGTTGTGTTGAGTGTATTTTGGTAAATGCAAAAGCAGGTCGTTCAGAAGGATTTCTGTATCCAATCGATAAGGGCGATACCCCATTGGTAACCTATCACATCGATCATGTGGGACCAATGGAGATCACTCAGGAAAGATACAATCACATTTTGGTGATCGTAGATGCATTCTCTAAGTATGTGTGGTTATATCCAACTCGAAGTACGGGAGTAGAAGAAGTTATAAATTGTTTGGAAAGGCAATCAGTAAATTTTGGAAATCCATGTAGAATTGTGTCGGACAGGGGAACAGCTTTCACAGCAAATGCTTTTAAGGCATATTGCGAGAAACGAGATAACTACTGGTGTTCCACGCGGGAACGGTCAGGTAGAGCGAATGCATAGAATTGTTGTACCTATATTATCCAAATTGAGTATAAAGAGCCCTGGTTCCTGGTACAAGTATGTAGGTCGGGTTCAACAGATGATTAATAATACTGAACCACGTAGTACGAAAATCACTCCATTCAAGCTCTTGACAGGGGCGAATATAGCAGACACTAGTTCGTGAAACTCGGAGTGGTCAGCACTATTAAGAGCCAGAAACTTATTCACGATGAACATTTTTGAAATATCGGTTAACCAACTATCGAGCTGTTGTGAATTATCGATAAAAGAAAGGTACTTTCTGCCAGAATCTCGGAGAGCACACACGTAATTTTAAATACGCGCATTTTATGTTTTGAGAACATGTTATTAATAAGACAAGATATATAATAATAAAATAAACTAAATAATAACTCTTCAATAAAAAAGGAACCTGCATACATACCAAAGCAGAAAGTTATGGGTTTAATACTTTGCTTAATAATCGCAAATAACCGATTTGCGGGGGCGGTGGGCGTGGCATCAAACATTTTATATAAACTTGATCTGCCTATGGTTTATAGGAACCTTCATGCCAAATTTGGTATATCTAGCTTTTTAAATAGCTGAGATCTGTTGTCTCATACAGACGGACGGACAGACAGACGGACATGTCTTAATTGACTCGGCTAGTGATCCTGAGCAAGAATATATATACTTTATGGGGTCTGCACCCCTCCTTATGCCTGTTACATACATTTTGCACAAAGTTAGCATACCCTTTTTTGACCATTTTCAATGGTGGAAGGGTATAAAAATATAACAGCCGCACAGAGCTTAGTGTTGAATATAAGATCGATTGTTTGTGACCAAGGCCCAAATAATAGAGGAGCTTTGTAGAAAAGCGGGGTAAATTTGGAAACTCCATATTTCCATATGAATAATCATACAATTTATACTATTTATGATTTCCCCCGAAACCAGGCTCAACCACTTACCTTGACAACAGCTTTAAATTCGCATCAAATACTTGAGGAAGTTAGATACCCTGCATTTAAAGAATTTAACACGTCTGGAAATTTTTCCTTTTTTATTATTCAAATTTCACAATACCTTTGACAGAGTGATTGGCATGGATATACTTCAGCAAATAGGAGCAAAAATTAATTTGGTAAAATCACAATTGAGAACGACATTAACTCACTTACCCATTTGCTTTCAAAACAAATCGAATCCTCAATTATATGTTTTAGAACCTGGGAGTGTAAAGATCATTCCAATGACAGTGAATTTGCAAAACGGTACATTTCTTACAGAACAAAAAAACATTTCTCCGGATCTGTTTTCGTCTGAAGGATTGTATCAGGCCACAGATTACATCAGCTACATTAAAGTAGTAAATCATTCTGATTCCTTTAAACATCTTGACTTGACCACGCCAATAGTAGTTGAAGAATGGGAACAAGACAATGTTATAGAATTTAATTTTTTCGATTATGTAAATTTACAAGAAAAACCGAACACTAATTTTTTACAGAATTACATCGAGAACACTTTAATTCTATATACTCTTCCGTATTAAAGAAACTTTGTTCAAAATTCAAACATATTTTATGATGAAGACACCAAATTAACTTTTGCCAATACAATAAAACATAGCATCCCAACTACGAATACCATCCCCATATACACCAAGCCATTCAGGTATGGACAATTCAAAAGAATAGAAGTTCAAAACCAAAAAAGTAAGTTATTGGACATGAACATTATTAAAGATAGTTATTCCTCATGGAGCGCACCGGTTTGGTTGGTCCCTTAAAAGCAGGATAACAACTTAAAAAAGAGTGGAGATTAGTGGTTGATTTTAGAAAACTAAATGAACAAGTCAGAAAGGCTACAGTCGAGCGCGCCCGACTGTGGTATACCCGCTACAACTATGCAAAAAAAAACACGTCTCAAAAATTTGTTCTGACTAGGAAACTTGCACGTGGTTCTTATTAGATGTTGCCACTTTGCTTTCAGTGCTTTCCAGTTAGAATTTATCAGAGGGCTTTTAATTATGAAAGTGTAAAAGAGACTCCTATATTATGCCTATATATGTAAATCGCTATGCCTATACATCCAACCAGATTTGTCGCCTATGTAGTGTTGCTGCGAAATATCACCAAAGATTTTAAAAGTCTTTATATATAGTAAAAACGTCTCAAAAAACAAGAAAGCAAGGCTACCTTCGGCTTGCCGAAGGTTTTATACCCTTGCAGTTATACTAAATATAAAATATAGTACATTTGGATTGCTGCTGGGGTCTGTTTGCATACAAAAACCCTGATTTCAGCCGATTGTTCCTATGGCAGCTATATGTTATAGTGGTCTGATTTTAATACAATTTTGACAGCACATTAAGAACGTAATAATAATAAGATTTGCCAAATCTTGTTGCAATATCTTGAAAAATAACAAAAATCGGCCGATTGCTTCTATGACAGCTATACGATATATCGGTCCGATCTGGCTCGTTCCGACTTATTTACAGCATACAGAAATAAGAAGCTTGTGTGCCAAGTTTCATGAAGATAGCTTAAAAACTGAGAGACTAGTTTGCGTTGCAACAGACGGACGGACGGACGGATGGACGGACAGACGGACATCCATTTTTCGACTCCTCTGGTGATGCTGATTCAGAATATATATACTTTATAGGGTCGGAGATGTCTCCTAAGGTGCGTTGCAAACTTCTGGCTAAAATTTATATACTCTCTGCAAGGGTATAAAAACAAAAAAACAAGAAAGCAAGGCTACCTTGGGCTTGCCGTAGGTTTTATACCCTTGCAGTTATACTAAATATAAAATACATTTGGATTGCTGTTGGGGTCTGTTTGCATACAAAAACCCTGATTTCAGCCGATTGTTCCTATGGCAGCTATATGTTATAGTGGTCTGATTTTTATACAATTTTGACAGCACATTAAGAACGTAATAATAATAAGATTTGCCAAATCTTGTTGCAATATCTTGAAAAATAACAAAAATCGGCCGATTGCTTCTATGACAGCTATACGATATGTCGGTCCGATCTGGCTCGTTCCGACTTATTTACAGCATACAGAAATAAGAAGCTTGTGTGCCAAGTTTCATGAAGATAGCTTAAAAACTGAGAGACTAGTTTGCGTTGCAACAGACGGACGGACGGACGGACATCCATTTTTCGACTCCTCTGGTGATGCTGATTCAGAATATTCATATATACCTTATAGGGTCGGAGATGTATCCTAAGGTGCGTTGCAAACTTCTGGCTAAAATCATATACCCTCTGCAAGGGTATAAAAATGTACCCACGTGGGTACTTGGACCATGGACCTCCAAAAAAACATGGACCATGCAGTTTGCAACTATAACCGCTCTGCTATTTGCACATTATGGATTGGTTCGGCAAAGTTGCATTATGAGACCAGAGCGGGTGAGATTTGACCAAATTCGTGTAAAGTAGAATCCTTGAATGCTTTGCCGTCCGCTAGGTCCGTTACAACATTAAGACAGTTTATTGGTTCACAGCTTATGATGGCTCTATATTTTGATATTTTAAGTTTAAGCGAAATATAGAATATGAGAAGGTTCGTAGGAAAATTATTCAAATTCGAACAAATAAGCCATTTTGGTTATCTCCGATCCGCAGTATCTGATCGTATTGCTCACCGATGCAAGTGCAATCGGATATGGTGCCATTGAAAATAAACCGTGCGTGTATGTAGTGGAATACTACAGTAAGACAAAAAGTTCTTGAGAATCTAAATAAACCTTATATGAACTGAGAACAGATGCTGTGGTTACTGCTGTAAAGCATTTTCGACACTACTTACATGGTAGAAAGTTTGAAGTATTTACTGACTGTAATTCGTCAAAATCATCATGTATTAAGATTGAGTTATTGCCTAGAGTCTACCGTTGGTGGGCTTATTTACATGCTGATTTTTTTCAGAAATCCAGTTTCCCTAGAAATTCCCCTGAATATGCAATGGTTGTTGTAAAACGAATCGAATTAACCGAAGTATCTGAAGATTGGATTCGTGCAGAGCAACAGAAAGATTAAGATATTGTAGAAATCATTTCCAAGTTAAACAATGATGAATTTCCGTCGGATTTGCCTGAAACATATGATTTGGAGAGCTGGAGTTTTGTATAGAGTTTTACCAAGAAATGGCAAGACCCTTTGCTCGCTAGTAGTGCCCCGTGGATTTAGATGGTCGGTAATTAACCAGGTCCATGAACCTATAACCCATCTGGGCGGGGATACGATTTCTATTGGTTTGTTAAAAATTACATAACATGCTGAGTTTCCAAATCATCTTCTGGGAAACACAATAACAACCTATCCCTAAAACAAGCATATAATGGCAATCTATTTACATCGACATAACAGGCAAGCTAAGAGCTAAAAGTGGTCGTAAAGAATATGTTATTGTACAGATTAATGCATTTACCAAGTATGTCTATCTTCATCACGCTTTCACATTGGGTGCAGAAACTTGTGTAAAGGCGTTATAATCTTCAATTTCCTTATTCGAAGTCCTTATTTGTATTGTGGCTGATCAGGGAAGGAGTTTCACAGGTGCTAGGTTTGTTGAATTGAACTGACTGAACTGCATTTAATTGCAACCAGTTGCAGGTAGCCGTAGTAATGGCCAGGTTAAGAGGGTTATGAGCATATTGAAAAATTTAATAACATCAGTTGGAAAAAGTTGTCGATCACGGCAAGAAGCACTGGGTGACGTGGTTAGCCATTAATTGAACTACTTATAAGATTACTAAAGCGAGTCCTTCAGAATTATTAATGGGAAAGGTTGCTAGTCCCTTAGGCCCATTCACAATTCAGGTACAGAATTAAATTCGGCCAAACCCAAGTTTTAAGAGATATTAAATAATCAGGAAAGTATGAAAAGAAAAGATTTGATAAAGGCAGAGCTAAAATAGTAAGATAAAGTGTTAGAGATTTTGTGCTGCTTAATATTGTAGTAATATGTAGTACGTGTAGTTATAATTAGTATGTAAGACTCTGTGTAATTGTATGTATCGTTTAGCTTGTCGATCATGGTTCAACGCCATATATTGTAAGTATTGTAAGTTAAACAGTTGTAGTTCACTAAGCGCCCTCTGGCGAGAACAAGAGGAGTAGAGAGAGAAGAGAGCGACGCACTTGACTTTTCCATGAAACGCAGAACTGTACGGACGTGGATTGTGAAATTAAAATAAACGAACGCCTAAAATAAAAACTTGAATTGATTAATAATTAAAAAGGGCTATCCGACTACTCTATCTACTAAAATATTAGTGAAAGAAACTTGACTAAATTAGATCCTAAATATAGAGGTCCATTCGAGATTACTGAGATACTGGAGAACGACATATACACATTAAAAAGTATGAAAAGTAACAGAAGGTATAAATATGCACATGAAAGATTCAGAAGATTACAATTATTAAGCATACTAAAATGCAATACGGACATATCCTACAAATTACAATCCGATCGAAACAATAACACAGAAGTTATTTAAGTCGATGTTTACAGTACAAATGTTCGGTAGCCTTCGCGCTGCTTTGAGCAGTTGACGCCGACGTTTCGTCGTGTAGCTTTACTCTTTACGCGCGTCGCTGTGAGCGTGCGAGCGAGTAAGCTATATAGTATGTAGTAGAAGTATTTGTGCAGAATTCTCTGACTGAAATTATGAGTGTGGTTACACGTTTGTAACGGATTTTAAAAATTGGGAGAAGGGTATCTTACTGTCGGGCGCTCGACTGTAGCCTAACCCAATTGTTTTCAATTATTATTATCTGCAAATTAATTGCAATTTGTTAAACAATTTGCGTATAGATGAAGAAGCTGAGTGATTGGGGTCGCTGAAAATCGTGCAAGTGGTACCAGGTCAAATTTTTCCCGACGCCAGCCTATAACTTCTTTGAGGTTCGAAGTAGAGGGAACACAAGCCGGGTCGACCTAGCCATGTCCGTCTGTCTGTCTGCATGAGAGTCTGACTCTCAGCTATTATGAAAGCTAGAGACTCCAAATTTGGCATAAAGATTTCTGTATATCCTAGGCAGTGAACGCCCCCCGTAAATCAGAAATTTAATTTCATGCGCGATTATTAAGAAAAGTATTAAAGTCTTAACTTTCTACTTTGGCATACATCTAGATAAATACCTTGTTAACTTATTCTACAAATTGCAACCCGATCGGATAATAAACGTAGAGGTTACGCAAGTTTACGTTTTCTATTGATTTGTGATGCATGCTGCCAGCCATGTGCGTTTTCGATCTTTTGGTTATGTGTGTGTATGAGATGGAAAAAGTAACTTAGCCGCACGGCGGATAATTGCAGAGTTGTAGGTTCAACCCTTTTTCTCTATTTAGAACTTTTTATTTATTTCAAATTTCAACAAATAATATATATTCATTTAGAATAGCACTCGTCTTTCTTGTGCCCATTCAATCCAGTAAAAGGTTAATTCTTGTACAATACAATATGACATTTTTAAGGAAATGGTCTAAATATGTCTGTCTGTTTGAGCGCCTGATTCTCAGCTATTAGGAAAGCTAAAGACTCAAAATGTAGCAGATTCCTGTATACCCTAGGCAGTAAACATTATTTTCAAATTTCGAGAACTACGCCCACCGCTCCCGTAAATCAGTAATATGCGATTATTAAGCAAAGTATTACCCTCATGACGTTCTGCTTTATACATAAAGCTGAATACAATATGAATATATCCTCCAAATTACAATCCGATCGGACAAATAACACAGAAGTTATTCAAGTCAACGTTTTCAGTACAAATGTTCGGTACGAGCAGCAGCCGGCGCGCTGCTTTGAGCAGTTGACGTTGACGTCGACGTTGCGTCGTGTCGCTTTACTCTTTACGCGCGTCGCTGTGTGAGTGCGAGCGAGTAAGCTGTATGTATTAGAAGTTTTTGGGCACAATTTTTTGTCTGAAATCATGAGTGTGTTTTATGTTTGGATTCCGTACTACGGATGTTAAAAATTGGGAAAAGGGTATCTTACTGTTGGGCGCGCCCGTCTGTTTTTGTTTCATTATATTAAAAATTGTATTTCAATATATATATTTTTTTATGGTATATAAACATAAACTGAAAATCCATGGCCTCTTACAGTCACCGCGTGAAGCAATATACAACAAAAATGATAAATCTGGTTAGATGTATTGAATATTTTTACATAAACATGTGAGCCCCCTTCTGATAGAAAAGTGTCAATATCCAAAAGAAACCACGTGCAACTTCAATAGTCAAAAACATTGAAACTTTTAAACGTGTTTTTTTTCGCATGGTTGTACCACAGTCGGGCGCGTTCGTTTTAGTTTTTGTATATATGTATGTACTTTATTTGATCAAGTTAAAGCTGATTTTCTCCAAATTTATGAACATGCTTTCGGGGCGCAAAGGTAATTCATATTTTTTGCTGTCAATTAAGGCTCTTTTTCGTTTACCCTGTGTTCTTTTTCCTAGCCTGCGGCCCACCCAGGTTACACATCCCTTATACCCCGCAATAAATAAGCTTCTTCAGCAGAATACAAATGTGAATTGGCCCGTCCATTAACTCCGTCCACACTGATAAAGCCGCTAAAAATAATGCCGCCGGCAAGTGTGGGAAATTTTCGGAAGTCAGAAGTTTGCCTACGCAGATGTTGAGCTTTGATTCGGTATATTATTATACCCTTCGACCATGGAAAACGGTCAAAAAAGGGTATACTAATTTTGTGCAATTGTATGCATCACGCATAAGGAGGCTTGGCAGACCCCATAAAGCATATATATTCTGAATCAGTATCAAGAGCAGAGTCGATATACCCATGACGGATCATAGGCAACCCATTTATTTTGGATTTGGCCCTCAAATCGTTAATCTGCTAATGTTTGGTAAGAGCACAGCAAGCCGCGACACACTGTATTTTTAATCGCGTGTCTGTGTGAGTTAAAGCGCGTAAGCAATAGATGATGTGTAATAATTTGTGCAGAGTGCTCTAAGTGTAGTGAGATGTTTGTAGCAGACTTTAACAATTGAGCGAAGGGTATTTAAATTTCGGGTGCGCTCTACTGAGGCCTACCGACTAGTTTTGTTATGCTCTACGTGCGGATAATCACAAATGAGCAAAGTAATTCCTGTTCAACATAATGAGCCCAATTGAGCCAGTGGCTGAAATTAACTGCCGTGAACAGCTTTTATAATGGACCCTACTTAACAGACAACCGATTTGTGTTGACTTTTGGCTGAGAATAGGATAAATATGGTACATATGTAAATCACACATTCTGTGTTTGCACTCTCAATTACTGAGTTGTTAACTGGTTTATTTATCTCAATAACCAGCCAACTCAGCTGGTTGTGCCTAAAATTTAAACACAGTATTGAAGTGTCTGGTCATGATTTCTAAGGGCATATTTGAGAGAATACGTAGGCTATGAATTTAAAATTATTTTCGCTCATATTTAATATTATTGGTTCCCTTCGGAACGCTCTCGATATTATCCGCTATGCCTGAGTGCAGCGAGTTTCGATGGCACTCAGGATCTAAGCGGAGCTAACTTGGGTCACTCTTACTTCTTTGTGCTCGCATCCGAATATAATCGCTATAACTGTCATTTTTCGAGCGATAAAATGCAGTCGTCCAATCACAACACAATTATAGGCTTTGGGAGCTGTGGTTCAACACCCAGGTTGGGCAGATTTAATATTTTATTGAAAATTGTCAAAAAAGAATATACTAACTTTGTACAACCGGCATATGTAACACATCACTCAAAAAGTCCGTAGGATAACTAAGAAAAACAACTTTTTTTTGGCAAAATTCGATTTTATTCATCAAAATACATCTCTTCAAGATTGATACAATCAGTCTAACGCCGCTCTAGCATTTCGACACCTTTTTAGGCCATGGATTTAAAAAAAATACATGGTCTATTAGGTTTGTCGGAATGTGCTCAGGATCACTGGCCGAGTCGATCTAGCCATGTCTGTCTGTCTGTATGAGCGTCTGATTCTCAGCTATTAAGAAAACCGCCCCCTGTAAATCAGAAATTTAATTTGAAATGCGATTATTAAAGCAAAGTATTAAAGTGTTAACTTTCTGCGTTGGCATACATCTAGATAAATACGTTGTAAACCTATTCTATAATTTGCAACCCGATCGGCTAATAAACATAGAAGTTAGATGGAAATAGTAACTTAGCCGCACAGCGAATGAGTGCAGCGATAGTCAAATGTTTAGAACAGCCAACATTCATTCAAAGAGATGGAGCTTCAACCCCAGAAAGAATGCGTTTCTATGAAGTTTATTTACTTTTTTTTACCATTTAGCAGTTTTTATTTTTCTGCACCATTATAAATTGTAGTTTCATTTATCAAAATTTAACAATTAATTTTATTTTATATAAACGAATAACGCTCGTCTTTCTTGTGCCCATTCAATCCAGTATAAGTGTTATTGCTGTAGAAGACAAATATGACGTTTTTGAGAAAATGGTCAAAATGTGCAACTTTAACAGGCGCGGAGCGCAGCGACGGTGGTCTAGTTGTTAGAATGACGAACTCCTATGCAAACGGTCCGGGTTCGATTCCCCACAGCGAAAAGAGAATTTAGCTATTTTAATTTTTTGTGTGTTGTGTTTTATATTTGTTTACATTTATATGACCACGTAAAAAAAAGTACATCACTTGTACTGTGGCTTTGCGCGCATTTTGGCTGGCATCTAAATGTAAGTAAATTGAAAAAGAGTGTTGAAATACATATGTAATTTCATTCTGAAAGAGATCAAGAGTCGGCTGTTTGACTACGAATAGAAAACTGTTCCAAAAATAGCAAATATTTTGGACCCACGGTTTAAAAAACGAGGCTTTCGAAGCAGCAGCACTGCATCCACGGCAGGGGAAGCACTCAAAAAGGAAATCATTGAATTAAGCAAGAACTTCAAACCAACACCAAAGGTAGAAACAGTATTTCCGTTTATGGAAGCCCAAAAATCAACAATAGTGAGCACATCTCCGGCAATATTTTGAGAACCCACTTGCGGCACCCAACATAAATCCAATAGACTTCTGGAAGGTTCGTATTTGTATTATTCCAGCGAATAAACCTTTAACATCATTCCTTATTTCAGAATCATACCAATGAAGTGGGATTTGTAAAAGAATGTTCACCCAAATACATGTCCAGCATGCTCCACGGAGTCAGAAAGGATTTTGAGCAGAGCTTGATGTATTATACCTGTTGGAATACCCCTATTCAACTACAAAAATAACGTTTAGCAACATTACTTTATATTTTACATGCATGGTCACACTTTTTATTTCCTTCTCTTTTTTCTTGAACTTTTTCTGCTGAGAGCAGGTTGTGGTGCTGGTGTTGCAGTTAAAAATATAAATAATTATAAATAACTAAAACATAAATCTTGACTTATTATTTAAAAGGACACTATAAAATCATAAACTACAAGAGGTTATGGGCCCAGTCCATGCCATATAAACAATTAAATTGTGAAACTAAAATAAATTGTGAAATTCATCCTTTCTCAGAACGTGAGTGCCACGTGCCTTTATTTATATATATATTATATATTATATATTGCTGTGTATGTATGAGTGGTAAAATGAAAAAGCTAAATTAAATATTAAGCCGTTCGATGGCGAGAAGTTTGCGACTTGGAAATTTAGAATCAGGGCTCTTTTAGCTGAACTAGATGTGCTTAAGGTGTGCTTAAATTTCGCGACAAGCGACGCCATTTACGAACGAAAAGTTTGGCGTCGCAACTGGCGCTGTGAAAACGTTTGCTTTCTCTGAAGCTATCGAGTAAGATGTCACTATTAAACCATTTCCAAATTTTTGACGAACTTACCTGAAGAAAATTTGACATTGGCGTTTCTAAAAAATAGATTGCTAGATCAGGAAATTAAGATTAACAAGTGGGTAACTACAGTCGGGCGCCCGAAAGTAAGATACCCTTCTCCCAATTTTCTAAATCCGTTACAAACGTGTAACCACACTCATAATTTCAAACAGAGAATTCTGCATAAATATTTCTACCACATATAGCTTACTCGCTCGCACTCACACAGCGACGCGCGTAAAAAGTAAAGCGACACGACGCAACGTCGACGTCGGCGTCAACTGCTCAAAGCAGCGCGTCGGCTGCTGCCCGTACCGAACATTTGTACTGAAAACGTTGACTTGAATAACTTCTGTGTTATTGGTCCGATCGGATCGTAATTTAAGGAATATGTTCATATCGCAAATAACCGATTTGCGGGGGCGATGGGCGTGACATCAAACATTTGTCTATGATTTATAGGAACCTTCATGCCAAATTTGGTATCTCTAGCTTTTTATACCCTTCGACCATTGAAAATGGTCAACAAAGGGTATACTAACTTTGTGCAAAATGTATGTAACAGGCATAAGGAGGCGTGTCAGACCCCATCAAGTATATATATTCTTGCTCAGGATCACTAGCCGAGTCGATTGAGACATGTCCGTCTGTCTGTCCGTCTGTCCGTCCGTCCGTCTGTCCGTCTGTTTGTTTGAGACAACAGATCTTAGCTATTAAAAAAGCTAGAGACACCAAATTTGGTATGAAGGTTCCTATACATTCGGGGCAGGTGAAGTTTATGTCAAATGTTTGATGCCACGCCCACCGCCCCCGCAAATCGGTAATTTACGATTATAAAGCAAAGTATTGAACTTATAAAGTTCTGCTTCGGCATGTATAAAGCTGAATGCAATATGAACATATCCTCCAAATTACAATCCGATCGGACCAATAACACAGAAGTTATTAAAGTCAACGTTTTCAGTACAAATGTTCGGTACGAGCGGCAGCCGGCGCGCTGCTTTGAGCAGTTGACGCCGACGTCGACGTTGCGTCGTGTCGCTTTACTCTTTACGCGCGTCGCTTCGTGAGTGCGAGCGAGTAAGCTATATGTAGAAGTATTTGTGCAGAATTCTCTGTTTGAAATTATGAGTGTGGTTAGTAACCACTGGTTACAAGTTTGTAACGGATTTAGAAAATTGGGAGAAGGGTATCTTACTGTCGGGCGCCCGACTGTAGCCTTACCCACTTGTTTAATAGCTGAGATCTGTTGTCTCATACAGACCGACAGACGGACATGGCTCAATCGACTCGGCTAATGATCTTGAGCAAGAATGTATATACTTTATGGGGTCTGCCAGGCCTCCTCATGCCTGTAACATACATTTTGCACAAAGTTAGTATACCCTTTTTTGACCATTTTCAATGGTCGAAGGGTATAAATATATTTTAAAATAAAAATTTTAAAATAATATCACTCAAATGTTCCTCTTCCAGTAACATCTGAAACATCTTTAGACCCTCTTCTTCCCAAAAACGACCCTCTTTTGATGAGTTTTAACTCTCCACTCCCGTCCTGCTCTGGGAAAACCATTGTAAGGCATATTTCTGTCTTGCCAACTTCGAACAAAAGAAAAAACAAGACAGCTTTAGGAGTTGACCCTCTTCCGTTGCCTATCTTGCCTAGCTCCAGTCAGAACAAAAACAAGATAGCCACGACCAATTTACCGGCAAACACTGTACAGAGTGTAAAACCTCTTGTTGCGGTGAAGCCAAAAAAAGTAGTGTTTGTCTCCTGATTGGCCCCTGACACTAATAGTGAGGATGTACAATCGTATAGCCTTTCAAAATTACATTTACCAAATATGTTGGTTAAGAAGTTTAACTTTAAATTTTCGCGGGACATATCTTTATTCAAGATAAGTCTCCCAGCAGAGCATCTCCAAGCTATTTGCTGTGGTACTTTTTGGCCGCCCGACCTAATTGTTAAGGAGTTCACTCCAAAACAAAGAAGCCGAACCGCCGTATCCCTGCCAACGTTATCAATTTCATCCCCAACCAAGACCTCCAGAACTCCAAAAGATGGAATGCATGCAAAAAACTAATATCGCATCTTTCTATTGCCTATCAAAACGTTAGAGGTCTTAACACTAAGATTTCTAATCTTTTTGTTGATAGCTCATGTTTTGATATCAAAATACTAATACTTACTGAAACCTGGTTAAAGCCTACCATAAGTAACTTAGAACTTTTTCCCAATAAATACACTACCTTCAGATGTGACCGTCTATCACGATCTGGTGGTGGTGTTCTTATTGCTGTTGAATCAGACATGTCGTCAGAAATTGTTTTGACGCATTGTCCACCTCATGTTGAATTTGTGTGTGTAAAAATAAGCGTGAATCAAATTTCAACTTATATTACTTACTCCTATATTCCTCCTTCTTCTGAACTTTCTTTGTTTGCAGAACATCTTTCCTGCATTCAACCTATTGAATCTAAACTTTTGGACAGAGATTACCTCTTGGTTTTTGGCGACTTTAACTTGCCCCAAGTCTCGTGACTTGAGAGGACCTCAAGGCAATTGTTTAATTCCATCAGTGTATAATTCATTTATTAATAGCCTTTATGAATTATGCTTGTCTCAAATTAAGTCTTTTCGTAACATCAGTGACAATACTTTTGACTTGATTCTTTATCTAACACGATTTTTAGAATCGATCCTCTAGTTCTTCCTGAAGATCCATATCAACCCACACTTAATATTTTATTAGAATTGTTTACTCCAGTGCAAACGTCAATAGTTATGCCTAACTTAAAATCGCGTTGCTTTCGCAAAACTGATTTTGTTAAGCTTAACTATCTTATTTCTACTCATGATTGGTCTTTATTTTATTCGTGTTCAGATTTAAATTCTTGCATTGCATATTTTTATAAATCCTTAAATCCATTTTTTGATGTTTGTGTTCCGTGTGCATATCCGGCAAAGTCTAACTGGCTTCCGTGGTATACACGTGAACTACTAAGGTTAAAAAATGTGAAATCCCGGTTTTATCAAAAATTTACTTCTTCGGGTAATCCCTCTGATTATACCCGATACATAGTTAACATAGACAAATTTTAGCACTTGCAACAGTTTATCTTATAAAAAATATTTTAGTCGTTGTCGACTTGAATTTGCACGTAACCCTAAACAATTCTATAACTTTGTTAACATTAAACGAAAATCTAATAGTTTCCCACCTTATTTTTTATATGAAAACAAGAAAGCAACCAGTGATCAAGACGCTGCTGACCTGTTTGCAGACTTTTTTCAATCTACCTATTCCTCTACTAACTTCGACAATAATCTTCCATATCCGTATTTAACTCAGAGATCAAATTCCATTTCTTGTGATATGATCGATGAGGAATCATTACGGACTAATCTCTGCTCTATTAATCCAATCTTCTCTCCCGGCCCTGACGGAGTACCAGGATGCGTACTTAGATTTTGTGCCAATAGCTTATTTAGACCCATTTTCAAGTTATTTAACTTGTCTTTAGCATCTTGTACGTTTCCTCCAATCTGGAAAGAATCTTTTTCTATCCCTCTTCATAAAAACGGGTCTAAGTCTGAAGTAATGAATTATAGGTGCATTTCCAAATCATCCTCTATTCCAAAGTTGTTGGAAAAAATTATTACTGTGGAGCTAACACATAAGTGCAAGTCACTTATTTCGCCACATCAACATGGCTTTGTAAAATCTCGATCTACTACCACGAATCTTCTGGAATTCACCTCAATAATTAATAAAGGTTTTCAGAAGAAAATGCAAACTGATGTGGTCTACACAGACTTCAGCAAAGCATTAGATTTAGTAAATCACTTACTTCTTCTTCATAAGCTTAATCTTATTGGTTTTTCCTACCCATTGCTCCTTTGGATCTCCAATTACTTAACTTGTAGGTCCCAAAGGGTACTTTTCAAATGTTTGCTATCTAAGCCTATCTCTGTATCATCTGGTGTTCCTCAGGGCAGTCATCTTGGGCCTCTTCTCTTTAACCTATTTATAAATAATCTTCCCTCTGTTCTACACTATTCTAATATTCTAATGTATGCTGATGATGTGAAACTTTGCTTAACATACAATGAACTGACCTCTAATTCACTTCAAGTCGATATTGACTTATTTTTACTTGGTGTAGCCGTAATTTGCTATATTTAAACTGTTCGAAGTGCAAGGTCATGTCTTTTTATAGAAGTAATTCTCACGTTGTAAACTATACCCTTGATCAATTTCCATTTCACAGAATTTTTGAGGTAATGGATCTTGGAATTGTTTTTGATCATAAGTTGAAATTTGATTGTCATATAACACACATTGTCAATAAGGCGTATCGGGCTCTTGTCTTCATTAAAAGATGGACTAAAGAATTCGAAGACCCTTATACGACAAAATTGTTATTTACTTCTCTTGTTCGCCCGATTTTGGAATATGGATCCTGTGTATGGTCTCCTCAATACCAGGTCCATCAAGACAGAATTGAATCTGTCCAAAAACAATTTTTGCTCTTTGCTTTGCGTCGCTTTAACTGGGTTTCTAACGTAGATTTACCACCTTACTCAAGCAGACCCTCCTTAACTAACCGTCGTATTTTGCTGGGTGTTATGGTCATACTGAAACTAATAAAATACGACATCGACTCTCCTTTCCTGCTTAACCAACTAAGCTTTTGTGTTCCTTCTAGGGTTACACGAAATTTTTTACCACTTTCTTTGAGCTTTTGTACTAATAACTATAGCTTGCATGATTCTTTTAGAGTTCTCTGTGCCGATTACAATAAGCTTTTTAGAATAATCAACACGGAATCCTCCCTCTCATCTATCAAATTATCTATATTAAATTACCTAACCTTTTCACCTAACAACAATTAACTATACATCCTAACAACTAATACTAATCTACCGATCTGATTGGGTTTTACTGGGTTTTCCCCAATCCTTTGCAGCAAATGCTGGATCGGGAATTCGTTTTTATATTTCCCAGCCTACATTTTAAAATATAAATATATTGTTAATTAATTTATACTTTTTTAAAAAAATGCAATTCTTAAATCAAAACTGTTAACTTTAATTATTTTCTTTTTTTAATTTTAATTATAACTAATGTTAATTTAAAAATAAAAACGAATTTTAATTTCAAGTTGACTGCCTTAGTTGACGTTAAATAAATAAAAACAAAAATTAAAATAACGAAAAAGCAAGCAAGCATAAGTAAGAACGATAGAGAGATATGTGCATTTTTGGCGCGTGCCAAAATTCGTTAAATACATACACAGCAGCGTCAACTGCTTCTTCTGTAATTTAGACGTCCGTTAAAAATTACACAAATCTGCCTCATGTTTTGTGTATTGCCTCACACGCATATACATATGTATGCATGTGTGAGCTTCGCATGCAACACATATTAAAAGACAAAATGTAACACTTAATATATAAATTATTAGATAATTATAAATAAATGGCAAATAATTCAAAAATGTATATGCTTTACAAATATAAAACACAACACATAAAAAATTAATATAGCTACATTCATTCTCTTTTCGAACCCTGGCCGTTTGCATAAGAGTTCGTCATCCTAACAACTAGACCACCGTCGCTGCGTACCGCGCCCGTTAAATTTCCATATTTAGACCATTTTCTCAAAAACGTCATATTTGTCTTGTACAACAATAACACTAATACTGGATTGAATGACCACAAGAAAGACGAGTGTTATTCATTTATATATAATAAGATTATTTGTTGAAATTTGACAAATGAAATCAAATTTTATAATAGTAAAAAAAAACTTAATATCATAACAACTTCTCTCTTCTAGGTGAACGGACGTGTTTTTTCTGCTCCCCGCTTTTATTAAATTTTGCCTGCAAACAATCGGTGTTCGCCTAATTTAATATCTCTAACTTGTGCAATTTATCGTTCACTTTCGCGAGTGCATGCCTGCGTAACTCACTGGTTCGTAGTTAATATATAATAATAATATTTGTTTACTGCCACTTTAACTTTTTTCTACTCTTCTTTTCGGAGACCATCTGATCTCATTGTGCTCTCTTTTCCAATTCTATTTCGGTGTTGGCATTTGTTGCTGCAGTTCCGCTGCAACTACAATTATAATAAACCTCGCTCTCTCGTCTTTTTGGGTGTGTGTGTGCCTAATCTCTCTCTCGCGCTCACACACTAGCTTTGGCGTACGCTCTTCCTTTAACGCTTACTGTTCTTTTTTATACCCTTGCAGAGGGTATATTAATTTTAGCCAGAAGTTTGCAACGCACCTTAGGAGACATCTCCGACCCTATAAAGTATATATATTCTGAATCAGCATCACCAGAGGAGTCTAACAAGAAAGCAAGGCTACAGTCGGGCGCCCGACAGTAAGATACCCTTCTCCCAATTTTCCAAATCCGTTACAAACGTGTAACCACACTCATAATTTCAAACAGAGAATTCTGCACAAATACTTCTAGTACATATAGCTTACTCGCTCGCACTCACACAGCGACGCGCGTAAAGAGTAAAGCGACACGACGCAACGTCGACGTCGGCGTCAACTGCTCAAAGCAGCGCGTCGGCTGCCGCTCGTACCGAACATTTGTACTAAAAACGTCGACGTTAATAACTTCTGTGTTTTTAGTCCGATCGGATTGTAATTTGGAGGATATGTTCATATTGCATTTAGCTTTATACATACCAAAGTAGAACGTTATGGATTTAATACTTTGCTTAATAATCGCAAATAACCCAGCACCATACACAATTTGCCTACATCAATGGCAGATCAACAGAGGTTGCTCTCTATTAACTATTCGGAAAAATCGAAAAAACATTCAACCCCAAGAAAATAGCAATAAGTTGAAGGTATTTTCGATAATACTGGCTAAGGGTACCCCTGATAGCATCTCTATTAGTTAAACGATATATCAGTCTGATAGGACTCGCAGCTACCCACCACATGTGCTGGGTGCTACCATAGGAAGCGCCTGTTGTTAAAAATTAAATATGACCAAAGTCCATCGATCAAAATACAAAAAAAAAAACTTGTGAACGACATCGTCAAAAAAACAGCAAGAACTTAGTTGCGGACCTAATACAATATTAAAAATGTTTAACAAATAATAAAATTAAATAAATAAATAAATATTTAAATAATAATAAATTTAACAAGAAAGCAAGGCTACAGTCGGGCGCCCGACAGTAAGATACCCTTCTCCCAATTTTCCAAATCCGTTACAAACGTGTAACCACACTCATAATTTCAAACAGAGAATTCTGCACAAATACTTCTAGTACATATAGCTTACTCGCTCGCACTCACACAGCGACGCGCGTAAAGAGTAAAGCGACACGACGCAACGTCGACGTCGGCTGCTCAAAGCAGCGCGTCGGCTGCCGCTCGTACCGAACATTTGTACTAAAAACGTCGACGTTAATAACTTCTGTGTTTTTAGTCCGATCGGATTGTAATTTGGAGGATATGTTCATATTGCATTTAGCTTTATACATACCAAAGTAGAACGTTATGGATTTAATACTTTGCTTAATAATCGCAAATAACCGATTTGCGGGGGCGGTGGGCGTGGCATCAAAAATTTGAGATAAACTTTATCTGCCTATGATTTACAGGAACCTTCATGCCAAATTTGGTATCTCTAGCTTTTTTAATAGCTGAGATCTGTTGTCTCATACAGACGGACAGACGGACGGACGGACAGACGGACAGACAGACGGACGTGTCTCAATCGACTCGGCTAGTGATCCTGAGCAAGAATATATATACTTTATGGGGTCTGCCACGCCTCCTTATGCCTGTTACATACATTTTGCACAAAGTTAGTATACCCTTTTTTGACCATTTTCAATGGTCGAAGGGTATAAAAATGGATGTCCGTCTGTCCGTCCGTCCGTCTGTTGCAACGCAAACTAGTCTCTCAGTTTTTGAGCTATCTTCATAAAACTTGGCACACAAGCTTCTTATTGCTGTAGGCTGTAAATAAGTCGGAACGAGCCAGATCGGACCGATATATCGTATAGCTGTCATAGAAGCTATCGGCCGATTTTTGTTATTTTTCAAGATATTGCAACAAGATTTGGCAAATCTTATTCTTATTACGTTCTTAATGTGCTGTCAAAATTGTATCAGAATCGGACCACTATAACATATAGCTGCCATAGGAACAATCGGCTGAAATCAGGGTTTTCGTATGCAAACAGAAACCAGCAGCAACCAAATGTATTTTATATTTAGTATAACTGCAAGGGTATAAAACCTTCGGCAAGCCGAAGGTAGCCTTGCTTTCTTGTTTCAATTTCGTGTTGTTCTTGCGGTTTGTTTTTGTCTTGTTACAGTAGTCACTCTTTATAATGGAGGGTATTGTCTGCTACAAAAAAACATGCTTAAAGCAAGTTACTGTTACTCAGCCAAGCATCTCTTGCTGGCTGTGTGACAATGTTGTGCACATAAAATGTGCCGGCTACACTGCCTCTACGGCTGATGCGGTATCTAAGCGCACTGGCCTGCGCTATTGTTGTGACCTGTGTCGGGAGGCGGAAAACGAGATGATTACGTTCATGCGGCAGACAAAGTCAGGGTTTCGTGAACTTTTTGGCAGTTTTCGAAAACTTGCCGATCAGTTCTCTGCGTTGGACAACTCATTTAATAGCCTAAAACTATTAAATGAGTCGCCCAAACGCAAGAAATCAGCTTATGTGGCGAAAACTTCTCTCATTGACCAACCATGTACACCGGTGACTCAGCCGGTGATGTTGTTTACCACTCTCATGGTGACGAGATCATCGGTTTCTGAAAAAGTCATCGACGAGTGTTTACAAATGGTGTCACATAAAGTTTCTGATGTGCCAGCTGTGGTTTCTTTGCCTATTCCACAGATTTTAGAAATACCGATGGCAAGTTCAATTTCTAAGAACATTCCCGCAGGTGCAATGCCTGTGGAGCCTTAAAAGGTTTTAGGTATTCCACTTAGGAAGCAAATTTTCGTTTCCCGGCTTTCCCCTGATCTTACATCTGAAGATGTAGTGGCTTATATTCAAGCCAAAATACAAGCTGCAGATTTAAAAGTGGAAAAATGTTAATTTTTGTATGAAAGGGACATATCGTCCTTTAAAATTAGTGTCCCAGCTGAACTCTTGACCAACATATGTTCACCCAAATTTTGGCCAGACCATGTAGTGGTTAAAGAGTTTGAAGCGAAAAATAAGAAAAATCGGAAACCGATTGCTTTAAATCTACCAATACGGGCATCTACATCTTCGCAAAAAAACAAAACAAAAAACTAAATGCTACTTTCCTTCTTACATACCAAAATGTTAGAGGGTTATGTAGCAAACTTTCTAATCTTTTTCGAAATAGCCTTTCCTTTACATCCCATGTGTTGGTATTTACCGAAACCTGGTTGAAACCGGATATTCTAAACTCCGAAGTTCTCCCAAGTAAATACTTTCTTGTTTTATAACCTGCTCTTATATTCCGCCGTCATCGGAATTGTTAGTATATTTGCAACATTTATCTGCAATAAAGACTGTGCTCAACCTGTTATCAGACAGGGATTATTTTATAGTCCTCGGTGACTTTAATATGCCAGAATGTGAGTGGACATCAAGTGTTGATGAATCTTTCTTATTGCCTTCCCGGCAGCATGACCTTTTTGATGGTTTGTTTGATATGTCATTGTCGCAGGTCAATCATGTCAAAAATTCTAAAAACAGATCGCTAGATTTATGTTTCGTATCTGATCCATCTAGGGTGATTCTAAACAGGACTTAACCTCTTTCTTTACTAGAAGATTCTTACCATCCCACCTTCGAAATTACTGTTGATCTTGGCGTATGTTTTGATAAAAATGAAAAACCGCGTAGACGTGTACGCTGCTTTAAAAAAGCAGACTTTGAATTATTAAATTTCTTAATTTCTGACTGCGACTGGTCAGAATATCAGTAGAATATTTCAGTCCAACACGACAAATTTATTTTATCAAAATCATAAATCAAACAAGTCGGAAAGGCTACAGTCGAGCGCGCCCGACTCTCGGCTAGTGATCCTGAGCAAGAATATATATACTTAATGGGGTCTGACACGCCTCCTTATGCCTGTTACATACATTTTGCACAAAGTTAGTATACCCTTTTTTGACCATTTTCAATCGAAGGGTATAAAAAGATCGAAATAGCACGTGGCTGGCAGCAGCTTGCAGACAATGCATCACAAATCAATAGAAAATGTTAACTCGCGTAACTTCTATGTTTATTATCCGATCGGGTTGCAATTTATAGAATAGGTTCACAACATATTTATCTAGATGTATGTCAACGCAAAAAGTCAAGGCTTTAATACTTTGCTTAATAATCGCATATGAAATTAAATTTCTGATTTACGGGGGGCGGTGGGCGTGGTGGCCGAAATTTGAAAATGACGTTTACTGCCTAGGATATACAGAAATCGATATGCCAAATTTAAAGTCTCTAGTTTTTTTAAAAGCTGAGAATCAGGCGCTCATACAGACAGACAGACATGGCGGAGCAGGAATATATATACTTTATGGGGTCGCAGATATCTCCTTCTGCCTGTTACGCACATTCCGACAAACCTAATAGACCATGTTTTTTTTTTTTTAAATCCATCGCCTAAAAAGAAGAGAATAAGCCTTTGAAAGATTATGTTTAATTTTGTTTGAAACAAGTCGGAAAGGCTACAGTCACGCGGTGACTGTAAGAGGCCATGGATTTTGAGTTTATATATTTAAAGTAAAACTTAAAAAAAAGTATCGCAAAAACATGAAATTTTGTATAAATACGTTTTATTAAATAGTCGCCGCTCGAATTCGCTTTCGATTATCATTTATAATCGGAACCCAGGGACCACCACGAGGAGGCCACTACAAATGTAATGGGGTCAGTTGTTTTGAAAAACAATTTTGAACTACGAGTCGACTTGGGTTTAACTCTGAAACCCCAATATTCCCCAAAAAATTTATTTCTGCACTAAGTGCAGATAGATAGATTCTATCTATCTATTTTAACACTAACTTATCTTATATAGTAAAATAATAATTAAATGACTACATAAATAAATAAATAATACATATACCAATATTATGCCTGACAAACCTACAACTCAGAACTTTCAAAGTCTACTAAAACACCACTATTGTGACTATATATGGTCTCATACGTGCGCGCATTGGCCCTACCTTCCAATATATTTGACATCGCCCAATCAATATGGGTATCCATATTGGTTGTAGACGCCAAATCTAAAAGAGACACATATTCTAAGTTTTCTAAGAAACTAAAAACCCTACGACTACACCCTCTGAGAGATCGCAAGCAAAAATTAAAATCTTCTAAAATTGTGGAATTACTATTGAGAAATGGAAACCTCTGAAATATGTCTTCAAATTCTGCTTCAAATTTTAACAATGGATATGCTGGAGTTTTATAAATAATAAGGAACCCTACTGACTTATATTTTAATACGGCATATTCAAAAACTGCAGAAGAAAGGTTGTAAGAATCACTATAATACCGACCACTGGAGAAAAAACTAACATTCTCAAGTAACTAATTTTTAATGAGGATAAGAATGCCTCTTTTCGGTCGAGTTCTGTTGGCCACTGACTCACAATCTAGCCGTACAACGTGTGTAAAGCTAGGTATTTCAAATGTTTCATTTGAGAAAATTGATGTTTCGATGAAACATAAAAGTTTTGATCGCAGCATTAGCAGATCGGAGCAAATGTCGCTAATGCGACAATGCAAGCTTTGAGTGTTGTGGAAGAGTGCAGTAAACGAATTGTCATTGAAAAGACAGTTATAGTGAGAATAAACAAGTTTTTCACATCTTAAGATTCTAAGCTCTTGTTCAACAGCTGACTGGGAGTCAGATTTTGGGGGCATGAATCCCCCAACAATGAAAAGTCCTGCAGCATTTGTAGCTCTACTGCAGGCTACATACAAAGCCTGACGACTCATACGAGAAGTTGTGTGGACCACTACTTTGCTGTATGTTGCTCCTTGGCTTTTATGAATAGTTATACCTTCTGCAGGTACAACTGGGAATTGATTACGGTCAATAGAAACTTGCTGATTGGAATGGAACTGAAAACTTTTTGTTGTTTTGAAGATTGGCGTCCAAGAACGCTCTAGTAGATGCGAGCACTTGGCCCGAAAATTCACTCCTACACTATCATCTAAAAATTGTATCCAAAGAATTTGAGGAGCATTGGATGCATTAAAGCCTATGTCCATTAGAATGCCTGAGGCTCCATTTACTAAGCCATCAGCCGTATCTATATTGATCGTAACCATGTATTTGGCAGTGGATTTTAAAATTAAAGAAGTTGGTAGACCTTGAGTTTTGGAGGTCTTGAAAGTTTTGACTGCCTCCAGGTATCTATCTTGAATTTCAGCGCTAAGATGTGAAGCTTTAATGAAACCAAGAGCTGTTGAAATGTGTTGTGCAGTTTGAATTGAATTTAATTTTGTCGTATTAAAAATATCGGTATCCTCATTTCTATAAAACAAATGAATAGCATCATTTGGCAATTCGCTGGCTGGAGAAACTCTGGAACGAAGAAGCGAAATGTCGTCAGACGACATTTTGCTATTTTGGCAGTTGATGGGTCGCATCCTGGTCTCCGAATATATAATTGAGACAGGGACTGAAAAAGAGCTGAAATAAGCCGACTTTTTCCCACACCGGCTCCGCCACCTACAAACTCATAAAATACCTTGTTTTGCTGGGTATTATGCAAAACGTGGGTAAAATAGGTTTTTTGCTTAATATTAAGCGAACGAACAATGCTGGATAAATTTTCAGCAGATAAAAGTGGCGGAAGCTTAATAACTCGGATAGTGTCATCCGGTTCTTGAATTTGATCAGCATTTCCATTGACATTCAAAACGTTCAGTTGAGAACTTATGTCAGGTAGACCTAATACCCTAAATTCATTATCTAAATCTCCTAACTGTTTACCTACACTATCCTCGACATTGGTTTCCATTTCCATGGCCCTTCTAAGCGCGTCTTCTAAATCTTCCAACACATTATATTTTTTAAAATTAACCCTGATCGCTTCCTGATTTTCCCTATACACTTCCTCACAATTTATTTCTAACAATTCTATTTGCTCATCCCTCCATGGCAAATACAACATTAAAAGTTCCCTAAAATAATTGGCCCTATCTTTATTAATATTAAAACTC
This sequence comes from Zaprionus kolodkinae, assembly GCA_018901885.1. Taxonomy (NCBI): domain Eukaryota; kingdom Metazoa; phylum Arthropoda; class Insecta; order Diptera; family Drosophilidae; genus Zaprionus; species Zaprionus kolodkinae. The sequence continues at coordinate 320,077 of JAEIFM010000508.1, forward strand.
CTAAAGCGAATTATTCTTGGTTTTGTTCGCTCTCGAGATTACGGTTGCGGATCTCGTCCACTGCATCACGCATCAGTTTAGAGATACCCCGCTGAGACTTGTTTATATAATTAATTATGTAGCTGCAGCAAGCATTAGGGTCCAAAATGAATTGAATATCAATATTGGCCCTTTGCATTCCGAGAATGTGTTGATTATATGCATTTACATTAATTGCATCAAAACTTCTCTTTAGAAAAATTTGTGGCTTTTTTAAGCCAGATCTTAGAGTATATATATATTCCTCACAACTGAGGCTCACTTGGTTGTGAGAAAGAAAGTTTTCGAAAATGCTCAAGTGACTGATATTTTCAGAATCGAATGTGAAATTTAATACACTTTGTATTTTCTTCAAATTTCCTCGATGAAGGGAATAATTATCAGTCTCTTTGGGAAGAGGCCTAAGAATTTCTGTCCGGGGCATTGGAAAATAGGGCATACCAAAGCGACAATAGGAGTTTCCTCCCAATTCACGTTGGCATGAATGCCCGTGCTTGTGCTTTTGGTACTCTATGTACGGAGCGAGTTCAGCATTTGTTACATCTGTGGTAACGAATTGATCGATAAATTCGACAACTGGAGGAATGGAAGATTCATTCTCAAAATCCACTAATGGGGCGTCTTTAAGCCAAAACATTCCGTGGATATGAGGTGAACCCCTTTGCTGGAACTCAACTCTCCAATAGTACATGACCACTTTGTGTCTTCCAAAAACACCCCCTTCCTTTTTCATAATTTTGAACAATTGCCTCCAGCGATTGTCAAAATACCTAACACATGTAACTGGGTCGGTACGAATCAGTCTAACCTTTTTGTTAGAAGCCAAACTTATTGCCTCCTCTTCCGTAACTTCCTCCTTGTCCACAATTCTTTTTAATAGGACAAGGAGTTCTTCCCACCTACTCTCTGCAGCCGACAAGGTTATAAAAAAGGTTGGCAGACCGAATTGCCGGATCATTGCCATGACCTTCTTTTTCTCAGCTTCCCAATGAGCAGGAGACGTTCGAATACCCTTAAGAACCCTATATCCGTCATCATGGCGAATAAGACTATCTATCTCTGCCTCATTTGAGGCAGTAATCGCTCGTGCAGAGCTATGCTTCCTTAAGCATATGGAAGTATTATTCCTAATGTTGATAAGCTCTAACTTCTTATAATTAAAGAAGAGCTTATCAACTCTACAACCTCTCCTATCAAAATTCCGAAGCTCGGATCTAACTACGGTTGTATATGTTTGCGCAGTCTTGCGTTTAATGCCAGCATATATGGTGGGAAAAGCTAATTCCTCAGAATCAGCATCCAGAATCATATCGAGGGGTCTTTGGCCTTCGCCAGGAGCAATTATGATTCTTTGCATGGCAACATTCGAAACATTATTTTCAAGCAGAGTTTCTTGACCCCCCGGATTAAGCTCCTCCACTTCAATGTCCTCATTAGGACGAAGTGATCTTTGAAATTCTTCAATTAAATTATTAACGAACTCTGTATCTGCTTGAGAAGCTATGAAGGGAACAGTATCGGAAGCGAAATTCGACATCCACTGTTCATTTAGAACTACATTATGCTTCTTATAGAGCTCACTGTCTACTAAAAATCGAATGGCATCTGCAATTTTCAAAGGCCTGATGGTTTCTGCCATGAAATCATGGTTATATTCCATCCTACGTCTGAGGTGGAGCTGTACAACCTCTGCTTCGTGAAAAGCTCGTGGTAACGATGTTACAACATTGCTAACTGGAATAGGGACGTTAACAACAGCTCCTTTAATTGCGTTTTGTCGGCCAATGCCTAAGGTTTTGATAACCATAAATGGAAGGCGAGGAGAAATTAGTCGTTCCTCTAATGGAGTAAGCCCTTTGAGACATTCGGGAAAATTTGGGAAGTCTAAGCCATTTGAAATAGAAAATTTTGGCTTCCTACCAGCTTTTATATTGCAGCTACAAGTATTACAAAAAGGGAAAGTTTCGTCAGAAGATGGGAACTGACTGGAAAGACTTAAAATATCCGCACTATGCTCATTTCTACTTTCAACAAAAGCCCTGCTCATTTTGGTAACCTGAAAGGGAAACCAAAGGCCTTTGCAACAAAGGCAAACTTGATCAGGTCCCAGCTTAACCATCCTATCAAATGTACCTATTTGAGCTTCTAATAAGGTTAAGCTGGGGGAGAAACCTTCCAAGTTATTCGAACGCTCTTCTCTCATGCGGTCAGCATTTCGTCGGTTTTCTGCTACCCTACTCTGACTAATGCTCCTAAATTGACTGACTCTTTGGCTAAGTCGCCTTAGAGAGTCTGTTATTGCTTGACGCTGCAACAGTCGAGCACTTCGACGTCGTGCAGTGTCAAGAGCCTGATCGACAATCCTCCTTGCAAGATTGTCCCTAGCTTGAGACCTACTTATTGTGTCTCTCTCTCTCTCTAAAATACGTCGCTCAGCATCTGAGCGAATTACTGACCTAAGATATGTATTCCGTCTCTGTTCGTTAGTCCTTAATATACGGTCTCGTCGTCTTACTGATCGACGTAATCTGTCAGCGCCTCTCTCCTCCTGCCTAATATACCTCTCTACCTCTCTCTATATCTCTCTGGGCCCTAGCATTCCTATCGTTTTCTACCTGCGAATAGTCAGTTTGACTCCTATTCAACCTATTTCTTTGCCTTCGCCTAGCTGCTTGTTGAGCGGCAGATTGGCGATGGCGAGGCATATTTAACTAATTTTAATTTTAATATAGATAATATAATATAATCAATAAAATAAAATGTAAATAGCAATTAAATTTAATTAAATTTTTTCAATTTAAATTCAATAGCAAGTTGAATCTCCGGCTGTAAAAGTTCCGAATTGATGGTGGAATTGACTGCAATAAGGACTCCACCACCACGACGGTCAGGTCGATCACACCTGTAGGTTGTGAACTTGCTTGGAAAAACTTCGGAGTTTAGAATATCCGGTTTTAACCAAGTCTCAGTAAACACAACAATTTGAGAAGAAAAAGAAAGACTGTTTAAATATAAAGTTGAAAGTTTAGTATTTAGACCTCTAACATTTTGATATGAAAGAGTTAAGGAGCATGTTAGTTTTTTTTGTTTAAGGTTGTTTTTATTTGGGCTGAAGCTAGAGACGGCAAAGGAAGATTAATCGGAGGGCGATTTTTCTTCTTCTTTGTTTCGAACTCTTTGACCATTACATGCTCCGGCCAAAATTGAGCCGAGCATATAATGCCCATGAGTTCGTTGGGGACACTTATTTTGAAGGATGATATGTCCCTCTCATAAGAAAACTTAAATTTTTCCACTTTTATATCCAAGGCATGAGTATTTCCTTGGATATAGGCTGTTACATCATTTGATGTGAGGTCAGGGGCAAGCCTGGAAACAAAAATTTGTTTCCTTTGTGGAACACCTAGAATCTTTTTAGGCGCCTCGGGTGTAACTCCAGAGCATAGGTTCTCTTCTGGTAAACCGGAACTAGAACACGCCTTCGGTAAAACTATTAACTGTGGCACGGGCAACGATACCACAGCAGACTTGTCAGAAATCATGGGCGTCACATAAGTTATAAAAGTTAAGTTATAAAAGTTCGATTTCGAACTTTATTATTAGGGACACACTTAGATTTGGATGTGGTCAGCCTGATAGCTATATCTCGAAATATAACGAAAATCGGCCGATAGGCTCCATGACAGCTATATGATATATCAGTCCGATCTGGCCCGTTCCGACATATTTACAGAGGGCAGAAGCTTGTGAGCAAAGTTTCATGAAGATAGCTCAATAACTGGGGGACTAATTTGCGCTGCAACAGACAGACGGACTGACTGATTGTTCCTATAACAGCTATAGAATATAAACGTCTGAGATATTTAAATGGAAAAACTAAGGGCGGGTTACTGTGTTACATTAATAAGTATTGATAAAGTGCGGTATTTCCAAAAATAAAACAGGTTTGCATACAAAAACCCTGATTTCAGCCGATTGTTCCTATGGCAGCTATCTGTTATAGTGGTCCGATTTTGATACAATTTTGACAGCACATTAAGAACGTAATAAGAATAAGATTTGCCAAATCTTGTTGCAATATCTTGATAAACAACAAAAATCGGCCGATAGCTTCTATGACAGCTATACGATATATCGGTCCGATCTGGCTCGTTCCGACTTATTTACAGCCTACAGCAATAAGAAGCTTGTGTGCCAAGTTTCATGAAGATAGCTTAAAAACTGAGAGACTAGTTTGCGTTGCAACAGACGGACGGACGGACGGACAGACGGACATCCATTTTCCGACTCCTCTTTTAATGCTGATTCAGAATATATATACTTTATAGGGTCGGAGATGTCTCCTAAGGTGCGTTGCAAACTTCTGGCTAAAATTAATATACCCTCTGCAAGGGTATAACAAGTGGCTAAGGCTACAGTCGGGCGCCCGACAGTAAGATACCCTTCTCCCAATTTTCTAAATCCGTTACAAACGTGTAACCACACTCATAATTTCAAACGGAGAATTCTGCACAAATACTTCTACTACATATAGCTTACTCGCTCGCACTCACACAGCGACGCGCGTAAAGAGTAAAGCGACACGACGCAACGTCGACGTCGGCGTCAACTGTTCAAAGCAGCGCGTCGGCTGCTGCTTGTACCGAACATTTGTACTGAAAACGTTGACTTGAATAACTTATGTCTTATTGGTCCGATCGGATTGTAATTTGGAGAATATGTTTATATTGCATTCAGCTTTAAACATACCAAAGCATAACTTTATAAGTTTAATACTTTGCTTAATAATCGTAAATTACCGATTTGCGGGGGCGGTGGGCGTGGCATCAAACATTTGACATAAACTTCACCTGTATAGGAACCTTCATACCAAATTTGGTGTATCTAGCTTTTTTAATAGCAGAGATCTGTTGTCTCAAACAAACAGACGGACGGACGGACGGACAGACGGACATGTCTCAATCGGCTCGGCTAGTGATCCTGAGCAAGAATATATATACTTTATGGGGTCTGACACGCCTCCTTATGCCTGTTACATACATTTTGCACAAAGTTAGAATACCCTTTTTTGACAATTTTCAATGGTCGAAGGGTATAAAAAAACAACAAAAACTAGTCGGAAAGGCTATAGTCACGCGGTGACTGTAAGTGGCCATGGATTTTCAGTTTATTTTGATATACCATCAAAATATATTATATATTAAAATAAAATGTTTAATATAATAAAAACAAAAATTAAAATAACGAAAAAGCAAGAGTCGATAGCATAAGTTAGAACGAGAGAGAGATATGTGCATTTTTGGCGCGTGCCAAAATTCGTTACATACACACACACCAGCGTCAACTTCTTCTTCTTAAAGTTATACGTCCGTTAAAAATGCACTGACCTGCCTCACGTTTTGTGTATTGCCTCACACGCATATATGTATGCATGTGTGAGCTTCGCGTGCATGTATTGTATACATGCACGCATAAGTACAGCATGCAAAACATCTTAAAAGGCAAAATGTAACACTTAATATATAATTTATGAGATAAATATTAATAAATGGGAAATAATTCAAAAATGTATATGCTTTATAAATATAAATGTAAACAAATATAAAATACAACAAAACATAAAAAAATTAAAATATGAAAATTCTATTTTCGCCGTGGGAAATCGAACCCTGGCCGTTTGCAAAAAGAGTGCGACATCCTAACAAGAAGACCACCGTCGCTGGGCTCCGCGCGCCCGTTAAAATTGCATTTTCAGACAATTTGCTCAAAAATGTCATATTTGTCTTCTACAACAATAACACTAATACTGACTTGAATGACCACAAGAAAGACGAGTGTTATTTATTTATATTTAATAAGATTATTTGTTAAAATTTGATAAATGAAATCAAATTTTATAATGACAAAAAAAAATTAAAAAAAAATTTTAACTTTCAAAAAATAGTGAAAAAGTAAAAATAAAATCAAACCGCCTTCCCTCGGGGTCGAACCCCCATCCCTTTCCCTTTGCTTGATTGCCGGCTGCTCTACATATTTGACTATCGCTGCAACTGTTTGCTGTGCAGCTAAGTTACTATTTCCATCTCATACACATCCATAACCATTTTCGCATTAAAAAGATCGAAAACGCACGTGGCTGGCAGCAGCTTGCAGGCATCACAAATCAATAGAAAATGTTAACTCGCGTAACTTCTATGTTTATTATCCGATCGGGTTGCAATTTATAGAATAGGTTCACAACGTATTTATCTAGATGTATGCCAAAGCAGAAAGTTAAGACTTCAATAATTTGCTTAATATTCGCATATGAAATTAAATTTCTGATTTGCCGGGGCGGTGGGCGTGGTACTCAAAATTTTAAAATGACGTTTACTGCCTAGGGTATACAGAAATCTGTATGCCGAATTTGGAGTCTCTAGCTTTCTTAATAGCTGAGAGTCAGACGCTCATACAGACGGACAGACGGACAGACAGACATGGCAAGATCGACTCGGCTAGTGATCCTGAGCAAGAATATATATACTTTATGGGGTCGCAAATGTCTCCTTATGCCTGTTACGCACATTCCGACAAACCTAATAGACCATGTATTTTTTTAAAATCCATGGCCTAAAAAGGGGTTACAATAAATTAATAACGATAATCGATATTAAGGGATTGTTAGCCCACTAGGACGTGTGATAGGTCAGGAAGGCCGTGCCCAGATCATTTAAATTTAACATTTCTAGCAATTGCGCGTTTCTGCTTGGCACGCGCCACGCAGGCGCCTTTTCCATTCGTTTGATGCGCGGCAGACAACCGTTGGAGTTTCTACCGAACGTAGTCTGGTCGATGGTAGGAGCGGGGGGAAGTAGATGTCTGCACGAATACGAGAAGTAGAGCTGGAAGAAACATCGGCGATGTATCGATACATCGATGTTTTTTTTAAAAAATCGGAAACATCGATGTTCGATGTTTCCGCTACACCCCTTTGGAGGAAAAAGCTAGGTAAGCTAAACACGGTTTTTTATTAATTCATCAAATTAACTAAAATAAATTATCAAATTATTATAGATTGGATTAATATTGGTGTTGGCGCCGCTCGGAAATGGAGAAGGCTTTGAAAGAGCAGAACAGCAATGGTAATTAGAGTAACTAGTTACAATCATATGGTTTGTAAAGTAATTTGTTTCCAATATAGTTGCCCTGCAAGAAGAAGAAAGCGAAGGTATGGTCCCGAATAAGCAAAAAAAAATATGGGCAATCAACTGTTTGGAATTATTTTGACAAATCGGCTAATGGCAAGACAGCCAAATGTATTAAATGTGGCAAAACATACCAAACAAGTGGGAATACGACTAACTTGTCTTGTCACTTAAAGAGGATACATCCTAATTTAACAGTGACTGAATTGCCACAAAGGCAACAGCCATCAATCCTGTCATTTATTGACAAAAAATATGAAACGTCGTCGAACCGAAAACAAACACTGGACAGTGCCCTATTCTACTACAATAGCTCAGACTTGCACCCTTTTTCAGTGGTGGAAAATAAAGGCTTCCGCAACTTTGTAAGCCTCCTTGATCCAAGGTATGAATTGCCTTCACGAACCACCTTGAGAAATGTTACGATGGTAAATGCATACAATGAAAAGAAGGCCAAGTTGTTTGCTATTTTAAAAAACGTACAAATACTTCAGATTGCTGGACGTCAAGGGCGAACGAGTGCTATGTTATTGTGACGTGCCATTTTATAACATCGGATTTTGATCGGATTGCGCAACGCTGTTTTGGCCATTGAAAAGCTCATCGACGAAACGACTCATCTTAAAACATTGCAAACTCAATACGCACAGTACTTGAGGAATGGGGAGTTTTAGGAAAGGTCACTGCTATGGTCACAGATAACGCCAAAAATATGATAAAAGCATGTGAGATTCTGCAAATAAGACATATTCCCTGCTTTGCGTATTCAATTAATTTGACAGCCCAGGACTGTTTGGCATCAGAAAACATTAAACCCATTCTTAAACAAGAAAGCAAGGCTACCTTCGGCTTGCCGAAGGTTTCATACCCTTGCAGTTATACAAAATATAAAATATATTTGGATTGCTGCTGGTTTCTGTGGCATTTATTGAACAATTATAACAGTACGTCGATTATATCATCCTCTTATAATTTCGAATACTCAGCCTCCTCACCACGACAAGGTCGCAATCCTCGAGGAGGAATATTTACAATACCTTAAACAACATTGCACATATATTCTTTATTTTCAATAATAAAGTAAATTAATTAACTAAATATTTAAAAATAAATTATTTTTTAATTAGTGATTATAGCTAAGGAACACGCCGTCATGGTGACTATATGGAGTTTGATAAGTGATTGCGGCAGCACCGCTTACTGTCAATCAATTTGAGTTAAATGTTTTGTTGTTGGCACATTTAACAATGGACATAACCCCTTATTATTTAAAGTAGACTCGAGCTGATCAGTGGTTGTTGATCGGCAAATGTTAAAATATCCTAATATTACCAATTTTGTATTATTTTCAGCTGACGTTAGCCTTTCAACATCATTTCTGATTTCATTTCGAAACCTTGTAATAGGAAAAGCTGGATTCCTATAAACAACTATGAATATTGTATGCAAGTATTTAAATGTTATGGACTGGTATATATTTCTTACATTATCAACTGTAACTGTTTCATATAAGAATGTTCTGTTTTCCGATATATTTTGTTTTGCATATATCAGTATACCATTCTTAGAAACAGCATTTGGTCGAATGTCTTTGTGTTGTAAAGGATCTGTTTGAATAACAGCTATATGATTTTTTGTTTAACAGCTACATGTAATAGTACTCAGATTTCCATAAAATTGCAACATGAACCTTCATTAGGCCGATCGTTGATCGTTATAAGTTATAAAAGTTCGATTTCGAACTTTATTATTAGGGACACACTTAGATTTGGATGTGGTCAGCCTGATAGCTATATCTCGAAATATAACGAAAATCGGCCGATAGGCTCCATGACAGCTATATGATATATCAGTCCGATCTGGCCCGTTCCGACATATTTACAGAGGGCAGAAGCTTGTGAGCAAAGTTTCATGAAGATAGCTCAATAACTGGGGGACTAATTTGCGCTGCAACAGACAGACGGACTGACTGATTGTTCCTATAACAGCTATAGAATATAAACGTCTGAGATATTTAAATGGAAAAACAAAGGGCGGGTTACTGTATAACATTAAAAGGTATTGATAATGTGCGGTATTTCCAAAAACAAAACAGGTTTGCATACAAAAACCCTGATTTCAGCCGATTGTTCCTAAGGCAGCTATATGTTATAGTGGTCCGATTTTGATACAATTTTGACAGCACATTAAGAACGTAATAAGAATAAGATTTGCCAAATCTTGTTGCAATATCTTGATAAACAACAAAAATCGGCCGATAGCTTCTATGACAGCTATACGATATATCGGTCCGATCTGGCTCGTTCCGACTTATTTACAGCCTACAGCAATTAGAAGCTTGTGTGCCAAGTTTCATGAAGATAGCTTAAAAACTGAGAGACTAGTTTGCGTTGCAACAGACGGACGGACGGACGGACAGACGGACATCCATTTTCCGACTCCTCTTTTAATGCTGATTCAGAATATATATACTTTATAGGGTCGGAGATGTCTCCTAAGGTGCGTTGCAAACTTCTGGCTAAAATTAATATACCCTCTGCAAGGGTATAACAAGTGGCTAAGGCTACAGTCGGGCGCCCGACAGTAAGATACCCTTCTCCCAATTTTCTAAATCCGTTACAAACGTGTAACCACACTCATAATTTCAAACGGAGAATTCTGCACAAATACTTCTACTACATATAGCTTACTCGCTCGCACTCACACAGCGACGCGCGTAAAGAGTAAAGCGACACGACGCAACGTCGACGTCGGCGTCAACTGTTCAAAGCAGCGCGTCGGCTGCTGCTTGTACCGAACATTTGTACTGAAAACGTTGACTTGAATAACTTATGTCTTATTGGTCCGATCGGATTGTAATTTGGAGAATATGTTTATATTGCATTCAGCTTTAAACATACCAAAGCATAACTTTATAAGTTTAATACTTTGCTTAATAATCGTAAATTACCGATTTGCGGGGGCGGTGGGCGTGGCATCAAACATTTGACATAAACTTCACCTGTATAGGAACCTTCATACCAAATTTGGTGTATCTAGCTTTTTTAATAGCAGAGATCTGTTGTCTCAAACAAACAGACGGACGGACGGACGGACAGACGGACATGTCTCAATCGGCTCGGCTAGTGATCCTGAGCAAGAATATATATACTTTATGGGGTCTGACACGCCTCCTTATGCCTGTTACATACATTTTGCACAAAGTTAGAATACCCTTTTTTGACAATTTTCAATGGTCGAAGGGTATAAAAAAACAACAAAAACTAGTCGGAAAGGCTATAGTCACGCGGTGACTGTAAGTGGCCATGGATTTTCAGTTTATTTTGATATACCATCAAAATATATTATATATTAAAATAAAATGTTTAATATAATAAAAACAAAAATTAAAATAACGAAAAAGCAAGAGTCGATAGCATAAGTTAGAACGAGAGAGAGATATGTGCATTTTTGGCGCGTGCCAAAATTCGTTACATACACACACACCAGCGTCAACTTCTTCTTCTTAAAGTTATACGTCCGTTAAAAATGCACTGACCTGCCTCACGTTTTGTGTATTGCCTCACACGCATATATGTATGCATGTGTGAGCTTCGCGTGCATGTATTGTATACATGCACGCATAAGTACAGCATGCAAAACATCTTAAAAGGCAAAATGTAACACTTAATATATAATTTATGAGATAAATATTAATAAATGGGAAATAATTCAAAAATGTATATGCTTTATAAATATAAATGTAAACAAATATAAAATACAACAAAACATAAAAAAATTAAAATATGAAAATTCTATTTTCGCCGTGGGAAATCGAACCCTGGCCGTTTGCAAAAGAGTGCGACATCCTAACAAGAAGACCACCGTCGCTGGGCTCCGCGCGCCCGTTAAAATTGCATTTTCAGACAATTTGCTCAAAAATGTCATATTTGTCTTCTACAACAATAACACTAATACTGACTTGAATGACCACAAGAAAGACGAGTGTTATTTATTTATATTTAATAAGATTATTTGTTAAAATTTGATAAATGAAATCAAATTTTATAATGACAAAAAAAAATTAAAAAAAATTTTAACTTTCAAAAAATAGTGAAAAAGTAAAAATAAAATCAAACCGCCTTCCCTCGGGGTCGAACCCCCATCCCTTTCCCTTTGCTTGATTGCCGGCTGCTCTACATATTTGACTATCGCTGCAACTGTTTGCTGTGCAGCTAAGTTACTATTTCCATCTCATACACATCCATAACCATTTTCGCATTAAAAAGATCGAAAACGCACGTGGCTGGCAGCAGCTTGCAGGCATCACAAATCAATAGAAAATGTTAACTCGCGTAACTTCTATGTTTATTATCCGATCGGGTTGCAATTTATAGAATAGGTTCACAACGTATTTATCTAGATGTATGCCAAAGCAGAAAGTTAAGACTTCAATAATTTGCTTAATATTCGCATATGAAATTAAATTTCTGATTTGCCGGGGCGGTGGGCGTGGTACTCAAAATTTTAAAATGACGTTTACTGCCTAGGGTATACAGAAATCTGTATGCCGAATTTGGAGTCTCTAGCTTTCTTAATAGCTGAGAGTCAGACGCTCATACAGACGGACAGACGGACAGACAGACATGGCAAGATCGACTCGGCTAGTGATCCTGAGCAAGAATATATATACTTTATGGGGTCGCAAATGTCTCCTTATGCCTGTTACGCACATTCCGACAAACCTAATAGACCATGTATTTTTTTAAAATCCATGGCCTAAAAAGGGGTTACAATAAATTAATAACGATAATCGATATTAAGGGATTGTTAGCCCACTAGGACGTGTGATAGGTCAGGAAGGCCGTGCCCAGATCATTTAAATTTAACATTTCTAGCAATTGCGCGTTTCTGCTTGGCACGCGCCACGCAGGCGCCTTTTCCATTCGTTTGATGCGCGGCAGACAACCGTTGGAGTTTCTACCGAACGTAGTCTGGTCGATGGTAGGAGCGGGGGGAAGTAGATGTCTGCACGAATACGAGAAGTAGAGCTGGAAGAAACATCGGCGATGTATCGATACATCGATGTTTTTTTTAAAAAATCGGAAACATCGATGTTCGATGTTTCCGCTACACCCCTTTGGAGGAAAAAGCTAGGTAAGCTAAACACGGTTTTTTATTAATTCATCAAATTAACTAAAATAAATTATCAAATTATTATAGATTGGATTAATATTGGTGTTGGCGCCGCTCGGAAATGGAGAAGGCTTTGAAAGAGCAGAACAGCAATGGTAATTAGAGTAACTAGTTACAATCATATGGTTTGTAAAGTAATTTGTTTCCAATATAGTTGCCCTGCAAGAAGAAGAAAGCGAAGGTATGGTCCCGAATAAGCAAAAAAAAATATGGGCAATCAACTGTTTGGAATTATTTTGACAAATCGGCTAATGGCAAGACAGCCAAATGTATTAAATGTGGCAAAACATACCAAACAAGTGGGAATACGACTAACTTGTCTTGTCACTTAAAGAGGATACATCCTAATTTAACAGTGACTGAATTGCCACAAAGGCAACAGCCATCAATCCTGTCATTTATTGACAAAAAATATGAAACGTCGTCGAACCGAAAACAAACACTGGACAGTGCCCTATTCTACTACAATAGCTCAGACTTGCACCCTTTTTCAGTGGTGGAAAATAAAGGCTTCCGCAACTTTGTAAGCCTCCTTGATCCAAGGTATGAATTGCCTTCACGAACCACCTTGAGAAATGTTACGATGGTAAATGCATACAATGAAAAGTAGGCCAAGTTGTTTGCTATTTTAAAAAACGTACAAATACTTCAGATTGCTGGACGTCAAGGGCGAACGAGTGCTATGTTATTGTGACGTGCCATTTTATAACATCGGATTTTGATCGGATTGCGCAACGCTGTTTTGGCCATTGAAAAGCTCATCGACGAAACGACTCATCTTAAAACATTGCAAACTCAATACGCACAGTACTTGAGGAATGGGGAGTTTTAGGAAAGGTCACTGCTATGGTCACAGATAACGCCAAAAATATGATAAAAGCATGTGAGATTCTGCAAATAAGACATATTCCCTGCTTTGCGTATTCAATTAATTTGACAGCCCAGGACTGTTTGGCATCAGAAAACATTAAACCCATTCTTAAACAAGAAAGCAAGGCTACCTTCGGCTTGCCGAAGGTTTCATACCCTTGCAGTTATACAAAATATAAAATATATTTGGATTGCTGCTGGTTTCTGTGGCATTTATTGAACAATTATAACAGTACGTCGATTATATCATCCTCTTATAATTTCGAATACTCAGCCTCCTCACCACGACAAGGTCGCAATCCTCGAGGAGGAATATTTACAATACCTTAAACAACATTGCACATATATTCTTTATTTTCAATAATAAAGTAAATTAATTAACTAAATATTTAAAAATAAATTATTTTTTAATTAGTGATTATAGCTAAGGAACACGCCGTCATGGTGACTATATGGAGTTTGATAAGTGATTGCGGCAGCACCGCTTACTGTCAATCAATTTGAGTTAAATGTTTTGTTGTTGGCACATTTAACAATGGACATAACCCCTTATTATTTAAAGTAGACTCGAGCTGATCAGTGGTTGTTGATCGGCAAATGTTAAAATATCCTAATATTACCAATTTTGTATTATTTTCAGCTGACGTTAGCCTTTCAACATCATTTCTGATTTCATTTCGAAACCTTGTAATAGGAAAAGCTGGATTCCTATAAACAACTATGAATATTGTATGCAAGTATTTAAATGTTATGGACTGGTATATATTTCTTACATTATCAACTGTAACTGTTTCATATAAGAATGTTATGTTTTCCGATATATTTTGTTTTGCATATATCAGTATACCATTCTTAGAAACAGCATTTGGTCGAATGTCTTTGTGTTGTAAAGGATCTGTTTGAATAACAGCTATATGATTTTTTGTTTAACAGCTACATGTAATAGTACTCAGATTTCCATAAAATTGCAACATGAACCTTCATTAGGCCGATCGTTGATCGTTATAAGTTATAAAAGTTCGATTTCGAACTTTATTATTAGGGACACACTTAGATTTGGATGTGGTCAGCCTGATAGCTATATCTCGAAATATAACGAAAATCGGCCGATAGGCTCCATGACAGCTATATGATATATCAGTCCGATCTGGCCCGTTCCGACATATTTACAGAGGGCAGAAGCTTGTGAGCAAAGTTTCATGAAGATAGCTCAATAACTGGGGGACTAATTTGCGCTGCAACAGACAGACGGACTGACTGATTGTTCCTATAACAGCTATAGAATATAAACGTCTGAGATATTTAAATGGAAAAACTAAGGGCGGGTTACTGTGTTACATTAATAAGTATTGATAAAGTGCGGTATTTCCAAAAATAAAACAGGTTTGCATACAAAAACCCTGATTTCAGCCGATTGTTCCTATGGCAGCTATATGTTATAGTCGTCCGATTTTGATACAATTTTGACAGCACATTAAGAACGTAATAAGAATAAGATTTGCCAAATCTTGTTGCAATATCTTGATAAACAACAAAAATCGGCCGATAGCTTCTATGACAGCTATACGATATATCGGTCCGATCTGGCTCGTTCCGACTTATTTACAGCCTACAGCAATAAGAAGCTTGTGTGCCAAGTTTCATGAAGATAGCTTAAAAACTGAGAGACTAGTTTGCGTTGCAACAGACGGACGGACGGACGGACAGACGGACATCCATTTTCCGACTCCTCTTTTAATGCTGATTCAGAATATATATACTTTATAGGGTCGGAGATGTCTCCTAAGGTGCGTTGCAAACTTCTGGCTAAAATTAATATACCCTCTGCAAGGGTATAACAAGTGGCTAAGGCTACAGTCGGGCGCCCGACAGTAAGATACCCTTCTCCCAATTTTCTAAATCCGTTACAAACGTGTAACCACACTCATAATTTCAAACGGAGAATTCTGCACAAATACTTCTACTACATATAGCTTACTCGCTCGCACTCACACAGCGACGCGCGTAAAGAGTAAAGCGACACGACGCAACGTCGACGTCGGCGTCAACTGTTCAAAGCAGCGCGTCGGCTGCTGCTTGTACCGAACATTTGTACTGAAAACGTTGACTTGAATAACTTATGTCTTATTGGTCCGATCGGATTGTAATTTGGAGAATATGTTTATATTGCATTCAGCTTTAAACATACCAAAGCATAACTTTATAAGTTTAATACTTTGCTTAATAATCGTAAATTACCGATTTGCGGGGGCGGTGGGCGTGGCATCAAACATTTGACATAAACTTCACCTGTATAGGAACCTTCATACCAAATTTGGTGTATCTAGCTTTTTTAATAGCAGAGATCTGTTGTCTCAAACAAACAGACGGACGGACGGACGGACAGACGGACATGTCTCAATCGGCTCGGCTAGTGATCCTGAGCAAGAATATATATACTTTATGGGGTCTGACACGCCTCCTTATGCCTGTTACATACATTTTGCACAAAGTTAGAATACCCTTTTTTGACAATTTTCAATGGTCGAAGGGTATAAAAAAACAACAAAAACTAGTCGGAAAGGCTATAGTCACGCGGTGACTGTAAGTGGCCATGGATTTTCAGTTTATTTTGATATACCATCAAAATATATTATATATTAAAATAAAATGTTTAATATAATAAAAACAAAAATTAAAATAACGAAAAAGCAAGAGTCGATAGCATAAGTTAGAACGAGAGAGAGATATGTGCATTTTTGGCGCGTGCCAAAATTCGTTACATACACACACACCAGCGTCAACTTCTTCTTCTTAAAGTTATACGTCCGTTAAAAATGCACTGACCTGCCTCACGTTTTGTGTATTGCCTCACACGCATATATGTATGCATGTGTGAGCTTCGCGTGCATGTATTGTATACATGCACGCATAAGTACAGCATGCAAAACATCTTAAAAGGCAAAATGTAACACTTAATATATAATTTATGAGATAAATATTAATAAATGGGAAATAATTCAAAAATGTATATGCTTTATAAATATAAATGTAAACAAATATAAAATACAACAAAACATAAAAAAATTAAAATATGAAAATTCTATTTTCGCCGTGGGAAATCGAACCCTGGCCGTTTGCAAAAGAGTGCGACATCCTAACAACTAGACCACCGTCGCTGGGCTCCGCGCGCCCGTTAAAATTGCATTTTCAGACAATTTGCTCAAAAATGTCATATTTGTCTTCTACAACAATAACACTAATACTGACTTGAATGACCACAAGAAAGACGAGTGTTATTTATTTATATTTAATAAGATTATTTGTTAAAATTTGATAAATGAAATCAAATTTTATAATGACAAAAAAAATTAAAAAAAATTTTAACTTTCAAAAAATAGTGAAAAAGTAAAAATAAAATCAAACCGCCTTCCCTCGGGGTCGAACCCCCATCCCTTTCCCTTTGCTTGATTGCCGGCTGCTCTACATATTTGACTATCGCTGCAACTGTTTGCTGTGCAGCTAAGTTACTATTTCCATCTCATACACATCCATAACCATTTTCGCATTAAAAAGATCGAAAACGCACGTGGCTGGCAGCAGCTTGCAGGCATCACAAATCAATAGAAAATGTTAACTCGCGTAACTTCTATGTTTATTATCCGATCGGGTTGCAATTTATAGAATAGGTTCACAACGTATTTATCTAGATGTATGCCAAAGCAGAAAGTTAAGACTTCAATAATTTGCTTAATATTCGCATATGAAATTAAATTTCTGATTTGCCGGGGCGGTGGGCGTGGTACTCAAAATTTTAAAATGACGTTTACTGCCTAGGGTATACAGAAATCTGTATGCCGAATTTGGAGTCTCTAGCTTTCTTAATAGCTGAGAGTCAGACGCTCATACAGACGGACAGACGGACAGACAGACATGGCAAGATCGACTCGGCTAGTGATCCTGAGCAAGAATATATATACTTTATGGGGTCGCAAATGTCTCCTTATGCCTGTTACGCACATTCCGACAAACCTAATAGACCATGTATTTTTTTAAAATCCATGGCCTAAAAAGGGGTTACAATAAATTAATAACGATAATCGATATTAAGGGATTGTTAGCCCACTAGGACGTGTGATAGGTCAGGAAGGCCGTGCCCAGATCATTTAAATTTAACATTTCTAGCAATTGCGCGTTTCTGCTTGGCACGCGCCACGCAGGCGCCTTTTCCATTCGTTTGATGCGCGGCAGACAACCGTTGGAGTTTCTACCGAACGTAGTCTGGTCGATGGTAGGAGCGGGGGGAAGTAGATGTCTGCACGAATACGAGAAGTAGAGCTGGAAGAAACATCGGCGATGTATCGATACATCGATGTTTTTTTTTAAAAAATCGGAAACATCGATGTTCGATGTTTCCGCTACACCCCTTTGGAGGAAAAAGCTAGGTAAGCTAAACACGGTTTTTTATTAATTCATCAAATTAACTAAAATAAATTATCAAATTATTATAGATTGGATTAATATTGGTGTTGGCGCCGCTCGGAAATGGAGAAGGCTTTGAAAGAGCAGAACAGCAATGGTAATTAGAGTAACTAGTTACAATCATATGGTTTGTAAAGTAATTTGTTTCCAATATAGTTGCCCTGCAAGAAGAAGAAAGCGAAGGTATGGTCCCGAATAAGCAAAAAAAAATATGGGCAATCAACTGTTTGGAATTATTTTGACAAATCGGCTAATGGCAAGACAGCCAAATGTATTAAATGTGGCAAAACATACCAAACAAGTGGGAATACGACTAACTTGTCTTGTCACTTAAAGAGGATACATCCTAATTTAACAGTGACTGAATTGCCACAAAGGCAACAGCCATCAATCCTGTCATTTATTGACAAAAAATATGAAACGTCGTCGAACCGAAAACAAACACTGGACAGTGCCCTATTCTACTACAATAGCTCAGACTTGCACCCTTTTTCAGTGGTGGAAAATAAAGGCTTCCGCAACTTTGTAAGCCTCCTTGATCCAAGGTATGAATTGCCTTCACGAACCACCTTGAGAAATGTTACGATGGTAAATGCATACAATGAAAAGAAGGCCAAGTTGTTTGCTATTTTAAAAAACGTACAAATACTTCAGATTGCTGGACGTCAAGGGCGAACGAGTGCTATGTTATTGTGACGTGCCATTTTATAACATCGGATTTTGATCGGATTGCGCAACGCTGTTTTGGCCATTGAAAAGCTCATCGACGAAACGACTCATCTTAAAACATTGCAAACTCAATACGCACAGTACTTGGGGAATGGGGAGTTTTAGGAAAGGTCACTGCTATGGTCACAGATAACGCCAAAAATATGATAAAAGCATGTGAGATTCTGCAAATTAGACATATTCCCTGCTTTGCGTATTCAATTAATTTGACAGCCCAGGACTGTTTGGCATCAGAAAACATTAAACCCATTCTTAAACAAGAAAGCAAGGCTACCTTCGGCTTGCCGAAGGTTTCATACCCTTGCAGTTATACAAAATATAAAATATATTTGGATTGCTGCTGGTTTCTGTGGCATTTATTGAACAATTATAACAGTACGTCGATTATATCATCCTCTTATAATTTCGAATACTCAGCCTCCTCACCACGACAAGGTCGCAATCCTCGAGGAGGAATATTTACAATACCTTAAACAACATTGCACATATATTCTTTATTTTCAATAATAAAGTAAATTAATTAACTAAATATTTAAAAATAAATTATTTTTTAATTAGTGATTATAGCTAAGGAACACGCCGTCATGGTGACTATATGGAGTTTGATAAGTGATTGCGGCAGCACCGCTTACTGTCAATCAATTTGAGTTAAATGTTTTGTTGTTGGCACATTTAACAATGGACATAACCCCTTATTATTTAAAGTAGACTCGAGCTGATCAGTGGTTGTTGATCGGCAAATGTTAAAATATCCTAATATTACCAATTTTGTATTATTTTCAGCTGACGTTAGCCTTTCAACATCATTTCTGATTTCATTTCGAAACCTTGTAATAGGAAAAGCTGGATTCCTATAAACAACTATGAATATTGTATGCAAGTATTTAAATGTTATGGACTGGTATATATTTCTTACATTATCAACTGTAACTGTTTCATATAAGAATGTTATGTTTTCCGATATATTTTGTTTTGCATATATCAGTATACCATTCTTAGAAACAGCATTTGGTCGAATGTCTTTGTGTTGTAAAGGATCTGTTTGAATAACAGCTATATGATTTTTTGTTTAACAGCTACATGTAATAGTACTCAGATTTCCATAAAATTGCAACATGAACCTTCATTAGGCCGATCGTTGATCGTTATAAGTTATAAAAGTTCGATTTCGAACTTTATTATTAGGGACACACTTAGATTTGGATGTGGTCAGCCTGATAGCTATATCTCGAAATATAACGAAAATCGGCCGATAGGCTCCATGACAGCTATATGATATATCAGTCCGATCTGGCCCGTTCCGACATATTTACAGAGGGCAGAAGCTTGTGAGCAAAGTTTCATGAAGATAGCTCAATAACTGGGGGACTAATTTGCGCTGCAACAGACAGACGGACTGACTGATTGTTCCTATAACAGCTATAGAATATAAACGTCTGAGATATTTAAATGGAAAAACTAAGGGCGGGTTACTGTGTTACATTAATAAGTATTGATAAAGTGCGGTATTTCCAAAAATAAAACAGGTTTGCATACAAAAACCCTGATTTCAGCCGATTGTTCCTATGGCAGCTATATGTTATAGTCGTCCGATTTTGATACAATTTTGACAGCACATTAAGAACGTAATAAGAATAAGATTTGCCAAATCTTGTTGCAATATCTTGATAAACAACAAAAATCGGCCGATAGCTTCTATGACAGCTATACGATATATCGGTCCGATCTGGCTCGTTCCGACTTATTTACAGCCTACAGCAATAAGAAGCTTGTGTGCCAAGTTTCATGAAGATAGCTTAAAAACTGAGAGACTAGTTTGCGTTGCAACAGACGGACGGACGGACGGACAGACGGACATCCATTTTCCGACTCCTCTTTTAATGCTGATTCAGAATATATATACTTTATAGGGTCGGAGATGTCTCCTAAGGTGCGTTGCAAACTTCTGGCTAAAATTAATATACCCTCTGCAAGGGTATAACAAGTGGCTAAGGCTACAGTCGGGCG
The DNA here is from genome assembly GCA_018901885.1 of Zaprionus kolodkinae. Lineage (NCBI taxonomy): Eukaryota > Metazoa > Arthropoda > Insecta > Diptera > Drosophilidae > Zaprionus > Zaprionus kolodkinae. Next base: position 340,542 of record JAEIFM010000508.1, read on the forward strand.
CCCGACAGTAAGATACCCTTCTCCCAATTTTCTAAATCCGTTACAAACGTGTAACCACACTCATAATTTCAAACGGAGAATTCTGCACAAATACTTCTACTACATATAGCTTACTCGCTCGCACTCACACAGCGACGCGCGTAAAGAGTAAAGCGACACGACGCAACGTCGACGTCGGCGTCAACTGTTCAAAGCAGCGCGTCGGCTGCTGCTTGTACCGAACATTTGTACTGAAAACGTTGACTTGAATAACTTATGTCTTATTGGTCCGATCGGATTGTAATTTGGAGAATATGTTTATATTGCATTCAGCTTTAAACATACCAAAGCATAACTTTATAAGTTTAATACTTTGCTTAATAATCGTAAATTACCGATTTGCGGGGGCGGTGGGCGTGGCATCAAACATTTGACATAAACTTCACCTGTATAGGAACCTTCATACCAAATTTGGTGTATCTAGCTTTTTTAATAGCAGAGATCTGTTGTCTCAAACAAACAGACGGACGGACGGACGGACAGACGGACATGTCTCAATCGGCTCGGCTAGTGATCCTGAGCAAGAATATATATACTTTATGGGGTCTGACACGCCTCCTTATGCCTGTTACATACATTTTGCACAAAGTTAGAATACCCTTTTTTGACAATTTTCAATGGTCGAAGGGTATAAAAAAACAACAAAAACTAGTCGGAAAGGCTATAGTCACGCGGTGACTGTAAGTGGCCATGGATTTTCAGTTTATTTTGATATACCATCAAAATATATTATATATTAAAATAAAATGTTTAATATAATAAAAACAAAAATTAAAATAACGAAAAAGCAAGAGTCGATAGCATAAGTTAGAACGAGAGAGAGATATGTGCATTTTTGGCGCGTGCCAAAATTCGTTACATACACACACACCAGCGTCAACTTCTTCTTCTTAAAGTTATACGTCCGTTAAAAATGCACTGACCTGCCTCACGTTTTGTGTATTGCCTCACACGCATATATGTATGCATGTGTGAGCTTCGCGTGCATGTATTGTATACATGCACGCATAAGTACAGCATGCAAAACATCTTAAAAGGCAAAATGTAACACTTAATATATAATTTATGAGATAAATATTAATAAATGGGAAATAATTCAAAAATGTATATGCTTTATAAATATAAATGTAAACAAATATAAAATACAACAAAACATAAAAAAATTAAAATATGAAAATTCTATTTTCGCCGTGGGAAATCGAACCCTGGCCGTTTGCAAAAGAGTGCGACATCCTAACAACTAGACCACCGTCGCTGGGCTCCGCGCGCCCGTTAAAATTGCATTTTCAGACAATTTGCTCAAAAATGTCATATTTGTCTTCTACAACAATAACACTAATACTGACTTGAATGACCACAAGAAAGACGAGTGTTATTTATTTATATTTAATAAGATTATTTGTTAAAATTTGATAAATGAAATCAAATTTTATAATGACAAAAAAAAATTAAAAAAAATTTTAACTTTCAAAAAATAGTGAAAAAGTAAAAATAAAATCAAACCGCCTTCCCTCGGGGTCGAACCCCCATCCCTTTCCCTTTGCTTGATTGCCGGCTGCTCTACATATTTGACTATCGCTGCAACTGTTTGCTGTGCAGCTAAGTTACTATTTCCATCTCATACACATCCATAACCATTTTCGCATTAAAAAGATCGAAAACGCACGTGGCTGGCAGCAGCTTGCAGGCATCACAAATCAATAGAAAATGTTAACTCGCGTAACTTCTATGTTTATTATCCGATCGGGTTGCAATTTATAGAATAGGTTCACAACGTATTTATCTAGATGTATGCCAAAGCAGAAAGTTAAGACTTCAATAATTTGCTTAATATTCGCATATGAAATTAAATTTCTGATTTGCCGGGGCGGTGGGCGTGGTACTCAAAATTTTAAAATGACGTTTACTGCCTAGGGTATACAGAAATCTGTATGCCGAATTTGGAGTCTCTAGCTTTCTTAATAGCTGAGAGTCAGACGCTCATACAGACGGACAGACGGACAGACAGACATGGCAAGATCGACTCGGCTAGTGATCCTGAGCAAGAATATATATACTTTATGGGGTCGCAAATGTCTCCTTATGCCTGTTACGCACATTCCGACAAACCTAATAGACCATGTATTTTTTTAAAATCCATGGCCTAAAAAGGGGTTACAATAAATTAATAACGATAATCGATATTAAGGGATTGTTAGCCCACTAGGACGTGTGATAGGTCAGGAAGGCCGTGCCCAGATCATTTAAATTTAACATTTCTAGCAATTGCGCGTTTCTGCTTGGCACGCGCCACGCAGGCGCCTTTTCCATTCGTTTGATGCGCGGCAGACAACCGTTGGAGTTTCTACCGAACGTAGTCTGGTCGATGGTAGGAGCGGGGGAAGTAGATGTCTGCACGAATACGAGAAGTAGAGCTGGAAGAAACATCGGCGATGTATCGATACATCGATGTTTTTTTAAAAAATCGGAAACATCGATGTTCGATGTTTCCGCTACACCCCTTTGGAGGAAAAAGCTAGGTAAGCTAAACACGGTTTTTTATTAATTCATCAAATTAACTAAAATAAATTATCAAATTATTATAGATTGGATTAATATTGGTGTTGGCGCCGCTCGGAAATGGAGAAGGCTTTGAAAGAGCAGAACAGCAATGGTAATTAGAGTAACTAGTTACAATCATATGGTTTGTAAAGTAATTTGTTTCCAATATAGTTGCCCTGCAAGAAGAAGAAAGCGAAGGTATGGTCCCGAATAAGCAAAAAAAAATATGGGCAATCAACTGTTTGGAATTATTTTGACAAATCGGCTAATGGCAAGACAGCCAAATGTATTAAATGTGGCAAAACATACCAAACAAGTGGGAATACGACTAACTTGTCTTGTCACTTAAAGAGGATACATCCTAATTTAACAGTGACTGAATTGCCACAAAGGCAACAGCCATCAATCCTGTCATTTATTGACAAAAAATATGAAACGTCGTCGAACCGAAAACAAACACTGGACAGTGCCCTATTCTACTACAATAGCTCAGACTTGCACCCTTTTTCAGTGGTGGAAAATAAAGGCTTCCGCAACTTTGTAAGCCTCCTTGATCCAAGGTATGAATTGCCTTCACGAACCACCTTGAGAAATGTTACGATGGTAAATGCATACAATGAAAAGAAGGCCAAGTTGTTTGCTATTTTAAAAAACGTACAAATACTTCAGATTGCTGGACGTCAAGGGCGAACGAGTGCTATGTTATTGTGACGTGCCATTTTATAACATCGGATTTTGATCGGATTGCGCAACGCTGTTTTGGCCATTGAAAAGCTCATCGACGAAACGACTCATCTTAAAACATTGCAAACTCAATACGCACAGTACTTGAGGAATGGGGAGTTTTAGGAAAGGTCACTGCTATGGTCACAGATAACGCCAAAAATATGATAAAAGCATGTGAGATTCTGCAAATAAGACATATTCCCTGCTTTGCGTATTCAATTAATTTGACAGCCCAGGACTGTTTGGCATCAGAAAACATTAAACCCATTCTTAAACAAGAAAGCAAGGCTACCTTCGGCTTGCCGAAGGTTTCATACCCTTGCAGTTATACAAAATATAAAATATATTTGGATTGCTGCTGGTTTCTGTGGCATTTATTGAACAATTATAACAGTACGTCGATTATATCATCCTCTTATAATTTCGAATACTCAGCCTCCTCACCACGACAAGGTCGCAATCCTCGAGGAGGAATATTTACAATACCTTAAACAACATTGCACATATATTCTTTATTTTCAATAATAAAGTAAATTAATTAACTAAATATTTAAAAATAAATTATTTTTTAATTAGTGATTATAGCTAAGGAACACGCCGTCATGGTGACTATATGGAGTTTGATAAGTGATTGCGGCAGCACCGCTTACTGTCAATCAATTTGAGTTAAATGTTTTGTTGTTGGCACATTTAACAATGGACATAACCCCTTATTATTTAAAGTAGACTCGAGCTGATCAGTGGTTGTTGATCGGCAAATGTTAAAATATCCTAATATTACCAATTTTGTATTATTTTCAGCTGACGTTAGCCTTTCAACATCATTTCTGATTTCATTTCGAAACCTTGTAATAGGAAAAGCTGGATTCCTATAAACAACTATGAATATTGTATGCAAGTATTTAAATGTTATGGACTGGTATATATTTCTTACATTATCAACTGTAACTGTTTCATATAAGAATGTTATGTTTTCCGATATATTTTGTTTTGCATATATCAGTATACCATTCTTAGAAACAGCATTTGGTCGAATGTCTTTGTGTTGTAAAGGATCTGTTTGAATAACAGCTATATGATTTTTTGTTTAACAGCTACATGTAATAGTACTCAGATTTCCATAAAATTGCAACATGAACCTTCATTAGGCCGATCGTTGATCGTTATAAGTTATAAAAGTTCGATTTCGAACTTTATTATTAGGGACACACTTAGATTTGGATGTGGTAAGCCTGATAGCTATATCTTGAAATATAACGAAAATCGGCCGATAGGCTCCATGACAGCTATACGATATATCAGTCCGATCTGGCCCTTTCCGACATATTTACAGAGGGCAGAAATAAGAAGCTTGTGATCAAAGTTTCATGAAGATAGCTCAATAACTGGGGGACTAATTTGCGTTGCAACAGACAGACGGACTGACTGATTGTTCCTATAACAGCTATAGAATATAAACGTCTGAGATAATTAAATGGAAAAACTAAGGGCGGGTTACTGTGTAACATTAATAAGTATTGATAAAGTGCGGTATTTCCAAAAATAAAACAGGTTTGCATACAAAAACCCTGATTTCAGCCGATTGTTCCTATGGCAGCTATCTGTTATAGTGGTCCGATTTTGATACAATTTTGACAGCACATTAAGAACGTAATACGAATAAGATTTGCCAAATCTTGTTGCAATATCTTGAAAAACAACAAAAATCGGCCGATAGCTTCTATGACAGCTATACGATATATCGGTCCGATCTGGCTCGTTCCGACTTATTTACAGCCTACAGCAATAAGAAGCTTGTGTGCCAAGTTTCATGAAGATAGCTCAAAAACTGAGAGACTAGTTTGCGTTACAACAGACGGACGGACGGACGGACGGACGGACAGACGGACATCCATTTTCCGACTCCTCTGGTGATGCTGATTCAGAATATATATACTTTATAGGGTCGGAGATGTCTCCTAAGGTGCGTTGCAAACTTCTGGCTAAAATTAATATACCCTCTGCAAGGGTATAAAAATGTAAGCGCATTGTTTCGTTTTTAAATGTAGCACAATTGCGTATGCCAAATTTAGAGAGGCTCAGGATTGCGAACGCCCATATAGTTTGAAACAAGAGTGTCAAACCAGGTGGAATAGCGCCTTTTATATGGTTGAACGAATTTTGATTACAAAGGTTGCCATTGCAAGTGTTCTACTGAACACGCCCAAAGGGTTAATGCCGCTCACATCGGACGAAATATCCATTTTGGAGGCTTTCAAGGCAATACTTTCACCCTTTGAGCATGCAACATTACACACATTTCAAGTGCGTCTGTGACAGTGTCATCGGTGATTCCAGTTGTTTATGGTATTCTACACAATCTGTCAGCCATGAAGACTACACTCCAGACTAAGGTGGGTCGTAATTTCTGTGATGACATACTTCAAGGGGTCAATAAAAGATTGGTCCCTGTTCAGTTTTTCAGAAGCCAACAAAAAACAAAAAATTCAGAGCGTTCGCGTGGATTCCATATTAGCTCTGAGACAATATTTGAATGCTTCTAATTTGGAGCCTGTACAAAACCCTTTAGACTATAGGAAGGTACAAAAAATAACAATTTAGATGGTAACCAACTTAATAATCCAATTTCTTCTTTCAACAGATATCAAATGACACCGCCTTCAAACCATGAGTTCTCAAATACTTTTGCGTACCGGCCACCTCTACCGAAAGAGAACGAATGTTCAGCAAGGCAGGACTTGTTGTGAGCGAAAAGCTTAGCTCGCTCAAGGCCATTCTGAGGAATTAGCTTTTCCCACCATACAGCTGGCATTAAACGCAAGACTGCGCAAACATATACAACCGTAGTTAGATCCGAGCTTCGGAATTTTGATAGGAGAGGTTGTAGAGTTGATAAGCTCTTCTTTAATTATAAGAAGTTAGAGCTTATCAACATTAGGAATAATACTTCCATATGCTTAAGGAAGCATAGCTCTGCACGAGCGATTACTGCCTCAAACGCCCTTAATGAGGCTGAGATAGATAGTCTTATTCGCCATGATGACGGATATAGGGTATTCGAACGTCTCCTGCTCATTGGGAAGCTGAGAAAAAGAAGGTCATGGCAATGATCCGGCAATTCGGTCTGCCAACCTTTTTTATAACCTTGTCGGCTGCAGCGAGTAGGTGGGAAGAACTCCTTGTCCTGTTAAAAAGAATTCTGGACAAGGAGGAAGTTACGGAAGAGGAGGCAATAAGTTTGGCTTCTAACGAAAAGGTTAGACTGATTCGTACCGACCCAGTTACATGTGTTAGGTATTTTGACAATCGCTGGAGGCAATTGTTCAAAATTATGAAAAAGGAAGGGGGTGTTTTTGGAAGACACAAAGTGGTCATGTACTATTGGAGAGTTGAGTTCCAGCAAAGGGGTTCACCTCATATCCACGGAATGTTTTGGCTTAAAGACGCCCCATTAGTGGATTTTGAGAATGAATCTTCCATTCCTCCAGTTGTCGAATTTATCGATCAATTCGTTACCACAGATGTAACAAATTCTGAACTCGCTCCGTACATAGAGTACCAAAAGCACAAGCACGGGCATTCATGCCAACGTGAATTGGGAGGAAACTCCTATTGTCGCTTTGGTATGCCCTATTTTCCAATGCCCCGGACAGAAATTCTTAGGCCTCTTCCCAAAGAGACTGATAATTATTCCCTTCATCGAGAAAATTTGAAGAAAATACAAAGTGTATTAAATTTCACATTCGATTCTGAAAATATCAGTCACTTGAGCATTTTCGAAAACTTTCTTTCTCACAACCAAGTGAGCCTCAGTTACGAGCAATATGTATATGCTCTAAGATCTGGCTTAAAAAAGCCACAAATTTTTCTAAAGAGAAGTTTTGATGCAATTAATGTAAATGCATATAATCAACACATTCTCGGAATGCAAAGGGCCAATATTGATATTCAATTCATTTTGGACCCTTATGCTTGCTGCAGCTACATAATTAATTATATAAACAAGTCTCAGCGGGGTATCTCTAAACTGATGCGTGATGCAGTGGACGAGATCCGCAACCGTAATCTCGAGAGCGAACAAAACCAAGAATAATTCGCTTTAGGAGTTTTAATATTAATAAAGATAGGGCCAATTATTTTAGGGAACTTTTAATGTTGTATTTGCCATGGAGGGATGAGCAAATAGAATTGTTAGAAATAAATTGTGAGGAAGTGTATAGGGAAAATCAGGAAGCGATCAGGGTTAATTTTAAAAAATATAATGTGTTGGAAGATTTAGAAGACGCGCTTAGAAGGGCCATGGAAATGGAAACCAATGTCGAGGATAGTGTAGGTAAACAGTTAGGAGATTTAGATAATGAATTTAGGGTATTAGGTCTACCTGACATAAGTTCTCAACTGAACGTTTTGAATGTCAATGGAAATGCTGATCAAATTCAAGAACCGGATGACACTATCCGAGTTATTAAGCTTCCGCCACTTTTATCTGCTGAAAATTTATCCAGCATTGTTCGTTCGCTTAATATTAAGAAAAAAAACCTATTTTACCCACGTTTTGCATAATGCCCAGCAAAACAAGGTATTTTATGAGTTTGTAGGTGGCGGAGCCGGTGTGGGCAAAAGTCGGCTTATTTCAGCTCTTTTTCAGTCCCTGTCTCAATTATATATTCGGAGACCAGGATGCGACCCATCAACTGCCGAAATAGCCCTATGTGCTCCAACTGGAAAGGCAGCGTTTGGAATTGGGGGTTCTACCCTTCATTCCATGTTTTCACTTCCCGTGAACCAATCTGGGACCGCTTTCAAAAATTTAGGGGACGATCTCTTGAACACCCTTCGTTCAAGATTTATTGACCTTAAACTTTTAATTACAGATGAAATTTCTATGGTAGGAGCAAAAATGTTCTCCTATCTAGATAGCCGGCTTAAACAAATTTTAGATAACCGTGAGACACCATTCGGAGGGATCTCTGTTATCGTTTTTGGCGATCTCAGGCAGCTCAGTCCTGTTGGAGATCGTTGGATTTTCAAATCCACATCTGACTCGCATGATCTCTATAGTGCAATATACGGATCTTCGTTATGGGATTCTTTCAAGTTTTTTGAACTCACTGAGATCATGCGACAGAGAGATGATCAGGCTTTCGCTGTAGCATTAAATAATATGGCATCTGGACAAATGTCGTCTGACGACATTTCGCTTCTTCGTTCCAGAGTTTCTCCAGCCAGCGAATTACCAAATGATGCTATTCATTTGTTTTATAGAAATGAGGATACCGATATTTTTAATACGACAAAATTAAATTCAATTCAAACTGCACAACACATTTCAACAGCTCTTAATTTCATTAAAGCTTCACATCTTAGCGCTGAAATTAAAGATAGATACCTAGAGGCAGTCAAAACTTTCAAGACCTCCAAAACTCAAGGTCTACCAACTTCTTTAATTTTAAAATCCACTGCCAAATACATGGTTACGATCAATATAGATACGGCTGATGGCTTAGTAAATGGAGCCTCAGGCATTCTAATGGACATAGGCTTCAATGCATCCAATGCTCCTCAAATTCTTTGGATACAATTTTTAGATGATAGTGTAGGAGTGAATGTTCGGGCCAAGTGCTCGCATCCACTAGAGCGTTCTTGGACGCCAATCTTCAAAACAACAAAAAGTTTTCAGTTCCATTCCAATCAGCAAGTTTCTATTGACCGTAATCAATTCCCACTTGTACCTGCAGAAGGTATAACTATTCATAAAAGCCAAGGAGCAACATACAGCAAAGTAGTGGTCCACACAACTTATCGTATGAGTCGTGAGGCTTTGTATGTAGCCTGCAGTAGAGCTACAAATGCTGCAGGACTTTTCATTGTTGGGGGATTCATGCCCCCAAAATCTGACTCCCAGTCAGCTGTTGAACAAGAGCTTAGAATCTTAAGATGTGAAAAACTTGTCTATTCTCACTATAACTGTCTTTTCAATGACAATTCGTTTACTGCACTCTTCCACAACACTCAAAGCTTGCATTGTCACATTAGCGACATTTGCTCCGATCTGCTAATGCTGCGATCAAAACTTTTATGTTTCGTCGAAACATCAATTTTCTCAAATGAAACATTTGAAATACCTAGCTTTACACAAGTTGTACGACTAGATTGTGAGTCAGTAGCCAACAGAACTCGACCGAAAAGAGGCATTCTTATCCTCATTAAAAATGAGTTACTTGAGAATGTTAGTTTTTTCTCCAGTGGTCGGTATTATAGTGATTCCAACAACCTTTCTTCTGCAGTTTTTGAATATGCCGTATTAAAATATAAGTCAGTAGGGTTCCTTATTATTTATAAAACTCCAGCATATCCACTGTTAAAATTTGAAGCAGAATTTGAAGACATATTTCAGAGGTTTCCATTTCTCAATAGTAATTCCACAATTTTAGGAGACTTTAATTTTTGCTTGCGATCTCTCAGAGGGTGTAGTCGTAGGGTTTTTAGTTTCTTAGAAAACTTAGAATATGTGTCTCTTTTAGATTTGGCATCGTCTACAACCAATATGGATACCCATATTGATTGGGCGATGTCAAATATATTGGAAGGTAGGGCCAATGCGCGCACGTATGAGACCATATATAGTCACCATAGTGGTGTTTTAGTAGACTTTGAAAGTTCTGAGTTGTAGGTTTGTCAGGCATAATATTGGTATATGTATTATTTATTTATTTATGTAGTCATTTAATTATTATTTTACTATATAAGATAAGTTAGTGTTAAAATAGATAGATAGAATCTATCTATCTGCACTTAGTGCAGAAATAAATTTTTTGGGGAATATTGGGGTTGCAGAAAGCAACCCAAGTCGACTCGTAGGTCAAAATTGTTTTTCAAAACAACTGACCCCATTACATTTGTAGTGGCCTCCTCGTGGTGTTCCCTGGGTTCCGATTATAAATGATAATCGAAAGCGAATTCGAGCGGCGAATATTTAATAAAATGTATTTATACAAAATTTCATGTTTTTGCGATACTTTTTTTAAGTTTTACTTTAAATATATAAACTCAAAATCCATGGCCTCTTACAGTCACCGCGTGACTGTAGCCTTTCCGACTTGTTTTTCAAGCATTTAAAACATTTTAAGTTTAGTATTTTAATTAAACAGAACACGTACGACGACGACGATACAATAATAATTTGTTTTTGTCTTGTACGACAAGCTGAATGGTCTCACAAAATGCGACTTTGCCGACCCAATTCAGAATGCGCCAATGGCAGAGCGATTATAGTTGCAGACTGCAAGTTTTTTTGGAGGTCCGTGGTTCAAGTCCTCACGTGGATACATTTTTTTTTGTTTTTTCTGTTCTTATTCTTTATTTTTTGCATTAGCTATATCTTCTTTAAAAATCAATGTTAACGAAATTTTTACTATATTTAAAAATTAGTCTAGCTCACTTAGATAATTAATATTAAAAGTAAAAAATCAGGTGCATAGCATATCATAAAATCAAAACAAGTCGGAAAGGCTACAGTCGAGCGCGCCCGACTGTGGTATACCCGCTGCAACTATGCGAAGAAAAACACGTCTCACAGTCTCAAATTTGTTGTGACTATGAAAGTTGCACGTTGTTCCTATTAGATGTTGCCGCATTGCTTTCAGTGCTTTCCAATTAGAACTCATCAGAGTGCCTTAAATTATGAATGTGTAAAAGAGATGCTTATATAATGCTTCACATATTTGTTGAGAAATTTAATAATCCAACCAGATTTGTCGTTTATGTTGTACAAACATTGCTGTATGCTGCGAAATATGACTAAAATTTCCTTAAATATAGTAAAAACTTCGTTAACATTGATTTTAAATAAAGATAACGCATTTGCAAAAAAAAAAAAAAAAAAAAAAAAAAAAAAAATTACAAACTCACTCCCTTTAAAATTCTGTTTAATAAAATACATTTAAATACTAAACTTAAAATATTTTAAATGCTTGAAAAAAAAAACATCCATAAAAAACCCGCCTTGCACCGGGCTGTATTAGAACCCGTACCCTTCTGCACGACAGTCGGCGACCACATCCACTTAGCCACCAAGTCTATTACGTGATTACCTAAAAATTGTAATGATGATCAGTGCAAATAATTTTGGTACATAAATTTGAAAAAAAAAAGCTTGTCGCCGGAGTTGAACCTGGATCGTGCATATCTAACAATATAAAACAGACAAAAACACGTGGTCACATGGCACTACTATTTCCTTAATATCTTCCACATTTATAGTCCAATCTTACTGAAATTTTCACGAAACGTCCGCCATATTTATTACGTATTTATAAAACTGTTGCTGTAAAGCTAATATTGCAGCTGTAATCAATTTATGGGGGGCGGGTGGAGGCGTGGCAAAAATCCAAAATAATCTTGATCAGCCTGCAGTAATAACACATGTTGTCACCAAATTTGGGAACTCTAGCTTTTATAATAGCTGAGATCCAGGTGTTCACACAGACGGACAGACAGCAGACGGGCATGGCTATATCGACTCGGATGTTGATACTGATTCAGAATATATATACTTTATGGGGTCGGAGATGTCTCCTTCTGCCTGTTACATACATTTTCGGAACGAACAAAGTTATAATACCCTTCTACTCTATGAGTAGCGGGTATACAAAATGATTGGAGATAAAGAATCAAAACAAAGGGATGAATGGGCGCATGCCAGCTGTTTCTTTGACAACAACAAAACAAAGCACAAACACACACACACTCACACACATGCGATCGCATTTTCGGTCTGTGGGCTTTCGACTCTGAAAGAGAAAAATGGACTTGGTGCTGGGCCATGCAATTGCCAAACTTCACAAGCTACGCATACTTTCATATGCGATCATGTGCATACATAACGTATACATTCAAACGACGGCACAGCGGATCAAAAAACACCTGTGCTCATCGTTCCGCAGTCGTTGTCCGACTGAATTGATGTCGTCGTGTTTTCGGAGTTGATACTCGTGTCTCGATCCGACTGTGAGCCGAGACCCGATGGTATCTGAAAATGGGCATAGCGTCAGCAGGCATGTTAACGCTATTTGACGCCTCTATGTGTTCTCTGCTTAGTGGCCGCACGCAGCGCACGGGTAACGGCATCGCGACAAATTTCTAGCGGATCCATGCGAGCTGAAAGTCGCGAGCCGAGCCATGTGCGTAGCCGAACACACGCAACGAACCACGATCGCTCGAACGCAGGCAGCGAGCAAGACGTGCCAGCTCCCGAAATTTCTCAGAAACAAGTCGGAAAGGCTACAGTCGAGCGCGCCCGACTATGGTATACCCGCTACCACCATGAAAAAAAACACGTCTCACAGTCTCAAATTTGTTTTGACTTTGAAAGTTGCACGTGGTTTCTATTAGATGTTGCCGCATTGCTCTCAGTGCTTTACAATTAGAACTCATCAAAGGGCTTTTAATTATGAATGTGTGAAAGAGACGCCTATATAATGCTTCACATATTTATTGAGAAATTTAATAATCCAACCAGATTTGTCGTTTATGTTTTACATATATTGCTGTATGATGCGAAATATGACTAAATATTCTAAATTTTTTTAAATATAGTTAAAACTTCGTTAACATTGATTATAAATAAAGATAATGCATATGCAAAAAAAAAAAAAAGAACAGAAAAATAAAACATAAAATTTTTAACCGACGCGAGGTCTTGAACCATGGACCTCCAAAAAACTCGGCAGTCTGCAACTATAACAGCTCTGCCATTAGCGCATTTTGAATTTGCTTGGTAAAGTTGCATTATGAGACCATTCAGCTTGTCGTACAGGCCAAAAAGAAATTATTATTGTGTCTCGTGTGTGTGTGGGTGTGTGTGTGTGCGATCGTAATCGTAAATTACCGATTTGCGGGGGCGGTGGGCGTGGCACCAAACATTTGACATAAACTTCACCTGCCCCGGATATATAGGAACCTTCATACCAAATTTGGTGTCTCTAGTTTTCTTAATAGCTGAGAACTGTTGTCTCAAACAAACAGACGGACATGTCTCAATCCACTGCTCTAGACATTTGACTATCGCTGCAATTATTCGCCACGCAGCTAAGTTACTATTTCCATCTCATACACATACATAACCATTTTCGCATTAACAAGTAGGTAAGGCTACAGTCGGGCGCCCGACAGTAAAATACCCTTCTCCGAATTTTCCAAATACGTTACAAGCTAATTCCAAACAGAAATTTTTGCACAAAAACTTCAAGTCAAGGCTTTAATACTTTGCTTAATAATCGCATATGAAATTAAATTTCTGATTTACGGGGGGCGGTGGGCGTGGTGGCCGAAATTTGAAAATGACGTTTACTGCCTAGGATATACAGAAATCGATATGCCAAATTTAAAGTCTCTAGTTTTTTTAAAAGCTGAGAATCAGGCGCTCATACAGACAGACAGACATGGCTGAGCAAGAATATATATACTTTATGGGGTCGCAGATATCTCCTTCTGCCTGTTACGCACATTCCGACAAACCTAATAGACCATGTTTTTATTTTTAAATCCATCGCCTAAAATGAAGAGAATAAGCCTTTGAAAGGTTATGTTTAATTTTGTTTGAAAAAAGGGGTTACAATAAATTAATAACGATAATCGATATTAAGGGATTGTTAGCTCACTAGGACGTGTGATAGGTCAGGAAGGCCGTGCCCAGATCATTTAAATTTAACATTTCTAGCAATTGCGCGTTTCTGCTTGGCACGCGCCACGCAGGCGCCTTTCCCATTCGTTTGATGCGCGGCAGACAACCGTTGGAGTTTCTACCGAACGTAGTCTGGTCGATGGTAGGAGCGGGGGGAAGTAGATGTCTGCACGAATACGAGAAGTAGAGCTGGAAGAAACATCGGCGATGTATCGATACATCGATGTTTTTTTAAAAAATCGGAAACATCGAGATTTTCAAACATCGATGTTCGATGTTTCCGCTACACCCCTTTGGAGGAAAAAGCTAGGTAAGCTAAACACGGTTTTTTATTAATTCATCAAATTAACTAAAATAAATTATCAAATTATTATAGATTGGATTAATATTGGTGTTGGCGCCGCTCGGAAATGGAGAAGGCTTTGAAAGAGCAGAACAGCAATGGTAATTAGAGTAACTAGTTACAATCATATGGTTTGTAAAGTAATTTGTTTCCAATATAGTTGCCCTGCAAGAAGAAGAAAGCGAAGGTATGGTCCCGAATAAGCAAAAAAAAATATGGGCAATCAACTGTTTGGAATTATTTTGACAAATCGGCTAATGGCAAGACAGCCAAATGTATTAAATGTGGCAAAACATACCAAACAAGTGGGAATACGACTAACTTGTCTTGTCACTTAAAGAGGATACATCCTAATTTAACAGTGACTGAATTGCCACAAAGGCAACAGCCATCAATCCTGTCATTTATTGACAAAAAATATGAAACGTCGTCGAACCGAAAACAAACACTGGACAGTGCCCTATTCTACTACAATAGCTCAGACTTGCACCCTTTTTCAGTGGTGGAAAATAAAGGCTTCCGCAACTTTGTAAGCCTCCTTGATCCAAGGTATGAATTGCCTTCACGAACCACCTTGAGAAATGTTACGATGGTAAATGCATACAATGAAAAGAAGGCCAAGTTGTTTGCTATTTTAAAAAACGTACAAATACTTCAGATTGCTGGACGTCAAGGGCGAACGAGTGCTATGTTATTGTGACGTGCCATTTTATAACATCGGATTTTGATCGGATTGCGCAACGCTGTTTTGGCCATTGAAAAGCTCATCGACGAAACGACTCATCTTAAAACATTGCAAACTCAATACGCACAGTACTTGGGGAATGGGGAGTTTTAGGAAAGGTCACTGCTATGGTCACAGATAACGCCAAAAATATGATAAAAGCATGTGAGATTCTGCAAATTAGACATATTCCCTGCTTTGCGTATTCAATTAATTTGACAGCCCAGGACTGTTTGGCATCAGAAAACATTAAACCCATTCTTAAAAAATGTAAGCGCATTGTTTCGTTTTTAAAAGTAGCACAATTGCGTATGCCAAATTTAGAGAGGCTCAGGATTGCGAACGCCCATATAGATTGAAACAAGAGTGTCAAAACAGGTGGAATAGCGCCTTTTATATGGTTGAACGAATTTTGATTACAAAGGTTGCCATCTCAAGTGTTCTACTGAACACGCCCAAAGGGTTAATGCCGCTAACATCGGACGAAATATCCATTTTGGAGGATTTCAAGGCAATACTTTCACCATTTGAGCATGCAACATTACACACATCTTCAAGTGCGTCTGTGACAGTGTCATCGGTGATTCCAGTTGTTTGTGGTATTCTACACAATCTGTCAGCCATGAAGACTAAGGTGGGTCGTAATTTCTGTGATGACATACTTCAAGGGGTCAATAAAAGATTGGTCCGCTAGGAAAATCGCACAGTGACAAGGATGACCACAATTTTAGACCATCGTTTCAAAAAGGAGGGATTTTGGAATCCATTCATTTCTTCCAAGTAGTTAAATCGTAGAAGGAGGAAATGTCGCACATCAATGCTCAAACAAAAGCCTCGACATATTCAAGCCCGCCAACACCAGAATCCTCAGTAGAGTCCAACCTGTTCAGTTATTTAGAAGCCAACAAAAAAACAAAAAATTCAGAGCGTTCGCGTGGATTCCATATTAGCTCTGAGACAATATTTGAATGCTTCTAATTTGGAGCCTGTACAAAACCCTTTAGACTATAGGAAGGTACAAAAAATAACAATTTAGATGGTAACCAACTAAATAATCCAATTTCTTCTTTCAACAGATATCAAATGACACCGCCTTCAAACCATGAGTTCTCAAATACTTTTGCGTACCGGCCACCTCTACCGAAAGAGAACGAATGTTCAGCAAGGCAGGACTTGTTGTGAGCGAAAAGCGTAGCTCGCTCTAGGCCAAAAACGTAAATATGGTATTATTTTTAAACAAAAACAAGAAAGCAAGGCTACCTTCGGCTTGCCGAAGGTTTCATACCCTTGCAGTTATACAAAATATAAAATATCCTTGGATTGCTGCTGGTTTCTGTGGTATTTATTGAAGAATTATAACAGTACATCGATTATATCAACCTCTTATAATTTGAATACTCAGCCTCCTCACCACGACAAGGTCGCAATCCTCGAGGAGGAATATTTACAATACCTTAAACAACATTGCACATATATTCTTTATTTTCAATAATAAAGTAAATTAATTAACTAAATATTTAAAAATAAATTATTTTTTAATTAGTGATTATAGCTAAGGAACACGCCGTCATGGTGACTATATGGAGTTTGATAAGTGATTGCGGCAGCACCGCTTACTGTCAATCAATTTGAGTTAAATGTTTTGTTGTTGGCACATTTAACAATGGACATAACCCCTTATTATTTAAAGTAGACTCGAGCTGATCAGTGGTTGTTGATCGGCAAATGTTAAAATATCCTAATATTACCAATTTTGTATTATTTTCAGCTGACGTTAGCCTTTCAACATCATTTCTGATTTCATTTCGAAACCTTGTAATAGGAAAAGCTGGATTCCTATAAACAACTATGAATATTGTATGCAAGTATTTAAATGTTATGGACTGGTATATATTTCTTACATTATCAACTGTAACTGTTTCATATAAGAATGTTATGTTTTCCGATATATTTTGTTTTGCATATATCAGTATACCATTCTTAGAAACAGCATTTGGTCGAATGTCTTTGTGTTGTAAAGGATCTGTTTGAATAACAGCTATATGATTTTTTGTTTAACAGCTACATGTAATAGTACTCAGATTTCCATAAAATTGCAACATGAACCTTCATTAGGCCGATCGTTGATCGTTATAAGTTATAAAAGTTCGATTTCGAACTTTATTATTAGGGACACACTTAGATTTGGATGTGGTAAGCCTGATAGCTATATCTTGAAATATAACGAAAATCGGCCGATAGGCTCCATGACAGCTATACGATATATCAGTCCGATCTGGCCCTTTCCGACATATTTACAGAGGGCAGAAATAAGAAGCTTGTGATCAAAGTTTCATGAAGATAGCTCAATAACTGGGGGACTAATTTGCGTTGCAACAGACAGACGGACTGACTGATTGTTCCTATAACAGCTATAGAATATAAACGTCTGAGATAATTAAATGGAAAAACTAAGGGCGGGTTACTGTGTAACATTAATAAGTATTGATAAAGTGCGGTATTTCCAAAAATAAAACAGGTTTGCATACAAAAACCCTGATTTCAGCCGATTGTTCCTATGGCAGCTATCTGTTATAGTGGTCCGATTTTGATACAATTTTGACAGCACATTAAGAACGTAATACGAATAAGATTTGCCAAATCTTGTTGCAATATCTTGAAAAACAACAAAAATCGGCCGATAGCTTCTATGACAGCTATACGATATATCGGTCCGATCTGGCTCGTTCCGACTTATTTACAGCCTACAGCAATAAGAAGCTTGTGTGCCAAGTTTCATGAAGATAGCTCAAAAACTGAGAGACTAGTTTGCGTTACAACAGACGGACGGACGGACAGACGGACATCCATTTTCCGACTCCTCTGGTGATGCTGATTCAGAATATATATACTTTATAGGGTCGGAGATGTCTCCTAAGGTGCGTTGCAAACTTCTGGCTAAAATTAATATACCCTCTGCAAGGGTATAAAAATGTAAGCGCATTGTTTCGTTTTTAAATGTAGCACAATTGCGTATGCCAAATTTAGAGAGGCTCAGGATTGCGAACGCCCATATAGTTTGAAACAAGAGTGTCAAACCAGGTGGAATAGCGCCTTTTATATGGTTGAACGAATTTTGATTACAAAGGTTGCCATTGCAAGTGTTCTACTGAACACGCCCAAAGGGTTAATGCCGCTCACATCGGACGAAATATCCATTTTGGAGGCTTTCAAGGCAATACTTTCACCCTTTGAGCATGCAACATTACACACATTTCAAGTGCGTCTGTGACAGTGTCATCGGTGATTCCAGTTGTTTATGGTATTCTACACAATCTGTCAGCCATGAAGACTACACTCCAGACTAAGGTGGGTCGTAATTTCTGTGATGACATACTTCAAGGGGTCAATAAAAGATTGATCCCTGTTCAGTTTTTCAGAAGCCAACAAAAAACAAAAAATTCAGAGCGTTCGCGTGGATTCCATATTAGCTCTGAGACAATATTTGAATGCTTCTAATTTGGAGCCTGTACAAAACCCTTTAGACTATAGGAAGGTACAAAAAATAACAATTTAGATGGTAACCAACTTAATAATCCAATTTCTTCTTTCAACAGATATCAAATGACACCGCCTTCAAACCATGAGTTCTCAAATACTTTTGCGTACCGGCCACCTCTACCGAAAGAGAACGAATGTTCAGCAAGGCAGGACTTGTTGTGAGCGAAAAGCTTAGCTCGCTCAAGGCCATTCTGAGGAATTAGCTTTTCCCACCATACAGCTGGCATTAAACGCAAGACTGCGCAAACATATACAACCGTAGTTAGATCCGAGCTTCGGAATTTTGATAGGAGAGGTTGTAGAGTTGATAAGCTCTTCTTTAATTATAAGAAGTTAGAGCTTATCAACATTAGGAATAATACTTCCATATGCTTAAGGAAGCATAGCTCTGCACGAGCGATTACTGCCTCAAACGCCCTTAATGAGGCTGAGATAGATAGTCTTATTCGCCATGATGACGGATATAGGGTATTCGAACGTCTCCTGCTCATTGGGAAGCTGAGAAAAAGAAGGTCATGGCAATGATCCGGCAATTCGGTCTGCCAACCTTTTTTATAACCTTGTCGGCTGCAGCGAGTAGGTGGGAAGAACTCCTTGTCCTGTTAAAAAGAATTCTGGACAAGGAGGAAGTTACGGAAGAGGAGGCAATAAGTTTGGCTTCTAACGAAAAGGTTAGACTGATTCGTACCGACCCAGTTACATGTGTTAGGTATTTTGACAATCGCTGGAGGCAATTGTTCAAAATTATGAAAAAAGGAAGGGGGTGTTTTTGGAAGACACAAAGTGGTCATGTACTATTGGAGAGTTGAGTTCCAGCAAAGGGGTTCACCTCATATCCACGGAATGTTTTGGCTTAAAGACGCCCCATTAGTGGATTTTGAGAATGAATCTTCCATTCCTCCAGTTGTCGAATTTATCGATCAATTCGTTACCACAGATGTAACAAATTCTGAACTCGCTCCGTACATAGAGTACCAAAAGCACAAGCACGGGCATTCATGCCAACGTGAATTGGGAGGAAACTCCTGTTGTCGCTTTGGTATGCCCTATTTTCCAATGCCCCGGACAGAAATTCTTAGGCCTCTTCCCAAAGAGACTGATAATTATTCCCTTCATCGAGAAAATTTGAAGAAAATACAAAGTGTATTAAATTTCACATTCGATTCTGAAAATATCAGTCACTTGAGCATTTTCGAAAACTTTCTTTCTCACAACCAAGTGAGCCTCAGTTACGAGCAATATGTATATGCTCTAAGATCTGGCTTAAAAAAGCCACAAATTTTTCTAAAGAGAAGTTTTGATGCAATTAATGTAAATGCATATAATCAACACATTCTCGGAATGCAAAGGGCCAATATTGATATTCAATTCATTTTGGACCCTTATGCTTGCTGCAGCTACATAATTAATTATATAAACAAGTCTCAGCGGGGTATCTCTAAACTGATGCGTGATGCAGTGGACGAGATCCGCAACCGTAATCTCGAGAGCGAACAAAACCAAGAATAATTCGCTTTAGGAGTTTTAATATTAATAAAGATAGGGCCAATTATTTTAGGGAACTTTTAATGTTGTATTTGCCATGGAGGGATGAGCAAATAGAATTGTTAGAAATAAATTGTGAGGAAGTGTATAGGGAAAATCAGGAAGCGATCAGGGTTAATTTTAAAAAATATAATGTGTTGGAAGATTTAGAAGACGCGCTTAGAAGGGCCATGGAAATGGAAACCAATGTCGAGGATAGTGTAGGTAAACAGTTAGGAGATTTAGATAATGAATTTAGGGTATTAGGTCTACCTGACATAAGTTCTCAACTGAACGTTTTGAATGTCAATGGAAATGCTGATCAAATTCAAGAACCGGATGACACTATCCGAGTTATTAAGCTTCCGCCACTTTTATCTGCTGAAAATTTATCCAGCATTGTTCGTTCGCTTAATATTAAGAAAAAAACCTATTTTACCCACGTTTTGCATAATGCCCAGCAAAACAAGGTATTTTATGAGTTTGTAGGTGGCGGAGCCGGTGTGGGCAAAAGTCGGCTTATTTCAGCTCTTTTTCAGTCCCTGTCTCAATTATATATTCGGAGACCAGGATGCGACCCATCAACTGCCAAAATAGCAAAATGTCGTCTGACGACATTTCGCTTCTTCGTTCCAGAGTTTCTCCAGCCAGCGAATTGCCAAATGATGCTATTCATTTGTTTTATAGAAATGAGGATACCGATATTTTTAATACGACAAAATTAAATTCAATTCAAACTGCACAACACATTTCAACAGCTCTTAATTTCATTAAAGCTTCACATCTTAGCGCTGAAATTAAAGATAGATACCTAGAGGCAGTCAAAACTTTCAAGACCTCCAAAACTCAAGGTCTACCAACTTCTTTAATTTTAAAATCCACTGCCAAATACATGGTTACGATCAATATAGATACGGCTGATGGCTTAGTAAATGGAGCCTCAGGCATTCTAATGGACATAGGCTTTAATGCATCCAATGCTCCTCAAATTCTTTGGATACAATTTTTAGATGATAGTGTAGGAGTGAATGTTCGGGCCAAGTGCTCGCATCCACTAGAGCGTTCTTGGACGCCAATCTTCAAAACAACAAAAAGTTTTCAGTTCCATTCCAATCAGCAAGTTTCTATTGACCGTAATCAATTCCCACTTGTACCTGCAGAAGGTATAACTATTCATAAAAGCCAAGGAGCAACATACAGCAAAGTAGTGGTCCACACAACTTATCGTATGAGTCGTGAGGCTTTGTATGTAGCCTGCAGTAGAGCTACAAATGCTGCAGGACTTTTCATTGTTGGGGGATTCATGCCCCCAAAATCTGACTCCCAGTCAGCTGTTGAACAAGAGCTTAGAATCTTAAGATGTGAAAAACTTGTCTATTCTCACTATAACTGTCTTTTCAATGACAATTCGTTTACTGCACTCTTCCACAACACTCAAAGCTTGCATTGTCACATTAGCGACATTTGCTCCGATCTGCTAATGCTGCGATCAAAACTTTTATGTTTCGTCGAAACATCAATTTTCTCAAATGAAACATTTGAAATACCTAGCTTTACACAAGTTGTACGACTAGATTGTGAGTCAGTAGCCAACAGAACTCGACCGAAAAGAGGCATTCTTATCCTCATTAAAAATGAGTTACTTGAGAATGTTAGTTTTTTCTCCAGTGGTCGGTATTATAGTGATTCCAACAACCTTTCTTCTGCAGTTTTTGAATATGCCGTATTAAAATATAAGTCAGTAGGGTTCCTTATTATTTATAAAACTCCAGCATATCCACTGTTAAAATTTGAAGCAGAATTTGAAGACATATTTCAGAGGTTTCCATTTCTCAATAGTAATTCCACAATTTTAGGAGACTTTAATTTTTGCTTGCGATCTCTCAGAGGGTGTAGTCGTAGGGTTTTTAGTTTCTTAGAAAACTTAGAATATGTGTCTCTTTTAGATTTGGCATCGTCTACAACCAATATGGATACCCATATTGATTGGGCGATGTCAAATATATTGGAAGGTAGGGCCAATGCGCGCACGTATGAGACCATATATAGTCACCATAGTGGTGTTTTAGTAGACTTTGAAAGTTCTGAGTTGTAGGTTTGTCAGGCATAATATTGGTATATGTATTATTTATTTATTTATGTAGTCATTTAATTATTATTTTACTATATAAGATAAGTTAGTGTTAAAATAGATAGATAGAATCTATCTATCTGCACTTAGTGCAGAAATAAATTTTTGGGGAATATTGGGGTTGCAGAAAGCAACCCAAGTCGACTCGTAGGTCAAAATTGTTTTTCAAAACAACTGACCCCATTACATTTGTAGTGGCCTCCTCGTGGTGTTCCCTGGGTTCCGATTATAAATGATAATCGAAAGCGAATTCGAGCGGCGAATATTTAATAAAATGTATTTATACAAAATTTCATGTTTTTGCGATACTTTTTTTTAAGTTTTACTTTAAATATATAAACTCAAAATCCATGGCCTCTTACAGTCACCGCGTGACTGTAGCCTTTCCGACTTGTTTTTCAAGCATTTAAAACATTTTAAGTTTAGTATTTTAATTAAACAGAACACGTACGACGACGACGATACAATAATAATTTGTTTTTGTCTTGTACGACAAGCTGAATGGTCTCACAAAATGCGACTTTGCCGACCCAATTCAGAATGCGCCAATGGCAGAGCGATTATAGTTGCAGACTGCAAGTTTTTTTGGAGGTCCGTGGTTCAAGTCCTCACGTGGATACATTTTTTTTGTTTTTTCTGTTCTTATTCTTTATTTTTTGCATTAGCTATATCTTCTTTAAAAATCAATGTTAACGAAATTTTTACTATATTTAAAAATTAGTCTAGCTCACTTAGATAATTAATATTAAAAGTAAAAAATCAGGTGCATAGCATATCATAAAATCAAAACAAGTCGGAAAGGCTACAGTCGAGCGCGCCCGACTGTGGTATACCCGCTGCAACTATGCGAAGAAAAACACGTCTCACAGTCTCAAATTTGTTGTGACTATGAAAGTTGCACGTTGTTCCTATTAGATGTTGCCGCATTGCTTTCAGTGCTTTCCAATTAGAACTCATCAGAGTGCCTTAAATTATGAATGTGTAAAAGAGATGCTTATATAATGCTTCACATATTTGTTGAGAAATTTAATAATCCAACCAGATTTGTCGTTTATGTTGTACAAACATTGCTGTATGCTGCGAAATATGACTAAAATTTCCTTAAATATAGTAAAAACTTCGTTAACATTGATTTTAAATAAAGATAACGCATTTGCAAAAAAAAAAAAAAAAAAAAAAAAAAAAAAATACCAACTCACTCCCTTTAAAATTCTGTTTAATAAAATACATTTAAATACTAAACTTAAAATATTTTAAATGCTTGAAAAAAAAAAACATCCATAAAAAACCCGCCTTGCACCGGGCTGTATTAGAACCCGTACCCTTCTGCACGACAGTCGGCGACCACATCCACTTAGCCACCAAGTCTATTACGTGATTACCTAAAAATTGTAATGATGATCAGTGCAAATAATTTTGGTACATAAATTTGAAAAAAAAAGCTTGTCGCCGGAGTTGAACCTGGATCGTGCATATCTAACAATATAAAACAGACAAAAACACGTGGTCACATGGCACTACTATTTCCTTAATATCTTCCACATTTATAGTCCAATCTTACTGAAATTTTCACGAAACGTCCGCCATATTTATTACGTATTTATAAAACTGTTGCTGTAAAGCTAATATTGCAGCTGTAATCAATTTATGGGGGCGGGTGGAGGCGTGGCAAAAATCCAAAATAATCTTGATCAGCCTGCAGTAATAACACATGTTGTCACCAAATTTGGGAACTCTAGCTTTTATAATAGCTGAGATCCAGGTGTTCACACAGACGGACAGACAGCAGACGGGCATGGCTATATCGACTCGGATGTTGATACTGATTCAGAATATATATACTTTATGGGGTCGGAGATGTCTCCTTCTGCCTGTTACATACATTTTCGGAACGAACAAAGTTATAATACCCTTCTACTCTATGAGTAGCGGGTATACAAAATGATTGGAGATAAAGAATCAAAACAAAGGGATGAATGGGCGCATGCCAGCTGTTTCTTTGACAACAACAAAACAAAGCACAAACACACACACACTCACACACATGCGATCGCATTTTCGGTCTGTGGGCTTTCGACTCTGAAAGAGAAAAATGGACTTGGTGCTGGGCCATGCAATTGCCAAACTTCACAAGCTACGCATACTTTCATATGCGATCATGTGCATACATAACGCATACATTCAAACGACGGCACAGCGGATCAAAAAACACCTGTGCTCATCGTTCCGCAGTCGTTGTCCGACTGAATTGATGTCGTCGTGTTTTCGGAGTTGATACTCGTGTCTCGATCCGACTGTGAGCCGAGACCCGATGGTATCTGAAAATGGGCATAGCGTCAGCAGGCATGTTAACGCTATTTGACGCCTCTATGTGTTCTCTGCTTAGTGGCCGCACGCAGCGCACGGGTAACGGCATCGCGACAAATTTCTAGCGGATCCATGCGAGCTGAAAGTCGCGAGCCGAGCCATGTGCGTAGCCGAACACACGCAACGAACCACGATCGCTCGAACGCAGGCAGAACATCAGAGCGAGCAAGACGTGCCAGCTCCCGAAATTTCTCAGAAACAAGTCGGAAAGGCTACAGTCGAGCGCGCCCGACTGTGGTATACCCGCTACCACCATGAAAAAAAACACGTCTCACAGTCTCAAATTTGTTTTGACTTTGAAAGTTGCACGTGGTTTCTATTAGATGTTGTCGCATTGCTCTCAGTGCTTTGCAATTAGAACTCATCAGAGGGCTTTTAATTATGAGTGTGTAAAAGAGACGTCTATATAATGCTTCACATATTTATTGAGAAATTTAATAATCCAACCAGATTTGTCGTTTATGTTGTATGTATGTTGCTGTATGCTGCGAAATATGACTAAATATTTTAAATTTCCTTAAATATAGTAAAAACTTCGTTAACATAGATTTTAAATAAAGATAACGCATATGCAAAAAAAAAGAACTGAAAAAAAAAACAAAAAATTATTTACAGATGGTGAGGTCTTGAACCATGGCCCCCAAAGAACTCGGCCTATGCAGCCTGCAACTACAACAGCTCTGCCATTAGCGCATTCTGAATTAGATTGGTTAAGTTGCATTATAAGACCATTCAGCTTTTCGTACAGGACAAAAACAAATTATTATTGTGTCTTCTCGTCGTGTGTGTGTGTAAGACAATACCAACTCACTCCCTTCAAAATTCTGTATAATCAAATGCATTAAAAATACTAAACTTAAAATATTTTAAATGCTTGAAAAAAACCCATCCTTAACAAGTGTGTAAGGCTACAGTCGGGCGCCCGACAGTAAGATACCCTTCTCCCAATTTTCCAAATCCGTTACAAACGTGTAACCACACTCATAATTTCAAACAGAGAATTCTGCACAAATACTACTACGTCGACGTCGGCGTCAACTGCGTCAAAGCAGCGCGTCGGCTGCTGCTCGTACCGAACATTTGTACCGAAAACGTTGACTTGAATAACTTCTGTGTTATTAGTCCGATCGGATTGTAATTTGGAGGATATGTTCATATTGCATTTAGCTTTATACATACCAAAGTAGAACGTTATGGATTTAATACTTTGCTTAATAATCGCAAATAACCGATTTGCGGGGGCGGTGGGCGTGGCATCAAAAAACTGAGATAAACTTTATCTGCCTATGATTTACAGGAACCTTCATGCCAAAGTTGGTATCTCTAGCTTTTTTAATAGCTGAGATCTGTTGTCTCATACAGACGGACAGACGGACAGACAGACGGACATGTCTCAATCGACTCGGCTAGTGATCCTGAGCAAGAATATATATACTTTATGGGGTCTGCCACGCCTCCTTATGCCTGTTACATACATTTTGCACAAAGTTAGTATACCCTTTTTTGACCATTTTCAATGGTCGAAGGGTATAAAAATAGGCACTCGGCACCGGATTGATTGGATTGGATTAGAACCCGTACCCTTCTGCACGACGGTCGGCGACCACATCCACGCAGCCACTGCATCTATTACGCAATTACCAAAAAATTTTAATGATGATCAATGCAAATTATATTGGTACACATGTATAATTGAAAATAAGCTTGCCGCCGGAGTTGAACCTGGATCTTGCATATCAAACATAACAAAACAGACAAAAACACGTGGTCACATGCCACTACTATTTCCTTAATATCTTTCACATTTATAGTCCAATCTTACTGAAATTTTCACGAAACGTCCGCAAGATGGTATTTATAACGTATTTATAAAACTGTTGCTGTAGAGCTAATATTGCGGCTGTAATCTATTTTTGTCAATTTATGGGTGCGGGTGGGGGCGTGGCTGAAATCCAAAATAAACTTGCTCGCCTGCAGTAATGTGTTATTACTTATTGTCACCAAATTTGGAAATTTTAGCTCTTATAATAGCTGAGATCCAGGTGTTCACACGGATGGACAGACAGACGGACAGACGGACATGGCTATATCGACTCGGCTGTTGATACTGATTCAGAATATATACACTTTATGGGGACGGAGATATCTCCTTCTGACTGCTACATACATTTTCGGTTCGAACAAAGTTATAATACCCTTCTACTCACGGAACGTCTACAGTCGGGCGCCCGACAGTAAGATACCTTTCTCCCCATTTTTAAAATCCGTTACAAGCGTGTAACTATACTCATAATTTCGAAGAAAAATTCTGCACAAATTCTTCTACTACATATGTATAGCTTACTCGGTCGCACTCACGTCGACGTCGGCGTCAACTGCTTGAAGCAGCGTGCCGGCTGCTGCTCGTACCGAACGCTTGTACTGAAAACGTTGACTTGAATAAGTTTTGTGTCCGATCAGATTGTAATTTGGAGGATATATTCATATTGTATTCAGCTTTATGTATATAGCAGAACGTCATGAGGGTAATACTTTGCTTAATAATCGCAAATTACTGATTTAAGAGAGCGGTGAGCGAGGTTCTCGAAATTTGAAAAAAATGTTTACTGCCTAGGGTATACAGCAATCTGCCACATTTTGAGTCTCTAGCTTTCCTAATAGCTGAGAACCAGGCGCTCATACAGACAGACAGACAGGCAGACAGAATGTGCCTGTTACGAGAACACATAGAGGCGTCAAACAGCGTTAACATGCCTGTTGACGCTATGCCGATTTTCAGATACCATCGGGTCTCGGCTCTCTGTCGGATCGAGACACGAGTATCAACTCCGAAAACACGACGACATCAATTCAGTCGGACAACGACTGCGGAACGATGAGCACAGGTGTTTTTTGATCCGCTGTGCCGTCGTTTGAATGTATGCGTTATGTATGCACATGATCGCATATGAAAGTATGCGTAGCTTGTGAAGTTTGGCAATTGCATGGCCCAGCACCAAGTCCATTTTTCTCTTTCAGAGTCGAAAGCCCACAGACCGAAAATGCGATCGCATGTGTGTGAGTGTGTTTGTGCTTTGTTTTGTTGTCGTCAAAGAAACAGCTGGCACGCGCCCATTCATCCATTTGTTTTGATTATCTATCTGCCTTCATTTTTTTTGATTTTATGATATGGCTATTGCTATTTGTTCGCCCCTCGAATTAGCTCCCGATTATAAGATTCAATCGGTACCCAGGGAACACCACAGGGAGGCCATTGCAATAGCAATGGGGTCATCATTTGATGACCTTCGAGTCGACTTGAGAATTTTAAATGTATTTCATTTAAATATCTCCATGTTCCCCACCTAACCTATACACCTATGATACAAGACTAAAACAAAATGTACAATAGTACTTACACTTCGGCTTGCCGAAGGACAGGGCCATGTCAATGCTGTTTTTGATAGACTGCCTCATTAAATTATAAATATTTTGAATGATTTGCTCTTGCTCTTCTCAGCTTTTATCGATGATAGCATCTGCTGCATTTTGATCCCTTAAAAGGGTAAGATCATATACCATATTAGCTAAGATTTCATCGGCTTAACCCGTTGGAGGTGTTTTTGTTTTGATCGCCAAGTTGATCGCGCTGTGCCTCGACTCACAGCTAATGGTGTGGTTAGCCAAAAAAAACCTTAGCCTTGGCACCTATGTATCTGCACCTCCGACCCTATAAAGTTGTATATATATTCTGAATCAGCATCACCAGAGAAGTCGAAAAATGGGTGTCCGTCCGTTCGTCCGTCTGTTGCAACGCAAACTAGTCTCTCAGTTTTTGAGCTATCTTCATGAAACTTGGCACACAAGCTTCTTATTGCTGTACGCTGTAAATAAGTCGGAACCAGCCAGATCAGAGTGATGCATCGTATAGCTGTCATAGAAGCTATCGGCCGATTTTTGTTGATTTTCAAGATATTGCATTTGCAAATCTTATTCTTATTACGTTCTTAATGTGCTGTCAAAATTGTATTTATTTATTTATTTATTTATTTAACGTCAACTAAGAGCAGTCGACTCAAAGACTAAAATATAATAAAATTACAAGTGTAAATTTAAATTAAAAATATAAGAATAATTTAAGTTGAAGGTAAGTATTATATTAAAAAATATATATATTTTTTTGTTTTTGTTTTAAAATTTGTTATTATTAATTAATCATTAAATTATTTATTTAATTTATTTAATTTAATTTAATTTAATTTAATCTGGGAGTAAAAAGATAATTTTAGTTGATCCAACATTTGTTGCAAAGGATTGGGGAAACCCAGAAAACCCAATCAGATCAAAAGAAGAGTGTTAATGTTTTAAAGCACTCCTAACGCCCGAGGAGCGCAGTTAACGAATAGGAAGGTCGCGAGATCGTTAACTTCTAGCTTCTAGCCAGGTGGGAAAGTAGTGAAAGTTTAAGATTATTAGTCGATTGGCTGTTAGATATAATAAAGTAGTATTTGTTGTAGTCAGAACATAATACCCTGAACGGTTCGTGCAAGGCATAGTTCGACCTACAACTAGGAAGAGTTAGTGGAATATAATTTCTTGTTAGTCGGCAAGGGACAGAGAAGTGTAACCGGCTAACCAAGTCATCACTATCAATGTCGCCTTTAATAAGGTTATTGATAAAAACCACACCAAGCATAGTACGCCGATTGGCTAAGGAAGGTAGATTTAGTAGAAGAAGTCTGTTAGTATAGGAAGGTAGTCTTAAGTTTGAATCCCAATTAAGTCCACGCAATGCGAAAATTAAAAAGTTCTTTTGAACGGATTCAATGCGGTCCTTGTAGGTTGAAAACTGAGGACACCAAACACATGATCCATACTCGAGAATAGGACGCACAAGTGAGGTATAAAGGGTCTTAGTTATATAAGGATCGTTAAATTCCTTAGCCCACCTCTTAATAAATCCGAGTACACTCATAGCCTTATTGACTATGGAAGAAATGTGCTCAGAGAACTTGAGTTTAGCGTCCAGGCGTACTCCAAGGTCGTCCACAGAGGTAATTCTTTCCAGAGGACAACCACATAAAGTGTAAGTTTCGTACTTAGGACTGGCACGAGAGAATGTCATCAACTTGCACTTTGAGCTGTTCAGATTTAATAGGTTTGCACCACACCAACTGTTAAAACTATTGAGGTCGGCTTGAAGGGATGAATGACGGGAGGCGTCTTTAAATTGAAAACAAAGCTTTACATCATCTGCATACATAAGAGTACACGAATTATGTATGGCCGAAGGAAGGTCATTGATGAAAAGCGTAAAAAGAAGGGGACCTAAATGGCTTCCCTGAGGAACACCAGAAGTAACTTGAATAGGGTCAGAAAGAGCATTTTTAAAGAAGACTCTTTGTGTTCTGTTGGCCAAATAACTTATAAGCCAGCTTAAAAGATTTGGTGAGAAACCAATAATGTTTAGTTTATGTGCAAGAAGGGAGTGATTTACTGAGTCAAATGCTTTACTGAAATCAGTATAAATGACGTCAGTTTGAAAATTTTTCTGAAAGCCCTTTATTATAAAGGATGTAAGCTCAAGTAAATTTGTCGAGGAGGAACGACGTTTTAAAAATCCGTGCTGACAAGGAGAAATGACGGATCTACAGAAATGCTGCAAGTGAGGAGTTATGACATTCTCGAAGAGTTTAGGAATGGCCGACAATTTTGAGATACCTCTATAGTTTAAAGCATCAGACTTGCTGCCCTTCTTGTGAAGCGGTAAAATGAAAGATTCCTTCCATATGGTAGGAAAGGTGGAAGTTTTCAGGGACAGCGAGAAAAGTTTGAGCAATAGCTTAGATAGAGGATCGGCACAGTATCGAAGTACGCAACTAGGAATTCCGTCAGGACCAGGTGAGAAAACTGGTTTTATCAAACATAAATCCCTGAAAATCGAACTTTCGTTTAATTGTGGGGCGAAAATGCCAGTTGAACTGGGAATGGTGAAAGGATAAGAATTTACATCGCGTGTTGAAATTGAATAGGTCGTTTGAAAGAACTTAGCAAACAGATCAGCCATGTCCTGGTCAGTATTTGCATTTGCACCCTCAAACGATAGCTTAGATGGATAGACAGATGACTTACGCTTCATGTTAACAAAACTATAGAACTGTCTGGGATTCTGCCGGAACTGAATCCCGCAACGAGTCAAATAATTTTTGTAGCATGTAGCGTTGAGAGCAACAAAATTTGACCGAACAATAAGATATCTTGAAAAAATAGACGAGGAATAACATCTAGTATATTTTTTAAAGAGTCTAGACTTTAGATTTTTAAGACTGGATAGTTCTTTAGTAAACCATGGGGGTTTACTCGAATGCCTCGGATAAGAAAAAGGCACACAAATGTCAAAAAAGTTATTTAATGTTTTATAAAATAAATTAAGAGCCATATCCATATTGTTACATTTGTAAAAATTAGACCAGTCATAATTTGAAATTAAATAATTAATTTTATCAAAATCGGCTATACGAAAACAACGCGCTCTCTTACACGACGTAACTTTTTTATCCAATACGTTCAAACCAGTTTCAAAAACAACCTCGAACGTTGGATGATAGGGATCTTCTGGTTGGGTAAGTGGGTGGACTCTAGTCAGAGTTACCATACTCTGATCGGAGACAAAGCATAAGTCGAGTGTTCTATTTAGAGAATTTTGTAGGTGGTTGACCTGCAGCAGAGAAATGTCATGCAGGCCGTCAATAAGATCGTGTTGTTGTGAGGGTATCAGGAAATTTGCCTCATCACTTGGTGTCCAACTACACTCAGGTATGTTAAAGTCGCCAAGGACTATGAGGTGGTCTTTGTTAGATAACAAATTGAAGACATACTTTATTGCAAGCAAATGTTGAGTGTAGATAAGAATATCCGACGAAGGTGGGATGTACGAGCAGGTTATAAAAACCTGGAAGCCGGGAAGGTGTAATTTTACACAGATGAATTCAATATCATATTGAATCTCCGGGTGTACATGTTCTGACGCGATATCAGAATTTACCGCAATAAGAACACCGCCGCCCCGCCGATCATGACGATCAAACCTATAAGTTGTGAACTTGCTTGGAAAAATTTCAGAGCATAAAATCTCAGGTTTTAACCAAGTCTCAGAGAACACAAGCACATGGGATTCAAACGAAAGGCTATTTAAGAATAACGTAGGTAGCTTGCTACGCAGGCCCCTTACGTTTTGGTAGGTTAATGTTAAAAATTTTATTAGTTTTTTGAAGTTGCATTTTTGGAAGTGGTGGCTTGGTTTGGCAAAGGTAGTCTAATCAAAATCGGACCACCATAACATATAGCTGCCATAGGAACAATCGGCTGAAATCAGGGTTTTTGTATGCAAACAGAAACCAGCAGCAATCCAAATGTATTTAATATTTAGTATAACTGCAAGGGTATAAAACCTTCGGCAAGCCGAAGGTAGCCTTGCTTTCTTGTTCTTACGTAAGGGTAGTTTTGAAAACATTTGTGGAAGATAGTGTAGTGCAGTTTCATTAAATCAAATAAGTCATCACTTGGAGCTTTTAGCTTAAAGTTATTACTAATACTTTCGAAGTTTTTATTAAACAAAAATAGCCTTCAGTAGTTGACTACAGGAATCGCAATTGTATTTCACTTGTGACTTATATACCACATACCATGTAAAATAACGCAAGGCGTTTTCATTTGCATACCCAAGAGAAGGTTGTACTTCATCAACTTGGGCTAAGTCAATATCTGCATAATTTACTATACACATTTCAAAATTATTGTCATACTCCTGCTCTTGCACTTTAGCACCAGTTCTTGCTTTGTTTCCTCTACAACATTTACTAGAATGTCATCATCTGGCTCACAGTTTCCAGTGCTCTTTTTTGAAGTGATGATCTTCATAGACAGCATCTTGGAAATTATTGCATTGAATTCAAAAAGCATGGGATAATTATTTGTTCCACCTCTACTTCTTATTAAATAAAATAAGTGCTCCAGAGCATCTTGATTTAGTCGCGACAATACTGGTCAGCAGTTTCACTCCAAACATCTTGTGCGAGCATCAAGATTGAATTTATTGAATGAACGAATCCATCACTACAATAAACTTTTTGGGAAGATTTGCATTGCAAGAGGTAGTCATTTCCATTAAATACATATGTATTTCACTTTCTCTTTTAATTGCCGATTTAAATGGGTTTTTATACCCTTCGACCATTGAAAATGGTCAAAAAAGGGTATACTAACTTTGTGCAAAATGAATGTAACAGGCATAAGGAGGCGTGGCAGACTCCATAAAGTGTATATATTCTTGCTCAGGATCACTAGCCGAGTCGATTGAGACATATCCGTCTGTATGAGACAACAGATCTCAGCTATTAAAAAAGCTAGGGATACCAAATTTGCCATGAAGGTTCCTATAAATCATAGGCAGATCAAGTTTATATCAAATGTTTGATGCCACGCCCACCGCCCCCGCAAATCGGTTATTTGCGATTATTAAGCAAAGTATTAAACCCATAACGTTCTGCTTTGGTATGTATAAAGCTTAATGAAATATGAACATATTCTCCAAATTACAATCCGATCGGACCAATAACACAGAAGTTATTCAAGTCAACGTTTTCAGTACAAATTTTCCGTACGGGCAGCAGCCGACGCGCTGCTTTGAGCAGTTGACGCCGACGTCGACGTTGCGTCGTGTCGCATTACTCTTTACGCGCGTCGCTGTGTGAGTGCGAGCGAGTAAGCTATATGTAGTAGAAGAATTTGTGCAGAATTCTCTGTTTGAAATTATGAGTGTGGTTACACGTTTGTAACGGATTTTAAAATTGGGAGAAGGGTATCTTACTGTCGGGCGCCCGACTGTAGCCTTACCCACTTGTTAACCTTCATTTTTTCGAAGGAATTGGGATAAATGTGCTTTCGTGTGAGTTTTGGGCATAATCTAGCCGAAGTGTTGTTTGTATCAATTTCAAAAAATTGAACAATTACTTTCCATGACACTTTGCCATCTGGAGTTTTAATTTCACCACGCATTAAGCTATTTCTTATCGATTTTATCAAATAGGGGACATCATAAATAGTAAAAATTTTATGATTATTCATATGGAAATATGGAGTTTCCAAATTTACCCCGCTTTTCTACAAAGCTCCTCTATTATTTGGGCCTTGGTCACAAACAATCGATCTTATATTCAACACTAAGCTCTGTGCGGCTGTTATATTTTTATTGATAAGCTCCTCTCAATTTTATGCTCGAGAGTCCATTCGATGCGGCAACATAACTCAGCACAAATTTCCAATTGTCATACAGTCCTCGAACCATAAAAACGCATATCTGTTTGCACAATTCATTTGACTTTTCTTTCTTCGTCGTGGTGGGAACTATATTGCAATCCTTTTCTAATTGCTTCTTTACTTTTATACTCCAATTTTTCAAAAATTGATTTTAACACATTCAGCAGGCTTTCATTCAGTCCTATTGTCATATGTTTTATTAGAGCCCATGAAGTTTTTGAAGGGAGAGTAGGTTTTCGTAAAATATATATATATAATATATAAAAATATACGCTTTGAGCAATTATTTTCTCTTCTTCCTTCCACGAATGCTTGTTTCTTAACAACATTTGGCAAAACGTGTTTGAACTCTGAGAAAATCCTTTCTTTTCAAGAACTTTATTAATTTCGTTGTTTTCTTTTTTCTGCTTTAAATACTTGTGCTTTATCAATTTTTCCGTTTGTGGCGCCATTTTTAAAAGTTTAATCCTTTTCTTTAAAGCTCTTAGTTGTCTGTTTCTATCACTAAGTTGTTTTGTAGCTGCCCAATACTTTTTCTGTAGTATGTCTCATTTTGTGTTCTTTTAAGACAATTGGAGCAAAACTCAATCTTAGTGTCATCCCATCTTTCTTTATGGATTGCAAAATTATCACTAACAATATCCATATGTTCTATATTTGGTGCAGATTTATCTTTATGTGCAGATTTAACAAGTGGGTAAGGCTACAGTCGGGCGCCCGACAGTTAGATACCCTTCTCCCAATTTTTAAAATCCGTTACAAGCGTGTAACTATACTCATAATTTCAAACAAAAATTCTGCACAAATTCTTCTATTACATATAGCTTACTCGCTCGCACTCACACAGCGACGCGCGTAAAGAGTAAAGCGACATGACGCAACGTCGACGTCGGCGTCAACTGCTCAAAGCAGCGCTCAGGCTGCTGTTCGTACCAAACATTTGTACTGAAAACGTTGACTTGAATAACTTCTGTGTTATTGGTCCGATCGTTATGCGTTTAATACTTTGCTTAATAATCGCAAATAGCCGATTTGCGGGGGCGGTGGGCGTGGCATCAAACATTTGATATCAACTTGATCTGCCTATGATTTATAGGAACCTTCATGCCAAATTTGGTGTCTCTAGCTTTTTTAATAGCTAAGATCTGTTGTCTCAAACAAACAGACGGACAGACGGACGGACAGACAGACGGACGGACAGACAGACGGACACACCAAGCATAGTACGCCGATTGGCTAAGGAAGGTAGATTTAGTAGAAGAAGTCTGTTAGTATAGGAAGGTAGTCTTAAGTTTGAATCCCAATTAAGTCCACGCAATGCGAAAATTAAAAAGTTCTTTTGAACGGATTCAATGCGGTCCTTGTAGGTTGAAAACTGAGGACACCAAACACATGATCCATACTCGAGAATAGGACGCACAAGTGAGGTATAAAGGGTCTTAGTTATATAAGGATCGTTAAATTCCTTAGCCCACCTCTTAATAAATCCGAGTACACTCATAGCCTTATTGACTATGGAAGAAATGTGCTCAGAGAACTTGAGTTTAGCGTCCAGGCGTACTCCAAGGTCGTCCACAGAGGTAATTCTTTCCAGAGGACAACCACATAAAGTGTAAGTTTCGTACTTAGGACTGGCACGAGAGAATGTCATCAACTTGCACTTTGAGCTGTTCAGATTTAATAGGTTTGCACCACACCAACTGTTAAAACTATTGAGGTCGGCTTGAAGGGATGAATGACGGGAGGCGTCTTTAAATTGAAAACAAAGCTTTACATCATCTGCATACATAAGAGTACACGAATTATGTATGGCCGAAGGAAGGTCATTGATGAAAAGCGTAAAAAGAAGGGGACCTAAATGGCTTCCCTGAGGAACACCAGAAGTAACTTGAATAGGGTCAGAAAGAGCATTTTTAAAGAAGACTCTTTGTGTTCTGTTGGCCAAATAACTTATAAGCCAGCTTAAAAGATTTGGTGAGAAACCAATAATGTTTAGTTTATGTGCAAGAAGGGAGTGATTTACTGAGTCAAATGCTTTACTGAAATCAGTATAAATGACGTCAGTTTGAAAATTTTTCTGAAAGCCCTTTATTATAAAGGATGTAAGCTCAAGTAAATTTGTCGAGGAGGAACGACGTTTTAAAAATCCGTGCTGACAAGGAGAAATGACGGATCTACAGAAATGCTGCAAGTGAGGAGTTATGACATTCTCGAAGAGTTTAGGAATGGCCGACAATTTTGAGATACCTCTATAGTTTAAAGCATCAGACTTGCTGCCCTTCTTGTGAAGCGGTAAAATGAAAGATTCCTTCCATATGGTAGGAAAGGTGGAAGTTTTCAGGGACAGCGAGAAAAGTTTGAGCAATAGCTTAGATAGAGGATCGGCACAGTATCGAAGTACGCAACTAGGAATTCCGTCAGGACCAGGTGAGAAAACTGGTTTTATCAAACATAAATCCCTGAAAATCGAACTTTCGTTTAATTGTGGGGCGAAAATGCCAGTTGAACTGGGAATGGTGAAAGGATAAGAATTTACATCGCGTGTTGAAATTGAATAGGTCGTTTGAAAGAACTTAGCAAACAGATCAGCCATGTCCTGGTCAGTATTTGCATTTGCACCCTCAAACGATAGCTTAGATGGATAGACAGATGACTTACGCTTCATGTTAACAAAACTATAGAACTGTCTGGGATTCTGCCGGAACTGAATCCCGCAACGAGTCAAATAATTTTTGTAGCATGTAGCGTTGAGAGCAACAAAATTTGACCGAACAATAAGATATCTTGAAAAAATAGACGAGGAATAACATCTAGTATATTTTTTAAAGAGTCTAGACTTTAGATTTTTAAGACTGGATAGTTCTTTAGTAAACCATGGGGGTTTACTCGAATGCCTCGGATAAGAAAAAGGCACACAAATGTCAAAAAAGTTATTTAATGTTTTATAAAATAAATTAAGAGCCATATCCATATTGTTACATTTGTAAAAATTAGACCAGTCATAATTTGAAATTAAATAATTAATTTTATCAAAATCGGCTATACGAAAACAACGCGCTCTCTTACACGACGTAACTTTTTTATCCAATACGTTCAAACCAGTTTCAAAAACAACCTCGAACGTTGGATGATAGGGATCTTCTGGTTGGGTAAGTGGGTGGACTCTAGTCAGAGTTACCATACTCTGATCGGAGACAAAGCATAAGTCGAGTGTTCTATTTAGAGAATTTTGTAGGTGGTTGACCTGCAGCAGAGAAATGTCATGCAGGCCGTCAATAAGATCGTGTTGTTGTGAGGGTATCAGGAAATTTGCCTCATCACTTGGTGTCCAACTACACTCAGGTATGTTAAAGTCGCCAAGGACTATGAGGTGGTCTTTGTTAGATAACAAATTGAAGACATACTTTATTGCAAGCAAATGTTGAGTGTAGATAAGAATATCCGACGAAGGTGGGATGTACGAGCAGGTTATAAAAACCTGGAAGCCGGGAAGGTGTAATTTTACACAGATGAATTCAATATCATATTGAATCTCCGGGTGTACATGTTCTGACGCGATATCAGAATTTACCGCAATAAGAACACCGCCGCCCCGCCGATCATGACGATCAAACCTATAAGTTGTGAACTTGCTTGGAAAAATTTCAGAGCATAAAATCTCAGGTTTTAACCAAGTCTCAGAGAACACAAGCACATGGGATTCAAACGAAAGGCTATTTAAGAATAACGTAGGTAGCTTGCTACGCAGGCCCCTTACGTTTTGGTAGGTTAATGTTAAAAATTTTATTAGTTTTTTGAAGTTGCATTTTTGGAAGTGGTGGCTTGGTTTGGCAAAGGTAGTCTAATCAAAATCGGACCACCATAACATATAGCTGCCATAGGAACAATCGGCTGAAATCAGGGTTTTTGTATGCAAACAGAAACCAGCAGCAATCCAAATGTATTTAATATTTAGTATAACTGCAAGGGTATAAAACCTTCGGCAAGCCGAAGGTAGCCTTGCTTTCTTGTTCTTACGTAAGGGTAGTTTTGAAAACATTTGTGGAAGATAGTGTAGTGCAGTTTCATTAAATCAAATAAGTCATCACTTGGAGCTTTTAGCTTAAAGTTATTACTAATACTTTCGAAGTTTTTATTAAACAAAAATAGCCTTCAGTAGTTGACTACAGGAATCGCAATTGTATTTCACTTGTGACTTATATACCACATACCATGTAAAATAACGCAAGGCGTTTTCATTTGCATACCCAAGAGAAGGTTGTACTTCATCAACTTGGGCTAAGTCAATATCTGCATAATTTACTATACACATTTCAAAATTATTGTCATACTCCTGCTCTTGCACTTTAGCACCAGTTCTTGCTTTGTTTCCTCTACAACATTTACTAGAATGTCATCATCTGGCTCACAGTTTCCAGTGCTCTTTTTTGAAGTGATGATCTTCATAGACAGCATCTTGGAAATTATTGCATTGAATTCAAAAAGCATGGGATAATTATTTGTTCCACCTCTACTTCTTATTAAATAAAATAAGTGCTCCAGAGCATCTTGATTTAGTCGCGACAATACTGGTCAGCAGTTTCACTCCAAACATCTTGTGCGAGCATCAAGATTGAATTTATTGAATGAACGAATCCATCACTACAATAAACTTTTTGGGAAGATTTGCATTGCAAGAGGTAGTCATTTCCATTAAATACATATGTATTTCACTTTCTCTTTTAATTGCCGATTTAAATGGGTTTTTATACCCTTCGACCATTGAAAATGGTCAAAAAAGGGTATACTAACTTTGTGCAAAATGAATGTAACAGGCATAAGGAGGCGTGGCAGACTCCATAAAGTGTATATATTCTTGCTCAGGATCACTAGCCGAGTCGATTGAGACATATCCGTCTGTATGAGACAACAGATCTCAGCTATTAAAAAAGCTAGGGATACCAAATTTGCCATGAAGGTTCCTATAAATCATAGGCAGATCAAGTTTATATCAAATGTTTGATGCCACGCCCACCGCCCCCGCAAATCGGTTATTTGCGATTATTAAGCAAAGTATTAAACCCATAACGTTCTGCTTTGGTATGTATAAAGCTTAATGAAATATGAACATATTCTCCAAATTACAATCCGATCGGACCAATAACACAGAAGTTATTCAAGTCAACGTTTTCAGTACAAATTTTCCGTACGGGCAGCAGCCGACGCGCTGCTTTGAGCAGTTGACGCCGACGTCGACGTTGCGTCGTGTCGCATTACTCTTTACGCGCGTCGCTGTGTGAGTGCGAGCGAGTAAGCTATATGTAGTAGAAGAATTTGTGCAGAATTCTCTGTTTGAAATTATGAGTGTGGTTACACGTTTGTAACGGATTTTAAAATTGGGAGAAGGGTATCTTACTGTCGGGCGCCCGACTGTAGCCTTACCCACTTGTTAACCTTCATTTTTTCGAAGGAATTGGGATAAATGTGCTTTCGTGTGAGTTTTGGGCATAATCTAGCCGAAGTGTTGTTTGTATCAATTTCAAAAAATTGAACAATTACTTTCCATGACACTTTGCCATCTGGAGTTTTAATTTCACCACGCATTAAGCTATTTCTTATCGATTTTATCAAATAGGGGACATCATAAATAGTAAAAATTTTATGATTATTCATATGGAAATATGGAGTTTCCAAATTTACCCCGCTTTTCTACAAAGCTCCTCTATTATTTGGGCCTTGGTCACAAACAATCGATCTTATATTCAACACTAAGCTCTGTGCGGCTGTTATATTTTTATTGATAAGCTCCTCTCAATTTTATGCTCGAGAGTCCATTCGATGCGGCAACATAACTCAGCACAAATTTCCAATTGTCATACAGTCCTCGAACCATAAAAACGCATATCTGTTTGCACAATTCATTTGACTTTTCTTTCTTCGTCGTGGTGGGAACTATATTGCAATCCTTTTCTAATTGCTTCTTTACTTTTATACTCCAATTTTTCAAAAATTGATTTTAACACATTCAGCAGGCTTTCATTCAGTCCTATTGTCATATGTTTTATTAGAGCCCATGAAGTTTTTGAAGGGAGAGTAGGTTTTCGTAAAATATATATATATAATATATAAAAATATACGCTTTGAGCAATTATTTTCTCTTCTTCCTTCCACGAATGCTTGTTTCTTAACAACATTTGGCAAAACGTGTTTGAACTCTGAGAAAATCCTTTCTTTTCAAGAACTTTATTAATTTCGTTGTTTTCTTTTTTCTGCTTTAAATACTTGTGCTTTATCAATTTTTCCGTTTGTGGCGCCATTTTTAAAAGTTTAATCCTTTTCTTTAAAGCTCTTAGTTGTCTGTTTCTATCACTAAGTTGTTTTGTAGCTGCCCAATACTTTTTTCTGTAGTATGTCTCATTTTGTGTTCTTTTAAGACAATTGGAGCAAAACTCAATCTTAGTGTCATCCCATCTTTCTTTATGGATTGCAAAATTATCACTAACAATATCCATATGTTCTATATTTGGTGCAGATTTATCTTTATGTGCAGATTTAACAAGTGGGTAAGGCTACAGTCGGGCGCCCGACAGTTAGATACCCTTCTCCCAATTTTTAAAATCCGTTACAAGCGTGTAACTATACTCATAATTTCAAACAAAAATTCTGCACAAATTCTTCTATTACATATAGCTTACTCGCTCGCACTCACACAGCGACGCGCGTAAAGAGTAAAGCGACATGACGCAACGTCGACGTCGGCGTCAACTGCTCAAAGCAGCGCTCAGGCTGCTGTTCGTACCAAACATTTGTACTGAAAACGTTGACTTGAATAACTTCTGTGTTATTGGTCCGATCGTTATGCGTTTAATACTTTGCTTAATAATCGCAAATAGCCGATTTGCGGGGGCGGTGGGCGTGGCATCAAACATTTGATATCAACTTGATCTGCCTATGATTTATAGGAACCTTCATGCCAAATTTGGTGTCTCTAGCTTTTTTAATAGCTAAGATCTGTTGTCTCAAACAAACAGACGGACAGACGGACGGACAGACAGACGGACGGACAGACAGACGGACATGTCTCAATCGACTCGGCTAGTGATCCTGAGCAAGAATATATATACTTTATGGGGTCTGCCACGCCTCCTTATGCCTATTACATACATTATGCACAAAGTTAGTATACCCTTTTTTGACCATTTTCAATGGTCGAAGGGTATAAATACCTCGAAAAGAAATTTATACCGAGGACTGCTGACCCTTTGGTTTGGTGGGAACAAAGAAAGAAATTGTGTCAGCATCTATATTCTTACAGCCTTAAGCGACTATGCCTTATGGCTACATCAGTTCCTTGCGAACGCCTATTTTCACATGCTGGGGAAATCATCCGAAAAAGACGGATGCGCATGAAGCGACGCCACATTATAAGTTAAGTTAATATATAAGAAATAACAAGTGGGTAAGGCTACAGTCGGGCGCCCGACAGTAAGATACCCCTCTCCCAATTTTCCAAATCCGTTACAAACCTGTAACCACACTCATAATGCCAAACAGAAAATTCTGCAAATTCTGCACAAATTCTTCTATTACATATAGCTTACTCACTCGCACTCACACAGCGACGTGCGTAAAGAGTAAAGCGACACGACGCAACGTCGACGTCGGCGTCAACTGCGTCAAAGCAGCGCGTCGGCACGTCGACGTCGGCGACAACTGCTCAAAGCAGCGCGCAAGCTGCTGCTCGTACCGAACATTTGTACTGAAAACGTTGACTTGAATAACTTCTGTGTTATTGGTCCGATCGGAATGTTATTTGGAGAATACGTTTATATTGCACTCAGCTTTATACATACCGAAGCAGAACGTTATGGGTTTAATACTTTGCTTAATAATCGCAAATAACCGATTTGCGGGGGCGGTGGGCGTGGCATCAAACATTTGAAATAAACTTTATCTGCCTATGATTTGTAGGAACCTTCATGCCAAATTTGGTGTCTCTAGCTTTTTTAATAGCTGAGATCTGTTGTCTCATACAGACGGACAGACAGACGGACATGTCTCAATCGACTCGGCTAGTGATCCTGAGCAAGAGTATATATACTTTATGGGGTCTGCCACGCCTCCTTATGCCTGTTACATACATTTTGCACAAAGTTAGTATACCCTTTTTTGACCATTTTCAATAGTCGAAGGGTATAAAAAGGATAAGATATCTTTAAAGCCCGACATACCCAGTAGTAGTTACTTGAAAAATAAAGTTATATATATATTCTGAATCAGCATCACCAGAGAAGTCGAAAAATGGGTGTCCGTCCGTTCGTCCGTCTGTTGCAACGCAAACTAGTCTCTCAGTTTTTGAGCTATCTTCATGAAACTTGGCACACAAGCTTCTTATTGCTGTACGCTGTAAATAAGTCGGAACCAGCCAGATCAGAGTGATGCATCGTATAGCTGTCATAGAAGCTATCGGCCGATTTTTGTTGATTTTCAAGATATTGCATTTGCAAATCTTATTCTTATTACGTTCTTAATGTGCTGTCAAAATTGTATTTATTTATTTATTTATTTATTTAACGTCAACTAAGAGCAGTCGACTCAAAGACTAAAATATAATAAAATTACAAGTGTAAATTTAAATTAAAAATATAAGAATAATTTAAGTTGAAGGTAAGTATTATATTAAAAAATATATATATTTTTTTGTTTTTGTTTTAAAATTTGTTATTATTAATTAATCATTAAATTATTTATTTAATTTATTTAATTTAATTTAATTTAATTTAATCTGGGAGTAAAAAGATAATTTTAGTTGATCCAACATTTGTTGCAAAGGATTGGGGAAACCCAGAAAACCCAATCAGATCAAAAGAAGAGTGTTAATGTTTTAAAGCACTCCTAACGCCCGAGGAGCGCAGTTAACGAATAGGAAGGTCGCGAGATCGTTAACTTCTAGCTTCTAGCCAGGTGGGAAAGTAGTGAAAGTTTAAGATTATTAGTCGATTGGCTGTTAGATATAATAAAGTAGTATTTGTTGTAGTCAGAACATAATACCCTGAACGGTTCGTGCAAGGCATAGTTCGACCTACAACTAGGAAGAGTTAGTGGAATATAATTTCTTGTTAGTCGGCAAGGGACAGAGAAGTGTAACCGGCTAACCAAGTCATCACTATCAATGTCGCCTTTAATAAGGTTATTGATAAAAACCACACCAAGCATAGTACGCCGATTGGCTAAGGAAGGTAGATTTAGTAGAAGAAGTCTGTTAGTATAGGAAGGTAGTCTTAAGTTTGAATCCCAATTAAGTCCACGCAATGCGAAAATTAAAAAGTTCTTTTGAACGGATTCAATGCGGTCCTTGTAGGTTGAAAACTGAGGACACCAAACACATGATCCATACTCGAGAATAGGACGCACAAGTGAGGTATAAAGGGTCTTAGTTATATAAGGATCGTTAAATTCCTTAGCCCACCTCTTAATAAATCCGAGTACACTCATAGCCTTATTGACTATGGAAGAAATGTGCTCAGAGAACTTGAGTTTAGCGTCCAGGCGTACTCCAAGGTCGTCCACAGAGGTAATTCTTTCCAGAGGACAACCACATAAAGTGTAAGTTTCGTACTTAGGACTGGCACGAGAGAATGTCATCAACTTGCACTTTGAGCTGTTCAGATTTAATAGGTTTGCACCACACCAACTGTTAAAACTATTGAGGTCGGCTTGAAGGGATGAATGACGGGAGGCGTCTTTAAATTGAAAACAAAGCTTTACATCATCTGCATACATAAGAGTACACGAATTATGTATGGCCGAAGGAAGGTCATTGATGAAAAGCGTAAAAAGAAGGGGACCTAAATGGCTTCCCTGAGGAACACCAGAAGTAACTTGAATAGGGTCAGAAAGAGCATTTTTAAAGAAGACTCTTTGTGTTCTGTTGGCCAAATAACTTATAAGCCAGCTTAAAAGATTTGGTGAGAAACCAATAATGTTTAGTTTATGTGCAAGAAGGGAGTGATTTACTGAGTCAAATGCTTTACTGAAATCAGTATAAATGACGTCAGTTTGAAAATTTTTCTGAAAGCCCTTTATTATAAAGGATGTAAGCTCAAGTAAATTTGTCGAGGAGGAACGACGTTTTAAAAATCCGTGCTGACAAGGAGAAATGACGGATCTACAGAAATGCTGCAAGTGAGGAGTTATGACATTCTCGAAGAGTTTAGGAATGGCCGACAATTTTGAGATACCTCTATAGTTTAAAGCATCAGACTTGCTGCCCTTCTTGTGAAGCGGTAAAATGAAAGATTCCTTCCATATGGTAGGAAAGGTGGAAGTTTTCAGGGACAGCGAGAAAAGTTTGAGCAATAGCTTAGATAGAGGATCGGCACAGTATCGAAGTACGCAACTAGGAATTCCGTCAGGACCAGGTGAGAAAACTGGTTTTATCAAACATAAATCCCTGAAAATCGAACTTTCGTTTAATTGTGGGGCGAAAATGCCAGTTGAACTGGGAATGGTGAAAGGATAAGAATTTACATCGCGTGTTGAAATTGAATAGGTCGTTTGAAAGAACTTAGCAAACAGATCAGCCATGTCCTGGTCAGTATTTGCATTTGCACCCTCAAACGATAGCTTAGATGGATAGACAGATGACTTACGCTTCATGTTAACAAAACTATAGAACTGTCTGGGATTCTGCCGGAACTGAATCCCGCAACGAGTCAAATAATTTTTGTAGCATGTAGCGTTGAGAGCAACAAAATTTGACCGAACAATAAGATATCTTGAAAAAATAGACGAGGAATAACATCTAGTATATTTTTTAAAGAGTCTAGACTTTAGATTTTTAAGACTGGATAGTTCTTTAGTAAACCATGGGGGTTTACTCGAATGCCTCGGATAAGAAAAAGGCACACAAATGTCAAAAAAGTTATTTAATGTTTTATAAAATAAATTAAGAGCCATATCCATATTGTTACATTTGTAAAAATTAGACCAGTCATAATTTGAAATTAAATAATTAATTTTATCAAAATCGGCTATACGAAAACAACGCGCTCTCTTA
This sequence comes from Zaprionus kolodkinae, assembly GCA_018901885.1. NCBI lineage: Eukaryota > Metazoa > Arthropoda > Insecta > Diptera > Drosophilidae > Zaprionus > Zaprionus kolodkinae. The sequence goes on from JAEIFM010000508.1 coordinate 385,496, forward strand.
CACGACGTAACTTTTTTATCCAATACGTTCAAACCAGTTTCAAAAACAACCTCGAACGTTGGATGATAGGGATCTTCTGGTTGGGTAAGTGGGTGGACTCTAGTCAGAGTTACCATACTCTGATCGGAGACAAAGCATAAGTCGAGTGTTCTATTTAGAGAATTTTGTAGGTGGTTGACCTGCAGCAGAGAAATGTCATGCAGGCCGTCAATAAGATCGTGTTGTTGTGAGGGTATCAGGAAATTTGCCTCATCACTTGGTGTCCAACTACACTCAGGTATGTTAAAGTCGCCAAGGACTATGAGGTGGTCTTTGTTAGATAACAAATTGAAGACATACTTTATTGCAAGCAAATGTTGAGTGTAGATAAGAATATCCGACGAAGGTGGGATGTACGAGCAGGTTATAAAAACCTGGAAGCCGGGAAGGTGTAATTTTACACAGATGAATTCAATATCATATTGAATCTCCGGGTGTACATGTTCTGACGCGATATCAGAATTTACCGCAATAAGAACACCGCCGCCCCGCCGATCATGACGATCAAACCTATAAGTTGTGAACTTGCTTGGAAAAATTTCAGAGCATAAAATCTCAGGTTTTAACCAAGTCTCAGAGAACACAAGCACATGGGATTCAAACGAAAGGCTATTTAAGAATAACGTAGGTAGCTTGCTACGCAGGCCCCTTACGTTTTGGTAGGTTAATGTTAAAAATTTTATTAGTTTTTTGAAGTTGCATTTTTGGAAGTGGTGGCTTGGTTTGGCAAAGGTAGTCTAATCAAAATCGGACCACCATAACATATAGCTGCCATAGGAACAATCGGCTGAAATCAGGGTTTTTGTATGCAAACAGAAACCAGCAGCAATCCAAATGTATTTAATATTTAGTATAACTGCAAGGGTATAAAACCTTCGGCAAGCCGAAGGTAGCCTTGCTTTCTTGTTCTTACGTAAGGGTAGTTTTGAAAACATTTGTGGAAGATAGTGTAGTGCAGTTTCATTAAATCAAATAAGTCATCACTTGGAGCTTTTAGCTTAAAGTTATTACTAATACTTTCGAAGTTTTTATTAAACAAAAATAGCCTTCAGTAGTTGACTACAGGAATCGCAATTGTATTTCACTTGTGACTTATATACCACATACCATGTAAAATAACGCAAGGCGTTTTCATTTGCATACCCAAGAGAAGGTTGTACTTCATCAACTTGGGCTAAGTCAATATCTGCATAATTTACTATACACATTTCAAAATTATTGTCATACTCCTGCTCTTGCACTTTAGCACCAGTTCTTGCTTTGTTTCCTCTACAACATTTACTAGAATGTCATCATCTGGCTCACAGTTTCCAGTGCTCTTTTTTGAAGTGATGATCTTCATAGACAGCATCTTGGAAATTATTGCATTGAATTCAAAAAGCATGGGATAATTATTTGTTCCACCTCTACTTCTTATTAAATAAAATAAGTGCTCCAGAGCATCTTGATTTAGTCGCGACAATACTGGTCAGCAGTTTCACTCCAAACATCTTGTGCGAGCATCAAGATTGAATTTATTGAATGAACGAATCCATCACTACAATAAACTTTTTGGGAAGATTTGCATTGCAAGAGGTAGTCATTTCCATTAAATACATATGTATTTCACTTTCTCTTTTAATTGCCGATTTAAATGGGTTTTTATACCCTTCGACCATTGAAAATGGTCAAAAAAGGGTATACTAACTTTGTGCAAAATGAATGTAACAGGCATAAGGAGGCGTGGCAGACTCCATAAAGTGTATATATTCTTGCTCAGGATCACTAGCCGAGTCGATTGAGACATATCCGTCTGTATGAGACAACAGATCTCAGCTATTAAAAAAGCTATGGATACCAAATTTGCCATGAAGGTTCCTATAAATCATAGGCAGATCAAGTTTATATCAAATGTTTGATGCCACGCCCACCGCCCCCGCAAATCGGTTATTTGCGATTATTAAGCAAAGTATTAAACCCATAACGTTCTGCTTTGGTATGTATAAAGCTTAATGAAATATGAACATATTCTCCAAATTACAATCCGATCGGACCAATAACACAGAAGTTATTCAAGTTTTCAACGTTTTCAGTACAAATTTTCCGTACGGGCAGCAGCCGACGCGCTGCTTTGAGCAGTTGACGCCGACGTCGACGTTGCGTCGTGTCGCATTACTCTTTACGCGCGTCGCTGTGTGAGTGCGAGCGAGTAAGCTATATGTAGTAGAAGAATTTGTGCAGAATTCTCTGTTTGAAATTATGAGTGTGGTTACACGTTTGTAACGGATTTTAAAATTGGGAGAAGGGTATCTTACTGTCGGGCGCCCGACTGTAGCCTTACCCACTTGTTAACCTTCATTTTTTCGAAGGAATTGGGATAAATGTGCTTTCGTGTGAGTTTTGGGCATAATCTAGCCGAAGTGTTGTTTGTATCAATTTCAAAAAATTGAACAATTACTTTCCATGACACTTTGCCATCTGGAGTTTTAATTTCACCACGCATTAAGCTATTTCTTATCGATTTTATCAAATAGGGGACATCATAAATAGTAAAAATTTTATGATTATTCATATGGAAATATGGAGTTTCCAAATTTACCCCGCTTTTCTACAAAGCTCCTCTATTATTTGGGCCTTGGTCACAAACAATCGATCTTATATTCAACACTAAGCTCTGTGCGGCTGTTATATTTTTATTGATAAGCTCCTCTCAATTTTATGCTCGAGAGTCCATTCGATGCGGCAACATAACTCAGCACAAATTTCCAATTGTCATACAGTCCTCGAACCATAAAAACGCATATCTGTTTGCACAATTCATTTGACTTTTCTTTCTTCGTCGTGGTGGGAACTATATTGCAATCCTTTTCTAATTGCTTCTTTACTTTTATACTCCAATTTTTCAAAAATTGATTTTAACACATTCAGCAGGCTTTCATTCAGTCCTATTGTCATATGTTTTATTAGAGCCCATGAAGTTTTTGAAGGGAGAGTAGGTTTTCGTAAAATATATATATATAATATATAAAAATATACGCTTTGAGCAATTATTTTCTCTTCTTCCTTCCACGAATGCTTGTTTCTTAACAACATATGGCAAAACGTGTTTGAACTCTGAGAAAATCCTTTCTTTTCAAGAACTTTATTAATTTCGTTGTTTTCTTTTTTCTGCTTTAAATACTTGTGCTTTATCAATTTTTCCGTTTGTGGCGCCATTTTTAAAAGTTTAATCCTTTTCTTTAAAGCTCTTAGTTGTCTGTTTCTATCACTAAGTTGTTTTGTAGCTGCCCAATACTTTTTTCTGTAGTATGTCTCATTTTGTGTTCTTTTAAGACAATTGGAGCAAAACTCAATCTTAGTGTCATCCCATCTTTCTTTATGGATTGCAAAATTATCACTAACAATATCCATATGTTCTATATTTGGTGCAGATTTATCTTTATGTGCAGATTTAACAAGTGGGTAAGGCTACAGTCGGGCGCCCGACAGTTAGATACCCTTCTCCCAATTTTTAAAATCCGTTACAAGCGTGTAACTATACTCATAATTTCAAACAAAAATTCTGCACAAATTCTTCTATTACATATAGCTTACTCGCTCGCACTCACACAGCGACGCGCGTAAAGAGTAAAGCGACATGACGCAACGTCGACGTCGGCGTCAACTGCTCAAAGCAGCGCTCAGGCTGCTGTTCGTACCAAACATTTGTACTGAAAACGTTGACTTGAATAACTTCTGTGTTATTGGTCCGATCGTTATGCGTTTAATACTTTGCTTAATAATCGCAAATAGCCGATTTGCGGGGGCGGTGGGCGTGGCATCAAACATTTGATATCAACTTGATCTGCCTATGATTTATAGGAACCTTCATGCCAAATTTGGTGTCTCTAGCTTTTTTAATAGCTAAGATCTGTTGTCTCAAACAAACAGACGGACAGACGGACGGACAGACAGACGGACGGACAGACAGACGGACATGTCTCAATCGACTCGGCTAGTGATCCTGAGCAAGAATATATATACTTTATGGGGTCTGCCACGCCTCCTTATGCCTATTACATACATTATGCACAAAGTTAGTATACCCTTTTTTGACCATTTTCAATGGTCGAAGGGTATAAATACCTCGAAAAGAAATTTATACCGAGGACTGCTGACCCTTTGGTTTGGTGGGAACAAAGAAAGAAATTGTGTCAGCATCTATATTCTTACAGCCTTAAGCGACTATGCCTTATGGCTACATCAGTTCCTTGCGAACGCCTATTTTCACATGCTGGGGAAATCATCCGAAAAAGACGGATGCGCATGAAGCGACGCCACATTATAAGTTAAGTTAATATATAAGAAATAACAAGTGGGTAAGGCTACAGTCGGGCGCCCGACAGTAAGATACCCCTCTCCCAATTTTCCAAATCCGTTACAAACCTGTAACCACACTCATAATGCCAAACAGAAAATTCTGCAAATTCTGCACAAATTCTTCTATTACATATAGCTTACTCACTCGCACTCACACAGCGACGTGCGTAAAGAGTAAAGCGACACGACGCAACGTCGACGTCGGCGTCAACTGCGTCAAAGCAGCGCGTCGGCACGTCGACGTCGGCGACAACTGCTCAAAGCAGCGCGCAAGCTGCTGCTCGTACCGAACATTTGTACTGAAAACGTTGACTTGAATAACTTCTGTGTTATTGGTCCGATCGGAATGTTATTTGGAGAATACGTTTATATTGCACTCAGCTTTATACATACCGAAGCAGAACGTTATGGGTTTAATACTTTGCTTAATAATCGCAAATAACCGATTTGCGGGGGCGGTGGGCGTGGCATCAAACATTTGAAATAAACTTTATCTGCCTATGATTTGTAGGAACCTTCATGCCAAATTTGGTGTCTCTAGCTTTTTTAATAGCTGAGATCTGTTGTCTCATACAGACGGACAGACAGACGGACATGTCTCAATCGACTCGGCTAGTGATCCTGAGCAAGAGTATATATACTTTATGGGGTCTGCCACGCCTCCTTATGCCTGTTACATACATTTTGCACAAAGTTAGTATACCCTTTTTTGACCATTTTCAATAGTTGAAGGGTATAAAAAGGATAAGATATCTTTAAAGCCCGACATACCCAGTAGTAGTTACTTGAAAAAAGAGGCAGAAGCATAGGCAACGGTAAGGGCGTAGGCAGAACATGCGAAACAGGGCACGTAACATAGTAAACCCCGGACACTCGGCACCCATGCCTAGTAACGGTGCCTCCGTACCCAGAGCGTGTGCACACACAAGTAACGGTGCCTCGGTACCCAGAGCTCGCGCACACACAAAGTAACGGTGCCTCGGTACCCAGAGCTCGTGCACAGACTGCACAAGGCAACGGCATCGCGACCAATTTTTGGGCAGCGACGCCGGACCAGCAGCGACGCTGGGCAAGCGAATGACGCCGTGCAGGCAGCGAAGTGCGAGCAGAGCCGCAGCAGCCATGCAAGATCGGCCGAAGGCAACGGCGACATGTATGCAGCAGCGGCGACATGTTCGCAGCAGCAAAAGAAAAGTTACGAAAATAGGCCAAGGGCAGTTGATCCCGAGCAGCCAACGTAGCCGGCAGCAAAGTTCTCCCACAAATAAAATAAAATATCAGTGCAAAGTTTATTGTTAGTGGCAGCCCAAGGACCTCTAGGACAAAGAAGGATGAATCCTGTCATAGGAGAATCAAGGTGAGCTGTAAGGAATAAAATATCGAAAGCGCAGTTTTAGAGCTAACGTAATGGTGCGAAGTAGGCAGGAAGGCAGGGACTAATTAGTATAAGAGCTAGTGCTTAGAAATCAACGAACCTATTGAATAAAACCATGTTGTTGAATATTAATGAAATCCACCCGCAGTGATTATTTAAAAACAACCCAGTGTTACATTCATTCATTCAAAAATAACCCAGTGTTACATTCATACTCCCCTCCCCACCCCTAGAGCATTGTAAAAAGTGTCGTGTGTGTGCTGGTGTGAGTGTGTACTTGCAGAGTCGCGCTTTCTGGTATGCCGGTGCTCCGCTTCTGCACGTCCAACGGCCAATCGTGAGTAGTGTCGTAAGTGGGTGTACTTGGCACGTCGCATCATCAGCCGTAGTGCCAGGGCGTAGTCTCGAAATCGCTCTCCTCGGCGTTGGGTTCGGCTCCTGATCTCGTCCTCCAGTGGTTGAAAATTGCGCGGGGGGAGGAAGAACTCCATAAACTCCTGCTTGAACTCCTCCCAAGTGACTTGGTAGAGGGTGTTGACTCTGAACCAGTCCACTTGGCCCGTTAGTACGTTCGCTACCGCTTGTGGTAACTGTTGTGGGTCGATGCCGTACAGTGCTGCCTTCTCTACCAGCTGCTCGATGAATGCCCACGGATCTGTAGCGTCGCCGTTGAAAGCTACGCCCCATTTCCGTACTCGATCGGCCAGCTCGTATGGGGCTATCCGTCGGTGGCTCGGTTCGCTGGTCCTACTTCCGGCTGGAAGTGCCGCAATAGACGCTGGAACGGGTGGGATGTGTCGGACCGTAGTGCTCCTTGAAGGACTCGCTGCCCGTCTAGCTTCCAGGCTTTGTATGGGGATGAGGTGAGGTGTCGCGTGAGCATGCTCCAGGCGATTTCAGCTCCGGCGTAACTGCATTGCCTAAGCTAGCCTCTAGCTCCATGAGTCGTTGCAGCTGTTCCTTTGTCAGGTCCTCCTGATTGGAGAAAGCCACCAGCCGGCTCCGCATCTCCTCCACTGTACCACTCGTGTCCAGTCCGAACTCCTCGAGGATGAGTTGCAGCTCGCTCTTCCTACGGAACGCAATCCAGCGTGTTCCAATGTTGGACGAGTTAGTTGTATCTATTTCACTTGATTAAAAAAAGTATTGCTCGCGAGGTAGGTGTGCGTCACTAAGTCTTATTTTCACTTTGCCTTCTCGTAATAGTCTGGTTCACGATCTTGGTTCACTGCTGGGTATCTCGCGGTATTGTCAGGAAACGATATTTTAACGAAAATTATTTGTCACCGATGTTGACTACTTGCGGGTCCGGACGCGACTGACTCCCTCGGTATTCGGTACCGAGTCTTATATACAAGTTTGCCTGAGCGGTGTCGCCGCTCAGGCTGCGCCGGCGCAGGAAGAAATGGTTAGGGCGTGTAAAATAAAATCAGAAGGTCAAAGTTTGCGCCCACGTCAGTGTGCGCAGTAGTCGTAGACACGTGTGGAACCTGTCCTACGACTGATATGGAAAAAAACTATGATTCTTATGCATGCATCGATGTCTATGTCTATTCTTTGCTACTAGTGCCCTGTGTGAAACTTGCAATGTGGATCTTGTGTCTGCTTGCTATACCCTGCATAAATTTGCTACGTGGGTCTTTAGTCCACGAAAAGATGTTAAAAATTCTCAAAACTAAATGTCCTGTCATAGTAGTCCCTGCTCGGGCGCCATCTGTAAGGATGTTTTCTCAGGCTGGGGTACATATCTCAGTCTAGCCAGGGTCTTTACAGAAAATTTATAAATACTAGGACTTCCTATGACTTTAGTAAGAGAGGTTATTAGCAGGTCATACCTTAATGGGTCGTTTACAGGGTATAGGCGATGGGCATGACCCACATCATGTACGTTTGCTAACCACTTGGTAGTGGTCCCCGCCACCACGCGGTCCTTTCTAGGCTCACGGGCACGTGCCGCGTGTCACGCGTGCCGGGCTGGCGGCCTATCGCGAGGAACGCACGTGGCCGCGGGTGCTTTTCGCCTGCACTCCCTAAGTCGCTCGTTGGTGTATTCCACCATCCGCAACTAGGTAAAGTGCACGCTCTTCGCACCTCGCTTGCCAACTATCGCTCGCTCACGGCGCCTTTCACGGTCGATCGGTGGTCGTACAGAACGCCCGTGACCGCAGGTGTTCTTGCCTGTACCCCTCGCTCGGTGGTGTATTCCACCACGCCGCAACTTGTTGAAGCACACGCTCACGTACCCACTCGCCAACTGACGTTCACTCACGACACGAACTATGCGTGTGTACGCTTACTGGCCAGCGGAGCACCGGCATACCAGAAAGCGCGACTCTGCTAATACACACTCACAACGGCACACACACGGACACGACACTTTTGCCTACCCTAGAGGGGAAGAATGTAACACCGGGTATATTGTTTTAAATAATCACTGCAGGGGAATTTCGTTAAATATTTAACATGGTTTTTTATTCACTGGGTTTTCTTCGATCTCTAAGCACTAGTCCTTATTTTAATTAGTCCCTGCCTACTTCCTACTTCGCACCATTTACGCTAGCTCTAAAAACTGCGCTCTCATTGTTTTATTTTTACTTCAGCTCACCTTGATTCTCCTGCGACAGGATTCATGTTGTTGTTTTCGTCCTTTGGGGGTCCTTGGGCTGGCACTTGACTGGACTTGGCACTTTTATTTACTTTTGTTTCACTTTGTTTTATTTAAAGGGAGCCCTTTGCTGCCTACTCTGCTGGCTGCTCGGGATCAACTGCCTGTGGCCTAATTTCGCGACTTCCCTTTTCGCTGCTGCGAACATGTCGCCGCTGCTGCGTACATGTCGCCGCTGCTCGCCTGTCGCCGCTGCCTTTGTCTGATCTTGCCTGGCTGCTGCGGCTCTGCTAGCAGCGTCGCTGCTGGTCCGGCGTCGCTGCCCAAAAATCGGCCGCGAAGCCGTTGGCTCGTGCTGCTTCTACGCGAGCTCTGGGTACCGAGGCACCGTTACTTTGTGTGTGCGCGAGCTCTGGGTACCCAGGCACCGTTACTAGTGCAAGTGTTCGACGGCTGCCTGCCTAAATGCGCGAGCTCTGGGTACCGAGGCACCGTTACTTGTGTGTGCACAAGCTCTGGTTACCGAGGCACTGTTACTAGGCATGGGTGCCGAGCGACTGGGGTTTCTTATGTTTCTTGCCCTGTTTCGCATGTTCTGTCTACGCCCTTGCCTTTGCCTATGCCTATGCTTCTGTATTCAAATAACTACGGGGTATGCCGGCCTTAAAGATATCTTGTCATTTATTAATAATACGTTAACTTAAATTATAAATGCGGCGTCGCTTCATGCGGCGTCACAGGAGTTGTTTTTTATACCCTTGCAGAGGGTATATTAATTTTAGCCAGAAGTTTGCAACGCACCTTAGGAGACATCTCCGACCCTATAAAGTATATATATTCTGAATCAGCATCACCAGAGGAGTCGAAAAATGGATGTCCGTCTGTCCGTCCGTCCGTCCGTCCGTCTGTTGCAACGCAAACTAGTCTCTCAGTTTTTGAGCTATCTACATGAAACTTGGCACACAAGCTTCTTATTGCTGTAGGCTGTAAATAAGTCGGAACGAGCCAGATCGGACCGATATATCGTATAGCTGTCATAGAAGCTATCGGCCGATTTTTGTTGTTTTGCAACAATATTTGGCAAATCTTATTCTTATTTCGTTCTTAATGTGCTGTCAAAATTGTATCAAAATCGGACCACTATAACATATAGCTGCCATAGGAACAATCGGCTGAAATCAGGGTTTTTGTATGCAAACCTGTTTTGTTTTTGGAAATACCGCACATTATCAATACCTTTTAATGTTATACAGTAACCCGCCCTTTGTTTTTCTATTTAAATATCTCAGACGTTTATATTCTATAGGTGTTATAGGAACAATCAGTCAGTCCGTCTGTCTGTTGCAACGCAAATTAGTCCCCCAGTTATTGAGCTATCATCATGAAACTTTGCTCACAAGCTTTTTATTTCTGCCCTCTTTAAATAAGTCGGAACGGGCCAGATTGGACTGATATATCGTATAGCTGTTATGGAGCCTATCGGCCGATTTTCGTTATATTTCAAGATATAACGATCGGCCTAATAAGGTTCTTGTTGCAATTTTATGGAAATCTGAGTACTATTACATGTAGCTGTTAAACAACAAATCATATAGCTGTTATTCAAACGCATTTTTGAAAGAGAACTTTCCAAATTTAGATTTTATGACCAACAGATCCTTTACAACACAAAGACATTCGACCAAATGCTGTTTCTAAGAATGATATACTGATATATGCAAAACAAAATATATCGGAAAACATAACATTCTTATATGAAACAGTTACAGTTGATAATGTAAGAAATATATAACAGTCCATAACATTTAAATACTTGCATACAATATTCATAGTTGTTTATAGGAATCCAGCTTTTCATATTACAAGGTTTCGAAATGAAATCAGAAATGATGTTGAAAGGCTAACGTCAGCTGAAAATAATACAAAATTGGTAATATTAGAAGATTTTAACATTTACCGATCAACAACCACTGATCAGCTCGAGTCTACTTTAAATAATAAGGGGTTATGTCTATTGTTAAATGTGCCAACAACAAAACATTTAACTCAAATTGATTGGATATTTTGTGATAACACAGTAAGCGGTGCTGCCGCAATCACTTATCAAACTCCATATAGTCACCATGACGGCGTGTTCCTTAGCTGTAATCACTAATTAACTAATTTATTTTTAAATATTTAGTTAATTAATTTATTTTATTATTGAAAATAAAGAATATATGTGCAATGTTGTTTAAGGTATTGTGAATATTCCTCCTCGAGGATTGCGACCTTGTCGTGGTGAGGAGGCTGAGTATTCGAAATTATAAGAGGTTGATATAATCGATGTACTCTTATAATTCTTCAATAAATACCACAGAAACCAGCAGCAATCCAAATATATTTTATATTTTGTATAACTGCAAGGGTATGAAACCTTCGGCAAGCCGAAGGTAGCCTTGCTTTCTTGTTTTTTATTCTTTTAAACACTATTTTTAGATCACTGTGATTTTTTTTAACCAGGATTTTTATGTACAGCACTTCCAAATATTCTGGGATAAGTCGGGCTCCGTCGGACATCCACGTACATGTGCACCCAAAAGTGAACATTAGGGCCAGGGGGTTATATAGCATCGTTTAGCTATTTATATATAAGCAGCCAGAATCTAGGAATCAATTATAATTAATAATTGCCGAGGCGATCAAAGAAAATATTTACTTGGTCTGGCACCAAAATTGGGGAATCTAGGTAGGTCACGCTTGTTATACCCTTGCAGAGGGTATATTAATTTTAGCCAGAAGTTTGCAACGCACCTTAGGAGACATCTCCGACCCTATAAAGTATATATATTCTGAATCAGCATCACCAGAGGAGTCGAAAAATGGATGTCCGTCCGTCCGTCTGTTGCAACGCAAACTAGTCTCTCAGTTTTTATACCCTTCGACCATTGAAAATGGTCAAATACCCTTTTTTGTGTAACAGGCATAAGGAGGCGTGGCAGACCCCATAAAGTATATATATTCTTGCTCAGGATCACTAGCCGAGTCGACTTAGACATGTCCGTCTGTCTGTCCGTCTGTTTGTTTTAGACAACAGATCTCAGCTATTAAAAAAGCTAGAGACAAAAAATTTGGTATGAAGGTTCCTATATTTTGTATATTTAAAAATTTAAATTTAAACATGTACTAAAACTTAAAATTACTTTTTAATGGGGATATACAGCTTTGATGCGGCGACAAAAAAATGATGGAGCTTTTCTAGGGGGTGATATTTTTGGCGGAAGTAAAATTCAGCCAAGTGTAAGGATGTTTTCTCAGGCTGGGGTACATATCTCAGTCTAGCCAGGGTCTTTACAGAAAATTTATAAATACTAGGACTTTCTATGACTTTAGTAAAGAGGTTACTAGCAGGTCAGACCTCAATGGGTCGTTTACAGGGTATCGGCTATGGGCATGACCCACATAATGTACGTGTGCTCGTTTGCTAACCACGTGGTAATGGTCTCCGCCACCACGCGGTCCTTTCGAGGCTCACGGGTACGTGTCGCGTGTCACGCGTGCCGAGTTGGCGGCCTATCGTGAGGAACGCACGTGGCCGCGGGTGCTTTTCGCTTGCACTTCCTAAGTCGCTCGTTGGTGTATTCCACCATCCGCAACTAGGTAAAGTGCACGCTCTTCGCACCTCGCTTGCCAACTATCGTTCGCTCACGGTGCCCCCTTCACGGTCGATCGGTGGTCGTACAGAACGCCCGTGACCGCAGGTGTTCTTGCTTGTACCCCCACGAGCCGCTCAGTGGTGTATTGCACCACGCCGCAACCTCGTTAGGGTACACGTTTTCACACCCACTTGCCAACTAACGTTCACGCACGACACTCACGATCGGCCGTTGGTCGTGCAAAATGTCCGTGACCGCAGGTACTTTCGCCTGCGCTCTCACAAGTCGCTCGATGGTGTATTCCACCACGCCGCAACTTGCTGAAGCACACGCTCACGCACCCACTCGCCACTTGACGTTTCACGCACGACACTCACGATCGGCCGTTGGTCGTGCAGAATGTCTGTGACCGCAGGTACTTTCGCCTGCGCTCCCACAAGTCGCTCGATGGTGTATTCCACCACACCGCAACTTGCTGAAGCACACGCTCACGCACCCACTTGCCAACTGACGTCCACTCACGACACGAACTATCCGTGTGTACACGCAGGCTCGCTTACTGGCCAGCGGAGTACCGGCATGCCAGAAAGCGCGACTCCGCTAATACACACTCACAACGGCACACACACGGACACGACACTTTTGCCTACCCTAGAGGGGAAGAACGTAACACCGGGTATATTGGTTTTAAATAATCACTGCAGGGAAGTTTCATAAATATTTAACATGGTATTTCTTTTATTCACTGGGTTTTCTTTTGTCTTTAGTACTAGTCCTTATTTTAATTTGTCCCTGCCTACTTCCTACTTTGCACCATTTACGCTAGCCTAACTGCGCTCTCATTGTTTTTATGTTTTACTTTAGGTCACCTTGACTCTCCTGCGACAGGATTCATATTTGGGTCGTCCTTTGGGGTCCTTGGGCTGGCACTTCGACAGGACTTGGCACTACTTTTATTTTATCACTTTTCACTTGTTTAGAAGGGAGCACTTGCTGCCTATTCTTCTGGCTGCTCGGGATCAACTGCCTGTGGCCTAATTAAGCGACTTCCCTTTTCGCTGCTGCGAACATGTCGCCGCTGCTGCGTACATGTCGCCGCTGCTTGCCTGTCGCCGCTGCTTGCCTCTCGACGCTGCCTGCCTGTCGCCGCTGCCTTTGGCCGATCTAGCCTGGCTGCTGCGGTTCTGCTAGCAGCGTCGCTGCTGTCTGTACGCGAGCTCTGGGTACCGAGGCACCGTTACTTTGTGTGTGCGCGAGCTCTGGGTACCCAGGCACCGTTACTGGTGCGAGCGTTCGACGGCTGCTTGCCTAAATGCGTGAGCTCTGGGTACCGAGGCACCGTTACTTGTGCAAGTGTTCGACGGCTGCCTGCCTAAATGCGCGAGCTCTGGGTACCGAGGCACCGTTACTTGTGCAAGTGTTCGACGGCTGCCTGCCTAAATGCGCGAGCTCTGGGTACCGAGGCACCGTTACTTGTGTGTGCACAAGCTCTGGGTACCGAGGCACTGTTACTAGGCATGGGTGCCGAGTGACTGGGGTTTCTCTTGTTTCTTGTCCTGTTTCGCGTGATCTGTCTACGCCCCTGCCTTTGCCTATGCCTATGCTTCTGTATTTTAAATAACTACGGGGTATGCCGGGCTTAAAGATATCTTGTCTTTTATTTAATAGTTAATTAACTTAAGAGATAAATGTGGCGTCGCTTCATGCGGCGTCACACCCCCCCCCTTACTTCACCGGGAAATAGGGTGGACGCGTGCCGTAACAAAGAACTTGATTTTCTTCCTCCGGGAAGGCTGCTTCACTTCCGCTCGTGGAAGTTTACTCCGCCGTGCTTATTGACGCGGGCGCGGTATTTCACCCCGTCTCCCTCGACGAGCAGACTCGCCACCTTGCGGGGGTGCCTCTCCAGGTGTGCCTGTACCTTCTCAATCGCCCGTCGTGGCAACCAGTGGTCAAACGTCGGCACTCTCCAGTCTCTGGGTGCGGGGGCCCACTGTTCCGGGTGTCGGCGGCCTTGGACTGGCGGCGTCGCTAACGCTATCGGGTCTGGCATTGGTCCGTCGGAGGGCTCCGTCCGTACCATCGCTAACAATGCTTCGCCCAGCTCGAGCCGGTGGTCGATCACTGGCCGGCGAGATGGCCGCGGGTCGTCGTAATCGTCGTCCGACTCCTCCTCGGAGGACGAAGAGAACGGCCCGGCCCGCACCTTCATATACACGCTCCTCCCTTTTAAGATGTTCTTAAGGGGAGGAGGTGTAATGATGCGCCATGTTCGCGCATCTGGGAAGACCGGGTCGCCCTCTATCTTGCGCATCTGGCTTGCGGTGGGCGTCCAATCCGTGGGTGGCGGTGACCAAGCTGACGAGGTCATTGCTCGCGACGGCATAGGCGGGGGTCCCTCGCTGTCATTCTCGCTGATGGGGCTGAAATGCCCTATCTCCTCCGGATAAGCGATCGGTGGTTGGCCCGTAGGGGTTCCGGCCAAGCAATGGTCGGTGAAGCGGTGGAGGGTCACGAAGTCCTCCGCGTTGGGGACCCATTCAACCGTTTCCTCGGGTTCGGTGATCATAACTGCGACAGGTGCCGCTTCTTGCGGGACTAGGGGTGGCATGTCGCCGAAACCCCACTCGTCGTCGATCAGGTCGATGACCCCTTCCCCCGCTGATCGCTGGACCAGCCTGTGCCATTCGCGATCCGACTCGGGGCTATAAATTTACAAAGAAGTTTACTTAGATATGCTTGTGGTTTTGTTTACTAACTCCTATCGGGCCCTAATGGTGCGAAACGTGAAACTCTACTGGTAACTTATAACTACATGTATGTCAAGGTCAAAATGGTTCTACTTAGAATTTTTAGTGGAAGCCTACCCCACCCGGTACCTGTTAACCTTCGTTGGTCGATTCCTCTCCGTGGAAAGCCTTCAGATCGGCCAATCCAGCACGGCGTCTCTTCTTCGTTCCGACGTCTTGGAGGCGTAGAATCGTGGGTGAGATGTAACTCAAAACCCGGTAAGGTCCATCGTAGCGGGGTGCCAACTTGGCGGCGAATCCATCGGCTGCCTTCGACAAATGATGTTGTTGATCGCCAGGCTGATCTCGGGGAGGCGTTCATCCCACGTTCGCTGCTGGTCGCCCAGGTACTGTGCTACCATGGTCTTCACGGTCCTGTTTACTCTCTCCGTGGGGTTCTGTTGCGGGGTGTACGGCGCGGTGTGCTGCAGAGTCATGCCCAGCTGTTTGCAAAACGTCGCGAAAGCTCGGCTTGTGAACTGCGTTCCGTTGTCGCAGACTAGCATCTTCGGCACTCCAAACCTGGCCAGAATTCGTTCTCGGAACGATCGCATCAGGTGGGCTGCCGTTGCTTTGCGCAAGGGCCCCAGCTCCACCCACTTCGAAAAGGCGTTGAAAAATACCAGCAACATGGTATTCCCGTGAGTAGAGCGCGGGAGTGGTCCCACGAAGTCTGCACAGAGCACGTCGAAGGGTGCATGTACTTGCCGGGTGTGCATCTGTCCCGGAGGTTTCAGTTGACTAATTTTAAATTTCTGGCAGGTCTCGCACTTCCGTACGTAACGTGCTACGTCCCGGAAGAGGCCTGGCCAGAAATATCGCTGGCGAATCCTATTTAGGGTCTTCCGTACCCCCTGATGCCCGGCTGTGGGCTGGTCGTGGCATTCCTGTAACACCCGTTGGCGTTGTGGTTTCGGCACGCACAACTTCCAAGGTGTGTAATCCTCGTCGTCTGGGCGAAAACCTCCTCGTCGATAGAGCTGGTCGTTCTCCCTTAAGTATTCTGGATACTTCTCGGGTTCCCTCTCGGTTAACTCCAGCATCCGGGTTGTCCACGCACAGGGTGGGCTCTCCTGAGTGACCTGCTGTAGAGTCTCCAAGGGCTGTCTGGACAAAGCGTCGGCTACGATGTTTTGATCCCCGCGGCGGTAATGCACGTTGAAGCGGAACTGTTGTAGCTCTAACGCCCAGCGCGCGATCCTTCCAGTAGGGTTCTCGATACTGTTCAACCATTTTAACGCCAGGTGGTCCGTGACTACGTCGAACTCGTAACCTTCCAAGTTACATCGCAGCTTTCTTATCGCCCACACAATGGCCAGGCACTTCTTCTCCGTAGTCGAATAACGGCTTTCGGCTACTGAGAGGCGTTGGCTTGCGTATGCGATGACGCGTTCTGTTCCCTGGATCTGTTGTGTGAGCACTGCTCCTAGTCCGATGTCGCTCGCATCTGTCTGGAGTGTGAAGCGCTCAGCGAAGTCCGGGCAGGCTAAAACTGGTGCTTGCGTGAGACTCGTCTTTAAAGCCTCGAACGCTAGCTGTTGTTCCTCACTCCAAACCCATCGCTGGTCCTTCTTTAACAACGACGACATGGGTTGTACCAGGGTGGCGAAGTTCGGCACAAATCTCCGGTACCAGTAAGCGTTGCCTAAGCATCTCCGTAACTCCCTGACAGTCGTTGGCGGCTGGAGTTCTTTTATCGCGGCGATCTTGCTGGGATCGGTGTGGATTCCACCTTCGCTGACCTGGTGCTCCAGGTAAATTTGGAAGAAGCTGCACTTGGCCTTATTCAGGCGCGAGTTCGCGTTCCGAAGCCTCCGGAACACCTCTCGTAGGTTATCCAAATGCTCCTGGAGGGTGCGTCCTACTACGACGATATCGTCGAGGTACGCAAACGCGTGCGGCTCCATGTCTGGTCCGATGACTCCATCCAAAGCCCGCTGAAATGTAGCCGGGGCCGAATGTAGTCCGAACGGCATCACTTTCCAGTGAAAAAGGCCTCTGCCAGGCACTGTGAACGCGGTGTACTCCTTGCTGTCCCGGGCCATAGGTATTTGCCAATACCCGCTCTTCAAGTCCAGCGAAGATATGTACTTCGCGTCCTTGAGTTTCTCCAGGATGTGGTTGATCCGTGGCAACGGGTAGGCGTCCGGGATGGATTTCGCGTTAAGCTGGCGATAGTCTACGCACATCCGCATCTCTCCGGTCTTCTTCCCCACCAGTACAATCGGTGCACTGTATGGGCTCCTCGATGGCTCGATCCTGTCATCTCGCAGAAGCTCGTCAACCTGCTCGTTGATGATCTTCTGCATGGCCGGATTCTTCGGGTAGTACCTCTGCTTGATGGGGTACGCATCCCGCATAGTGATGGTGTGCTCCGCAATGGGCGACACCCCCATCAATCCGTCGAACTTGGCTAGCTCGGACTGTAGAAAGGCCTCCACCTGTTCTTCGTCCGTAGCTATCCTTGTTCCAGGTGCCTCGACGCCCCGCAAGGCGGCGTGGCTGGTCTTGGCCGTCTCCCACGGCGTCTTCGCTTGGTCTCTGTGTCTCGTTGATGTATTTCTGCTCGTGCTCCTGTTGGTTCCTCTGTGCTTCGCCGGTGCTCGGTGCCTTGCTGCGCCTTCGCCGGTGTCCTAGATTGTTCCTCGCTGCCTCGTTGTTCTTCCTCTTGTATCCAGTTCTGTCTCTTGGTGTCTCGTTGTCCTTCCTCTCGTGTACTGCTCTGTCTCTCGGTGTCTCGCTGTCCTTCCTCTTGTGTCCTGCTCTGTTTCTCGGTGTCTCGTTGTCCTTCCTCGTGTGTCCTGCTCTGTCTCTCGGTGTCTCGTGGGCCTTCTCTCGTGTCCTCTCGTGCTCTGCCTAAACGGATTCTTCTGCCGTGCGACGGGACAAATCGGTGGTAAGCCCGTGACCTTGTCGCTGTCTTGGGCCACCGCGTCCGCCGTCGCTCCGTGAGATGTCCCGAGTGTCGGTGCTGCCTCTCCAAGTGTGCTTTGCAAACGTAACTTTGCTCGGCCGCACTTGAGAGTCGCTTCGACGCCGCACAGGAAATCCATTCCCAGAATCACGTCGTCCAAAATGACGGGCAGTACCAGCATAGGTACTGTCGTCTCTCTCTCGCCCAGCTGGATCCTCACCCGCAAGGCTCGAGTCACGGCTCGTGATGATCCATCCGCCAGCTGGATCCGGATAAGTGCTGCTCGCTCGTTCTCTGGTGTGCTCAGCCTGGCCGCCATACGCTCGCTGATGAAGCTGCGTGTGGCTCCCGTGTCGATCGTGGCGTCCGTTGTTACTCCCTCAATCCGAACATTCGCGATGACACGTCCACTACCGCACCTCAGAGGTGCTACTCATGGGAACTGCGGTGCGGCGTCTCCATGTTGTTCCCCATCGGCTGAAGACGCGCAGCATTTCCCGACGTGGG
This sequence comes from Zaprionus kolodkinae, assembly GCA_018901885.1. Lineage (NCBI taxonomy): Eukaryota > Metazoa > Arthropoda > Insecta > Diptera > Drosophilidae > Zaprionus > Zaprionus kolodkinae. Next base: position 403,698 of record JAEIFM010000508.1, read on the forward strand.
TCGTCGACAACAGTCCACCGTGCGCACACCGTGTCGACCGCAGTCCCAACAGAACCACACGCGGCTATTTCGGCAGTCCGCCTGTAGATGCCCGGGTTGAGCGCAATTGTGGCACACGCGCTGCAGGTCGCCCTTTGTAGCCCCTGTGGGTGTTGCGTAAGGAGTGGCTGTCGCTGCTGTGGGTGCCAGTGTTGTTGGCGGTGCGCTGGTCGTCACTGGCGGGTTCGGTGGCTTCGGACTCTCCCTCCGTCGATCACCTTGGCTCGTCGTTTGGCGTTGCAGCTCCTTCGTGGTCTCGTACGTGGTCACAAGTTTGCTCAGCTGAGCCAGCGTTCGAAACTCGTGTCGGCGGGTAAACAATTGATACTCCGGCATCATGTTGTCGTAAATCCGGTCCAGCTCCTGCTCCGGGGTGTACTTCGCGCGTCGCATCATCAGCCTTAGTGCCAGGGCGTAGTCCCGAAATCGTTCTCCACGGCGTTGGGCTCGGCTCCTGATCTCGTCCTCCAGTCGTTGAAAATAGCGCGGTGGAAGGAAGAACTCCATAAACTCCTGCTTGAACTCGTCCCAGGTGACTTGGTAAAGGGTGTTGACCCTGAACCAGTCCTCTGCTTGTCCCGTCAGCACGTTTGCTACCGCCTGGGGTAACTGTTGTGGGTCGATGCTGTATAGTGCCGCCTTCTCCTCCAGCTGCTCGATAAATCCCCACGGATCTGTAGCGTCGCCGTTGAAAGCTACGCCCCATTTCCGTACTCGATCGGCCAGCTCGTATGGGGCTATCCACCGGTGGCCCGGTTCGCTGGTCCTACTTCCGGCTGGAAGTGCCGCAATAGTCGCTGGAACGGGTGGGATGTGCCGGATGGCCGTGCTCCTCGAAGGACTCGCTGCCCGTCTAGCTTCCAAGCTTGGTATGGGGATGAAGATCTGTGCGTCGTCTTCCATCGGCGTCGGTGAGGTGTCGCGTGAGCATGCTCCAGGCGATTTCAGCTCCGGCGTAACTGCATTGCCTAAGCTAGCCTCTAGCTCCATGAGTCGTTGCAGCTGTTCCTTTGTCAGGTCCTCCTGATTGGAGAAAGCCACCAGCCGGCTCCGCATCTCCTCCACTGTACCACTCGTGTCCAGTCCGAACTCCTTGAGGATGAGTTGCAGCTCGCTCTTCCTGCGGAACGCGATCCAGCGTGTTCCCATGTTGGACGAGTTTGTTGAATCTGTTTTCACTTGATTTTAAAAAAAAATTGTTCGCGAGGTAGGTGTGACGTGCGTCACTTAGTCTTGTTTTCACTTAGCCTTGTTCACGATCTTGTTTTCACTTAGTTTTGTTCTCGATCTTGTTTTCACTTAGTTTTGTTCTCGATCTTTGTTTTCACTTAGTTTTGTTCTCGATCTTTGTTTTCACTTAGTTTTGTTCTCGAAATAGTCTGGTTCACGATTTTGTTTACTGCTGGGTATCTCGCGGTATTGTCAGGGAACGATATTTTTAAGCGAAAATTATTTGTCACCGATGTTGACTACTTGCGGGTCCGGACGCGACTGACTCCCTCGGTATTCGGTACCGAGTCTTATATACAAGTTTGCCTGAGCGGTGTCGCCGCTCAGGCTGCGCCGGCGCAGGAAGAAATGGTTAAGCCGTGTAAGAATAAAATCACAAGGTCAAAGTTTGCGCCCACGTCAGTATGCGCAGTAGTCGTAGACACGTGTGGAACCTGTCCTACGACTGATATGAGAAAACTATGAAAACTATGCATGCATCGATGTCTATGTCTATGTGGATCTTGTTCCTGCCTGCTATACCCTGCATAAATTTGCTACGTGGGTCTTTAGTCCACGAAAAGATGTTAAAAATTCTCAAAACTAAATGTCCTGTCATAGTAGTCCCTGCTCGGGCGCCATCTGTAAGGATGTTTTCTCAGGCTGGGGTACATATCTCAGTCTAGCCAGGGTCTTTACAGAAAATTTATAAATACTAGGACTTTCTATGACTTTAGTAAAGAGGTTTCTAGCAGGTCATACCTCAATGGGTCGTTTACAGGGAATCGGCTATGGGCATGACCCACATAATGTACGTGTGCTCGTTTGCTAACCACGTGGTAATGGTCTCCGCCACCACGCGGTCCTTTCGAGGCTCACGGGTACGTGTCGCGTGTCACGCGTGCCGAGTTGGCGGCCTATCGTGAGGAACGCACGTGGCCGCGGGTGCTTTTCGCTTGCACTTCCTAAGTCGCTCGTTGGTGTATTCCACCATCCGCAACTAGGTAAAGTGCACGCTCTTCGCACCTCGCTTGCCAACTATCGTTCGCTCACGGTGCCCCCTTCACGGTCGATCGGTGGTCGTACAGAACGCCCGTGACCGCAGGTGTTCTTGCTTGTACCCCCACGAGCCGCTCAGTGGTGTATTGCACCACGCCGCAACCTCGTTAGGGTACACGTTTTCACACCCACTTGCCAACTAACGTTCACGCACGACACTCACGATCGGCCGTTGGTCGTGCAAAATGTCCGTGACCGCAGGTACTTTCGCCTGCGCTCTCACAAGTCGCTCGATGGTGTATTCCACCACGCCGCAACTTGCTGAAGCACACGCTCACGCACCCACTCGCCAACTGACGTTTCACGCACGACACTCACGATCGGCCGTTGGTCGTGCAGAATGTCTGTGACCGCAGGTACTTTCGCCTGCGCTCCCACAAGTCGCTCGATGGTGTATTCCACCACACCGCAACTTGCTGAAGCACACGCTCACGCACCCACTTGCCAACTGACGTCCACTCACGACACGAACTATGCGTGTGTACACGCAGGCTCGCTTACTGGCCAGCGGAGTACCGGCATGCCAGAAAGCGCGACTCCGCTAATACACACTCACAACGGCACACACACGGACACGACACTTTTGCCTACCCTAGAGGGGAAGAACGTAACACCGGGTATATTGGTTTTAAATAATCACTGCAGGGAAGTTTCATAAATATTTAACATGGTATTTCTTTTATTCACTGGGTTTTCTTTTGTCTTTAGTACTAGTCCTTATTCTAATTTGTCCCTGCCTACTTCCTACTTCGCACCATTTACGCTAGCTCTAACTGCGCTCTCATTGTTTTTATGTTTTACTTTAGCTCACCTTGACTCTCCTGCGACAGGATTCATATTTGGGTCGTCCTTTGGGGTCCTTGGGCTGGCACTTCGACAGGACTTGGCACTACTTTTATTTTATCACTTTTCACTTGTTTAGAAGGGAGCACTTGCTGCCTATTCTTCTGGCTGCTCGGGATCAACTGCCTGTGGCCTAATTAAGCGACTTCCCTTTTCGCTGCTGCGAACATGTCGCCGCTGCTGCGTACATGTCTCCGCTGCTTGCCTGTCGCCGCTGCTTGCCTGTCGCCGCTGCCTTTGGCCGATCTAGCCTGGCTGCTGCGGTTCTGCTAGCAGCGTCGCTGCTGGTCCGGCGTCGCTGCCCAAAAATCGGCCGCGAAGCCGTTGGCTCGTGCTGTCTGTACGCGAGCTCTGGGTACCGAGGCACCGTTACTTTGTGTGTGCGCGAGCTCTGGGTACCCAGGCACCGTTACTGGTGCGAGCGTTCGACGTCTGCTTGCCTAAATGCGTGAGCTCTGGGTACCGAGGCACCGTTACTTGTGCAAGTGTTCGACGGCTGCCTGCCTAAATGCGCGAGCTCTGGGTACCGAGGCACCGTTACTTGTGCAAGTGTTCGACGGCTGCCTGCCTAAATGCGCGAGCTCTGGGTACCGAGGCACCGTTACTTGTGTGTGCACAAGCTCTGGGTACCGAGGCACTGTTACTAGGCATGGGTGCCGAGTGACTGGGGTTTCTCTTGTTTCTTGTCCTGTTTCGCGTGATCTGTCTACGCCCCTGCCTTTGCCTATGCCTATGCTTCTGTATTTTAAATAACTACGGGGTATGCCGGCCTTAAAGATATCTTGTCTTTTATTTAATAGTTAATTAACTTAAGAGATAAATGTGGCGTCGCTTCATGCGGCGTCACACAAGTAACATGGAAAATGGTCCTCCTTTCGCCCATATTTAGGAATTCTTGCTTTTATTTCACGCCAGGTCCTTTCAATATTTTGTGTGTGTGCTCCTGTATCCGGATCCACAAAATTGTATGAATGATTCACCGTGAGATGATTGTAGGATTCATTTCCTAAGTCGGCGTATGCCTTCCAACCATCAGAAATGATGGTGGTGCCAGGTAAAATATTGTCCGCAATAATCTTAAAAAGGGTTTCTTTCGTTCTATTCTCAACCGGCAGGACAAACCACTGTCCTTCCAATACCCGGCCGCGATTATACTTCCGTTTCCCTACTTTTGTCTCATCTATCTCTACGGTCTTTGCTTACGGCGCTTGAGTTTTCTTAATAATATTCTTATTTTTTCATTTTAGTCTTGTTATATATAATATATAGCTTTTTTTATGTACTATTTTCATTTTATTTTCATTTGCAACACTTAAATAACAAGTTGCTGCACACTGCAAAATGTCAGCAGATCACACAATTGACAGCTGGACACACATACACAATTTCGGTGGGGGCGGTCTTCTAGACAATTACGAGTGACGAGTGTTATTCATTTATATATAATAAGATTATTTGTTGAAATTTAATAAATGAAATCAAATTTTATAATGATAAAAAAAAACTTCTAATAGTGCAAGCAAAAGTAAATAAAATCAAACTGCCTTCACTCAGGATTGAACCTCCATCCATTTGCTTGATTGCCGGCTGCTCCACACATTTGACCATTACCGCACTGATACGCTGTGCGGCTAAGTTACTAATTCGATCCCATACACAAACATAACAATTTTCGTATTTAAAAGATCGAAAACGCACATGGCTGGCAGCAGCTTGCAGGCAAGGCATCACAAATCAATAGAAAATGTTAACTCGCGTAACTTCTATGTTTATTAGCCGATAGGGTTGCAATTTATAGAATAGGTTTATCTAGATGTATTCCAAAGCAGAAAGTTAAGACTTCTATACTTTGCTTAATAATCACATATGAAATTAAATTTCTGATTTACGGGGGCGGTGGGCGTGGTACCCGAAATTTGAAAATGACGTTTACTGCCTAGGATATACACACTAAAAAGTTAGCAGTTAATCTGCTGCGCCCCAGAAACTTTTATCTAACTGAGCACGTCGACGTCGCGTCGCTGTACTTTTTACGCGCGTAATTGTAAGTGCGAGCGAGTAGGCCTTATGTAGTAGAATTATTTGTGCAAAATTCTCTGTTTGACATTATGAGTGTGGTTTCAGGTTTGTAACGCTTTATATATCACAGACATCCGTGGGAAATATTTTTCGTTATTTATGTACATATTGAAGCATTTTATAAATGTGCACAACTATTCATGATTCTGTCTAGAAGATAACCTATGCGCAGCAACTTATGACGTCACGCACTCAAAAATAACGTCATAAGTTTCACTGGAAGGCATCCGTCATGGCTGTTAGAACCGCCAGAATTTATATAGCACAACTTCGCCCTATTACTGAATATTTATATGTGGAATATAATTTTATTGTATCTAAATATTTTAATTCAAGATATTAGTTAAGGTTTCGCCTAATTTTACAAGAATTAATGTTATAATTGAATATAAAACAAGTGGGTAAGGCTACAGTCGGGCGCCCACAGTAAGATACCCAATTCTCCCAATTTTAAAATCCGTAACAAACGTGTAACCACACTCATAATTTCAAACAGAGAATTCTAAACAAATAATTCTACAACATTTAGCTTACTCGCTCGCACACACACAGCGAGGCGCGTAAAGAGTAAAGCGACACGACGCAACGTCGACGTCGACGTCAACTGCTTAAAGCAGCGCGCCGTTGTAACTTCTGTGTTATTAGGCCGCTCGGATTGTAATTTGGAGGATATGTTTATATTGCATTCAGCTTTACACATACCAAAGAAAAACTTTATAAGTTCAATACTTTGCTTAATAATCGCAAAATAACGATTTGCGTGGGCGGTGGGCGTGACATCAAACATTTGACATAAACTTCATCTGCCCCGGTTATATAGAAACCTTCATACCAAATTTGGTGTCTCTAGCTTTTATAATAGCTGAGATTTATTGTCTCAAACAGACAGACGGACGGACGGATAGACGGACATGGCTCAATCGACTCGACTAGTGATCCTGAGCAAGAATATACATATATACTTTATGGGGTCTACCACGCCTTCTTATGTCTATTACATACATTTTGCACAAAGTTAGTGTACCCTTTTTTGACCATTTTCAATGGTCGAAGGGTATAATGATTGGTGCTCAACAAAAAGCGACGCTATCTTACATTGAATTCAGCAAACAGTGGGCAGGGCCGTCGGTCATGTCAAAATTATTTGGTAGCTTTCGATTGGGGTGTACGATTTGTTTTTGTATCATAGTCGATTGGCGATACAGATTCAATTAAATTTATAGCTATACAATTTTTATACCCTTGCAGAGGGTATATTAATTTTAGCCAGAAGTTTGCAACGCACCTTAGGAGACATCTCCGACCCTATAATGTATATATATTCTGAATCAGCATCACCAGAGGAGTCGAAAAATGGATGTCCGTCTGTCCGTCCGTCCGTCTGTTGCAACGCAAACTAGTCTCTCAGTTTTTGAGCTATCCTCATGAAGCTTGGCACACAAGCTTCTTATTGCTGTAGGCTGTAAATAAGTCGGAACGAGCCAGATCGGACCGATATATCGTATAGCTGTCATAGAAGCTATCGGCCGATTTTTGTTGTTTTTCAAGATATTGCAACACGATTTGGCAAATCTCATTCTTATTACGTTCTTAATGTGCTGTCAAAATTGTATCAAAATCGGACCACTATAACATATAGCTGCCATAGGAACAATCGGCTGAAATCAGGGTTTTTGTATGCAAACCTGTTTTGTTTTTGGAAATACCGCACATTATCAATACCTTTTAATGTTATACAGTAACCCGCCCTTTGTTTTTCCATTTAAATATCTCAGACGTTTATATTCTATAGCTGTAATAGGAACAATCAGTCAGTCCGTCTGTCAGTTGCAACGCAAATTAGTCCCCCAGTTATTGAGATATCATCATGAAACTATGCTCACAAGCTTTTTATTTCTGCCCTCTTTAAATAAGTCGGAACAGGCCAGATCGGACTGATATATCGTATAGCTGTTATGAAGCCTATCAGCCGATTTTCGTTATATTTCAAGATATAGCTATCAGGCTTACCACATCCAAATCGAACTTTTATAACTTATAACGATCAACGATCGGCCTAATGAAGGTTCTTGTTGCAATTTTATGGAAATCTCAGTACTATTACATGTAGCTGTTAAACAACAAATCATATAGCTGTTATTCAAACGCATTTTTGAAAGAGAACTTTCCAAATTTAGATTTTATGACCAACAGATCCTTTACAACACAAAGACATTCGACCAAATGCTGTTCTAAGAATGGTATACTGATATATGCAAAACAAAATATATCAGAAAACATAATTCTCTTTCAAAGTGAACGGACGCGTTTTTTTCTTGCTCTCCGAAGCTTAGTTTAATTATAAAGCAATCGGTGTTTAATAACTCTAAAAAATACTAACATTATCACTTAACCTGCTGATATTCAGAAATCCGTTTACTACGCGAGTGCACTCTTTTAATTTGCTAAACTAATCTTGTTTGCAAAAGAGTTTTTTCGCTTCCTTCTTTCACTTTCATTTGTTTAGGTTTCTATTTTTAGAAACGTTGTTATTGCTTCTGCAGAACCTTTTCTTTAACATCGACTTTCGTGAGCTAATTCGACTCTCTCGGGCTCTCACTAACTCTTTTTTTTATCTTTGTTGTTGTGCACTGCAGCACAAACTCTCTCACCGCGCTCTTCCTATCACAGTTTCTGTGTGTGCCTAACCTTTCCTCTCTCTCTATTTTTTTGTTGTGTGCATTTTTGACAGTGGTCACCCCTAATAATGGAAGGAGGAATTGTATGTTTTAAAAAAACCTGCCAAAAGCAGATTACATCTGCTCAGGCAAGTATTTGTTGTTGGATCTGCAACAACGTAGCTCATGCAAAATGTGCGGGCTTCAGTGGCCCAACGGCCGATGCTGTAGCCAAGCGAAACGGGCTGCACTATTGTTGTGATGCGTGTCGTGAGGTTGAGAACGATTTTGTATCGTTCATGCGCCAAACTAGGACGGGATTTTGGGAACTGTTTGGCAGTTTTCGCAAACTTGCCGATCAGTTCTCCGCGCTGGACACTTCATTAAATAGCCTTAAGCTACTAAATGAGTCTCCCAAGCGCAAAAATCAGCTCAAAAGGAGCAGCCGTCAACTAGTGCCTATCAGCCTGACGTTGCCGCTGCTATCATTTACTACACCTGTAGTTACGAGATCAGCAGCACAGAAAAATGTCTCTGTTGAGCCCGTGGAGCTCATTTCTCCATTGCCCAATACTTCATCTGCGGTTTCTATTCCTATGAAACCGCAAATACTAATTACCCAACCGATAGTCCCTCAGGCAAGCTCGCCTTTGGGATTATTGGCACAACCTGCTCCCACTGGTCCTATATCTGTGGGACCTAAGCCTGTCACGGGAATTCCACCGAAAAGGCACATATTTGTCTCGAGGCTAGCCCCTGATCTCACATCTTCAGATGTTATGGCTTATATCCAAGCCAAATCTGAAGCCCTAGATTTAAAGGTGGAACAATTTAAGTTTTCATATGAAAGGGATATATCATCCTTTAAAATTAGTGTCTCTAACGATTTGTTTAACCAAATATGCTCAGCTAACTTCTGGCCCGATCATATTGTGGTTAAAGAATTCGAAGCAAAGAAAAAAAAGAATCGTCAACCGATTAGACTACCTTTGCCAAACCAAGCCACCACTTCCAAAAATGCAACTTCAAAAAACTAATAAAATTTTTAATTTTAACCTACCAAAACGTAAGGGGCCTGCGTAGCAAGCTACCTACGTTATTCTTAAATAGCCTTTCGTTTGAATCCCATGTGCTTGTGTTCACTGAGACTTGGTTAAAACCTGAGATTTTATGCTCTGAAATTTTTCCAAGCAAGTTCACAACTTATAGGTTTGATCGTCATGATCGGCGGGGCGGCGGTGTTCTTATTGCGGTAAATTCTGATATCGCGTCAGAACATGTACACCCGGAGATTCAATATGATATTGAATTCATCTGTGTAAAATTACACCTTCCCGGCTTCCAGGTTTTTATAACCTGCTCGTACATCGCACCTTCGTCGGATATTCTTATCTACACTCAACATTTGCTTGCAATAAAGTATGTCTTCAATTTGTTATCTAACAAAGACCACCTCATAGTCCTTGGCGACTTTAACATACCTGAGTGTAGTTGGACACCAAGTGATGAGGCAAATTTCCTGATGCCCTCACAACAACACGATCTTATTGACGGCCTGCATGACATTTCTCTGCTGCAGGTCAACCACCTACAAAATTCTCTAAATAGAACACTCGATTTATGTTTTGTCTCCGATCAGAGTATGGTAACTCTGACTAGAGTCCACCCACTTACCCAACCAGAAGATCCCTATCATCCAACGTTCGAGGTTGTTTTTGAAACTGGTTTGAACGTATTGGATAAAAAAGTTACGTCGTGTAAGAGAGCGCGTTGTTTTCGTATAGCCGATTTTGATAAAATTAATTATTTAATTTCAAATTATGACTGGTCTAATTTTTACAAATGTAACAATATGGATATGGATCTTAATTTATTTTATAAAACATTAAATAACTTTTTTGACATTTGTGTGCCTTTTTCTTATCCGAGGCATTCGAGTAAACCCCCATGGTTTACTAAAGAACTATCCAGTCTTAAAAATCTAAAGTCTAGACTCTTTAAAAAATATACTAGATGTTATTCCTCGTCTATTTTTTCAAGATACCTTATTGTTCGGTCAAATTTTGTTGCTCTCAACGCTACATGCTACAAAAATTATTTGACTCGTTGCGGGATTCAGTTCCGGCAGAATCCCAGACAGTTCTATAATTTTGTTAACATGAAGCGTAAGTCATCTGCCTATCCATCTAAGCTATCGTTTGAAGGTGCAAATGCAAATACTGACCAGGACATGGCTGATCTGTTTGCTAAGTTCTTTCAATATTTCCTGCATTTTCCTAGTGAACGGACGTGTTTTTTTTTTGCGCTTCGATTTTTCGGCTTTTTTTATTAAAAACAACCGGTGTTTTTATTTAAATTTTCTTTGAAACCGAAGTTTTAACTTTAGCCCGTTCACGACGCGTGTGCATGTTCTTAAAATTTGCCAAACTAATCTGTGTTTGCAAATTTTAGATCTCTATTGTTTTGTGCATTGGTTCTGCCTCTTTCGGTGCATTTCTTATTTTTCTTTATTCTCTTTTGGGTAAGCGACGTAGTTGTTAGTGTTGTTAGTCCCCGCTAATTTCTCTCTCTCCTTACCTCTCCTAATTCTTTGAGCGCGCCTAAGCAGCTCTCACGCTTTGCCGCTCTCGAACTTATCTTTTTTATTATTTTTGCTCTCTCTGCTCTCTGCCCTTTACGCGCGTTAAGTTCTTTCTCTTGCGCTCATCCCTTTTCTTGTTTTGATTTTGTTTTCCTTTGGCTGTTTTTATTTTAACAGTAGGTGTCCCATATAATGGACGTTTTAATTTGTTTCAAGAAATCCTGCCTTAAGCAGGTGACTGCCGCCCAGGCAAGCATCTCGTGTTGGCTATGTGACAACGTAGTACACGCGAAGTGTGCTGGATATACCGGCCCGACGGCTGACGCCGTAGCCAAGCGCACGGGGTTGCGTTATTGCTGTGATGTGTGTAGGGAGGTGGAGAACGAAATGTGTTCGTTTATGCGTCAAACGAAGACTGGTTTTAGGGAACTGTTTGGAAGTTTTCGCAAACTTTCCGACCAGTTCTCAGCGCTTGATTCGTCTTTCAATAACCTTAAGTTATTGAATGAATCGCCAAAGCGCAAGAAAACCTCGCGAATTCAAAAATCTTCAGTTAGCGCCACCCAGCTCCCTCTAATTGATCAGCCAGGCACGCCAGTGACCCAGCCGTTGATCTCGTTCACCAATCCCCCAATAGTAACGAGGTCTTCGGCTCAATCGGTTTCGCTTCCCGATAATGTCATTGAGTGTGAGCAACCTGTGACGCCCATGATTTCTGACAAGTCTGCTGTGGTATCGTTGCCCGTGCCACAGTTAATAGTTTTACCGAAGGCGTGTTCAAGTTCCGGTTTACCAGAAGAGAACCTATGCTCTGGAGTTACACCCGAGGCGCCTAAAAAGATTCTAGGTGTTCCACAGAGAAACAAATTTTTGTTTCCAGGCTTGCCCCTGACCTCACATCAAATGATGTAACAGCCTATATCCAAGGAAATACTCATGCCTTGGATATAAAAGTGGAAAAATTTAAGTTTTCTTATGAGAGGGACATATCATCCTTCAAAATAAGTGTCCCAAACGAACTCATGGGCATTATATGCTCGGCTCAATTTTGGCCGGAGCATGTAATGGTCAATGAGTTCGAAACAAAGAAGAAGAAAAATCGCCCTCCGATTAATCTTCCTTTGCCGTCTCTAGCTTCAGCCCAAATAAAAACAACCTTAAACAAAAACAAGTCGGAAAGGCTACAGTCACGCGGTGACTGTAAGAGGCCATGGATTTTCAGTTTATTTTTATATACCATAAAAAATATATATTGAAATAAAATGTTTAATATAATAAAAACAAAAATTAAAATAACGAAAAAGCAAGAGTCGATAGCATAAAGTTAGAACGAGAGAGATTTATTTGCATTTTTGGCGTGTGTCCAAATTCGTTACATACACACACAGCAGCGTCAACTGCTTCTTCTTTAATTTAGACGTCCGTTAACAATTACACAGACCTGCCTCATGTTTTGTGTATTGCCTCACACGCATATGCATGTGTGAGCTTCGCGTGCATGTATTGTATGCATGCACGCATAAGTACAGCATGCAAAACATCTTAAAAGGCAAAATGTAACACTTAATATCTAAATTATTAGATAAATATAAATAAATGGCAAATAATTAAAAAATGCATATTCTTTATAAATATAAATGTAAACAAATATGATTTACAGCACATAAAAAATTAAAATTGCTAAATTCTCTTTTCGCCGTGGGGAATCGAACCCTGGCCGTTTGCATAGGAGTTCGCCATCCTAACAACTAGACCACCGTCGCTGGGCTCCGCGCGCCCGTTAAAATTGCATTTTCAGACAATTTGCTCAAAAATGTCATATTTGTCTTCTACAACAATAACACTAATACTGACTTGAATGACCACAAGAAAGACGAGTGTTATTTATTTATATTTAATAAGATTATTTGTTGAAATTCGATATATGAAATCAAATTTTATAATGATGAAAAAAAAAAAATAAATATTAACTTTTAAATAGTGAAATAGTAAAAATAAAATCAAAACGCCCTCTCGAAGGATTTGAACCTCCATTCTTTTGTTTGATTACCTGCTGCTCTACACATTTGACCATCGCCGCTTTGACTCGCTGTGCGGCTAAGTAACTATTTCCTTCACATACACACACATAACCATTTTCGCATTAAAAAGATCGAAAAAGCACGTGGCTGGCAGCAGCTTGCAGGCAAGACGTCACAAATCAATAGAAAATGTTAACTCACGTAACTTCTATGTTTATTAGCCGATCGGGCAATTTATAGAATAGGTTCACAATGCATTTATCTATATGTATGCCTAAGCATAAAGTTAAGACTTCAATACTTTGCTAAATAATCACAAATTACTGATTTACGGGTGCGGTGGGCGTGGTACCCGAAATTTTAAAACGACGTTTACTGCCTAGGATATACAGTAATCTTCACGCCAAATTTGGAGGGTCTAGCTTTCTTAATAGCTGAGAATCAGACGCTCATACAGACGGACAGACAGACAGACGGACAGACAGACATGTCTAGATCGACTCGGCTAGTGATCCTGAGCAAGAATATATATACTTTATGGGGTCGCAGATGTCTCCTTCTGCCTGTTACGCACATTCCGACAAACCTAATAGACCATGTATTTTTTTAAAATCCATGGCCTAAAAACTAACATGCTCCTTAACTCTTTCATATCATAATGTTAGAGGTCTAAATACTAAACTTTCAACTTTATATATAAACAGTCTTTCTTTTTCTTCTCAAATTGTTGTGTTTACTGAGACTTGGTTAAAACCGGATATTCTAAACTCCGAAGTTTTTCCAAGCAAGTTCACAACCTACAGGTGTGATCGACCTGACCGTCGTGGTGGTGGAGTCCTTATTGCAGTCGATTCCACCATCAATTCGGAACTTTTACAGCCGGAGATTCAACTTGCTATTGAATTCCTCTGTGTAAAATTACACTTTCCCGGTTTTTTTCATTATATAACCTGTTCCTATATTCCGCCGTCATCGGATGTATCTGTCTATTTGCAACATTTGTCTGCAATAAAGACTATTTTTAATCTGTTATCAGACAGAGATCACCTTTCAGTCCTTGGGGACTTTAATATACCTGATTGCAATTGGACAACAAGTGTTGATTCAAATTCTCTGCTGCCCTCACGGCACCACGACCTTTTTGACGGTCTGTTTGATATGTCATTGTCGAAGGTCAATCATATCTTAAACTGTAGTAACAGATCGTTAGACTTATGCTTTGTCTCCGATCCATCTAGAGTAAATTTAGTCAAGACTGAACCACTTTCTTTCCCAGAAGATCCTTACCATCCTACTCTGGAAGTGTCTTTCGATTTTGGTGCTTGTATGGATAAAAATGAAAAATTGTGTAAGCGCGTACGCTGCTTTAATAATAATGATTTTAATATATTAAACTCTTTAATTTCACAGTTTGATTGGTCGGAATTATATTTGTCTACTGATATATCAGTAGCGACCAATATTTTTTATAAAAATATTAATTCATTTTTTGATATTTGCGTTCCGTGCTATTATTCATCATCCTCGAGTAAGCCGCCATGGTTTACAAGAGAGTTGTCACGGTTAAAAAATTTAAAGTCAAGCCTTTACAAAAAATTTAAATTTAGTAACTCGCCCTTAGCCTTTTCACGCTACTTAAGCGCGCGGTCAGACTTTACAGTCTTAAACGCGAAATGTTATAAAAACTATTTAGCTCGTTGTAAGGTTCAGTTTATTCAGAACCCCAAACAGTTTTATAGTTTTGTTAACACGAAGCGTAAGTCTTCCGCATTTCCTAATAACTTAACGTTTGAAAATGCTAGTGCAAATACCGACCAAACCATGGCCGATATGTTTGCAAAGTTTTTTCAAACGACTTACTCACCTTCTACACATACTACTCATTATGTACGCAGATGATGTAAAGCTTTGTTATCAATTTAAAGACGACAACTGTCAGTCACACTTACAAGCTGACCTAAATAGTTTTCATTCGTGGTGTTGTGCCAATTTTTTAAACCTGAACAGCTCCAAATGCAAGCTGATGACATTCTCTCGAGCCAGTCCAATGTATACTTCTTATTCTCTTTGTGGTTCTGTCTTGGAAAGAATTACCCTAGTTGATGATTTGGGGGTCCGTTTGGACCGAAAACTAAAGTTTTCCAATCATATTTCTAATATGGTCAATAAAGCCATGGGTGTTCTAGGCTTTATTAAGAGATGGTCTAAGGAATTTGACGATCCTTATCTTACAAAGACCCTCTACATCTCACTTGTTCGTCCTATTCTTGAATATGGTTCATGCGTATGGTGTCCCCAGTACACTATTCATAAAGAACGCATCGAGTCCGTACAAAAGAACTTTTTATTGTTTGCGTTACGTGGCCTTAACTGGGAGGAAAATTTAAGACTGCCTTCCTATAACAATAGACTCTTATTATTAAATTTGCCTTCCCTAACTAATCGCAGAACCATGCTAGGGGTATTATTTATTAACAACCTTATGCAAGGTGACATTGACAGTGAGGCCCTTGTAATGCAGCTTCACTTCTCTGTCCCTTGCAGAAGTACTCGTAACTATCTTCCACTAACTCTTCCTTATTGTAGATCGAACTATGCACTGCACAATCCGTTCAGGGTATTATGTTCGGACTACAATAAACTTCAACATGTCATAGCTGGCACTAACTCTATTGCCACTATGAAGTCTTTAATTCTTCTCTATCTAGCACGTAATTAGTAATATTATTTCCTCGATATTCTTTTTTATTATTTATTTAATTTTGCATGCTCCTATCCTATCTCCTATCCGCGTTTTCTTTCTTATCGCGTTAGTTTCTTCTCGCGTGTCTATTCGCATTTTTATCGCGTTTCCGTGTCGTCCGTTACGCGACGGTGCCTCTCGGTCGGTTAGGCGGGAGGTGGACTTCGTCTGGGTTCCGCGCGCAACAAGCATCGGCTTGGTGTCGTTGGACCACTTGCTAATACATTCATTGTATTCAACGTCCAAAAAAAAAAAAAAAAAAAAACGTCCAAACGACCTATTCAATTTCAACACGCGATGTAAATTCTTATCCTTCCACCATTCCCAGTTCAACTGGCATTTTCGCCCCACAATTAAACGAAAGTTCGATTTTCAGGGATTTATGTTTGATAAAACCAGTTTTCTCACCTGGTCCTGACGGAATTCCTAGTTGCGTACTTCGATACTGTGCCGATCCTCTATCTAAGCTATTGCTCAAACTTTTCTCGCTGTCCCTGAAAACTTCCACCTTTCCTACCATATGGAAGGAATCTTTCATTTTACCGCTTCACAAGAAGGGCAGCAAGTCTGATGCTTTAAACTATAGAGGTATCTCAAAATTGTCGGCCATTCCTAAACTCTTCGAGAATGTCATAACTCCTCACTTGCAGCATTTCTGTAGATCCGTCATTTCTCCTTGTCAGCACGGATTTTTAAAACGTCGTTCCTCCTCGACAAATTTACTTGAGCTTACATCCTTTATAATAAAGGGCTTTCAGAAAAATTTTCAAACTGACGTCATTTATACTGATTTCAGTAAAGCATTTGACTCAGTAAATCACTCCCTTCTTGCACATAAACTAAACATTATTGGTTTCTCACCAAATCTTTTAAGCTGGCTTATAAGTTATTTGGCCAACAGAACACAAAGAGTCTTCTTTAAAAATGCTCTTTCTGACCCTATTCAAGTTACTTCTGGTGTTCCTCAGGGAAGCCATTTAGGTCCCCTTCTTTTTACGCTTTTCATCAATGACCTTCCTTCGGCCATACATAATTCGCGTACTCTTATGTATGCAGGTGATGTAAAGCTTTGTTTTCAATTTAAAGACGCCTCCTGTCATTCATCCCTTCAAGCCGACCTCAATAGTTTTAACAGTTGGTGTGGTGCAAACCTATTAAATCTGAACAGCTCAAAATGCAAGTTGATGACATTCTCTCGTGCCAGTCCTAAGTACGAAACTTACACTTTATGTGGTTGTCCTCTGGAAAGAATTACCTCTGTGGACGACCTTGGAGTACGCCTGGACGCTAAACTCAAGTTCTCTGAGCACATTTCTTCCATAGTCAATAAGGCTATGAGTGTACTCGGATTTATTAAGAGGTGGGCTAAGGAATTTAACGATCCTTATATAACTTAGTCCCTTTATACCTCACTTGTGCGTCCTATTCTCGAGTATGGATCATGTGTTTGGTGTCCTCAGTTTTCAACCTACAAGGACCGCATTGAATCCGTTCAAAAGAACTTTTTAATTTTCGCATTGCGTGGACTTAATTGGGATTCAAACTTAAGACTACCTTCCTATACTAACAGACTTCTTCTACTAAATCTACCTTCCTTAGCCAATCGGCGTACTATGCTTGGTGTGGTTTTTATCAATAACCTTATTAAAGGCGACATTGACAGTGATGACTTGGTTAGCCGGTTACACTTCTCTGTCCCTTGCCGACTAACAAGAAATTATATTCCACTAACTCTTCCTAGTTGTAGGTCGAACTATGCCTTGCACGAACCGTTCAGGGTATTATGTTCTGACTACAACAAATACTACTTTATTATATCTAACAGCCAATCGACTAATAATCTTAAACTTTCACTACTTTCCCACCTGGCTAGAAGTTAACGATCTCGCGACCTTCCTATTCGTTTACTGCGCTCCTCGGGCGTTACGAGTGCTTTAAAACATTAACACTATTCTTTTGATCTGATAGGGTTTTCTGGGTTTCCCCAATCCTTTGCAACAAATGTTGGATCAACTAAAATTATCTATTTACTCCCAGATTAAATAAATTAAATAAATAATTTAATGATTAATTAATAATAACAAATTTTAAAACAAAAAATATATTTTTTAATATAATATTTACCTTCAACTTTAATTATACTTATATTTTTAATTTAAATTTACACTTGTAATTTTATTATATTTTAGTCTTTGAGTCGACTGCTCTTAGTTGACGTTAAATAAATAAATAAATAAATAACATTCTTATATGAAAAAGTTACAGTTGATAATGTAAGAAACATATACCATACAAATGATGTTGAAATGCTAACGTCAGCTGAAAATAATACAAAATTGGTAATATTAGGAGATTTTAACATTTGCCGATCAACAACCACTGATCAGCTCGAGTCTACTTTAAATAATAACAACAAAACGAGCCAACAACAAAACATTTAACTCAAATTGATTGGATATTTTGTGATAACACAGTAAGCGGTGCTGCCGCAATCACTTATCAAACTCCATATAGTCACCATGACGGCGTGTTCCTTAGCTATAATCACTAATTTAATAATTTATTTTTAAATATTTAGTTAATTAATTTATTTTATTATTGTGAATAAAGAATGTATGTGCAATGTTGTTTAAGATATTGTAAATATTCCTCCTCGAGGATTGCGACCTTGCCGTGGTGAGGAGGCTGAGTATTCGAAATTATAAGAGGTTGATATAATCGATGTACTGTTATAATTCTTCAATAAATACCACAGAAACCAGCAGCAATCCAAGGATATTTTATATTTTGTATAACTGCAAGGGTATGAAACCTTCGGCAAGCCGAAGGTAGCCTTGCTTTCTTGTTTAAAATATAGAAACATTATAGTTATGTGTAGGGAATATACACATTACAAGTGTTTGCATACACTGCGCGTCATAAGGTTAGCGCCCACCTCTTCATGCTTTTTTGATGTGGAATATTTTGCAAACAGCTTAAGGTACAGCTATGCAAATTTTTGTCCCTGATAATTTCAATAGTTTTTATACCCGCTACTCATAGAGTAGAAGGGTATTAAAACTTTGTGCTATCCGAAAATGTATGTAACAGGCAGAAGGAGACATCTCCGACCCCATAATAAAGTATATGTGGGAAATCAATATTAACATAGCTGTAAGAAACAAAAACTAACATAGATTATCAGCGAACTACATCAAAGGAGCGAATGAACTAGGAGTTAGTGAGCTAGTGAGCGAGTGGAGTAAAATAAGCAGAGTAGGAGATGATAATTGAGTGCGTGCAAACGCGTGTGATCGCAAAGAAATAAGTCGAAAACAAGTGAACGAAACAATTAAAATGAATGTTAAAATATAAACTAAATTTGATTTGTGCGAACAATATTTAATAAACGTTATCTACATTACTTTCTATGCATATAATAATGACCAAGAGTGATTTAACGAACAAAGCAATCCCACTCCTATAGATTGGAGGCTAGTCCGGGATATGCATATTTCCTATTCTTACAAAATTGGGGGCTCGTCCGGGACCGTTCATTTTATATGCAAAAAGTGTAAATATATTGAACACAAACATCAAATTGTGTTGCAGCATACGATAAACGTTTATGTACATATGCATTGTGACAAATTACGCGTCGTGACGAAATAAGCTAATGCGCGCAAATGGCGGAGATGCGAGCGATGCATCAAATAGAGAATAGCAATGACAAGCGAGAGAGAACGCTTAGAATTGCTAGAGATAGAAGAGGTCAGCGCATAAGAGACGGCGAATCGTGACGAAGTTTCGGGAGCGGAACATCAGGGCGAATTCGCTTATTGCAACGACGAAATTACGCTGCGAAAACTATGCTGGAGATTTTGCGGCGCTAAGTTTGTGGAAGGCGTAAAACAAAGCAGAGACGAAAAGTGTACGAGTGCGTATAACGGATAAAACAAAATCGACGTAAACGAAGCAGAGGGTATACACACGAGCTGCGTGTGTGTATATGCAAGGCAGAGAATTGTGTACGACGGCAACAACAACAACAATAGAGGCGTGATTGCTACGCAGACGAGTGACGACGAATGGAAAGAGAAGACTTCGACGAAACGCAATTAATAAGTTTGGCATAAGTTTAGTATATTAAGAGGTTAAAATATTGATTTTTATTTACACATTAAGGTAAATGTTCATTATTTATTTATTTATTATTTATTGTGCTTTATATTCCCTTAAAATTTTAGTTTCACTAAAGCTTATGATAAATTATAATTTTTCAGAGTCTAGCATTTATGCGCTTTTCAACTGAATATTTTTTTTTTTAAACAATTTGTTGTCCTGGAATTTTTAACATTTTACATTTTCAAGGAAAAGTGGGAAGAAAAACCTTGATTTGAATTTTCTTAACAAACTAACTTATAAACTAATTTGAGTATAAATTTAAATATTGTTTTACAGTTGGAACATTAGCTATACTGTGTAGATATAAGGTGCCTGTATAATATGGCAAATTCAATAGTAATTTAAGTAATTTGTTTTGACATATTTGAATTTTCTTAATGTGTGCCGGAGCAGATTTACCCCAGATGGAGCTTCCATACATGAGAGACGGCCTAAATATTGTCTTAAAAATTATAAGTTTATTAGAATTTGATAATTTTGATTTTCGATTTATAATAGGGTACAATAAGCGAATTGTTTTATTTATTTTATCAATTGCATGCCCAACATGAAATTGAAAAGTGAGCCTTTTATCAAAGTGAATCCCTAAATATCTAATATTATTTGCCCATTCAATGGGAGTATTACATATATGCAAACAACTATTAGGTATATAACAAGATTTTCTTCGTTTGGTGAAAAAGATGGCGCTGGTTTTGTTAGGGTTAATTTTAATTTTCCATTTATTATAATACTTTTCGAGTGTATATAAATAATTTTGCATAGAATTTTTAATACTATTGTATTGAAGGCCGGTGGTGTAAATGGCTGCATCGTCAGCAAATAAGGAAAGCTTACAATCAGATACTTGAGGTATATCATGCGTATATATGTTAAATAATATTGGCCCTAAGACTGAACCCTGCGGAACTCCAGCCAAAATATGTCGTTGAGTGGAATTGGCACTATTAATATCAATATAAAATGAACGTTGCTTGAGAAAGTTTTTAATTATATGTATTAGATATAAAGGCGCATCTATAGTTATTAGTTTGTACACTAATCCCTCGTGCCAAACAGTGTCAAATGCAGCTTCAATGTCAAGTGTAACCAACCCCACTGATTGTTTGTTTTCTAGGTTTTCTTTTATGAAATTCTTTAGTTTTGAACAAGGAATTGTGCAGTTAAGTCCAGATCTAAATCCATATTGTACAGAGGGTAAAACACTGTGTGAGTCCAAATAGTCAACCAGTCGTACTTTTATTAGTTTTTCGAGGATTTTTGACAAGCCACATAGTAAGCTAATCGGTCTGTAGCTGTCGGGTCTACTAGCAGGTTTTCCAGGTTTGGCAATAGGTACAACTCTGGCGACTTTCCATTCATCAGGAAAATAGCCAGTGCGAAAACAGTGATTAAATAGTTTAGTCAGGAAACTAATTGCAAGAACTGGGAGATTTTTAAGACATATATTTCGTATACCGTCATTACCGGGGGTTTTCCTAGTCACTAGTCCTTTAATAATAGTAACAACTTCAGCGTTATTAACAATTGAGCTATGTGGTATGGGAATGTTATTATTTTCAATGGCCTGGAAAGCCGAGTTAACAAGGTTGATCGTTTCTGTATTAGAGTAAGTATAAGTTAGCTTATGCTTCTCTTCAAAGGTGTCAGCCAGAATTTCAGCTTTTTCTTCTCCTGTCACAAAACTTTGGTCTGCAAAGTTAAGGCAGGGTAAAAATTGCTTTTGCCTTTTTAGTGTTTTTGTTGTGTTCCAAAAAGGCTTACTACATTTGTTTAGTTTTTGAAGTTTATTATTCCATTGTTCATTATAATGTGTGAAAATCTTCTGTCTGATAATATAGTTAATTTGGCTTTAAGCAATGGCAACCTTGTTCTAGTCCATTTCCTCAGGATTAAATTTCTAATTTTAAACAGCTCTGAAATGTGTTGGGGAATCTTGTAATTTTCATATTTAATTTTTTTATGTGGAACTGATTTGAGGAATGCGTTATTCACTGCTGCAGTGAATGATTTGGCCATGAGGTCTATTTCAGTTGTTGAAACTACAGAATTATAGCTTAAAAAATCTGTGTCCAGTAATGTGTCACTAACAGTTTCTTTAAACATTCTCCAGTTTGCTTTGCTGATAATTGGTGTAGATTTCTCAATAAGCAAGAAATTAATGGAATATTTTAACAAAATTGGTAAGTGATCAGAGGAGAGATTGTTAGAAACTATTGGGTTAGTAATCCGTTCGGGAGATTTTGTGAGACAAAGGTCTATCGTGGAGGCTTTTGCTTTGTGGCAAAACGGAAGATATGTGGCTTGGTTTGGAAATAATATATTTAATTTTCCTTGATCTGAAATGTCATTAAGAATGTTACCCCAACAGTTAGCTCGAGTACAGTTCCAGGCCCTATGACGAGAATTAAAATCACCACAGGTTATAAAGTTACCCTCTATTCTTGAAATTTTTAGTAAGTCAGACTTATATTGACTTTTAAGATGTTTTCGATCATTAGAATTATTGCATAAATTTGCTGTGTTACCAGGAAAGTACATAGCATATATTTTTAAGCTATTGTTATTAGAGTTAGATGTAATTGTAATACCAACATTTTCAATAAGATGAGTTTTTAAGTTTGGAATTTGGTCATGTTCAATTTTATTGCTCACGATTATGGCAACACCACCGCCTCTACTTTTTGTTCTATCATTTCTATACACGGTATAGTTAGGTATATTGAATCGATCATCTTGAGTAAGCCATGTTTCACTTAATGCAGCCACGTCAATATTATTATCATCCAAAAACTTTATAAATTCTACTCGCTTATGTTTAACGGCACGGGCATTCCATGCCATAACATTTAAAATATCATTATTAGTATTATTTGTTAGCATATACATATTTGATTGCTAAGTTTGAGATAACTTGAAATTGTTCTCCTTTATTGGAGCATGTACTAAGGTTATTTATTAAATCTATTAATAGTGAATTAATTTCGTCTGGTGAAAAAAGCTCTGGTTTATTTGGTGAATCGCTTGGTGGTGTGGATGATTTGACAAGTGCATCTCTAAAGCTGCCATATATCGATTGTGAGACTCTCTTACTTTGAGTAGGTGAAGAGAGTGCGCTTCTGGGGTTCGCATCATTGAGAGCTTTGCTATTGCTCTGTACAGATTTAAGTAATTCGATGTTGCTTCTCCTCGTTCGCATAGCCGAGCGCTTTGAGATCATGTTGAGATAATATAATCGGCATGGACAAGTCTTATCTGTAGACGCGTGCTCTCCCTTACAGTTAGCACATTTTTTTTTGCTCATGTTTGTACATGTAACGGTTGTGTGGGCTCCGGCACAGTGGGCACAAGAAGTTTTAACAGAACAATTGTTTGATCCATGACCAAATAATTGACAGTTGTAGCATTGAGTAATTTTATTTTCAGATTTTACCTTGTGATCCCATCGTACTTTCATATGGTTAATATATTTGTAGTTGCTACGTAGTTGTTGTACTGTTACACTTTTATTTACAAAGTAAACAATGTAGAGTAGCAGATCGTAATCCGATTTAGTTTTCTTTTCAACTATTTTGACATCAATGCATTGCAGTCCCAGATCAGTTAGCAAGGTCTTCACACTGTCTGTTGGAAGCCTTTCCAATCCAGATAGGACGGCCTTGTAAGGTTTCGTAGCTTTTGTATCATAGGTAAAGAACTCCAACTTAAGTTCCTTGAGTTTTGTTGAAAGGAGAACGAAATTGTCCATGCTTTCCACAAATATTTTAATACCAATGGAAATTGTTTGTAAAAAATACTTTTCAATTCCAATGATAGACATAATTGTATGAATTTCGTTAGTGTTTTGTTTAATAATAGTAATAGGAGGTGGTTTTATTATCACTTCATTATAAGTTTCAGTTTCACACATATCATTATTGTCAATATCTAGTGTTTGTAGAGGACGATAATAGTTTGTATATTGGCTGGATGCAAGATTAGCTCCTTTAACGGTTTTCTTTTTATAATTATTCATATCAATAGAGGCAGATGCCAAGGCATCGCCATTCGACAGTTTGAGCTTCTTAATTTTGAGAAACAAAAGGAATAAGTAAAGCAGAGAACTGATAAACACTTCGCAGCGAAAGCGGGTTAACGATTACCGAATTAGTTATTGAGACGACCGTTCACGACAAGAGCTTGTCAAAGACTGATGTTCATTATTTTCCAATTAATCAAGTGTTAAAATGCTGCAAGAAGAGATCACACGTTAAACACTACTAGAGTTAAAAGACAAGCTTAGAGGGTTAGGTTTATCATTACAGGGACGTAAGCAGCAATTACAAAATCGTTTGTTGACTCATTTTGGAATAGATAATCTCAACGAATCAGTGTACGAAGATTCTGTAGCTGAAAATTTAGAGGATACAGTAGAGCCAGTGATAACAAACACAATGACGTTCACACTGAAAGATATCCAAGATTCGTTAGCGGATTTTGACGGCAGTAATGAAAGCAATGTAAACGATTGGCTGACAGACTTCGAAAGTATTGCCGTGACTGTACAGTGGAACGATTTGCAGAAATTCATATATGGGCCACAGTTGTTAAAGGGAGCAGCTAAGTTGTTTGTAAACAGTCAAGATGGTCTTACTAATTGGGCAACACTGAAAGAGGCTTTAGCAGAGGAGTTTACTGTAAAATTGACAGCCAAGCAGATACATAAACAGCTCGAGAACAGGAAGAAGAAGCAGAATGAATCGATAATAGAATACTATTATACAATGAAAGGTATTGCTAAAAAATCTAATCTAGAAGAAGAGAGCATTATTGAGTATATTATTGAGGGTATTCAAGATTCGATACATAACAAGATGGTACTATATCAAGCAAATGATTTAAAAGAGTTAAAAGAGAAACTGAATGTTTATGCAAAGATGTATGCAAGCTGGAAAATAAACCAAAAGTAAAACAAGAGAAAGCAGAAAGTTCAGGTAGTGCAAAAAAAGAGTTTAGATGCTACAAATGCGGAGACAAAGATCATTTAGCTATAAATTGCGGAAAAGAACCAGTTTGCTTTAAATGTCATAAGCCAGGGCATAAGGCAAATCAATGCGATGCTACAGCTATGAAAGAAGAGAATTCTGATAAGAAAGCGAAGGCTAACATACAGCAGGTGGCACAGTCAATGTTTAACAGAGTTTTCAAGGATGTTCAAATTGGTAACCAGACTATATCAGCCGTTATAGATACAGGCAGTGATAAGAAAGCCCATCCTGTCAAGTTGAACACAGATATTGAAGAGCTCGTTGGTATAGGGCATTCCAAGATTTACACTTTAGGATCGTTTTTAATTGACACACAGTTGGATCGTATTCCATTAAGAATATGTTTTCATGTAGTGCGAGATGTGGATACTCTCTATAATGGTGTTATTGGCAACGATGTTTGTGAGTTTGTGGATGTGAAGATGGGCAAAAACGGAGCAACCTTTTGTTGCAAGAATCAAGAGTTGTCAGATGATGGTACCCAGACAGACGAAATTGCTTTAGGGTCAGAAGCAGCAGATTTGCAGGGAGCTTTACAGCAGATGATGGCAGTAGACACTTTTGATGGAAACTCAGAGATAGATTTAGCACATTTGCTAAAAGAAGACAAGGAGAGAGTTCTAAGTTTAATCAAAAGTTATGAACCAATTAAACCAGATAAAAGTCCAGTAGAGATGAAAATTATACTAACTGATGATATTCCAGTTTTTCATAAGCCCAGACGTTTGTCCTATGCTGATCAGGAGAAAGTGAATAAGCAAGTAAAGGATTGGATGGTAGAAGGGATCATTCCAAATAGTCTTTCCGAATACGCTTCCCCTGTTGTTTTGGTTTCGAAGAAAGATGGCAAGCAGATTGTGTTGTGATTATAGGCAGTTGAATTTAAAGATAGTGCGAGACAACTTTCCAACAGCCTTAATCGATGATGTATGCAACACAATTGCAAAAGGGAAATGTCTTCACTACGTAGGATTTGTGTAACGGGTTCTTTCACGATCCTGTATCGAAGGAATCGCGTAAGTTCACCTCGTTTGTGACACAAAGCGGCCAATACGAGTTAATTTTGTGCCATTTGGAATTAGTAATTCCCCAGCCGTGTTCATGAGATACATTTTCGCTGTTCTAAGACCCTTAATTGAGGATAGCACATTGATTTTGAATATGGATGACCTTATAATACCATCGATTGACGAAAAAGAGGGCTTAGAGAAGCTACAGAGAGTTTTAAGTTTGGCAAGAATATCGGGTTTAAAGATAAAGTGGGCCAAATGTCAATTTTTGATGCGTAAGGTTCAGTTTCTGGGGTATATAATTGAAAATTCGACAATTAAGCCAGCAAAGGAGAAAACTTTGGCAGTAGAAAACTTTCTAGTACCAGGAAATAGGAAGATGCTTCAGCGTTATTTGGGCCTTACTTCATATTTCCGCAGATTTGTCAAGGATTTTGCAGTGATTGCTAAACCATTGACTAATTTGATGCGCCAAAACGTTACGTTTAAAATGGGTAATGAACAGTTAGCATCGTTTAATCAACTGAAGACTTATTTATCGAATCCACCGTTGTTACGATTGTTTAATCCAAAAGCCGTTACAGAGATCCATGGCTATAGCGGGATGTTATTGCAGAAAGACTCAGAAGATCAAAATTTTCACCCAGTGGAGTACATGAGCCGTAAGACTAGTGCAGCAGAAGAGAAATATCCGTCGTTTGAGTTGGAGGTTTTGGCTATTGTGCAAGCTCTTAAGAAGTGGCGAGTTTATGTGCTGGGCATGAAGATTACAATTGTCACTGATTGTAATGCCTTTGCCATGACATTAAACAAAAAAGACGTTTCGTTGAGAGTTGCTCGTTGGGCAATTTTCTTGCAAGACTTTGAATACACAGTAGAGCATCGTTCGGGCACGAAAATGAAGCATGTTGACGCTTTTAGCAGAGTGTATTGTCTTTTGATGCAAGATTCTTTGAGAAACAGGATTGTACAGGCTCAGGTTTCTGATAATTGGACCGCTGTTGTCATTAAATTGATAGAACAGTGTGTGTACGACGACTTTTATATGCAGAATGGCGTGTTATGCAAGGATCCCCTTAAGGAATTAATTGTAATACCCGTCAGTATGGAAAAAGAAATTATTACGTTGGCTCACCGGCAAGGACACTTTGGAGTGAAAAAGACAGTCGATCTAATAGAAAGGGAATATTTTATACCACAGGTTTCGGAAAAGGTTGGAAATATTGTTAAATCGTGCCTTGAGTGTATAATGAGTGATACTAAAGCAGGGCGTAAGGAAGGATTCTTGAACGTTATCAGCAAGGGAGACAAGCCGTTAACAACGTACCACATTGACCACGTTGGTCCAATGGATTTAACCAAAAAGTTGTACAATCATATTTTGGTAGTAGTTGACGCATTCTCTAAGTTCGTATGGTTGTATCCTACTAAAAGCACAGGTTCGGAAGAGGCTATTGATCGTTTGCAGAGACAAGCTGCAAATTTTGGTGATCCTAGTTGCATTGTTACTGATCGTGGAACTGCATTCACTTCAAGTTCATTTGAGAGCTATTGTGAATCGAATAATATCAAGCATTTGCTGATTGCAACTGGAGTACCAAGAGGAAATGGACAGGTAAACGCATAAACCGAATTGTTATTTCTTTGTTGACCAAGCTTTGCGCTGAAGATTTTAAAGCCTGGTATAAGAGTGTAGGTAGAGTTCAGCAGTTTATCAATTCATCACCCCCCAGCACGAAAATATCGCCTTTCAGAATTTTAACAGGATTGGAAATGAGGACAAAGTATGACAAACAGCTCAAAGACATTTTAGATGAAGATGTGCTAAATGAGTTACAGGAAGAGAAGGACGAAATCCGTAGAGTAGCTAAAGAAAATATAACAAGTATTCAGGCAGAGAACCGTAAGGCATTTGATAAGAATAGAACGAACGAGAAAGAATATGACATTAATGATTTGGTTGCTATAAAGCGGACACAGTTTGGCCCAGGTTTAAAGCTAAAGAAGAAATATCTAGGTCCGTACAAAGTCGTAAGAAAGCTAAGGTATGGCAGGTATGCGGTAGAGAAAGATGGAGAGGATGAGGGGCCTAACAACACAAATACTGTGGCAGAATACATGAAGAGTGGCGACCATAATCGGGACGATTATGAATGTAGGATGGCCGAATGTGGGAAATCAATATTAACATAGCTATAAGAAACAAAAACTAACATAGTATTAAACATAGCCATATATGTATGTATGCGTGTGTTAGGTGGAATGCCAAAAGTTCTTCTTCATATATGGGCAATAGCAAAAGTCCCATTAATCAGCAAAGGGCAAAAGAAGACGACTGGTCTGCCCGGAGAGAGAGAGAGAGAGAGAGAAGCAGCTTTGCATTTATGCATGCACTTTTCTATTATTCATTCTTGTAGTAGACGGCGAGTTGTGCACAACGAAAAGAGAAAATTAAAAGTGATATTAAAATTGAAACAAGAGCGAAGTTGGTTATTATTTGATTGTCATATATATACACTGGAAATAACTTAGTATAAATTCCAACAGGTTATGGGCCCAGTATAGGATACGACAGTTGAATGTTTTACAGCTTTGAGGCTCGTTGAAGTGTTCAATAAAAAAAAAAATAAACAAAAAGTGAAAAGTAAACTGATATCCATGGTTAAAAGGCAAATCGAAAATTACTGATTAAAAAGTACGCTATTAAAATACATAAACTAAACAATAAAACAAAAGCGGCAAACCAAAGAAGGAGCCGTTAAAAGGAAGCAGAAACGAATAGTGTGTGTGTGTGTATGTATGCGTGATTCCAGGCACAGTCGTCAGAAAGTACAGTAGGCGACAAAGTGCGTGTGGGATAAATTGTGAAAAGATAACTGGCGCCTGCTGGTGTGTATGTGTGTGTAGAAGAGGCAATTAATAGAAAAGAGCGCGAAATAAAATGGATAAAGCAAAACGAAATATAAAGCCGTTTGACGGTGAAAAATATTCAGTGTGGAAGTTTCGTATCAGGGATCTTTTAGAAGAGAACGATTTAATAAAAGTTATCGATAGTGTACCAGAAGAAATAACAAGTGAATGGAAAAAGGCAGAGAGGAATGCAAAAAGCATTATTATCGAATATTTAAATGATTCGCTGCTTGGATTTGCAAGCAATGAAAATTCTGCAAGGAAAATTTTTGAAAAATTAGATGCAGTTTATGAGCGCAAGAGCTTAGCATTGCAACTCTCTATACGTAAGCAGTTGTTAGCATTAAAACTTAAAGGTGATACACCACTAGTGAATCATTTTAATTTATTTGATGATTTAATGACAGAACTAGTAGCTGCAGGAGGCAAATTAGATGAAATGGACCAAGTGGCTCATTTATTTTTAACTCTTCCCACCAATTATGACGGAGTGATAACAGCAATTGAAACTTTAACAGAAAGCAACTTAACGTTGGCCTTTGTTAAAACACGTCTTCTTGATCAAGAAATAAAGCTGAAATCTATCAGTAAGGACACGAGTGTTAAAGTATTGCAGGCTGTTCGTCATAAGGATCAGAAAGAAAATAAAATGAAAACTAGTTTCAAGAACAACAAAAAGGGTTTTAATAATAAAACTAAACCAAAGCCAAGATGTTTTCACTGTGGTAAATTGGGACATTTGAAAAAGGATTGCTACAGTTTTAAAAGAATTGCAGGTAGTCAAAATACAGATAAAGATACAAATAAACAGGCACAAGTAGCAATAACATCACAGTCAGGATCTGGTTTTGCATTCATGATGATGCAGAAGATTGGCAAATTACATGAGGGAGATATTTCGTTTATCTTAGACTCGGGTGCATCAGATCACATTATTAAAGATAAAGATTTGTTTGCTGACTATATCGATCTGAGTATGCCTGTAGAGATTTCTGTAGCCAAGCGTGGCGAATGTATCCAAGCTACATCTCAAGGAATAGTACGACTCCGCAGCCATGACAATGAAATCACGCTGGAAGATGTATTATTCAGCCAAGACATATCTTATAATCTTTTATCAGTCAGAAAGATGCAAGATGCCGGGATGACTATTGAGTTTAATCCAAATGGTGTAAAGGTCACCAAAAATGGCAAGTTGGTTCTTAAGGGCCAAAGTGAGTATAATGTAACAATTGTTAAATTCGAAATGAACCATAAAGCGTATATTTCAAACAATTTAAGTAGTGCAGAGTATAATTTGTGGCATGCAAGATTAGGACATATAAGTATTGGCAAGCTTTTAGATATAAAATGCAACCATTTGTTTGAGGATACACATTTATTAAAGAATGTAGAATCAAGTAATGAGCTATGTGAGGCCTGCATAAATGGAAAGCAATGCAGACTCAAATTTGAAAAATTCAAGAATAAAGAACACATTAAGCGACCCTTATTCGTAGTTCATTCGGACGTTTGCGGTCCAATAACACCTTCTACAATTGACAATAAGAATTACTATGTTATTTTCATTGATCAATTTACACATTACTGTGTAACTTATTTAATAACCTATAAGTCTGATGTATTTTCTGTGTTTAAAGACTTTATTGCAAAGGGCGAAGCCCATTTCAACTTAAAAGTCGTCAATCTATATATAGATAATGGTAGAGAATATCTATCTAATGAAATGCGCGAATATTGCGTAGAAAAAGGCATCAGCTATCATTTGACGGTTCCTCACACTCCACAATTGAATGGTGTATCTGAACGCATGATTCGAACGATAACTGAAAAGGCTCGTTCTATGATTAGTGGGGCTAAGCTAAGTAAAAGCTTTTGGGGTGAGGCTGTTTTAACAGCTACCCATTTAATTAACAGATGCCCAAGTAATGCGTTACAGAACAAAAAGAAAACACCATATGAAATGTGGCATAACAGAAAGCCAACATTGAAATATCTTAAGATATTCGGTTCGACAGTATATGTATTGAACAAAGTTAGAAAACGAAAGTTCGATGAAAAGTCAACAAAGTGCATACTTGTTGGGTATGAACCAAATGGTTTCAAATTGTGGAATGTGGAATCGAGGAAATTTATGACAGCTAGGGATGTTGTGGTGGATGAAACCAACATGTTAAATTCTAGGACTGTGGATTGTGTTGAGCAATCGGTAGACTCTGAGTTCCAGCTTGATAGAGTGGAACAGGTTGAAGACTCTTGTCCACATGATGAACAAGAAGTTGATTTTCACTCCATGGGAGCAGAAAATGAGAAACAAAGTTTTCCATTGGAAAACAGTGAGTCTGGTAATGAAAAATCTGATAGTTTAAAATCAGATATACAGCCTAGTGAAAAATCCACAAATCCTAAGAATGCCGATCCAGTTGTCAACACTGGTGATGAATCAAATCATTCAGATGATAAAATAGACACTGGTGATGAATCAAATCATTCAGATAATAAAATAGACAATGAAGACATCAGACGAAGTGAAAGGTTAAAAGATAGACCAAAAATATCTTATAGGTTGTTAGAGAAATGTTTGTTTAATGCTCATACATGCTTCAATGATATTCCAACTAGCTTTGAAGAAATTAAACATAGAGATGATAAATCTTATTGGGAAGATGCAATTCAGGATGAATTAGAGTCTCACCTTCAAAATGAGACATGGTCATTAGTTAAAATGCCAGAAGACAAGAACATAGTTGACTGCAAGTGGGTGTTTACAATTAAACAGGATGAACACGGAAATCTTGTTAAATACAAAGCAAGACTTGTTGCTCGGGGTTTCACACAACAATATCTGACAGATTATGATGAAACATTTGCACCAGTTGCAAGAATCTCTAGTTTTCGCTTTATTCTTGCCCTCTCCAACCAATATGGCTTAAAGGTACATCATATGGATGTAAAAACAGCATTTTTGAATGGAATCCTAAAGGAAGAGATTTATATGACAGTTCCACAAGGGTTAGTTGTTGGCAGAAATACAGTCTGCAAATTAAATAAATCTATCTATGGCCTTAAACAAGCAGCCAGATGCTGGTTTGAAGTTTTTGAGGAGGTGCTTAAATCAATTGGTTTCATAACTCTAGGCGTTGACCGTTGCATGTACATAATTGATAAAGGAAACATTTTAAGCAATATATATGTATTGTTATATGTAGATGATTTGGTGATTGCCACTGAAAGCCTTGAAACAATGACTAGATTTAAAACATACTTGATGAGCAAATTCAAAATGACTGACTTGTTAGACATTCGATATTTTATTGGAATAAAGATTGATAGAAACGGGGACAAGTTATGCCTAAGCCAGTCAGCATATATTAATACTGTTTTGAGAAAATTCAATATGGAGAATTGCAATCCAGTTAGTACAGCACTTCCAAGTAAGCTTGATTATAAAGCTTTAGAATCAAATGAATCGTATGAAGCACCATGTCGAAGTTTAATTGGATGCTTGATGTACATAATGTTATGTACAAGACCGGACTTAAGTACATCCATAAGTATTTTAAGCCGGTACACAAACAATAACAATAAAGAACTGTGGCAATGCCTTAAAAGAGTTCTTAGGTATCTTAAAGGTACTATTGATTTAAAATTAACATATGAAAAGAATGTTAATTATGAGAATATTGTTATTGGTTATGTTGATTCTGATTGGGCAGGAAGTGAGACTGATAGAAGAAGTACTACTGGATACTTGTTTAAAATGTTTGAGTCATGTTTAATATGTTGGAGTAGCATGAAGCAAAAATCAGTTGCAGCTTCGTCCACTGAAGCAGAATATATGGCACTATTTGAAAGTGTCAGAGAAGCATTATGGCTCAGATCGTTACTTGAAAGTATAAAGATAAAGATAAATAAACCAATTATAATTTTTGAAGACAATCAGGGTTGTATTTGTATAGCCAATAATCCTACATGCCACAAGAGAACTAAGCACATTGATATAAAATACCATTTTACTCGAGAAAATATTGAAAAGAAACTAATTACTTTAAAGTATATTCCAACAGATATGCAATTGGCGGACATCTTGACTAAGCCACTACCAGCAGCGCGATTCCTGAATTTAAGAAGCCAATTGGGACTGCTTGAATAACTAAAATAAATAATATTCCAGTTTTTTTTTTAATTTCCAGAAATTGAATCTCATTAATGTATTGAATCAAATTTAATTTAATTTGTACTACTATGAAACTTGAAAATTTATAATTATGTTATTAATTGAATGTAAAACTCAACTACTAATTTACGATTGGTCTGATTAGGTTTTTATGGGTTTTCCCTAATCCAATGCAGTGAATGCTGGACCATGATAATTGTATTTCCCATAGATGCACCAACTCGCCAATTAAGAAACATTGTAATTCTAAAATCTTACTACTTGATTAACGTAACTTTTGAGGAGGTGTATTAAACATAGCCATATATGTATGTATGCGTGTGTTAGGTGGAATGCCAAAAGTTCTTCTTCATATATGGGCAATAGCAAAAGTCCCATTAATCAGCAAAGGGCAAAAGAAGACGACTGGTCTGCCCGGAGAGAGAGAGAGAGAGAGAGAAGCAGCTTTGCATTTATGCATGCACTTTTCTATTATTCATTCTTGTAGTAGACGGCGAGTTGTGCACAACGAAAAGAGAAAATTAAAAGTGATATTAAAATTGAAACAAGAGCGAAGTTGGTTATTATTTGATTGTCATATATATACGCAGGTAACCACTGGAAATAACTTAGTATAAATTCCAACACATAGAATTAACAGCGAACTACATCAAAGGAGCGAATGAACTAGGAGTTAGTGAGCTAGTGAGCGAGCGGAGTAAAATAAGCAGAGTAGGAGATGATAATTGAGTGCGTGCAGACGCGTGTGATCGCAAAGAAATAAGTCGAAAACAAGTGAACGAAACAATTAAAATGAATGTTAAAATATAAACTAAATTTGATTTGTGCGAACAATATTTAATAAACGTTATCTACATTACTTTCTATGCATATAATAATGACCAAGAGTGTTTTATTTAAAACGAACAAAGCAACCCGACTCCTATAGATTGGATATATATTTTGGATTTTTCCACGCCTCCACCCGCCTTCGTAAATTGATTACAGCCGCAATATAAGCTCTACAGCAACAGTTTTATATATACGTTATTTATATTTTTATTTATACCATCTTGCGGACGTTTCGTTGAAATTTCAGTAAGATTGGACTATGGAAGATATTAAGGAAATAGTAGTGCCATGTGACCACGTGTTTTTGGCTGATTTATTATGTTAGATATGCAAGATACAGGTTTATCTCCGGCGGCAGGCACTTTTTTTCAATTATATGTACGGAAATTATTTGCATTGATCATCCTTGATGTACTTGCATAAATACATATTGTGTGCATTAACTAGTATATATTCAAATATTTATGTGTGTATCTACATATAAACATACACACTAGCAACTTAATCGCTTGCGCTACGGCCACGGTACGTTCCTTCTTAATTTAAAAGTACGAGATTTGTCAACTTTTGTTTCAAAAAAATTATCTGATTTCATTACATCAAATAGTATTAAGTTTTTCGACCGGTTGAATGAATCGAAATTTTTTTTAGATCCATCGAAGTGGCATGATGACGAGACTTTAAAAATGCTGTTGAGATTGTACGAAAATTAAAAGTTGTTAATGATATTGCTGAGCGTGGCGTAAAACAAATGCAATATTATAAAAAGAAATTAACAACTAAAGAGCTCAAAAATTATTACAAGTTGTCAAAGAGTATATGGTGAGAAAAGAGTATATGGTGAGAAATGGGTTGTGGAAAAAGTTGTACTGTGGAGCTACGTAAAGTAATTTACAAACTGAGGCAATCAGGTAAAAAACCAGGTGAAATAGCGAAAATCATGGAATGCTCCCGAAAGAAGGTATACAATGCACTTGCATTGGTCGGGTCGAGGAGAATCCCATATTATTCGCAAAAAACAAGTGGGTAAGGCTACAGTTGGGCACGCCAGACAGTAAGATACCCTTCTCCCAATTTTTAACATCCATACCAAACATGTAAACACACTCATACAGAGAATTCTGCACAACGTATTCCAATAAACATGGCTTACTCGCTCCCACACACACACGCACACGCACGTTGAGAGTAAATCAACCAACGCGACGTCGACGTCAACTGCTCAAAGTAGCGCGCAAGCTGCTGCTCGTACCGAACATTTGTACTGAGAACATTGACTTGAATAACTTTTGTGTTATTGGTCCGATCGGATTGTTATTTGAAGGATATGTTTATATTGCATTCAGCTTTATACATACCAATGCAGAACTTTATAAGTTTAATACTTTGCTATACTTTGGCATCAAACATTTGATATAAATTTGATCTGCCTATGATATATAGGAACCTCCATACTAAATTGGGTGTCTCTAGCTTTTATAATACTTGAGATCTGTTGTCTTATACAGACGGACACACATTTGGACATGGCTCAATCGACTCGGCTAGTGATCCTGAGCATGAATATATATAATTTATGGGGTCTGCCACGCCTGTTACATACATTTGCACAAAGTTAGTATACCCTTTTTTGACCATTTTCAATGGTCGAAGAGTAATAAGATTCGGAAGCAAAAGCCACGAAAATCCGATCTTGGACAGGGCAATAGTTCTAAAATGCAGAGGTGACCCTTTTAAGTCTGCTTGCAAAATGTTGGATGTTGATTATGGCGTGAACTTGTCCAGGACACTTGTAGGAAGAAGATTAAATGAAGCCTCGCTCTTTGGACGCTATAGCAGACGAAAACAACTGCTTTCAAAGAAAAACATTGCAAAACGCTTGCACTTTGCTAAGACCAACAAAGGCAAAGATCCGTTATTTAAGAGGAACGTGTTGTGGAGCGACGAAACAAAAATAGAAAGGATGGTACCCGATGGAAAAACATTTGTGCGTAGTCAAAAAGGTCAAGCTCTTAATCCAAAGTACACAATCCAGTCCATAAAGCATGGAGGAGGCAGAATACTTTGTTGGGGAGCATTTTCCTGACATGGTGTGAGTCCGATCTTCCGAATAAAGCGAAAAATGAATGGATTTCAATATTCAGATACATTAAAAAACACAATGGAACCATATGCATTTGAAACCATGATAACGACCCAAAGCATTCCTTAAAAATTGTGAAGAAGTGGTGGCAGGAGGAGAAAATAAAGGTTTTGGATTGGCAAGCACAAAGTCCAGACATGAACCCAATCGAAAACCTTTGGAATGATGAAAAAGTGGCCATTTAAAAAAAAAAAAATTTTAATTTTGATGATTTGTAGGAGGGGGTTCAAGAAGTCAAGAATTCTATCCCCAAGGAGCGGTGCCAAAAGCTACACAGAAATAATGGTTACAGTACCAAGTACTAATGCCAAGAACAAATTACTAATTCGAAATAATAATAGTTTTAATTTTACAACCATTTTTAAATGAATCTGTGCCAATTATAATTAGTCCTATATTTATTAATCATTTTTTATTTATTTATTAACGAAACTCCTGAAGTGAGTTTTCGAATAAGAGGTTCTCGAGAGTCCCCGAGTTGCTTTAGTCGACTTCCAAAAAAAGTTAAATTTGCAACAAAATCTGGACAACAAAAATCAAGGCGTACATTTTTAAGTTGCCGTTTTGACCCTTTGCTGTGGAAGTGAAGTATTTATATAGGCTTATCCGTTCTCCTTTAGACAATCGGATTTCTAAACACCAAGAAGTTGGCTTCATGGGTAGAAAACTCAGTGCCGGCAATTAATATATGCCCAATAAAATGCAACTCATTCACAGCATTGCGCAACAGTTTAGAGATACCCCGCTGAGACATGTTTATAATTAATTATATATCTGCGGCAAGCAGCACCCCACACGACTTAAATATAGCTCATCTTTCCGCAAATCGTGATAATAATATTGAAATCCATCAGGGCCATCTAAATTAAAACGTTTTTCATCAGTAAAGACAACTGAACGCCAATCGTTTAGTCGAGTGTCAGATTGGACCACGTCATGTATTCTTTCACGAATTGAAGCCGCTTTTCCTTGCGTATTGCATCCAAAGGGGGCTTTTTCTTGATTTTTAGACGCTTTAGGTGTTCTGCATTTCTGATCGTACGCTGAACAGTTGAAAGGCTTGCTTTTACTCCAGCCAATTCCTTGATTTTAGCAGCTGATTTAGTCGAATTCGAAGCAGTTCTAACGATTTGGCGTACTGCTTGTTTAGATAGTGCCTTTTTTATACCCTTGCAAAGGGTATGTTAATTTTAGCCAGAAGTTTGCAACGCACCTTAGGAGCCATCTCCGACCCTATAAAGTATATATATTCTGAATCAGCATCACCAGAGGAGTCGAAAAATGGATGTCCGTCTGTCCGTCCATCAGTCCGTCCGTCCGTCCGTCTGTTGCAACGCAAACTAGTCTCTCAGTTTTTGAGCTATCTTCATGAAACCTGGCACACAAGCTTCTTATTGCTGTACGCTGTAAATAAGTCGGAACGACTTGTTATATTGCAACAAGATTTGGCAAATCTTATTCTTATTACGTTCTTAATGTGCTGTCAAAATTGTATCAAAATCGGACCACTATAACATATAGCTGTCATAGGAACAATCGGCTGAAATGGTATTATCTTCCAGCAACAGTACATAAAATTTTAATTCACGGTGCGAAGGTGATAGATCATGGAGTCCAACAATAAGGAAATAAAGAAGACTCGAAAAATGTCTCGCATATTGACAAATACCGATTTGATGAACACACTTTTTTTGCGTTCTGACCCCTTTATAACAGGTCAAAGAAAACCACCAAAAAAAGGTAAATCTAAATTTTGTTCAGCGATATTTGATTTGTTAGATGATATTTGTTAAGTTTTTGCATTAAAATTCGTTTCAATGTTACTTTTTTTAATGAAGCCAAGAGCCCGATACGCCTTATTGACAATGTGTGTTATATGACAATCAAATTTCAACTTATGATCAAAAAGAATTCCAATTTTCTTTTGTTTTTTTCTCTTTGCCTATTGCACGTTACTTCTTAGTTTTTGTTTTGATTTTGTTGTCATTATATGAGATCTCTCTCACAATGAAATAAAACGCGAGAGAAGAACCGTTAAGTTTTATTTTCTATGTTGCTTTAGTGTTGAACCAAAATTTTGTGAAGCTTAAAGTATTCAATTTCTTTAAATTAACATACAGTACGGGTAAAGAAACAGTATTAGCACTTGTTGAAAAATCAAAGATTGAGGCATACTTTGAATCTGAACTACCATAAAATTGCTGGAAAGACGGAAACACACAGAAAACCAATTGCCAATTTTCTTAAAAATAAGAAAAGCTATGGAAAAAATTACAAAGGCGGCAATAATCAAGTGATTTCACCAGCAGATAGAAGAGCAATATTTCGCGAAGCTTCGAATTCTCACAAATCGACCACCAAGATAAGGGAAAAAACCGGTGTGAAGGCGAGTTTATCAACGGTCCAAAGAGTAATTAAGAAAGCTAATCATTTAAAGAGACAGAAATGAAAAAAAAAAACCACCACTCAATATGCTAAGAAAAGAAATGCGCTTAAATTTTGGCCGAACGCACATGACGTGGTCTACCCTATGGAATC
The DNA here is from genome assembly GCA_018901885.1 of Zaprionus kolodkinae. Classification (NCBI taxonomy): domain Eukaryota; kingdom Metazoa; phylum Arthropoda; class Insecta; order Diptera; family Drosophilidae; genus Zaprionus; species Zaprionus kolodkinae. The sequence continues at coordinate 441,729 of JAEIFM010000508.1, forward strand.
ACGTTTTTTTTTTCAGATGAAAAAAAGTTTAATTTAGAAGAATTATTATTTCCATGACCTACGGAAAGAAGAACATCACTTGGACCGGTTGCACAGCCGTGGTGTGGGGAGCAATATCATACTACTGCAGTGGACTTTCCAGCACGATAATGCTCCAATTCACACCGCCCGATCCGTGAAGTCATGGATTCAGGAGCAAAAAGTGGATCTCATGGAGTGGCCACAATACTCACCCGACCTTAACATCATTGAAAACGTCTGGGGATGGTTGGCCAGGAAAGTGTATGAGTCAGATAGCAATATAGTACAAAGACAGAGGTAATCGAAGGTATTAAACAAAAACATTTATTAAAATATATTTCTTATTGTTGCAGTAGCCATTGTTGTTTTATTTTAAAGAGAAATGAATGTAGCACAATATAAAAAAAATTTTTTTTTTTGAGCTCTGATGGTTTTGATTTTATTGAGCATTAGCGGTGAGTGAAAAGGGGGCGCTAACCTGATGACGCGCAGGCCGCACATAGCACACGCCTCAAGCCGCGCAAGCCTCTAATAGCAAGAGCCTCAAATAGCAGAATACTCTAAAAGCAGGAGCCGCAAAAGGCAGGAACGTTTTGGCAAAAAAGCCAAGAGACGCATGCCCAAAGGCTCGGCAGGCTCGGTAGGTAGAGACAGCAGCACAAGGGTCGGGGCATACAAATTTGTTCGAAAACGTTTGGTTTTCTCTTTCTGCTAGCGCGTGCCTCGCTTATTTTGTGGAAGGGGTAACGAAACAAGTAGAAATTGAAATGCACTTCCTCGGGTTTTTTTTCTATACCTACTTATGTGACTATTAATAGAACAGAAGTAGAAGGGGTAACCCACAAACGCACTAGAAGAAAGGGAAAACCTTTTATATTTGTGAGAGAGATCTCATATAATGACAACAAAATCAAAACAAAAACTAAGAAGTTACGTGCAATAGGCAAAGAGAAAAAAAATAAAAGAAAACAAGTCGGAAAGGCTACAGTCGAGCCGCCCGACTGTGGTATACCCGCTACAACTATGCGAAAAAAGCACGTGTCAGTCTCAAATTATTTGTTCCGACTATCAAAGTTGCACGTGGTTCTTATTAGATGTTGCCCCTTTGCTTTCAGTGCTTTCCAGTCAGAACTTATCAGAGGGCTTTTAATTACAAATGTGTAAAAGAGACGCCTAATTATGCCTATATATGTACATCCCTATGCCTATACATCCAACCAGATTTGTCGTTTATGTTCTGTTGCTGCGAAATATCACTAAAGATTTTAAATGTCTTTAAATACAGTAAGAACTTCGTTACCAACGATTTTAAAAGAAGATATAGCATAATGCAAAAAAATAAGAATAAGAACAGAAAAACACAAAAAAAAATTGATCGTCGTGAGGACTTGAACCATGAATCTCCAAGAAAACTTGAACTATGAAGTCTGCAACTACAACCGCTCACGCATTCTGAATTGAGCCGGCAAAGTCGCAATGTGAGACGATTCAGCATGTCGTACAGGACAAAAATAAATTATTATTGTGTCGTGTGCGAGTAGTAGACAATACCAAGTCACTCCCCTTAAAATTCTGTTTAATTTAAATACTAAACTAAACTTAAAATATTTTAAATGCTTGGAAAAAAGCTAGTACCCCAAAAAAACCCACCTTGCATCGCGTAGGATTCGAACTCGCACCCTTTCGCTCGACGGTCGACGACCACATCCACTCAACCACTAAGTCTATTACATAAACGCCAAAAAATTGCAATTATGGTCAATGCAAATTATATTGGTACATATAATAAACATAATAAAATAGTGCTTGTCGCCGGAGTTGAACCTGGATCTTTTGTCTGTTTTGTTATGTTAGATATAACAAAACAGACAAAAACACGTGGTCACATGGCACTACTATTTTCTAAATATCTTCCATATTTATTGTCCAATCCTACCGAAATTTTCACGAAACGTCCGCAAGATGGTATTTAGAACGTATTTATAAAACTGTTGCTGTAAAGCCAATATTGCGGCTGTAATACACTTTTTTTTTCAATTTATAGGGGCGGGTGGGGGCGTGGCTAAAATCCAAAATAAACTTGATCAGCCTGCAGTAATAACACATATTGTCACCAAATTTGGAAACTCTAGCTCTTCTAATAGCTGAGATTCAGGTGTTCACACGGACGGACAGACAGACAGAAGGACGGACGGACAGACGGATATGGCTATATCGACTCGGCTGTTGATACTGATTCAGAATATATATACTTTATGGGGTCGGAGATGCCTACCGAGCCTTTGAGCATGCGTCTCTTGTCTTTTTTGCCAAAACGTTCCTGCCTTACTTGTCTTTTTTGCCAAAACGTTCCTGCCTTTTGCGTCTCTTGCTTTTAGAGTCTCCCGCTATCTGAGGCTCTTGCTATTAGAGGCTTGTGCGGCTTGAGGCGTGTGTTATGTGCGGCCTGTGCAAAATGAAGATCGAGTGGCAAGAATCTCATTCATTTTTGAGTGTTGTGTATGCATGCATGTTGCAGTTCTCTGGTACATACATTATTGCGAAATATGACTAAATATTCTAAATTTCTTTAAATATAGTAAAAACTTCGTTAACATTGATTTTAAATAAAGATAACGCATATGCAAACAAGTGGGTAAGGCTACAGTCGGGCGCCCGAAAGTAAAATACCCTTCTCCCAATTTTCTAAATCCGTTACAAACGTGTAAACACTTTCATAGTTTCAAACAGAGAATTCTGCATAAATACTTCTACTACATATAGCTTACTCGCTCGCACTCACACAGCGACGCGCGTTAAGAGTAAAGCGACACGACGCAACGTCGACGTCGGCGTCAACTGCTCAAAACAGCGCGTCGGCTGCTGCTCGTACCGAACATTTGTACTGAAAACGTTGACTTGAATAACTTCAGTGTTATTGGTCCGATCGGTCTGTAATTTGGAGAATATGTTTATATTGCATTTAGCTTTATACACACCGAAGCAGAACGTTATGGGTTTAACACTTTGCCTAATAATCGCAAATAACCGATTTGCGGGGGCGGTGGGCGTGGCATCAAGCATTTGATATAAACCTGATCTGCCGATGGTTTATAGGAACCTTCATGCCAAATTTGGTATCTCTAGCTTTTTTAATAGCTGAGATCTGTTGTCTCATACAGACGGACAGACGGACGGACGGACAGACGAACAGACAGACTGACATGTCTCAATCGACTCGGCTAGTGATCCTGAGCAAGAGTATATATACTTTATGGGGTCTGCCACGCCTCCTTATGCCTGTTACATACATTTTGCACAAAGTTAGTATACCCTTTTTTGACTATTTTCAATGGTCGAATGGTATAAAAAAAATAACAGAAAAATAAAACAAACAAGTGGGTAAGGCTACAGTCGGGCGCCCGACAGTAAGATACCCTTCTCCCAATTTTCCAAATCCGTAACAAACGTGTAACCACACTCATAATTCCAAACAGAAAATTCTGCAGAAATTCTTCTAATACATATGGTATACTCGCTCGCACTCACACAGCGACGCTCGTAAAAGCGACACGACGCAACGTCGACGTCGACGTCAACTGCTCAAAGCGGCGCGCCGGCTGCCGCTCGTAGCGAACATTTGTACTGAAAACGTTGACTTGAATAACTTCTGTGTTATTAGTCCGATCAGATTGTAATTTGGAGGATATGTTCATATTGCATTCAGCTTTATGCATACCAAAGCAGAACTTTGTAAGTTTAATACTTTGCTTAATAATCGTTAATTACCGATTTGCGGGGGAGGTGGGCGTGGCATCAAACATTTGACATAAACTTCACCTGCCCCGAAAATATAGGAACCTTCATACCAAATTTGGTGTCTCTAGCTTTTTTGATAGCTGAGATCTGTTGTCTCAAACAAACAGACGGACAGACAGACGGACATGTCTCAATCGACTCGGCTAGTGATCCTGAGTAAGAATATATATACTTTATGGGGTCTGCCACGCCTCCTCCTTATGCCTGTTACATACATTTTGCACAAAGTTAGTATACCCTTTTTTGACCATTTTCAATGGTCGAAGGGTATAAAAATTGTTTACCGACGCGAGGTCTTGAACCATGGACCTCCAAAAAACTTGGCCTATGCAGTCTGCAACTATAACAGCTCTGCCATTAGCGCATTTTGAATTTGCTCGGTAAAGTTGCATTATGAGACCATTCAGCTTGTCGTACAGGACAAAAACAAATTATTATTGTGTCTCGTGTGTGTGTGTGTGTAAGACAATACCAACTCACTCCCCTTAAAATTCTGTTTAATAATTTTAAATGCTTGAAAAAAAGCTAACATCCAAAAATATCAACCAATTATATCGGGGTTGGGTAGAATTAGAACTCGTGCCCTTCCGCTCGACAGTCAGTGACCCATCCACGCAGCCACTGCAGCTATTCGGCAACCACGATAAAATTGCAATGATGATCAGTGCAATAATTTTGGTACATATAATTGAAAAAACAAGAAAGCAAGGCTACCTTCGGCTTGCCGAAGGTTTCATACCCTTGCAGTTATACAAAATATAAAATATCTTTGGATTGCTGCTGGTTTCTGTGGTATTTATTGAAGAATTATAACAGTACATCGATTATATCAACCTCTTATAATTTCGAATACTCAGCCTCCTCACCACGGCAAGGTCGCAATCCTCGAGGAGGAATATTTACAATACCTTAAACAACATTGCACATATATTCTTTATTTACAATAATAAAATATATTAATTAACTAAATATTTAAAAATAAATTATTAAATTAGTGATTATAGCTAAGGAACACGCCGTCATGGTGACTATATGGAGTTTGATAAGTGATTGCGGCAGCACCGCTTACTGTGTTATCACAAAATATCCAATCAATTTGAGTTAAATGTTTTGTTGTTGGCACATTTTGTTGTTATTATTTAAAGTAGACTCGAGCTGATCAGTGGTTGTTGATCGGCAAATGTTCAAATCTCCTAATATTACCAATTTTGTATTATTTTCAGCTGACGTTAGCCTTTCAACATCATTTCTGATTTCATTTCGAAACCTTGTAATAGGAAAAGCTGGATTCCTATAAACAACTATGACTATTGTATGCAAGTATTTAAATGTTATGGACTGGTATATATTTCTTACATTATCAACTGTAACTGTTTCATATAAGAATGTTATGTTTTCCGATATATTTTGTTTTGCATATATCAGTATACAATTCTTAGATACAGCATTTGGTCGAATGTCTTTGTGTTGTAAAGGATCTGTTGGTCATAAAATCTAAATTTGGAAAGTTATCATTCAAAAATGCATTTGAATAACAGCTATATGATTTTTTGTTTAACAGCTACATGTAATAGTACTCAGATTTCCATAAAATTGCAACAAGAACCTTCATTAGGCCGATCGTTGATCGTTATAAGTTATAAAAGTTCGATTTGGATGTGGTAAGCCTGATAGCTATATCTTGAAATATAACGAAAATCGGTCGATAGGTTCCATAACAGCTTTACGATATATTAGTCCGATCTGGCCCGTTCCGACTTATTTAAAGTGGGCAGAAATAAAAAGCTTGTGAGCAAAGTTTTATGATGATAGCTCAATAACTAGGGGACTAATTTGCGTTGCAACAGACAGACGGACTGACTGATTGTTCCTATAACAGCTATAGAATATAAACGTCTGAGATATTTAAATGGAAACACAAAAGGCGGGTTACTGTATAACATTAAAAGGTATTGATAATGTGCGGTATTTCCAAAAACAAAACAGGTTTACATACAAAAACCCTGATTTCAGCCGATTGTTCCTATGGCAGCTATATGTTATAGTGGTCCGATTTTGATACAATTTTGACAGCACATTAAGAACGTAATAGAATAAGATTTGCCAAATCTTGTTGCAATATCTTGAAAAACAACAAAAATCGGCCGATAGCTTCTATGACAGCTATACGATATATCGGTCCGATCTAGCTCGTTCCGACTTATTTACAGCCTACAGTAATAAGAAGCTTGTGTGCCAAGTTTCATGAAGATAGCTCAAAAACTGAGAGACTAGTTTGCGTTGCAACAGACGGACGGACGGACGGACGGACGGACGGACGGACGGACGGACGGACGGACGGACGGACAGACGGACATCCATTTTCCGACTCCTCTGGTGATGCTGATTCAGAATATATATACTTTATAGTGTCGGAGATGTCTCCTAAGGTGCGTTGCAAACTTCTGGCTAAAATTAATATACCCTCTGCAAGGGTATAAAAAGCTTGCCGCCGGAGTTGAGCCTGGATCTTGCATATCTAACGTAATAAAACAGACAAAAAGACGTGGTCACATGGCACTACTATTTCCTTAATATCTTCCACATTTATAGTCCAATCTTACTGAAATTTTCACGAAACGTCCGCAAGATAGTATTTATAACGTATTTATAAAACTGTTGCTGTAAAGTTAATATTGCGGCTGTAATACACTTTTTTTTTCAATTTATAGGGGCGGGTGGGGGCGTGGCTAAAATCCAAAATAAACTTGATCAGCCTGCAGTAATAACACATGTTGTCACCCAATTTGGGAACTCTAACTCTTATAATAGCTGAGATCCAGGTGTTCACACGGACGGACAGACAGACAGACGGATAGACGGACATGGCTATATCGACTCGGCTGTTGATACTGATTCAGAATATATATACTTTATGGGGTCGGAGATGTCTCCTTCTGCCTGTTACATACATTTTCGGTTCGAACAAAGTTATAATACCCTTCTACTCTATGAGTAGCGGGTATAAAAATAATTAGTTTTATATTTCATTTTATGTTAAGAAAGAATTAAAATATTATTTTAATTATTTAATTTAATTATTTTATTATTAATATATTAATAACATTTCTGTTAGTGTCTGTCATTAAAGTTAATTTTTAAAAACAATTCTTAATTTTTTGACATACCCGTGTTTCTTACTTATTTGGAACCAATTCTTTTAAAATATCATTTACTGCCTCTTGCATCCAGATTGGCGAAATATACATTTTTTTAAACCTTGGATTAAGAAAGGAGGACTTAACTAATATTTTATTTGCTTCAAGTGGCTTGAATCTTATCTCCATTAGTTTTCGAAGCGACTCTTTGGTTACGATCCCCACACCAGAAATTACTTTTTATACCTTTGCAGAGGGTATATTAATTTTAGCCAGAAGCTTGCAACGCACCTTAGGAAACATATCTGACCTTATAAAGTATATATATTCTGAATAAGCATCAACAGAGGAGTCGAAAAATCGATGTCCGTCTGTCTGTCTGTTGCAACTTGCAACGCAAACTAGTCTCTCAGTTTTTGAGCTAACTTCATGAAACTTGGCACACAAGCTTCTTATTGCTGTACGCTGTAAATAAGTCGTATAGCTGTCATAGAAGCTATCGGCCAGATTTGGCAAATCTTATTCTTATTACGTTCTTAATGTATTGTCAAAATTGTATCAAAATCGGACCACTATAACATATAGCTGCCATAGGAACAATCGGCTGTAATGAGGGTTTTTGTATGCAAACAGAAACCAGCAGCAATCCAAATGTATTTTATATTTAATATAACTGCAAGGGTATAAAACCTTCGGCAAGCCAAAGGTAGCCTTGCTTTCTTGTTGGATATCCGGGAAGCGTTTAATCGAGTATAGGATTCCAAATCCTACTTAAAATTAAACAGACTCATTCATTTTCTCTTTCGTTTTTTATATATTTATCTCAACCCCCGGTGAAGTAAGGGGGGGGGGTGTGACGACGTATGAAACGCGTCACAATAGTTATTTAGTTAAGTTTAAATGAAATAAAATACCTTTAAGTTTATAATACCCCATGGGTTTGCATGTAATGGGTAGCAAGCAAAGGCAAAGACATAGACAAGGCATAAGCAAAGACATAGACAAGGCATAGGCAAAGCCATAGACAAAGCATAGGCGAGACATAGGCAGGGGCATAGGCATGTGCAAGCCCGCGGGGTGCAGACTACACGCAAACGCCCGTTGGTCGGCGCCCATGCACACAAGTAACGGCGTCGCGACAAATTTTGCGACGCATGTGTAACGGCGCCCGACAAATTCCAGAAGCAGACCGAAGCGAGCAAAAGCAGACGAGCAGAGCAAAGCGAGCAGAGCGAAGGGAGCAGAGCGAAGCGAGCAGAGCGAAGCGAGCAGAGCGAGGCGAGCAGAGCGAAGCGAGCAGAGCGAGGCGAGCAAAGCGAGGCGAGCAGAAGCATGCAAGCAGCACGAAGCCGACGCAGCAGAAACGCTCGAACGGATCGATGCAGGCGACAAGTCGCAAGCCGAACTAGGCAAAGCTACAAGTCGCGTGCCGATCTAGGCATGCAGGGCGCCAGGCTAGGCAAAACGGCAAGTTCGCAAGCAAAGCGACACGAGCCGAAGCATGATCAGGCAGCGACCGCGGACAGCGCCGGGCAGCAGCGGACGGAAAGCGTCGAAATCGAGGCTGCAAAATTAGGCCACGACACAGAAGTGCCAGGCGACTGGACGAGGCCAGTCAGAACCTCTCTTAAGCAAAAAAAAGTAAAAGAAAATAAAGTGACCAAAGTTAAAAAAAAGTGAAAAGGACCTGAAAAAGTTAAAACAAGGAAGCAAGGATACAAATAAAGGACAATGGACAGGGACCCTGTAGAAGAAGAAACGAGGTAAGCAGTGCAAAGAAACAAAAGAAGAAAGCAAAGTAAAAAGAAGCAACGTATGGTTCGAAGTAGGTAGGGACACAGAGCGGCAGGGACAGTTAAGTGAATATTTTGTAATAGAATAAGGAAACGAAACTTGTGAAGAAAAGGAAATAAACAATCAATAATGCATAGGCGTTTTAACTAGAACTCGCGTTCAATATTTTTGGAAACTTTCCTTCGTAAACGTGTTCGCAGGAAATTTCGCGTGTGCGCCCGTATGTGTCTGTTTGCTGTGAGTGATCGCTAGTTGACAAGCGAATACGGGAACTTGTGTTCAGAGACGAGTTGCGGTGTGGTGCAATACACCACCGAGGCGACTTGTGGGAGCACAGGCGAAGGTATTTGCGGTCACGGGCGTTCCGTAACGGCGGAAACGACCAATCGTGGGCGAGAGTGGACGTTAGTTGACAAGCGGGTACAAGAGCGTGTTCTAACGGGCTGCGGGCTGGTGCAATTCACCACCGAGCGACCTGTGGGAACATAAGCGAAAGTACCTGCGGTCACGGACGTTCCGTACGATGAACGGTCAGTCGCAGGTCGTGTCGTGAGTGAACGATAGTTGACGCGGGGTACAGGAGCGTGCGTTCACAAATGTGGCGTGGTGCAATACACCACCGAGCGATTTGTGAGAGTGCAGGCGGCAGTACCCGTAGTCACGAGCGTTCCCCCACGGCCTGCAGCCGACCAGATGCACAGCGAAAACGCGGCCAAAGTGTCAGGTACGGTGAAAACACTCTTCTGCGTCGTTCACGAGTACACGTGGAAGACACGGGCCACGTGTACGCGTAAAAAGGGCGTGTTCGGTGTGTCCGACATTTGTCTCAGCTTTTCTAATCTGCCAGTGACCCCCTCTCTCTCTCTTTCTAAACGTCTTAGTGGTCCTAGTCATTTATAAATTTTGCTGTAAAGACCCTGGCTAGACTGAGAGTTGTACCCTAGCCCGAGAAAACATCTTTACAACAGCTATACGATATATCGGTCCGATCTGGCTCGTTCCGACTTATTTACAGCCTACAGCAATAAGAAGCTTGTGTGCCAAGTTTCATGAAGTTTAGCCAAGTTCAGCTCAAAAACTGAGAGACTAGTTTGCGTTGCAACAGACGGACGGACGGACGGACATCCATTTTTCGACTCCTCTGGTGATACTGATTCAGAGTATATATACTTTATTGTTTGTTTTTCAAGATATTGCAACATGATTTGGCAAATCTTATTTTTATACCCTTCGACCATGTAAAATGTTCAAAAAAGGGTATACTAACTTTGTGCAAAATGTATGTAACAGGCATAAGGAGGCGTGGCAGACCCCATAAAGTATATATATTCTTGCTCAGGATCACTAGCCGAGTCGATTGAGACATGTCCGTCTGTCTGTCCGTCTGTATGAGACAACAGATCTCAGCTATTAAAAAAGCTATAGATACCAAATTTGGTATGAAGGTTCCTATAAATCATAGGCAGATAAAGTTTATGTCAAATGTTTGATGCCACGCCCACCTCCCCCGCAAATCGGTTATTTGCGATTATTACGCAAAGTATTAAACTTATAAAGTTCTGCTTCGGTATGTATAAAGCTAAATGCAATATGAATATATCCTCCAAATTACAATCCGATCGGACCAATAACACAGAAGTTATTTAAGTCAACGTTTTCAGTACAAATATTCGGTACGGGCAGCAGCCGACGCGCTGCTTTGAGCAGTTGACGCCGACGTTGCGTCGTGTCGCTTTACTCTTCACGCGCGTCGCTGTGTGAGTGCGAGCGAGTAAGCTATATGTACTAGAAGTATTTGTGCAGAATTCTCTGTTTGAAATTATGAGTGTGGTTACACGTTTGTAACGGATTTTAAAATTGGGAGAAGGGTATCATACTGTCGGGCGCCCGACAGTAGCCTTACCCACTTGTTATAACTTATTATTCTTAAAATCGGACCACTATAACATATAGCTGCCATAGGAACAATCGGCTGAAATCAGGGTTTTTGTATGCAAACCAGTAGAAACCAGCAGCAATCCAAATGTATTTTATATTTAGTATAACTGCAAGGGCATAATTTTTCATTATTATTAACAAAAGGGCTTCTGTAAGTCTTTTGCTTTTTGTCCATTTTCTAAAACTAAAGAGAAGCCAATAAGATCGCACTACACATTCAAAGATACTTACCTTTAAATGCCTCACAACTCTTAAATGCAGCGCTTATTGTTGTAGTTGGACGTTCTTCAGCGTTGTTCGAATTCTAATTATTAATTATAATAAGTGGGTAAGGCTAAAGTCGGGCGCCCGACGCTGCTGTGTGTGTATGTAACGAATTTTGGCACGCGCCTAAAATGCACATATTTTAATTTTTATGGTTTATATAAATATATATATACTGAAAATCCATGGCCTCTTACAGTCACCGCGTGACTGTAGCCTTTCCGACTAATTTCTTGTGGAAAGAAAGTTTTAAATTAAATGTTTTCAAAAAGTCCCTTTCTAACAATTCTGGAAAAGGGATACACTCGTCCGGAACAACGTAAAGCAATACTTCATTTGTAATGTTTTCAAAAGTTATCTTAACAATTAATTTTCCAAAGGTGCAAAGCCGAAAATTTCCCAGTCCCACAAATGGTGTATCATAAAGCGAATCGCCTGTTTAACTTCACGGTATGGTGGAATGTCGAATTAAACTAATGACGCTACCAGTATCAAGTAGACAAGAAAACATATCACTATGTGAGAGGGCCTCAATGTCAAATGTGATTCGAGGAGTATCCTTAATAAGAGCTATCATCTGCTTGGGAGCGCTTATGCTACAGTTTTTGATGGTGTGATCTAACGAGCCGCATTTAAAGCATGACCCTATAGCTCGCTTAGGCTGCACACAATCCTTTGCCATGTGTCCAAATCCAGAACAATTAAAGCATCTAACTGAAGTCGGTGTATTTGGTTCCTTTGGTGTGGCGATTTAATTGCGTAAACGCTTATTACGCCTTTCGGAGTAACGGAAAGATAATTTCCTCAGGTCCTCTATGGTAGAAGCAGAATATAACACAGCTACGTCGGAGGTGAAATCCTGCAGTCCAATATCCTGCATTTGAAAGATGTAGGCCAGGAATGACATCTTGCTGCTGAACACAGTCGATTTGAGTAGTGTGACAACCTCGACTACCGAATGCGAACGGCCAAATGTTTGAAGAAAGCATTATCTGAACTCGCTGTAGGACGTGGACTGATCCACACGAAGAAACCAACCGGCATCTGATCCTGGTTTCATAAGTCGACATCTACTGCGTGCTCGCCGCTAAATGGAAAGATGGCGGTCATAACGTCATTCACTTTGGCACGATTTCTGCTTGAAGTCCCGCGTAGATTTTCTAGAATCTTCTTCTGTAACAGTTCAATTTCAGCTTCTACAATTGCTTGTTTTGCTTGGATTTCATTTAACTTGTCAATTTCGTCAGAAATTTGCAGAGCCTGTACAGCTGCTATGGGCTGTTCGCCTGATTCGGAAATTTGTTTGTCTGTGTCTGCCGCTTTTATAGCAGTTTTCATACTGTCAAATGGTGCTCCATGGTCCTTAGCAAATTTTGCCAATTGGCGGATGTTCGCCTCTCTGTCGAATGGAATTTCGTTGATCAGGAGTCATGTTATTATTTGTTCTCTTTCCATGATTAAATTTAACGGAACTTTACAAAATTTGAGCGACCCGCCGGCGTCAGTGCAGAAACTAGTTGACAATTGTCAATTTGCAACAATATTCACAGTTTAATTTTTTGTTGAGACGGAAAGAATTTTTTGTTTGTTTGGCGTTTGTTGAGCCCACTTCTAAAGTTGTGGATAATAATCTCTCTTATGATTTATTTTTCTATTACGCTCTTGTTTTAGGTTTTTATACAATGTGCTGTCTTTTTAATCTCTCAACCGATAGTGACGCTCTGCCCTCTCGTGTTCCACAACACTATCGAATCGATGCGATAGTGACGCTCTCTCAATCCTGTGTTATACAACACTATCCCATCAATAGGGTTTCCGAAAACTTAATTACGATAGTATATCGACAAGGTCACACTTGATAACATAAGGCTTAGCAGTAGAGTATAACTTAACACTATTTACAAGTTTTTTTTTTGTTTTTTTGCACATTTATAAAATTTAATTTCGTTTATCAAATTTCAACAAACAATCGTATTAAATAAACGTGTCTTTCTTGTGCTCATTCAATCAGTAATAGTGTTATTGTTTTACAAATACATTTTAGGATGAAGGACTCCTATGCAAACGGCCAGGGTTGGATTTTCCTCGGCCAAAAGAGAATTTAGCTATTTTAAATTTTTATGTGTTGCTGAAATTTGTATTTGTTTACATTTATATTTATATTGAATTATTTTCGATTCATTTATTTATTTTTATACCCTTCGACCATTAAAAATGGTCAAAAAAGGGTATACTAACTTTGTGCAAAATGTATGTAACAGGCATAAGGAGGCGTGGCAGACCCCATAAAGTATATATATTCTTGCTCAGGATCACTAGCCGAGTCGATTGAGACATGTCCGTCTGTCCGTCGCTATGAGACAACAGATCTCAGCTATTAACAAGAAAGCAAGGCTACCTTCGGCTTGCCGAAGGTTTCATACCCTTGCAGTTATACAAAATATAAAATATCTTTGGATTGCTGCTGGTTTCTGTGGTATTTGTTGAAGAATTATAACAGTACATCGATTATATCAACCTCTTATAATTTCGAATACTCAGCCTCCTCACCACGGCAAGGTCGCAATCCTCGAGGAGGAATATTTACAATACCTTAAACAACATTGCACATATATTCTTTATTTACAATAATTAAATAAATTAATTAACTAAATATTTAAAAATAAATTATTAAATTAGTGATTATAGCTAAGGAACACGCCGTCATGGTGACTATATGGAGTTTGATAAGTGATTGCGGCAGCACCGCTTACTGTGTTATCACAAAATATCCAATCAATTTGAGTTAAATGTTTTGTTGTTGGCACATTTTGTTGTTATTATTTAAAGTAGACTCGAGCTGATCAGTGGTTGTTGATCGGCAAATGTTAAAATCTTCTAATATTACCAATTTTGTATTATTGTTGACGTTAGCCTTTCAACATCATTTCTGATTTCATTTCGAAACCTTGTAATAGGAAAAGCTGGATTCCTATAAACAACTATGAATATTGTATGCAAGTATTTAAATGTTATGGACTGGTATATATTTCTTACATTATCAACTGTAACTGTTTCATATAATAATGTTATGTTTTCCGATATATTTTGTTTTGCATATATCAGTATACCATTCTTAGAAACAGCATTTGGTCGAATGTCTTTGTGTTGTTAAGGATCTGTTGGTCATAAAATCTAAATTTGGAAAGTTCTCATTCAAAAATGCGTTTGAATAACAGCTATATGATTTGTTGTTTAACAGCTACATGTAATAGTACTCAGATTTCCATAAAATTGCAACAAGAACCTTCATTAGGCCGATCGTTGATCGTTATAAGTTATAAAAGATGTGGTAAGCCTGATAGCTATATCTTGAAGTATAACGAAAATCGGCCGATAGGCTCCATAACAGCTATACGATATATCAGTCCGATCTGGCCCGTTCCGACTTATTTAAAGAGGGCAGAAATAAAAAGCTTGTGAGCAAAGTTTCATGATGATAGCTCAATAACTGGGGGACTAATTTGCGTTGCAACAGACAGACGGACTGACTGATTGTTCCTATAACAGCTATATAATATAAATTATTAAAATGGAAAACCAAAGGGCGGGTTACTGTATAACATTAAAAGGTATTGATTAATGTGCGGTATTTCCAAAAACAAAACAGGTTTGCATACAAAAACCCTGATTTCAGCCGATTGTTCCTATGGCAGCTATATGTTATAGTGGTCCGATTTTAATACAATTTTGACAGCACATTAGGAACGTAATAAGAATAAGATTTGCCAAATTTTGTTGCAATATCTTGAAAAACAACAAAAATCGGCCGATAGCTTCTATGACAGCTATACGATATATCGGTCCGATCTGGCTCGTTCTGACTTATTTACAGCCTACAATAAGAAGCTTGTGTGCCAAGTTTTATGAAGATAGCTCAAAAACTGAGAGACTAGTTTGCGTTGCAACAGACGGAGACGGACGGACAGACGGACATCCATTTTTCGACTCCTCTGGTGATGCTGATTCAGATGTCTCCTAAGGTGCGTTGCAAACTTCTGGCTAAAATTAATATACCCTCTGCAAGGGTATACAAAGCAGCAAAGTCAGCAAGGGATAAGCTCTTTAGAGCGTCTGTGCGCTGAACATAGTGATCTAGGAGGCCTAAGTGGAAAACATCCCTAGAGTCTTCGGGCAGACTTTCAAGTTGCTGTCTAGATCTCAGCATTCTGACCCGCTTTTCTGCTACATGTGTATTGATGTATACACTGGCACTACTGCTGGCGGCCTCCTGAGCGGCTATCTCAGTGCCAGATATGAACTTGTTTACTAAATGTTGCAACTTTTGTTTTATAGTTACATTATTGTTCCTACACTCATTAATTGCCCCACGCATTACTTGGGAATTGTTAATTTAATTACCGACGTAACTGCAGCAAATATAGGGGTCCAAAATAAACTGAATATCTATATTTGCTTGCTGCATTAAAATGAGGCGAATATTGTAAGCGTTAAGCTTGATTGCTGAAAAAGATCGCTTCAAAAAGACTATTGGTTTCTTTATACTTGATCTTATAGTATTAATATAGAACTCATAGGAAAGGTAAAGTTGATCGTGGGACAAAAATGTTTCAAAATCTACAGCTTCACGATAAAAGGGGAAGCCGACGAGACTCTGAATTTTTTTGAAATTCCTATGATGCCCTTTCAAATTTGGAGCATTTTTCCCTAAGGGGAAAAGGATTTCGGTTTGAGGCATGAGAGGGTATGGTATATCGAATCTACAGACAGTTTTTGACCTTATCTCTCGCCTGCGAGAGTTGCCGTGACTATCAGGGCAACTAGTATCAGTTGTGATAAACTATCAATAAAGGACTTGACAGGCTCAAATGTGGACTCGTCTTGAGTATTGAGCTTTGGGGAATCTTTCAGCCAAAAGATGCCATGGATGTGCGGGGAGCTTTCTGTTTAAACTCCACTCGCCAATAAAACTTAATGACCCTATGACAACCGAAGACACCGCCATCCTTCTTCGTTAGTTTTCAGACCTGGCGATATTTAAAATCAAAATATCTGGCGCAGGTCACTGGGTAAGCTCTAATGAGACGAGCTTTCTCATTAAAAATCATCATTTTTGATCTTTGCAACCATTCATGGACTCTACAGGACTTATGCGAGTTGCATTACCACATTCAATTTCTTCAAGCTGGTCCGCAATGCCTACTTGCAAACATAAGGCAACGCTACTGGCCCATAGGAGGAATCAAAGCTGTCTCTAGTATTGTCAACAAAAGCATTCGTTGCTTTCGCGCTCGACCTAACACACTGCAGCAAGTAATGGCTCCACTACCAGCGGACCGCGTAACACCCAGCCCTACGTTTTATGGAACCGGAATATATTTTTGCGGGCCCTTCTTCTCAAAATCAGAAGTGAGAAATCGTGCGGCCACAAAATGCTACATAGCAATATTCATTTGCTTCTCAACAAAAGCATGCCATCTAGAGCTCGTGGAGGACCTCTCGACACCTTCATGCATCGCTGCTCTTAAACGTTTCGTCAGTCTTCGAGGGAAGCCACGAGACATTTGGACGGACAACGCAACAAATTTTGTCGGCGCTCGAAACGAGCTAGCGGAGCTTAAGGATATTTTCCTCAGCGAGCCTCAGCGCCAGCAAATTGTCAATGGCGCCCTCGCCCTCGGAATTAATTGGCACTTCATTCCACCACGATCTCCGCATTTTGGCGGGTTATGGGAAGCTGCTGTTTTGGGGCAAAGCAAATGCGAACATCGATGAGCCGAGCGTGACACACCTCAACATGGATCGCCTCAGTCGCTGGCAGCGTGTTTGCCACATGCAGCAGACCTTTTGGCAGAAATGGAGTATCTCGTACCTCTCTGCGCTACAGGAGCGCAGCAAATGGAACTCTCACAAGCGAAACATTCATCCTGGAGACATCGTGCTGTTGAAAGAAGAAAACGCGCCTCCGCTCAAGTGGCCTCTCGGGCGAATTGAATCCACAATAGCTGGAGACGACGGCGCAGTCAGAGTAGCAGTCATACGCACAGCCACAGGATTAACAAAGAGGGCCATCGCCAAGATAGCAGTGCTGCCAATCAAGACCACATCGATTGAAAGTTAATCCTTCCAATGGGGGGAGTATGTTGGCGGCAGATCACTGCTTTATGTAATTGCTCAAGGTTGCCATACGATAAGAATCAGCTGTCCAAATCTATGTTCTAAGCATCTGTTAAATGAATGCTAAGTTATGCTATTAAGTCTTATGCCAAGCACCTGTTAAGTCTTATGTTAGCAGCTGTTAAGTCTAACTCAGTCCAGTTGAAAAACAGTCATGTAAAAAGTGCAGCGGCACAATTAAAACAAGTAGGTAAGGCTACAGTCGGGCGCCCGACAGTAAGATACCCTTCTCCCAATTTTTAAAATCCGTTACAAACGTGTAACCACTTTCATAGTTTCAAACAGAGAATTCTGCATAAATACTTTTACTACATATAGCTTACTCGCTCGCACTCACACAGCGACGCGCGTAAAGAGTAAAGCGACACGACGCAACGTCGACATCGGCGTCGACTGCTCAAAGCAGCGCGTCGGCTGCCGCTCGTACCGAGCATTTGTACTGAAAACGTCGACGTTAATAACTTTTGTGTTATTGGTCCGATCGTATTGTAATTTGGAGGATATGTTCAGATTGCATTTACCTTTATACATACCAAAGCAGAACTTTATAAGTTTAATACTTTGCTTAATAATCGTAAATAACCGATTTGCGGGGGCGGTGGGCGTGGCATCAAACATTTGACATAAACTTCACCTGCCCCGAATATATAGGAACCTTCATACCAAATTTGGTGTCTCTAGCTTTTTTAATAGCTAAGATCTGTTGTCTCAAACAAACAGACGGACAGACGGACATGTCTCAATCGACTCGGCTAGTGATCCTGAGCAAGAATATATATACTTTATGGGGTCTGCCACGCCTCCTTATGCCTGTTACATACATTTTGCACAAAGTTAGTATACCCTTTTTTGACCATTTTCAATGGTCGAAGGGTATAATTAATGAACTCAAACCCTTGCTTTTCATTAAAATAAAAACTACGAAAGTAAGGCGGTTGCACAAATCAGTGTACCCGTAAATAGTATCTTTTTATACCCTTCGACCATTGAAAATGGTCAAAAAAGGGTATACTAACTTTGTGCAAAATGTATGTAACAGGCATAAGGAGGCGTGGCAGACCCCATAAAGTATATATATTCTTGCTCAGGATCACTAGCCGAGTCGATTGAGACATGTCCGTCTGTTTGTTTGAGACAACAGATCTCAGCTATTAAAAAAGCTAGAGACACCAAATTTGGTATGAAGGTTCCTATATATTCGGGGCAGGTGAAGTTTATGTCAAATGTTTGATGCCACGCCCACCGCCCCCGCAAATCGGTTATTTACGATTATTAAGCAAAGTATTAAACTTATAAAGTTCTGCTTCGGTATGTATAAAGCTGAATGCAATATGAACATATTCTCCAAATAACAATCCGATCGGACCAATAACACAGAAGTTATTAAAGTCAACGTTTTCAGTACAAATGTTCGGTACGGGCAGCAGCTTTTGCGCTGCTTTGAGCAGTCGACGCCGACGTCGACGTTGCGTCGTGTCGCTTTACTCTTTACGCGCGTCGCCGTGTGAGTGCGAGCGAGTAAGCTATATGTAGTAGAAGAATTTGTGCAGAAATTTCTGTTTGGAATTATTAGTGTGGTTACACGTTTGTAACGGATTAAAAAAAATTGGGAGAAGGGTATCTTACTGTCGGGCGCCCGACTGTAGCCTTACCCACTTGTTAACGTTGCAAATGTTGTATGATTTAAATATAAAGTTCGGTTATTTTTGGGACACACCGTGTATATACACTGGCACTACTGCTGGCGGCTTCCTCTCAGTGCCAAATATGAACTTGTTTCCTAAATGTTGCAACTTTTGTTTGATAGTTACATTATTGTTCCTATACTCATTGATTGCCTCACGCATTAGCATAGAAATGCCTCTCTGGGACTTGTTAATTTAATTAACGAGGTAACTGCAGCAAGCATAGGGGTCAAAAATAAACTGAATATCTATATTTGCTTGCTGCATTAAAATGAGGTGCATGTTGTAAGCGTTAAGCTTGATTGACGAAAAAGTTCGCTTCAAAAAAACTTTTGGTTTCTTTATACTTTAAATTATATAATAATATTAATATAGCACTAGGTAAGGTTAAGTTGATCGTGGGACAAAAATGTTTAAAAATCGCTAAGGATTTCTACAGCTTCACGTAAAAGGGGAAGCCGACGAGACTCAGAATTTTTTTGAAATTCCTATGATGCCCTTCCAAATTTGGAGCATCTTCTTCTAAGGGGAAGAGGATTTCAGTTTGAGGCATGGTGTGGTATGCACCTATATCGATTAAACACTGTACTCGTATGTATTCATAACATACGATCATATTGTAGCACTTTGTTGCAATATGTACATAAACAGTCCGGCCCAAGTGTATGCGTAATATGAGCATCCACTTGAAGGGGCTAACGTATATACATATATAAATGCATAGTCAGCATTCTCACGCTGGCTATGCGCTGACCGTTTACTACGGATGCATATAGCACTACTTCTCCTCCAGAGTCGTCGTTTGGCGACAATATATATATATATACATAAGTGTCGCAGCGCTGCAGCCTACGCTGGCAGCGCTTCCTCTAAGCCTTAGGCTAAGAAACCTTTTATATGTAGATCGTAAGATCAGATGAAAAAGAATATTCAAATGAAGCGGAACCTTCTCCGCTTCATTAATAAAGAAAACCCAAACCAAAAAACAAAGTGATTGGAGTGAGTTATTACATGGCGACCGTGACAGTTGTCCAACGATGGACAAACTGACCACACCAATAAATAAATAAAGGAAAAAGGAGGAAAACTGGACTGGAATGCAAAAAAAAAAAAAAAACAAGAAAGCAAGGCTACCTTCGGCTTGCCGAAGGTTTCATACCCTTGCAGTTATAGAAAATATAAAATATCTTTGGATTGCTGCTGGTTTCTGTGGTATTTATTGAAGAATTATAACAGTACATCGATTATATCAACCTCTTATAATTTCGAATTCTCAGCCTCCTCACCACGGCAAGGTCGCAATCCTCGAGGAGGAATATTTACAATACATTAAACAACATTGCACATATATTCTTTATTTACAATAATAAAATAAATTAATTAACTAAATATTTAAAAATAAATTATTAAATTAGTGATTATAGCTAAGGAACACGCCGTCATGGTGACTATATGGAGTTTGATAAGTGATTGCGGCAGCACCGCTTACTGTGTTATCACAAAATATCCAATCAATTTGAGTTATATGTTTTGTTGTTGGCACATTTAACAATGGATATAACCCCTTATTATTTAAAGTAGACTCGAGCTGATCAGTGGTTGTTGATCGGCAAATGTTAAAATCTCCTAATATTACCAATTTTGTATTATTTTAAGCTGACGTTAGCCTTTCAACATCATTTCTGATTTTATTTCGAAACCTTGTAATAGGAAAAGCTGGATTCCTATAAACAACTATGACTATTGTATGCAAGTATTTAAATGTTATGGACTGGTATATATTTCTTACATTATAAACTGTAACTTTTTCATATAAGAATGTTATGTTTTCCGATATATTTTGTTTTGCATATATCAGTATACAATTCTTAGAAACAGCATTTGGTCGAATGTCTTTGTGTTGTAAAGGATCTGTTGGTCATAAAATCTAAATTTGGAAAGTTCTCTTTCAAAAATGCATTTGAATAACAGCTATGAAGATAGCTCAATAACTGGGGGACTAATTTGCGTTGCAACAGACAGACGGACTGACTGATTGTTCCTATAACAGCTATATAATATAAACGTCTGAGATATTTAAATGGAAAAACTAAAGGCGGGTTACTGTATAACATTAAAAAGTATTGATAATGTGAGGTATTTCCAAAAACAAAACTGGTTTGCTGATTTCAGCCGATTGTTCCTATGGCAGCTATATGTTATAGTGGTCCGATTTTGATACAATTTTGACAGCACATTAAGAACGTAATAAGAATAAGATTTGCCAAATCTTGTTGCAATATCTTGAAAAACAACAAAAATCGGCCGATAGTTTCTATGACAGCTATACGATATATCGGTCCGATCTGGCTCGTTCCGACTTATTTACAGCCTACAGCAATAAGAAGCTTGTGTGCCAAGTTTCATGAAGATAGCTCAAAAACTGAGAGACTAGTTTGCGTTGCAACAGACGGACGGACGGACGGACGGACGGACGGACGGACGGACGGACAGACGGACATCCATTTTCCGACTCCTCTGGTGATGCTGATTCAGAATATATATACTTTATAGGGTCGGAGATGTCTCCTAAGGTGCGTTGCAAACTTCTGGCTAAAATTAATATACCCTCTGCAAGGGTATAAAAAAAACCGAGACTTAACATTACAATTGCCAAATGGAGAACGAATCTGAGTGAGTAGAGTTGTATTGAGATATGGGGAAGAACCGCGGCGGTCTAAAGACAAAGCTGAACAAACGTATAGCCCACGTAAAGTGGCTAATATACGGTCAGAAAACGCCCCCGGTTTGGTCGAAAGCCCTAAAGCTACATGCAGAGCTAGACCACTTGCTGCAATATCAGCAAGAATTAAAAACCCAAAAACTCGAGAAAACTCACTCAGAACCTAGTAAAAATATAACAATAATTAATGAAGTTCCAAAACCAATAGCATGTCCAGCACCAGCACCGGCACTAACGAAGCCTAAGAAGACCTGCCCACCGGACTGCGGAGGAGTCTGGAGTCCTCACTGCCTGGGGACTTGTGAGCAGCCATCAACATCAGCAGCCCAGAAATAGACAGCAGCGAGGGAGTGTCAGCGTGCCAAGATCGGCGACGACCAGCTGACACGCAGCAGCCCTATCCACGTGGTGGGCAGCCCGCTCACTACGCCAACGCGGGACATTGTGGTGCGCTATCCGCACACTACAACAACGATGGATCAATCTGAACAATTACTACAAGCAACTTCCGACAGCGCTACAAAGAGCGCATAACATCGACAACATTTACCGACAGCGCTACCAAGAGCGCAAAATTTTTTTATACCCTTCGACCATTGAAAATGGTCAAAAAAGGGTATACTAACTTTGTGCAAAATGTATGTAACAGGCATAAGGAGGCGTGGCAGACCCCATAAAGTATATATATTCTTGCTCAGGATCACTAGCCGAGTCGATTGAGACATGTCCGTCTGTCTGTCCGTCTGTCCGTCTGTATGAGACAACAGATCTCAGCTATTAAAAAAGCTAGAGATACCAAATTTGGCATGAAGGTTCCTATAAATCATAGGCAGATAAAGTTTATTTCAAATGTTTGATGCCACGCCCACCGCCCCCGCAAATCGGTTATTTGCGATTATTAAGCAAAGTATTAAACGCATAACGTTCTGCTTCGGTTTGTATAAAGCTAAATGCAATATGAATATATCCTCCAAATTACAATCCGATCGGACCAATAACACCAAAGTTATTCAAGTCAACGTTTTCAGTACAAATGCTCGGTACGGGCAGCAGCCGACGCGCTGCTTTGAGCAGTTGACGCCGACGTTGCGTCGTTTCGCTTTACTATTTACGCGCGTCGCTGTGTGAGTGCGAGCGAGTAAGCTATATGTACTAGAAGTATTTGTGCAGAATTCTCTGTTTGAAATTATGAGTGTGGTTACACGTTTGTAACGGATTTTAAAATTGGGAGAAGGGTATCTTACTGTCGGGCGCCCGACTGTAGCCTTACCCACTTGTTTTACTTTGCACTGCGTTGCATACTTTTTTTCAATTGCACTGCGATGCATATTTTTTCATTTTAATATAATAACCAATTGTAACATTGAGCGGAATCTTTTCTGCCCGATGAGAAGTTTGGCCTGCAAAGCCAAACGAAATATTAGGAAGGGAATCTGTAAATTCACACGGGTGAATTAATTTTAAACTTCTCACCGCCGCAAGGCGTTTTAGACGATGCAATAGCGTCAATTAAAATGTATGTCAACTATAGACAATAGGATCTACAAGGTAGATGTAGATAGAGATAGGGAAAGCAAAAATAATTTTATATTAAGAGAGAACATAATAAGAACGCCCAATATGGGACTTATAGACACAAAGTCGGTAGACTCTACCGCTAATGTCATAAATAAAGTAGAAGTAAGTACAAATAACTTAGATTGGATCACTTTGATCCTGGGCATAATAGCCATTATAATGATCGTAAATGCGCTCGTAAAATTGTATAAGCTCCATAATAAATGTTTAAAAAAGAAATATGAGAGCAGAGCCAACGATCTAGAAAAAATTTAAAAAAAAAAAATTTGAAATTAAAAAAAAAAAAAAAATTTTTTTAAAAAAAAAAAAAAAATTTTTAAATATATAATATAATAAAAACTCTAATTAATTTTCAAGAATGAGAATATAAACAAAAATAAAAATAAGAGCCATAAAACAAAACAAAATATATTTTGAAATGGACATCATTAACAACATAGCAGAATGTTTAGATTTGTTAGATGACAGCGATTGGTACGAAATTGAAAAATTTTTGAAGGAGCAACGGGAACATTCAACAATATCTACCAATGACAGCTGTGACGAGGAGTCTAAAGAGAGTCTTACTAAAATAATGGAAGAATTAGTTCAAGATATTTTAGAAGGGGAACCATTATTTATAGTAAGGTCAATAAATATCTTAAGTAAATTTCGTACGTTTATCAGCGTACATGAATTTGAGGAACAATACATCAATACGTTTGATGTACGTACAAGTCCTTTGTTACATTTGTCGAAAGTAGAGAAAGCCATGGTATTATCAACTTTACCTTATGTAAAGGTAAAACAAGTAGTTGAAGATAATATCTATCTAGGCTCGGTAAGAATGTATAAAATTCTCTTGCACAGATAAATTTATATTAAAATATAAATGGACTGGCAAGAAATTCAAAACCTATTAAGGAAATTAAAACGAATTTCGACAAATCATACAAGTGCATAAGCCAAAATAGAGAAATACAACTAAGTACTCTCAATAGGCATGCACAAATATTGGTAGAATGCTTTAATGAAGCACGCCAATTGCTTAACATAAATAAAGATAGATTAACTAGGATACATTTAACGCAAGCGTTAAAATTTTTAAGCAGGTTTAGAGATAAACTACTAATAGTAAGGAAAAAGTACAATTTAAATCTGACTGTCCCTACAATATTCAACACATCAGTTGAAATTGAAACAGGTGACAATACAGAAGTATCAGAAGACTCTGATCAAGAAGAGGACTCTGAACAGGAGGTTAAAGAAGAAGATCTACACGATCTTACAATACCGGCAACAATTAAATTGCCAGAAATAGAAGAAGAGAGTTCAGAGCCTACAAACACAGACTTAGACAGAATGACAGAATCAGCCGCAGCTTCAAGGGAATACGTGCGACAAATTTCGTCCACGATACCCGAGTTCGATGGCAAGAAAGTCAACTTAAATAGATTTTTAACGGCCCTCCGGTTAACAGATCTCACGAAAGGAGATCAGGAGATGTTAGCCGTCGAAGTCATCAAGACAAAAATAATTGGCCCTTTGTCATACAAAGTTGAAAATGAAAGGACAATTACCGGAATAATAAGTGTATTAAAGGCATCAGTTAAAGGCGAATTGCCTGATGTCATTAAAGCAAAATTGCTAAATACACAACAACGTGGTAAAACTGCAGCGCAGTATACCACGGAAATTGAAAGCCTACGTAGGTCGCTTGAGGCAGCCTACATAGATGACGGTCTAGATTCTAACAATGCAGATAAATTCGCCACAAAAGATTCGATCTCTGCAATGACAAAGAATTGTGAGCACGAAAAGCTCAAGACCATTCTAGAAGCAGGAAATTTCAACACGATGAATAGCGTGATTGAAAAATACATACACTGCTGTACAGAAATGACTGGCAATTCGAATAGTGTGTTATTCTATAACAATAGAGGACACTTTCGAGGTAACAATAACCGAGGAAATTACCAAAACAGAGGTAATGGCCGAGGTAATTATAATAACTATAATAACAATTATAGAGGCCGAGGTGGTTACCGCGGAGGAAATAGAGGACGTGGCGGTAACCAGAATAATAATAGAGGTGGAGGTTACAATAGTGGTAACCAAAACCAAAACAATAACAGCAACCGGAATAGCACTAACAATGTAAGAAACGTAAATTCGGAAAACCAGACAGCCCCCTTGAGCAACAGTCAGCAATAAAACTTTATAAAATCAATCTCAATTTAAGCATTTTTATTCAATTAAAAAATATGAGTACCAATTCAATGGTAACTCTTTTGATAGACACAGGTGCAGACATTTCACTGCTTAAATGCAGAAATAACAATTTAAATAAACTAAATTTGCGAAAGACTACAAGTATATCAGGCATAGGGCAAGGGACAATACAATCCCTAGGTACTATTGAATTAGATATGTGCGTTGCAAATGCAGCAATACCATTTGAATTCCATATTGTACCGAACAATTTTCCCATACTAGGAGATGGTATAATTGGTTTGGACTTCATTAAAAAATACAATTGTGTTTTAGAATTCCATGACCAAGAAGATTGGTTCACTTTGAGGCCCAATAATTCCAGGAACATAAACATTCCTATAATACATTCATTAGATAATGAAATAGTTTTGCCAGCAAGATCCGAAGTCATCCGAAAAATTAATATTTTGACTACTGACACAAACGTCCTAATACCTAACCATGAATTGCAACCTGGAATAATAGTAGCAAGCGCACTTGTAAATACTCAGAACGTGATGATTCGAATTATAAATACAACTAATAAAGACGCTTTTGTGAACAGCGCAAACATAAGAAGCGAATCATTGAACGATTATGATATTTACAATGCCAATGTAGATAATAGTCCGCAAAGAACTTCAGAAGTACTGAAGCTTCTTAAATTTCCATCGTTATTCAAAAACGAGCTAACAGAATTATGCACCGAATATAGCGATATTTTTGGTCTCGAAACAGAAACCATATCAGCTAATAATTTTTATAGGCAAAAATTGAGATTGAACGATAAGACCCCTGTATATATAAAGAATTATAGAATGCCAGAAAGTCAAAAGCCAGAAATTCAAAGGCAAGTTGACAAATTAATAAGAGACGGCATTGTTGAGCCGTCTATATCAGAATATAATAGCCCACTTCTCTTGGTACCCAAGAAATCACTGCCCAATTCGGCGGAAAAGAGATGGCGATTAGTAGTTGACTATCGTCAGATCAATAAGAAACTGCTAGCAGATAAATTCCCACTTCCAAGAATAGAAGATATTCTTGATCAGTTAGGACGAGCAAAATATTTCTCGTGCCTAGACCTTATGTCAGGATTTCACCAAATCGAACTAGACGAAAGGTCAAGAAATATAACATCATTCTCAACTTCGACAGGTTCATATCGCTACACGCGATTACCATTTGGGTTAAAGATAGCCCCCAATTCATTTCAAAGAATGATGACACTTGCATTCACAGGCCTACAGCCTCCGCAAGCTTTTCTGTATATGGATGATTTAGTCGTAGTTGGTTGTTCCGAAAAGCATATGCTTAAGAATTTAACAGATGTTTTCAAATTATGTAGACAACATAATTTAAAACTACATCCAGAAAAGTGTACTTTCTATATGAAAGAGGTTACATATTTAGGTCATAAATGTACTGATAAAGGTATATTACCAGATGACTCTAAATATGAGGTAATTAAAAACTACCCACAACCAGCGAATGCAGACGAAGCTAGACGATTCGTCGCATTTTGTAATTATTACAGAAGATTTATTAAGAATTTCTCTGAGAAATCACGCCACTTAACGAGGCTTTGTAAGAAGAATGTTCCATTTGAATGGACAAGCGAATGCAACGAAGCATTCGAATATCTGAAAAGGGAATTAATGAAACCAACACTTCTTCAGTACCCAGACTTCAGCAAACAATTTTGCATTACCACAGATGCCAGTAAACAGGCGTGTGGAGCGGTACTATCTCAGGACCATAACGGTCAACAGCTACCAGTGGCATACGCTTCAAGAACCTTTACACAAGGTGAAAGTAATAAGTCCACTACAGAACAAGAACTAGCAGCTATTCATTGGGCAATTAATCATTTTAGACCATATATATATGGTAGGCATTTCTTAGTACAGAGTGACCATAGGCCACTATCATACCTTTTTTCAATGAAAAATCCGAGTTCCAAGTTAACCAGAATGCGTCTGGATCTTGAAGAATACGATTTTACCGTAGAATATCTCAAGGGGAAAAATAACTATATAGCAGATGCTCTTTCCCGAATAACCATCGGAGAGCTTAAAGACATGAATAGACAGGTACTGAAGGTTGAAACGAGAGCTTCAGCAAGACAGAAAAATTCCTGCGCAGGAGAAATATTGCACGAACCCGAATTGAATATAGAAAAGGAAAATATGCCCAATATCTATCAGGTAATCAATAACATTGATGCCAAAAAATATGTTGTTCTCAAAATAGACAAACATAAGTGTTTGTTGAAAAGAGGCAAAAATATTATAACACGTTTCGATATGACTAATTTTTATTCTAATGAAAAAATCGATTTAGATCAGTTTTTTCAAAGGCTTAATGAAGAAGCAAGAATAAATAAGATCATTCAAACGCAATTGTCACCAAGTGAACAAATCTTTGAGTTTGTCACTATTATGAATTTTAAAGAAAAGGGCAACAGAATACTAAAAAATTTAAAAATAGCGCTATTAAATAAGGTGACTAAGATAGATAAAGATGATGAGGTTCAAATTAAAGCAATTCTGTCTAAATATCATGACGATCCGTCAGAAGGAGGTCACTCAGGAATTTCTAGAACCCTGAAGAAAATAAAAAACTTTTATTACTGGCCACAAATGACCAAGGCAATAAGTAAATATGTTAAGACATGTTTAAAATGCCAACAGGCTAAAACGTTGAAACACACGAAAATGCCAATGATTATAACTGAAACGCCAGCAACAGCATTCGATATAGTTTTGATAGATACCATTGGTCCACTTCCAAGATCAGAAGATGGAAATGAGTATGCTGTCACTATAATATGTGATTTAACTAAGTATTTGGTTACGGTACCCATACCAAACAAAAGTGCAAAATCAGTTGCTAAGGCTATATTTGAAAATTTTGTACTCAAGTACGGTCCAATGAAAACAATCATTACGGACATGGGAACAGAGTATAAAAATCAAATAATAGACGACTTGTGCAAATATATGAAGATAAAGAACATTACTTCAACCGCACACCATCACCAGACTTTAGGAACAATAGAACGAAGTCACAGAACATTTAACGAGTATGTTCGCTCTTACATTTCTGTTGACAAAACGGATTGGGATGTTTGGATACAATATTTTACTTATTGTTTCAACACAACACCATCAGTAGTTCACGAATATTGTCCATATGAACTAGTATTTGGAAGATTACCAAGACAGTTCGCAGATTTTAACAAGATAGACAGAATAGATCCCATTTATAACATGGATGACTATTCGAAAGAAGTTAAGATAAGACTAGAGATAGCTTACAAAAGAGCAAGGCAAATGCTTGAAAAAGCAAAGGCAGATAGAAAAATAAGTTATGATAGAGATACGAAAAATTTTGAATTAAAAATAGGAGATAAAGTTTTATTAAAAAATGAAACAGGACATAAGCTAGATAATAACTATTTAGGACCATACTTAGTTTCAGGGATAGGAGATAATAATAATATTACAATAGTAGGAAACAAAAATAAAAAACAGATAGTCCATAAAGATAGGTTAAAAATTTTCAATTCTTAATATATTTTGTAGGGTTGGCCACCCATAAGAAACAAAACAATTATACTAAATATACAAAAATACATTTTTCTTTATTTTCTTTATTTTTGATCTTTACAAATCATAAAATTTAATTTTGATTAAACGAAAAACAAAAAAAAAAATTTTTTTTTTTAATTACACATAAAAAAAAAAAAAAAAAAAAAAAAAAAATTTATTTTTATTTTAACAATTATTAATATCAATATTTTTAAATTTTCAATACTTTCTTAAATTTTCAAAAAAAAATTATTATTAAAAAAAAAAAAATAATAATAAAAAAAAAAAAAAAAAAACATAATAAAAATAATATATATATATATAAGTAAATAAAATAACTACACTAAGTTATGTTATTTTTCAAAAGGAGGGAGATGTGGTATGCACCTATATCGATTAAACACTGTACTCGTATGTATTCATAACATACGATCATATTGTAGCACTTTGTTGCAATATGTACATAAACAGTCCGGCCCAAGTGTATGCGTAATATGAGCATCCACTTGAAGGGGCTAACGTATATACATATATAAATGCATAGTCAGCATTCTCACGCTGGCTATGCGCTGACCGTTTACTACGGATGCATATAGCACTACTTCTCCTCCAGAGTCGTCGTTTGGCGACAATATATATATATATACATAAGTGTCGCAGCGCTGCAGCCTACGCTGGCAGCGCTTCCTCTAAGCCTTAGGCTAAGAAACCTTTTATATGTAGATCGTAAGATCAGATGAAAAAGAATATTCAAATGAAGCGGAACCTTCTCCGCTTCATTAATAAAGAAAACCCAAACCAAAAAACAAAGTGATTGGAGTGAGTTATTACAATGGGAAGGTACGGAATACCGAATCTACAAATAGTCTTTGACCTACTCTCTCGCCTGCAAGAGTTGCCGTGACTATGGGTTTGGTATCAGTTGTGATAAACTGATCAATAAAGGACTTGACAGGCTCAAATGTGAACTCGTCTTGAGTATTGAGCTTTGGGGCATCTATAAGCCAAAACATGCTTACAAAACTGTCCCTGTATAGCTAAAATTGCGGCTGGAATCGATGTTTTTCGATTTTCGGGGGCGGATGAAGGCGTGGCGAAAATCCAAAATAAACTTGCAGCAATAACACATATTGTCACCCAATTTGGAAACTCTAGCTCGTATAATAGCTAAGATCCAGGTGTTCACACGGACAGACAAACAGACAGACGGACATGGCCACATCGACTCGGCTGTTAAAAATATATATACTTTATGGGGTCGGAGGTGTCTCCTTTTGCCTGTTACATACATTTTCGGTTTGAACAAAGTTATTATAAAAATAATCCTAAAGCAGTAGTTGCTCTACTGCAAGCTACGTGAAATGCAGCACGCTGGAGTTAGCATGGACTACCACTTTGCTATACGTAGCTCCCTGACTCTTATGAATAGTGATGCCTTCCGTTGTTGGAGTATTGAAAACTGTGAACAATTTTCTGAACTGGAGTCCATGAAGGTTCTGTACGATGTGTACACTTTGAATTTCTCCTACAGTTATCTGAGTGAATAAAACATTGGGAGTGTTGGATATGGTAAAATCTATTTGCATCAATACCCCTGATGCCCCCATTGACCGTCATCATATATTTGACAGTGGTCTTAAGAAGCAGAGACGTGCATCTTTTCTGAGTAGCTGACGTTTTAAAACCCTTAACTTCCTCAAGAATCCTATTTTTTCTACTGCATCCACAAAATTGCTCTGTAGAAATTGAATTAAGTTTAGCTACGTTATATGAGTCTACCTCGCTGTTGCTGGTGAAGAGATAATAGTGTCATCTGGCACTGCCGATGGCTCGCAAACTCTTGACCGGAAAAGGGATATATCATCGATACAAGCCGATGCCATGTTGCTTAAAGCAAAATAAAACAACTGATCGTCCCGTTGACGCATTATCTCTGGGAACTCAAAATACTTAAAAAGATCCCAAAGATATGTACCAAATAATTCATGGTAGGGGTCTTCGGTGTTTGGATCAAAAATCCAAGCATATCCTATTGGTTGTAACTGTCTGAAATCACCGAATACGGTAACAAAAACACTACCAAATGGAGAAGTATTTTTGAAGTTTTGCTTTAAATAGAATTTAAATACGAAAACATGAGAGAACTTACCATTAATGTTTCATCAATAATAATTAATTTAAGGTCGATTAACCTTGAATGTAATGTTAACTAAATCATGGCTTAGGGCCCTAAAAGGTGCTTAGCGAGATTGATTGGCCGGAAGTGAAAACATGAAATGCAGTGTTGAACCACAGATTCCTGCTTTTCCTGTTGGTGCACACAAAAGGATTTTAATAGATGTCGGATCTGATCCTGGCATATTATTATACATTACGGACAATGACTGAAAAATGGCTGAAATAAGTCGGCTCTTTCCGACTCCAGCACCGCCTCCAACAAATTCATAATGCACTGATTTGTATTGGCATTGTGCAATACATGGGTAAAATATTGCTTCTTCATTTTCGGCTTCTTCTCTCCAGTGGCTCAGAGCTTCTTCTAGTTCCCTATCATCTATCACATTGTATTTTCTGCGATTGTTCTCTAATAACTCCTGATTTCGGCTACAGAACAATTCGCAGTCTTTTGTGACTAAATCTGCATGCTCATCACGCCATGGGGCGTAAAGCATCACAAGCTCTCTGAAGTAGTCGCTTCTTTCGGTATTGGGATTTAATCTCCTATACCTAATTATGCATGGCATGAGCCTCTTCCTGATGAAGCAACTACCATCGCGAAGAGCATAAACTATTGACTCGGAACCGCTTGGCACTTCGTCGCGACTTGCTATAGCTATAAAAAGCAGCAAAGTCAGCAAGGCAAAAGCTCTCTAGAGCGATTGGGCGCTGAACATAATGATCTCGAAGGCCTAAGTGAAAAATATCCCTAAAGTCTTCGGGCATACTTTCAAGTTGCTGTCTAGATCTCAGCATTCTGACCTGCTTTTCTGCTACATGTGTGTTGATATATACACTTGCACTACTGCTGGCGGACAAGTGCATACCTAAACAGCAGTAGACGGCTTCCTTCCTGAGCGGATATCTCAGTGCCAAATATGAATTTGTTTCCTAAATGTTGCAACTTTTGTTTTATACTTGTAGTTACATTATTGTTCCTACACTCATTAATTGCCTCACGCATTAGCATAAAAATGCCTCTCTGGGACTTGTTAATTTAATTAACGAGGTAACTGCAGCAAGCATAGGGGTCCAAAATAAACTGAATATCTATATTTGCTTGCTGCATTAAAATGAGGTGCATGTTGTAAGCGTTAAGCTTGATTGTCGAAAAAGATCGCTTCAAAAAAACTTCTGGTTTCTTTATACTTGATCTTATAGTATTAATATAAAACTGATAGGTAAGGTTAAGTTGATCGTGGGACAAAAATGTTTCAAAATCGCTAAGGGTTTCTACAGCTTCACAATAAAAGGGGAAGCCGACGAGACTCTGCATTTTTTTGAAATTCCTATGATGCCCTTCCAAATTTGGAGCATATTCTTCTAAGGGGAAGAGGATTTCAGTTTGAGGCATGGGAAGGTATGGAATACCGAATCTACAGACAATGTTTGACCTAATCTCTTGCCTGCAAGAGTTGCCGTGACTATGGGTTTGGTGTTCCAAATATGGGCAACTAGTATCAGTTGTGATAAACTGATCAATAAAGGTCTTGACAGGCTCAAATGTGGACTCGTCTTGAGTATTGAGCTTTGGGGCATCTTTCATCCAAAACATGCCATGGATGTGTTGGGAGCCTCTCTGTTGAAACTCCACTCGCCAATAAAACTTAATGACCCTATGACAACCGAAGACACCGCCTTCCTTCTTCATTAGTTTTAAGACCTGGCGATATTTAAAATCAAAATATCTCGCGCAGGTCACTGGGTCAGCTCTAATGAGAAGAGCTTTCTCGTCAGCAAGACCAATAATTCCGGCCACCTAGTTTCCGCTGCAGCAAACGTTATAAAAAATGTTGGAAGACCAACTTGCCTAATCATAGCCATTACCTTCTTTTTCTCGTCCTCCCAATGAGCAGGAGACGTGCGAATACCCTTTAAAAGCCTATAGCCATCGTCATGAAGAATTAAATTATTTAAAGTAGCCTCATTACGCACATCAGCAGCTGAAATGCCTTGAGTGGCGGAGTGCTTTTGTAAGCAAATTGATGTGCTATTCTTAATGCTAATCATTTCTAACTTTTAAAAGTTATGAAACAATTTGTCTGTTCTACAACCTCTTCTATCGAAATTCCTAAGTTCAGATCTAACTACATATGGTTGTAAAACTTTCCTGGCATTTCCTTTTAATGCCGTCAAAAATGGCCATCTGTAACGAAGCTTTTCGTGGCCGGGGTACACTCAATCACGCCCAGGGCCACTTTACAGATCATTTATAAAGTGCCGAGACCTGAGACGAGGAATGTGGGCTCTTTTAGAGCGGAAAAGTGCCTTCCTAGAACCTAGGAGGAAAGAAAGCCGACCATACCTCGGTGTATACCGAGTCCTTTTGTCTTACACTATTAGTTCCGCGGCTAGGCCGGCTGGTTAGGTGTTGGCATCACTGCCCAGTTGACCTTGGAGTCTGGTTATGAACCTCGACTTCAAAGTCCACTGACCTGCGTTGGTTCCAAAAGTTCCGCATAAGTATAATGTGGTTAATACCTGCTGTCATACTTAGCGGAACTTTGGGCACCGTTGTGGATGCTGCTGCGCCAGGTCCCGCACTTTTGCCTAGGGTGCTAACTTTAAACCTAGTTTTAAGGAAAACGCTGGCGTTGTTTTTTCTCTTTATTTAGTTCTCATAATTTTTCCCTACCTTCACCGTAACCTGCTCTGTTCTGCTTATTGTTTATTTTCTTGAATTTACTAAGTTTCCCTGCCTGTTGGTCAATCGCTCACCCCTGTACCTTTGCGTCTGTCTTGCTCCAGTGACGATTGCTGCTCCGCAGTAAAGCGTTTTATTTCCGGTGGGTTTGCTTCTTTTCTCCTGCTCACTTCTCGCTGGCGGTCCTGCTGAGGCTTTTGCTATGGTGTCACTTCCGAGGATCACTTTCACTTGTTTCTTTTTATTTTCTGTGGTTACGCACGTCTGTCCGGCTCGCTGGCTAGGTCGGAACTGCTCTCCCTCCTCCTAATGCAGATGTTGCCGCCTGCGCAGACGCCGTCTCTCTGTTGCACTCGCTTGCGTGCGAACTTTTCCTTTGCTACTTCTACCCCCCTCCCCCCTTGCTTAGATACTATCCCTATGAAAATTATCGTCGATCGTTTGTACCGACGCTCTGACTCACTTTTCGCGCTCCTGTAGAGGTTCTTTAGGCCACCAAGGACACAATTCCTCCTCTCGTCTCAGAGTCCCTGCTCGGGCGCCATCTGTAAGGCCAGCTCCCCTGAATCAGAATCTTGAATCATATCCAAAGGACGCTGACCCTCACCGGGAGCTATCGCTATTCTGGGAATATCGATATTCTCGATAGGGACATTTTCCAAAAAGGTTTCTTGACCTCCTGGATTTATGTCAGTTTCCTCCTCTACACTATTTTGTTCATTACCTTGAGCAGCTCTCTCTTACATTTGAGAAACGATGTCCCTATCGTCTGCTGATGCAACAAATGGCACTGTTTCAGAGGTGTAGGAAGACAACCACTGTTCAGTGTTAACGAGATACCGAATCGCATCAGCAATTTTTGAAGGCCTAATGGTTTCAGCCATGAAATCATGGTTATATGCCATCCTACGCTTCAGATGAATCTGAACAACTTCGGCTTCATTAAAGGCCCTTGGAAGGGAAGTTACAACATTTGCAACTGGAATTGGTACATTGATCACTGCTCCTTTAATGGCACTTTGACGTCCATAGCCAAGAGACTTAATGATCATGAAAGGAAGACGGGGAGAAATCAACATTTCTTCTAATGGCCTTATAATAATGGCCATAAGCAAACCTGATCTGGACCCTGCTTCACAATTCTATTGAAGTTGGCTATAAGGTTCTGTAAACTGATGCTAACCTGACTCACTAAGTGCTGGAAGAGTATTCGCACGTTCTGCTCTATTACGAGCCGAGTTCCTAAGGTTTTCTGCCCTTCTATTTGTGCTATTTCTCCTATATTGGCTAACTCGTTGCGTCAAACTTCTGTTTGCATTGAAGGCAGCTTGTCTCGCTCTAATACGAGCACTTTGCCTTGCACTTGAGTAGAATTATCTCCAACTGAGATCTTTGAAGTATTCTAACTCTGCTCCTGCTCTCTAGTCGCCGAATCGGCTCGACGAGCATTGTCCTGTCCCTTTTCGTTTGCCCTATAAACAGGGTCTTGTCTGCGTCTAGTTCGACACGAAGTATTTACTTTTGCTCTTGTTCTCTAGTCGCCGAATCGGCTCGGCGAGAAGAGCGTCAAGCACTGTCCGTCCGACGAAGTCGCCTACGCTGTCTATCTACTATTCTTTCTGCCTCAGATCTTTCATTATCCTGTCCACGCTCTCTCTGGGATTCTGCATTACTAATTCTTTCCTGATCATAATATTCATTTTTTGACCTATTCTGTTAATTAATTAACCTACGCCTCCGCGACCTAGTTGCAGCTGCGCTTCTCCTAATTCTTGGCACTTTTATCACTTAAAATGTATTATCTATATATAAAACAAGAAAGCAAGGCTACCTTCGGCTTGCCGAAGGTTTTATACCCTTGCAGTTATACAAAATAGTTATAAAAGTTCGATTTTGATGAAACTTTACTACACTTAGATTTGGATGTGGTAAGCCTGATAGCTATATCTTGAAATATAACGAAAATCGGCCGATAGGCTCCATGACACCTATACGATATATCGGACCGATCTGGCCCGTTCCGACTTATTTAAAGAGGGCAGAAATAAGAAGCTTGTGATCAAAGTTTCATGAAGATAGCTCAATAACTGGGGGACTAATTTGCGGTGCAACAGACAGAGGGACTGAGTGATTGTTCCTATAACAGCTATAGAATATAAACGTCTGAGATATTAAACTGGAAAAACTAAGGGCGGGTTACTGTATAACATTAAAAAGTATTGATAATGTGCGGTATTTCCAAAAACAAAACAGGTTTGCATACAAAAACCCTGATTTCAGCCGATTGTTCCTATGGCAGCTATATGTTATAGTAGTCTGATTTTGATACAATTTTGACAGCACATTAAGAACGTAATAAGAATTAGATTTGCCAAATCTTGTTGCAATATCTTGAAAAACAACAAAAATCGGCCGATAGCTCCTATGACAGACTTATTTACAGCCCACAGCAATAAGAAGCTTGTGTGCCAAGTTTCATGAAGATAGCTCAAAAACTGAGAGACTAGTTTGCGTTGCCACAGACGGACGGACGGACATCCATTTTTCGACTCCTCTGGTGATGCTGATTCAGAATATATATACTTTATAGGGTCGGAGATGTCTCCTAAGGTGCGTTGCAAACTTCTGGCTAAAATTAATATACCCTCTGCAAGGGTATAAAAATAAAATCAAGATATATGTATATTTATATATATATATAAAAATCAAATTATATACATACGTATATACCTTAAATATCAATATATCTTATTAATATATAATAATATGATATTTAATTGTAAAAACTTCTACTTGCTTTTCACTACGCAGCAGCATGCAATTGAAATGTATTATCGCGAACCGATACCGATTATTATTTAAAACTCTCACACTCTTAAGTTTTTGGCATTCCCTTGAATGCGTGTAATGTGCCAGCATACGTACAGTCACGCTGTAACGGCTTTTGGCTAAATGCGCGGGACCGCTGGCCTGAACGCAATCACATACACATCTGTAAACATGCAATGTTCCTAGAATTCACAATCATTCGCGGAATATTTGTATATATTCAATAACACAGCCCCACAAAATTTTTTTTTTTGTCATGATCTGAGCATGCGGCATATGCAGTTAAATGTATTTTGGGTCGCTGAATCCGAATCCGGGGTCGGAATTACGTCATCACGTCTGGATTTCGACATAACCTCACAAAACTGAAAAATTTTAAAATTTCCCCAAAAAGATATAGAATCAGGATCTGGTCATGCGATATATGTTTTCTCATGTATTTTGACTTTCTAAATCCGATTCTTCAATCGAAATGTCTCCTGCACGTCTAAGTTTCGACTTAACCTCAAAAAATATGAAAAATCTTTAAAGCGCCAAAAAATAATGGGGGGTCATGACCTGGTCATGTGATATATGTTTTCATATGTTTTCTTAATCCGAATCCGAAGTCAAAATATTTCCAGAACGTATACTTTTTGACATAACCTCAAAATTTTTTCAAAAATTTTTCAAAAACTGGGTTTTTTTTGTTCTGGATTCAGCTAAAATATTTTTAATGATCATTCAAGGACTAACCTAAAATATAAATGCATTAGAAAAAAAATTACAGGAGAAAAAATGACACCTTAAAAAGGCGTATTGCAAAAGCCGTTGAAACAGTATTTAAAGTGGTATTTTAGAATGGAAACATATTTTATTTTCAAAATCTACATTAATAACATTAAAATGCTTAGTTTTCAAACCAAAAACCCAGTTTTTGAAAAATTTTTGAAAAAATTTTGAGGTTATGTCAAAAAGTATAAGTTCTGGAAATATTTTGACTTCGGATTCGGATTAAGGAGGTCCAAAAACATATGACAACATATATCACATGACCAGGTCATGACCCCCCATTATTTTTTGGCGCTTTAAAGATTTTTCATATTTTTTGAGGTTAAGTCGAAACTTAGACGTGCAGGAGACATTTCGATTGAAGAATCGGATTTAGAAAGTCAAAATACATGAGAAAACATATATCGCATGACCAGATCATGATTCTATATCTTTTTGGGGAAATTTTAAAATTTTTTCAGTTTTGTGAGGTTATGTCGAAATCCATACGTGATGACGTAATTCCAACCCCGGAATCGGATTCAGCGACCCAAAATACATATAACTGCATATGCCGCATGCCCAGATCATGACAAAAAAAAATTTTTGTGGGGCTGTGTAATTTATATTTACTGTAGGCAACACTTTTATTGTGTATATGCACTACACAACTACGAACTAAGCTAATAATATTTAAAACTATTTATATATTTTTAAAATTGTAATCGCGTTAAATTTAATAAAATCGGTATCGCCAATCGACAACGATACAAAAACGAACCGCACACGCCAATCGGAAGCTACCAACTAATTTTTGACATGACCGACGGCCCTGTCCACTCTTTGCTGAATTCAACGAACGATAGCGTCGCTTTTTGTTGAACGCCAAACACTTTTTATTCAAATATAAAATAAATTATTGTGTAATTAAACGAGACCTAAACCAATATTTTGACTTAAAATATTTAGATATAATAAAATTTTATCCCACATATAAATCTTCAGTAATAGGGCGCAATTATGTTAAATAAATTTTGGCGAGTCTAACAGCCGATGAAGGTTGCCTTCCAGTAAAGCTTGTGACGTAATTTTTGAGAGTGTGTGACGTCATGAGTTGCTTTGCATAGGTTATCTTTTGTTTTTTTTTTTGGACGTTGAATACAATAAATGTATTAACAAGTGGTCCAACGACACCAAGCCGATGCTTGTTGCGCGCGCAACCCAGACGAAGTCCAACTCCCGCTTAACCGACCAAGAGGCACCGTCGCGTAACGGACGACACGGAAACGCGATAAAAATGCGAATAGACACGCGAGAAGAAACTAACGCGATAAAGAAAGAAAACGCGGATAGGAGATAGGATAGGAGCATGCAAAATCAAATAAATAATAAAAAAGAATATCGAGGAAATAATATTACTTATTACGTGCTAGATAGAAAAGAATTAAAGACTTTATAGTGGCAATAGAGTTAGTGCCAGCTATGACATGTTGAAGTTTATTGTAGTCCAAACATACTACCCTGAACTGTTGTGCAGTGCATAGTTCGATCTACAATAAGGAAGAGTTAGTAGAAGATAATTACGAGTAATTCTGCAAGGGACAGAGAAGTAAAGCTGCATTACAAGGGCCTCACTGTCAATGTCACCTTGCATAAGGTTGTTAATAAATAATACCCCTAGCATGGTTCTGCGATTAGTTAGGGAAGGCAAATTTAATAATAAGAGTCTATTGTTATAGGAAGGCAGTCTTAAATTTTCCTCCCAGTTAAGGCCACGTAACGCAAACAATAAAAAGTTCTTTTGTACGGACTCGATGCGTTCTTGGGGACACCATGCGCATGAACCATATTCAAGAATAGGACGAACAAGTGAGATGTAGAGGGTCTTTGTAAGATAAGGATCGTCAAATTCCTTAATAATGTCTAGAACACCCATGGCTTTATTGACCATATTAGAAATATGATTGGAAAACTTTAGTTTTCGGTCCAAACGGACGCCCAAATCATCAACAAGGGTAATTCTTTCCAAGACAGAACCACAAAGAGAATAAGAAGTATACATTGGACTGGCTCGAGAGAATGTCATCAGCTTGCATTTAGAGCTGTTCAGGTTTAAAAAAATTGGCACAACACCACGAATGAAAACTATTTAGGTCGGCTTGTAAGTGTGACTAACAGTTGTCGTCTTTAAATTGATAACAAAGCTTTACATCATCTGCGTACATAATGAGTACGAGAGTTATGTATGACCGAAGGCAGGTCATTAATGAAAAGCGTAAAAAGTAGGGGGTCGAGATGACTCCCTTGAGGAACGCCAGATGTGGCGTGAAGTGGAATTGAGAGGCTGGTTTTAAAGAGGACTCTTTGAGTTCTGTCAGTCAGATAGCTTACAATCCAACTAAGTAATTTTGGTGAAAAACCTAGAAGGTCAAGCTTATGTGCCAAAAGGGAATGATTCACTGAGTCAAAAGCTTTACTGAAATCAGTATAAATGACATCAGTTTGAAGATTTTCCTGAAATCCTTTTACCACAAAGGATGCCAGCTCAAGCAAATTTGTCGTAGTTGAACGACGTTTAATAAATCCGTGTTGAAAAGGTGAAATAACGGATCTGCATAAATGTTGCAAGTGAGGAGCTATAACATTCTCAAAAA
The DNA here is from genome assembly GCA_018901885.1 of Zaprionus kolodkinae. Lineage (NCBI taxonomy): Eukaryota > Metazoa > Arthropoda > Insecta > Diptera > Drosophilidae > Zaprionus > Zaprionus kolodkinae. The sequence goes on from JAEIFM010000508.1 coordinate 481,762, forward strand.
ATTTAGGTATAGCCGACAATTTAGAGATACCTCTATAATTGCTTGCTTCAGACTTGCTGCCCTTTTTCAATAAGGGGATAATAAAAGATTCCTTCCAAATGGAAGGAAAGAGTGAAGTTTCTAAGGACAGCGAGAATAGTTTGAGCAATGGCTTACTTAAGGAGTTGGCACAGAACCGAAGTTTACAAGCGGGAACACTGTCAGGTACTGGTGAAAAAACTGGCTTAACTAAATAATGATCCTTGACAAGGGAGCTTTCGTTTAGAAAGAGGGAGAAGATACCATTCGAACTTGGAATGTTGTATGGATAAAAATGAGTAGTATGTGTAGAAGGTGAGTAAGTCGTTTGAAAAAACTTTGCAAACATATCGGCCATGGTTTGGTCGGTATTTGCACTAGCATTTTCAAACGTTAAGTTATTAGGAAATGCGGAAGACTTACGCTTCGTGTTAACAAAACTATAAAACTGTTTGGGGTTCTGAATAAACTGAACCTTACAACGAGCTAAATAGTTTTTATAACATTTCGCGTTTAAGACTGTAAAGTCTGACCGCGCGCTTAAGTAGCGTGAAAAGGCTAAGGGCGAGTTACTAAATTTAAATTTTTTGTAAAGGCTTGACTTTAAATTTTTTAACCGTGACAACTCTCTTGTAAACCATGGCGGCTTACTCGAGGATGATGAATAATAGCACGGAACGCAAATATCAAAAAATGAATTAATATTTTTATAAAAAATATTGGTCGCTACTGATATATCAGTAGACAAATATAATTCCGACCAATCAAATTGTGAAATTAAAGAGTTTAATAAATTAAATTAAAATTACGCAAATTTTCATGTTTATCCATACAAGCCCCAAAATCAAAAGACACTTCCAGAGTAGGATGGTAAGGATCTTCTGGGAAAGAAAGTGGTTCAGTCTTGACTAAATTCACTCAAGATGGATCGGAGACAAAACATAAGTCAAACGATCTGTTACTACAGTTTAAGATATGATTGACCTGCGACAATGAAATATCAAACAGACCGTCAAAAAGGTCGTGGTGCCGTGAGGGCAGCACAGAATTTGAATCAACACTTGTTGTCCAATTGCAATCTGGTATATTAAAGTCCCCAAGGACTGAAAGGTGATCTCTGTCTGATAACAGATTAAAAATAATCTTTATTGCAGACAAATGTTGCAAATAGACAGATACATCCGATGACGGCGGAATATACGAACAGGTTATATAATGAAACGAGTAGGTAAGGCTACAGTCGGACACCCGACAGTAAGATACCCTTCTGCCAATTTTTAAAATCCGTTACAAGCGTGTAACTATACTCATAATTTCCAACAAAAATTCTGCACAAATTCTTCTACTACATATAGCTTGCTCGCTCGCACTCACACAGCGACGCGCGTAAAGAGTAAAACGACACGACGCAACGTCGACGTCGGCGTCAACTGCTCAAAGCAGCGCGCAAGCTGCTGCCCGTACCGAACATTTGTACTGAAAACGTTGACTTGAATAACTTCTGTGTTATTGGTCCGATCGGATTGTAATTTGGAGGATATGTTCACATTGCATTCAGCTTTATACATACCAAAGCAGAACTTTATAAGTTCAATACTTAATAATCGCTTAATAATCGTTAATTACCGATTTGCGGGGGCGGTGGGCGTGGCATCAAACATTTGACATAAACTTCACCTGCCCCGGATATAAAGGAACCTTCATACCAAATTTGGTGTCTCTAGCTTTTTTAATAGCTTAGATCTGTTATCTCAAACAAACAGACGGACAGACAGACGGACATGTCTCAATCGATTCGGCTAGTGATCTTAAGCAAGAATATATATACTTTAAGGGGTCTGCCACGCCTCCTTATGCCTGTTACATTTTGCATAAAGTTAGTATACCCTTTTTTGACCATTTTCAATGGTCGAAGGGTATAAAAAACCGGGAAAGTGTAATTTTACACAGAGAAATTCAATAGCAAGTTGAATCTCCGGCTGTAAAAGTTCCGAATTGATGGTGGAATCGACTGCAATAAGGACTCCACCACCACGACGGTCAGGTCGATCACACCTGTAGGTTGTGAACTTGCTTGGAAAAACTTCGGAGTTTAGGATATCCGGTTTTAACCAAGTCTCAGTAAACACAACAATTTGAGAAGAAAAAGAAAGACTGTTTATATATAAAGTTGAAAGTTTAGTACATAGACCTCTAACATTTTGATATGAAAGAGTTAAGGAGCATGTTAGACGAACACATTTCGTTCTCCACCTCCCTACACACATCACAGCAATAACGCAACCCCGTGCGCTTGGCTACGGCGTCAGCCGTCGGGCCGGTATATCCAGAGAGCAGAGAGAGCAAAGGTAATAAAAAAAAAAAAAAGATAAGTGCGAGAGCGGCAAAGCGTGAGAGCTGCTTAGGCGCGCTCAAAGAATTAGGAAAGGTAAGTAGAGTGAGAAATTAGCGTTGACTAACGACACTAACAACTACGTCGCTCACCCAAGAGAGAATAAGTAAAAAGCAATGCACCAAAAGAGGCAGAACCAATGCACAAAACAAAAGAAAATAAGATCTAAAATTAGTAAACACAGATTAGTTTGACTAATTTTAAGAACATGCACACGCGTCGTGAACGGGCTAAAGTTAAAACTTCGGTTTTAAAGTAAGTTTAAATAAAAACACCGGTTGTTTTTAATAAAAAAAAGCCGAAAAATCGAAGCGCACAAAAAAAACGTCCGTTCACTAGGAAAATGAAAAGTGTGACAGACAGAATCTAGACAGAATCAAGAATAGTTATGCACATTTATGAAATGCGTCCATATGTACATAAATATTGAAAAATACTTTTTAACATAGTCTTATAATACAAACATACGTGCATGCAGACATGTACGTACACATATACATATTCATGTGACATCGGTTAGAGAGAGTTTACAAAGCATCAATTAGAGAGAGCGAATACAGCACCGATTGATGAACACCAATTAGAACACCAATAAGAGAGAGAAAGCGATTAGAGAGAACGGATAAAGCTCGCGCTCTGCGCTCGCCTCTTCCGACCTAACTTACATGTGAAGTGTCCCCGTGTATGCATACACATACTTATGCTAATATTGCAACATATGTACATACGTATGCATGCAAATGCATTTTAAGTGTGACATGGAATAGAGAGAGCGGACTGAGCATCAATTCGAAAGAGCGGATAGAGCGTCAATTACAGAGAGCGAAGAGAGCATCAATTAACATACATCAAATTTAAATTTTCCTTGCAATTGTAGGTCTAGAAAAATACATAAATATCTATTATTATTATATTACTAAACACTCTATCTTCTCACTCTGACATACATAGGAATTAGGTGTAAACTCAGCCCATACTTAATTCCTTAATAACTTCTGTGTTTATGGTCCGATTGTTTTGTAATATAATTTATCTATGTGCATAACAAAGTAAAATATTTTGAGGTTAATACTTCTCTTAATAATCATAAATACCCGATTTGCGCGGGCGGTGGGCGTGGTATCAAACATTTGACATAAACTTATTCTGCCCCGGATATACGAGTATAGGAACATTCATACCAAATTTGGTGTCTCTAGCTTTTATAATAGCTGAGATCTGTTGTCTCAAACAATCAGACAGACAGACAGACGGACATGTCTCAATCGACTCGGCTATTGATCCTGATCAAGAATATGGGGTCTACGACTAGGATGGGGCGACCACTCACGATATTTGATAGTGGACGATAGCGCAAAACGTTGGCGTTGGTAAAAAAGTGGTGTTGGCGGCGTTTCAGAAATAACATGGATAAATTTCTCGGAAGTGCAAGTGTCAATGTTAAGTGGTATTAATAACATGTATGCCGCTTTACATAGATATTAACTTTTAGTTATAATTGCAGGTTACGAAAAAAATAAAATTTGGTAAATCAAAAGCGTGAGGTCACTTCGACCAGTCAAATGACGATCGGTCGGCCAAGTGCAATACATCAAATTTGTTTGACCACATAAAAAGGCAACACCTTGGAATTCACTTGGACGATATCCCACAGAAATCGCATTCAATAGTGCATTTTATAACAAATAACTACGCTCCGTCCTCAGAAAGGAAAAAACTGTTAAATAATAATAATATCTGACGACTTGCAACCGTTTTCAATAGTAGAAGATCCAGGCTTTCGAAAATTTACAAAGCTTTTCGACCCTCGGTACGTTCTCCCGTGCAGAAAACGCTGAAAAATCTTGCATGAGCAGTTTATATGAGGAATCAAAGACAAAGTTACATGAAATTTGAACAATTGTTGAAAGTTGCGCCATTACCACAGATTGTTGGACCTCGAGGGCCAATGTTTCATATATTACGGCCACGTGCTATTTTATTACAACAGATTTGACTTTGCGTTCAGCTGTATTGACAACAAAACCATTGTTGGATCTATTGAATCACTCTGCTGAAAATATGGCTAATACTTTAAAAGAAGATTTTAATGAATTCTAAATAAAATCGTAGTAATAACGACTGACAATGCAAGTATAATGCTAAAGATGTGCGAATTGCTACAGAAAAAGAATCTTCCTTGTTTCGCTCACACTATAAATTTAGTTGTGCAGTACTGTTTGGCGGTGGATATGCTTTCGATGATAATGATCATGTGCAAGCGAATCGTTACATTTTTTAAATCAAGCAGTATTGCATTCAGTAAGTTAAAGTTGGCACAAACGACTTAAATTTAATACAGCCTCATACAAGAAGTACCTACTAGGTACCTACCATATGATGGAGAGAATCGTTATGATAAACAAGGCCATTACAAAAGTAAATTAAGCACCAGCTCCATTAAATATTGACCAGGTATCTTTCATAAAAGAGTTGATTTTATTGCTGCAACCATTTGATAAGGCCACACGTCAAATATCGTCCAATAACGTTACAATATCGTGTATCATTCCTACAGTTTACGGCTTGTTTTGGAACTTGGAAAAAATAAAACCTAACTTAAAATTGGAAAAATCCTTGACGGTCCATAACTTCTTGCTGAAAAGCATTGAAAAAACGACTTATGCCCTATGAGGAACGTACAAGCCCAAGAGTCGGTACTCTTCTTGACCCTCGGTTCAAAAAACGCGCATTTCTGTCACCGTTAAATGTATCTTATGGCATTAAATCAATAGAAAGGGAATTAGAAGCACTTGCAACCTCAGACACATTGCCCTCGGTGCCGCCAACACCACCACCTTCGGCGACTTTAAGAGAAGACAATTTCTTCGATTTCCTCGAAGAAGGTGTTAGCACAATGACGAATCCCCGCGTTGAAGCTGTCAAGCAAATGCGCCAATATGTAACAGAGCCGCATATACTTAAAGAAGCCAATCCCTTAGACTTCTGGAAGGTAAGCTTCATTTTACCGAGTTGTTATAAATAATATAACAAGATTTGCTTCTTTTTCAGTGTGCACCAAATGATTCACACATGAAGTCGTACGCGCGGAAATATTTGTGTGTTCCAGCAACATCAACGGAGTCGGAGAGGATGTTCAGCAAAGCCGGCCTGGTAATAAGCGATCGGAGAGCATCGCTTAAACCAAAAACAGTAGACCTCTTATTGTTTCTTAACAAAAATAAATGGATCTCCAGTTAGGTTAACTTAATTTAGTTTTAAAATTTTTACTTTTGTATCAATGAATGTGATATACGTTATTCTATGAAAGAATGTTATTTGTTTTTAAAAAAAAAATACATGGGTATAATCAAACATGTTTTTTTTATTAAAGTCGTTAAGTAAATATGCCAATAAATCCTTTCTCAATTTTACAATGGGTATAACCACTATTTAAAAAATAAAGCACTATCGTGATAGTATCGAATATTTCAATAAAAACCATCGGAAATATCGAATGTTCCAACTATCGATAGTTTCCCAGCTCTAAGCCGCACCACTAAGCAGAGAACACATAGAGGCGTCAAATAGCGTTAACATGCCTGCTGACGCTATGCCCATTTTCAGATACCATCGGGTCTCGGCTCCCAGTCGGATCGAGACACGAGTATCAACGCCGAAAACACGACGACATCAATTCAGTCGGACAACGACTGCGGAACGATGAGCACGGGTGTTTTTTGATCCGCTGTGCCGTCGTTTGAATGTATGCGTTATGTATGCACATGATCGCATATGAAAGTATGCGTAGCTTGTGAAGTTTGGCAATTGCATGGCCCAGCACCAAGTCCATTTTTCTCTTTCAGAGTCGAAAGCCCACAGACCGAAAATGCGATCGCATGTGTGTGAGTGTGTTTGTGCTTTGTTTTGTTGTCGTCAAAGAAACAGCTGGCACGCGCCCATTCATCCATTTGTTTTGATTATCTATCTGCCTTCATTTTTTTTGATTTTATGATATGGCTATTGCTATTTGTTCGCCCCTCGAATTAGCTCCCGATTATAAGATTCAATCGGTACCCAGGGAACACCACAGGGAGGCCATTGCAATAGCAATGGGGTCATCATTTGATGACCTTCGAGTCGACTTGAGAATTTTAAATGTATTTCATTTAAATATCTCCATGTTCCCCACCTAACCTATACACCTATGATACAAGACTAAAACAAAATGTACAATAGTACTTACACTTCGGCTTGCCGAAGGACAGGGCCATGTCAATGCTGTTTTTGATAGACTGCCTCATTAAATTATAAATATTTTGAATGATTTGCTCTTGCTCTTCTCAGCTTTTATCGATGATAGCATCTGCTGCATTTTGATCCCTTAAAAGGGTAAGATCATATACCATATTAGCTAAGATTTCATCGGCTTAACCCGTTGGAGGTGTTTTTGTTTTGATCGCCAAGTTGATCGCGCTGTGCCTCGACTCACAGCTAATGGTGTGGTTAGCCAAAAAAAACCTTAGCCTTGGCACCTATGTATCTGCACCTCCGACCCTATAAAGTTGTATATATATTCTGAATCAGCATCACCAGAGAAGTCGAAAAATGGGTGTCCGTCCGTTCGTCCGTCTGTTGCAACGCAAACTAGTCTCTCAGTTTTTGAGCTATCTTCATGAAACTTGGCACACAAGCTTCTTATTGCTGTACGCTGTAAATAAGTCGGAACCAGCCAGATCAGAGTGATGCATCGTATAGCTGTCATAGAAGCTATCGGCCGATTTTTGTTGATTTTCAAGATATTGCATTTGCAAATCTTATTCTTATTACGTTCTTAATGTGCTGTCAAAATTGTATTTATTTATTTATTTATTTATTTAACGTCAACTAAGAGCAGTCGACTCAAAGACTAAAATATAATAAAATTACAAGTGTAAATTTAAATTAAAAATATAAGAATAATTTAAGTTGAAGGTAAGTATTATATTAAAAAATATATATATTTTTTTGTTTTTGTTTTAAAATTTGTTATTATTAATTAATCATTAAATTATTTATTTAATTTATTTAATTTAATTTAATTTAATTTAATCTGGGAGTAAAAAGATAATTTTAGTTGATCCAACATTTGTTGCAAAGGATTGGGGAAACCCAGAAAACCCAATCAGATCAAAAGAAGAGTGTTAATGTTTTAAAGCACTCCTAACGCCCGAGGAGCGCAGTTAACGAATAGGAAGGTCGCGAGATCGTTAACTTCTAGCTTCTAGCCAGGTGGGAAAGTAGTGAAAGTTTAAGATTATTAGTCGATTGGCTGTTAGATATAATAAAGTAGTATTTGTTGTAGTCCGAACATAATACCCTGAACGGTTCGTGCAAGGCATTGTTCGACCTACAACTAGGAAGAGTTAGTGGAATATAATTTCTTGTTAGTCGGCAAGGGACAGAGAAGTGTAACCGGCTAACCAAGTCATCACTATCAATGTCACCTTTAATAAGATTATTGATAAAAACCACACCAAGCATAGTACGCCGATTGGCTAAGGAAGGTAGATTTAGTAGAAGAAGTCTGTTAGTATAGGAAGGTAGTCTTAAGTTTGAATCCCAATTAAGTCCACGCAATGCGAAAATTAAAAAGGACGCACAAGTGAGGTATAAAGGGTCTTAGTTATATAAGGATCGTTAAATTCCTTAGCCCACCTCTTAATAAATCCGAGTACACTCATAGCCTTATTGACTATGGAAGAAATGTGCTCAGAGAACTTGAGTTTAGCGTCCAGGCGTACTCCAAGGTCGTCCACAGAGGTAATTCTTTCCAGAGGACACCCACATAAAGTGTAAGATTCGTACTTAGGACTGGCACGAGAGAATGTCATCAACTTGCATTTAGAGCTGTTCAGATTTAATAGGTTTGCACCACACCAACTGTTAAAACTATTGAGGTCGGCTTGAAGGGATGAATGACAGGAGGCGTCTTTAAATTGAAAACAAAGCTTTACATCATCTGCATACATAAGAGTACGCGAATTATGTATGGCCGAAGGAAGGTCATTGATGAAAAGCGTAAAAAGAAGGGGACCTAAATGGCTTCCCTGAGGAACACCAGAAGTAACTTGAATAGGGACAGAAAGAGCATTTTTAAAGAAGACTCTTTGTGTTCTGTTGGCCAAATAACTTATAAGCCAGCTTAAAAGATTTGGTGAGAAACCAATAATGTTTAGTTTATGTGCAAGAAGGGAGTGATTTACTGAGTCAAATGCTTTACTGAAATCAGTATAAATGACGTCAGTTTGAAAATTTTTCTGAAAGCCCTTTATTATAAAGGATGTAAGCTCAAGTAAATTTGTCGAGGAGGAACGACGTTTTAAAAATCCGTGCTGACAAGGAGAAATGACGGATCTACAGAAATGCTGCAAGTGAGGAGTTATGACATTCTCGAAGAGTTTGGGAATAGCCGACAATTTTGAGATACCTCTATAGTTTAAAGCATCAGACTTGCTGCCCTTCTTGTGAAGCGGTAAAATGAAAGATTCCTTCCATATGGAAGGAAAGGTGGAAGTTTTCAGGGACAGCGAGAAAAGTTTGAGCAATAGCTTAGATAGACGATCGGCACAGTATCGAAGTACGCAACTAGGAATTCCGTCAGGACCAGGTGAAAAAACTGGTTTTATCAAACATAAATCCCTGAAAATCGAACGTTCGTTTAATTGTGGGGCGAAAATGCCAGTTGAACTGGGAATGGTGAAAGGATAAGAATTTACATCGCGTGTTGAAATTGAATAGGTCGTTTGAAAGAACTTAGCAAACAGATCAGCCATGTCCTGGGCAGTATTTGCATTTGCACCTTCAAACGATAGCTTAGATGGATAGACAGATGACTTACGCTTCATGTTAACAAAACTATAGAACTGTCTGGGATTCTGCCGGAACTGAATCCCGCAACGAGTCAAATAATTTTTGTAGCATGTAGCGTTGAGAGCAACAAAATTTGACCGAACAATAAGATATCTTGAAAAAATAGACGAGGAATAACATCTAGTATATTTTTTAAAGAGTCTAGACTTTAGATTTTTAAGACTGGATAGTTCTTTAGTAAACCATGGGGGTTTACTCGAATGCCTCGGATAAGAAAAAGGCACACAAATGTCAAAAAAGTTATTTAATGTTTTATAAAATAAATTAAGAGCCATATCCATATTGTTACATTTGTAAAAATTAGACCAGTCATAATTTGAAATTAAATAATTAATTTTATCAAAATCGGCTTTACGAAAACAACGCGCTCTCTTACACGACGTAACTTTTTTATCCAATACGTTCAAACCAGTTTCAAAAACAACCTCGAACGTTGGATGATAGGGATCTTCTGGTTGGGTAAGTGGGTGGACTCTAGGCAGAGTTACCATACTCTGATCGGAGACAAAGCATAAATCGAGTGTTCTATTTAGAGAATTTTGTAGGTGGTTGACCTGCAGCAGAGAAATGTCATGCAGGCCGTCAATAAGATCGTGTTGTTGTGAGGGCATCAGGAAATTTGCCTCATCACTTGGTGTCCAACTACACTCAGGTATGTTAAAGTCGCCAAGGACTATGAGGTGGTCTTTGTTAGATAACAAATTGAAGACATACTTTTTTGCAAGCAAATGTTGAGTGTAGATAAGAATATCCGACGAAGGTGGGATGTACGAGCAGGTTATAAAAACCTGGAAGCCGGGAAGGTGTAATTTTACACAGATGAATTCAATATCATATTGAATCTCCGGGTGTACATGTTCTGACGCGATATCAGAATTTACCGCAATAAGAACACCGCCGCCCCGCCGATCATGACGATCAAACCTATAAGTTGTGAACTTGCTTGGAAAAATTTCAGAGCATAAAATCTCAGGTTTTAACCAAGTCTCAGTGAACACAACCACATGGGATTCAAACGAAAGGCTATTTAAGAATAACGTAGGTAGCTTGCTACGCAGGCCCCTTACGTTTTGGTAGGTTAATGTTAAAAATTTTATTAGTTTTTTGAAGTTGCATTTTTGGAAGTGGTGGCTTGGTTTGGCAAAGGTAGTCTAATCAAAATCGGACCACCATAACATATAGCTGCCATAGGAACAATCGGCTGAAATCAGGGTTTTTGTATGCAAACAGAAACTAGCAGCAATCCAAATGTATTTAATATTTAGTATAACTGCAAGGGTATAAAACCTTCGGCAAGCCGAAGGTAGCCTTGCTTTCTTGTTCTTACGTAAGGGTAGTTTTGAAAACATTTGTGGAAGATAGTGTAGTGCAGTTTCATTAAATCAAATAAGTCATCACTTGGAGCTTTTAGCTTAAAGTTATTACTAATACTTTCGAAGTTTTTATTAAACAAAAATAGCCTTCAGTAGTTGACTACAGGAATCGCAATTGTATTTCACTTGTGACTTATATACCACATACCATGTAAAATAACGCAAGGCGTTTTCATTTGCATACCCAAGAGAAGGTTGTACTTCATCAACTTGGGCTAAGTCGATATCAGCATAATTTACTATACACATTTCAAAATTATTGTCATACTCCTGCTCTTGCACTTTAGCACCAGTTCTTGCTTTGTTTCCTCTACAACATTTACTAGAATGTCATCATCTGGCTCACAGTTTCCAGTGCTCTTTTTTGAAGTGATGATCTTCATAGACAGCATCTTGGAAATTATTGCATTGAATTCAAAAAGCATGGGATTATTATTTGTTCCACCTCTACTTCTTATTAAATAAAATAAGTGCTTCAGAGCATCTTGATTTAGTCGCGACAATATCAGAAACTGGTCAGCAGTTTCACTCCAAACATCTTGTGCGAGCATCAAGATTGAATTTATTGAATGAACGAATCCATCAATACAATAAACTTTTTGGGAAGATTTGCATTGCAAGAGGTAGTCCTTCATTTCCATTAAATACATTTGTATTTCACTTTCATTTTTAATTGCCGATTTAAATGGGTTTTTATACCCTTCGACCATTGAAAATGGTCAAAAAAGGGTATACTAACTTTGTGCAAAATGTATGTAACAGGCATAAGGAGGCGTGGCAGACCCCATAAAGTATATATATTCTTGCTCAGGATCACTAGCCGAGTCGATTGAGACATGTCCGTCTGTATGACACAACAGATCTCAGCTATTAAAAAAGCTAGGGATACCAAATTTGGCATGAAGGTTCCTATAAAGCATAGGCAGATCAAGTTTATATCAAACGTTTGATGCCACGCCCACCGCCTACGCAAATTGGTTATTTGCGATCGGACCAATAACACAGAAGTTATTCAAGTCAACGTTTTCAGTACAAATGTTCCGTACGGGCAGCAGCAGACGCGCTGCTTTGCGCAGTTGACGCCAACGTCGACGTTGCGTCGTGTCGCTTTACTCTTTACGCGCGTCGCTGTGTGAGTGCGAGCGAGTAAGCTCTATCCCTTAACATGGTGGTGATGCATATCTACATCATACCGTTTGAGTACAATTATTTTTCAATGTGCGTCATAAAATTGTCAAAAATGTATTTGATGCAGATCAACAACATTCGTTTATTATATAAAAAGTGTTGGTAACACTAAATTATGTAAAATACTAAACAGCTGATTACTTCTCCCGCCAATTTTGTGTATGCGCTAAACTCAATTGGTTATGCAGTTTCTTATAAAAATAAAAATTAAAATAAAGTGATTTAGTGGAAACAATTTGCATTTATAACTAGTCGGAAAGGCTACAGTCACGCGGTGACTGTAAGAGGCCATGGATTTTCAGTTTATTTTTATATACCATAAACAATATATATTGAAATAAAATGTTTAATATAATAAAAACAAAAATTAAAATAACGAAAAAGCAAGAGTCGATAGCATAAGTTAGAACGAGAGAGAGAAATGTGAATTTTTACATATTAAAAAATACTAACAACCATGAATATAATTTTCTGCCTGATCTTGGAAAATAACGTTTTGTGATTTGTTTGATCAACATGATGATCTATGTGTTTGTCCCAAGGTATACGTGTTCGTTTTCCGTGTTTTATGTTCATATTACTTTTATTAGTACAAACAAGATGTTTATGATGTTTTCATCACAAATTGCTGGAATTATAAATGGACTCGAAAGCGAAGATGACTTAGATTTTTCTGGAGATAGCGAGAGCGACTACTGCCCAGAGGTAGATGATATCAGTAGTTCAGATGAAGGAGATTCGGAGGATCGCGGCGAACGTCCAATGGACTTGAATGATCAATCTGTTGAAAACCCAGATGTGAACATGGTAGACGGCAAAACAAAACGGCAAAAGGAGTAGAATAGAGGACTTATTTGGAAGCAGGGAAATTTAATTCTCAATGACCACCAAATGCAGTTCCGTGGGAATACCTCATTTCATTCAGAAATAATGGAGCTTTAACTTCCAATCGAATATTTTTTCATTCTATTTCCGAAATCATTATTTGAGGAAATTAAAAATGAAACTAATCTCTACGTATATCAAAAAAATCCTAGTTCTAGCCTTATCTTCTCATCTTTGGAAATACGTCAATTCGTTGGTATGATTCTGTACATGTCTATTGGACGCTTACCCAATGTGCCTAAATACTGGTCCCAAAGTATTGGAATGGTAGCAGTCAATAATGTTATGTCGCAAAAACGGTTCGAGCAATTAAGAGTTCATATACATTTTAACGATAACGTAAACATTGTTCCTCCTAACGATCCTCGACATGATCGTCTTTTCAAAATAAGGCCAGTTGTGGAGAAACTGAACACAAGTTTCGGTAAAATACCAATGGAGCAGTTCCTGTGTGTTGATGAACAAATGTGCTCCACAAAGGCTCGAAACCAAATGAAAAGGTATTTACCCAACAAACCTCATAAATGGGGATATAAGCTGTTGCTGCTGAGCGTTATTTCAGGGTTTTGTTACAAATTTGAATTTGACACTGGCAAGGAAAACATCGTATTGCCTCAAGAGCCTGACCTTGGTGCTGCATCTAATTGCGTTATCAGATTGGCAAGAGAAATACCAAAGCACCAAAACTATCGTCTATATTTTGACAATTACTTCACATCCTTGCCCCTCTTGAAATTCTTAGCTGATGACGGAATTTTGGCCCTAGGAACAATCAGGCAGAACAGAATTACCAATGGTAAGTTGTATGAATTTTCGAAGGGAAAGAAAATGTCACGAGGCACTTGTTTGGAATATGTCACGAATTATGATGGAGTTGATATATCATTGACATCATGGATGGACAACAAAGTAGTTAGATTGGCATCAAATTATGCTGGAATTGTTCCCAAAGATTCGGCCCGTCGTTTCGATCGACAAAAAAAAGAATATATTGAAATCGAACGTCCGTATTCTGTATCTCAATATAATAGCTACATGGGAGGCGTTGACCTGATTGACAGCATTATAGGAAGATATAAAATTTCCATTAAAAGTCAAAGGTGGCAAGTTAGAGTGTTTTACCACCTTCTGGACCTGACTGTAAGCAATGCTTGGCTTTTATACAAGCGCGTTCACAAAGCGAAGTTGCTTAATTCAGCTGATTTTCGTTTGCAAATAGCAGAAGCCTTAACTAAATTGGATGCTACAAAAAATAAAGGAAAGCGTGGCTCTGGCATCCAATATGCATTGGATGAAAAAAAGCTTAAGGGACCTTCGCAACAAATGCCAAACAAAATGGTTCGGCAGGATCAATTCGGTCATTGGCCTGTCTGGACTGACAAGAGGCTGCGTTGTAAATATCCAAACTGCACTGGATTCTCCCAAACGCAGTGCGACAAATGTGGCGTATTCTTATGATTTAATAAAAGAAATAATTGTTTTAAAAACTTTCATTTAAATTAATACATTAACAATAAAATTGTAATGATGATTATAATTACCATGCTATGGGGTAGTTTAAAAATATTTTCCCTTAAAGCGCACTTGATGCAGAAATGCATCACTCCCCTTTTTTTAAAAATATAAGAAAAAAACTAAATAAATTAAAAAAATAAAAAGAAGTGTATTTTTTATTTACTTTTGTCTTCCAAATAAAAAAAAAAAATGATGAAAATCGGAGTTGTTGCCATGTTAAGGGATATGTACTAGAAGTATTTGTGCAGAATTTTCTGTTTGAAATTATGAGTGTGGTTACACGTTTGTAACGGATTTAGAAAATTGGGAGAAGGGTTTCTTACTGTCGGGCGCCTGACTGTAGCCTTACCCACTTGTTAACCTTCATTTTTTCGAAGGAATTGGGATAAATGTGCTTTCGTGTGAGTTTTGGGCATAATCTAGCCGAAGTGTTGTTTGTATCAATTTCAAAAAATTGAACAATTATTTTCCACACTTTGCCATCTGGAGTTTTAATTTCACCACGCATTAAGCTATTTCTTATCGATTTTATCAAATAGGGGACATCATAAATAGTAAAAATTGTATGATTATTCATATGGAAATATGGAGTTTCCAAATTTACCCCGCTTTTCTACAAAGCTCCTCTATTATTTGGGCCTTGGTCACAAACAATCGATCTTATATTCACTAAGCTCTGTGCGGCTGTTATATTTTTATTGATAAGCTCCTCTCAATTTTATGCTCGAGAGTCCATTCGCATATCTGTTTGCACAATTCATTTGACTTTTCTTTCTTCGTCGTGGTGGGAACTATATTGCAATCCTTTTCTAATTGCTTCTTTACTTTTATCCTCCAATTTTACAAAAATTGATTTTAACACATTCAGCAGGCTTTCATTCAGTCCTATTGTCATATGTTTTATTGGAGCCCATGAAGTTTTTGAAGGGAGATTCAAACTGAGATCATCTCTCATAAAAGAGTAGGTTTTCGTAAAATATATATATATAATATATAAAAATATACGCTTTGAGCAATTATTTTCTCTTCTTCCTTCCACGAATGCTTGTTTCTTAACAACATTTGGCAAAACGTGTTTGAACTCTGAGAAAATCCTTTCTTTTCAATACTTGTGCTTTATCAATTTTTCCGTTTGTAGCGCCATTTTTAAAAGTTTAATCCTTTTCTTTAAAGCTCTTAGTTGTCTGTTTCTATCACTAAGTTGTTTTGTAGCTGCCCAATACTTTTTTCTGTAGTATGTCTCATTTTGTGTTCTTTTAAGACAATTGGAGCAAAACTCAATCTTAGTGTCATCCCATCTTTCTTTATGGATTGCAAAATTATCACTAACAATATCCATATGTTCTATATTTGGTGCAGATTTATCTTTATGTGCAGATTTAACAAGTGGGTAAGGCTACAGTCGGGCGCCCGACTGTTAGATACCCTTCTCCCAATTTTTAAAATCCGGTACAAGCGTGTAACTATACTCATAATTTCAAACAAAAATTCTGCACAAATTCTTCTATTACATATAGCTTACTCGCTCGCACTCACACAGCGACGCGCGTAAAGAGTAAAGCGACACGACGCAACGTCGGGATCAACTGCGTCAAAGCAGCGCGCAAGCTGCTGCCCGTACCGAACATTTGTACTGAAAACGTTGACTTGAATAACTTCTATGTTATTGGTCCGATCGGATTGTAATTTGGAGGATATGTTCATATTGTATTTAGCTTTATACGTACCAAAGTAGAACGTTAAATACTTTGCTTAATAATCGCAAATAACCGATTTGCGGGGGCGGTGGGCGTGGCATCAAACATTTGATATAAACTTGATCTGCCTATGATTTATAGGAACCTGCATGCCAAATTTGGTATCTCTAGCTTTTTTAATAGCTGAGATCTGTTGTCTCATACAGACGGACAGACAGACGGACATGTCTCAATCGACTCGGCTAGTGATCCTGAGCAAGAATATATATACTTTATGGGGTCTGCCACGCCTCCTTATGCCTGTTACATACATTTTTCATAAAGTTATTATACCCTTTTTTGACCATTTTCAATGGTCGAAGGGTATAAAAACATGAGCAAAATGCACAGCCATTTGCACAATTGAATAAAATATCATTTCAACCAGCCGTACTTTGTGCTAACGCTCCGAAGAAGGCCGCATTGGCAATGTTTGCACTGCAGTGCACGCAGCGATCGCTCCCGTGGATCACTTAAGTGAATTGTGCAACGACAAATTTGGCAGTTCGCTGAAGTTTCACCGCACGAAATGCACATTCGTCATAAAAAATGTGCTTGCTGTTCATTTTAAGGAGGATTTCCAACAAATTTTTTAAACAAATTGGCACAAATTCCATTTACAAAAGGGAAACATTCGTCGCCGATGATGAAATTATTGACAACGCCTTAAAAATGATATAAAACAAGAAAGCAAGGCTACCTTCGGCTTGCCGAAGGTTTTATACCCTTTCAGTTATACAACTGACAACGGACTGACTGATTGTTCCTATAACAGCTATAGAATAGAAACGTCTGAGATATTTATATGGAAAAACAAGGGCGGGTTACTGTATAACAATAAAAAGTATTGATAATGTGCGGTATTTCCAAAAACAAAACAGGTTTGCATACAAAAACCCTGATTTCAGCCGATTGTTCGTATGGCAGCAATATGTTATAGTGGTCTGATTTTGATACAATTTTGACAGCACATTAAGGACGTAATAAGAATAAGATTTGCCAAATATTGTTGCAATATCTTAAAAAACAACAAAAATCGGCCGATAGCTCGTTCCGACTTATTTACAGCGTACAGCAATAAGAAGCTTGTGTGCCAATTTTCATGAAGATAGCTCTAAAACTGAGAGACTAGTTTGCGTTACAACAGACGGACGAACGGACAGACGAACATCCATTTTTCGACTCCTCTGGTGATGCTGATTCAGAATATATATACTTTATAGGGTCGGAGATGTCTCCTAAGGTGCGTTGCAAACTTCTGGTTAAAATTAATATACCCTCTGCAAGGGTATAAATATATTTTAAAAAAAATGTAGCCTTTTTTTAAGTCAAAAACCTACTGTCCGGTTTTCTGTCCTTTTTTCATTTTGTCTATCCTTTTTTTTCCGCTTTTTATACCCTTGCAGAGGGTATATTAATTTTAGCCAGAAGTTTGCAACGCACCTTAGGAGACATCTCCGACCCTATAAAGTATATATATTCTGAATCAGCATCACCAGAGGAGTCGAAAAATGGATGTCCGTCTGTCCGTCCGTCCGTCCGTCCGTCTGTTGCAACGCAAACTAGTCTCTCAGTTTTTGAGCTATCTTCATGAAACTTGGCACACAAGCTTCTTATTGCTGTAGGCTGTAAATAAGTCGGAACGAGCCAGATCGGACCGATATATCGTATAGCTGTCATAGAAGCTATCGGCCGATTTTTGTTGTTTTTCAAGATATTGCAACAAGATTTGGCAAATCTTATTCTTATTACGTTCCTAATGTGCTGTCAAAATTGTATCAAAATCGGACCACTATAACATATAGCTGCCATAGGAACAATCGGCTGAAATCAGAGTTTTTGTATGCAAACCTGTTTTGTTTTTGGAAATACCGCACATTATCAATACCATTTAATGTTATACAGTAACCCGCCCTTTGTTTTTCCATATAAATATCTCAGAGGTTTATATTCTATAGCTGTTATAGGAACAATCAGTCAGTCCGTCTGTCTGTTGCAACGCAAATTAGTCCCCCAGTTATTGAGCTATCATCATGAAACTTTGCTCACAAGCTTCTTATTTCTGCCCTCTTTAAATAAGTCGGAACGGGCCAGATCGGACTGATATATCGTATAGCTGTTATGGAGCCTATCGGCCGATTTTCGTTATATTTCAAGATATAGCTATCAGGCTTACCACATCCAAATCGAACTTTTATAACTTATAACTTTAAATAATAACAACAAAATGTGCCAACAACAAAACATTTAACTCAAATTGATTGGATATTTTGTGATAACACAGTAAGCGGTGCTGCCGCAATCACTTATCAAACTCCATATAGTCACCATGACGGCGTGTTCCTTAGCTATAATCACTAATTTAATAATTTATTTTTAAATATTTAGTTAATTAATTTATTTTATTATTGTAAATAAAGAATATATGTGCAATGTTGTTTAATGTATTGTAAATATTCCTCCTCGAGGATTGCGACCTTGCCGTGGTGAGGAGCTGAGTATTCGAAATTGTAAGAGGTTGATATAATCGATGTACTGTTATAATTCTTCAATAAATACCACAGAAACCAGCAGCAATCCAAAGATATTTTATATTTTGTCTAACTGCAAGGGTATAAAACCTTCGGCAAGCCGAAGGTAGCCTTGCTTTCTTGTTTTAATTATTTATTCAAAACAAAATAGAATTTAAAGTCATACTTAATTTTTAAATTTTAATGTGTATTACAATTTTGTCGCCGCTCGAATTTGCTCTCTATTTAATAAATAAACTAAATTTTTTAGAAATAAAATCATTAATAAATTAAATTGAGACCCAGGGAACACCACGGGGAGGCCATTATATATAATGGGGTCTTTTCCAAAGTCAAACTTTGGAGACCTACGAGTCGACTTGTGCTTCATTCATGAATCACCACTGTTCCCCAAAAATGTTGGAAAGCTCCGCAGACGGCGGAGATAGACTTACTTAACCTAACTTAATAAATCTTCAAACTACATATACATATAATAAATAAAATAAAATTTAAAAGTATGCAATAATAATAATATATAACAAATTTTAAAACCTACGTTTAAATATCTACGCTAACTATAATACCACTGTGGTAACTGTACACTGTCTCATAGGTGCGTGCTGTGGCCCTGTCATTCCTAATATTTGAACACGCCCAATCAATATGTGTTTCACAATTGGTTTAGACGTGTTCAAATCTAACAAAGACCTATAACCACTTCTACCTAAAAATCCTAAAAGCCTTTCACTACATCCTTCCAGAGATCGCAGACACAAATTAAAATCTCCTAACACTATGCTTTCGCTGCCTAAAAATGAAAATCTCTGAAATAAATTTGTAAACTCAACTTCAAACTTAAGCACTGGATACGTTGGACTTTTATAAATAATCAAAAAAACCTAAAGACTTATATTTAAATACTGCATACTCAAACACTGCGGAGCCTAAATTACTTGGGTCTGAATAGTTTCGTCCACTTGAACAGAGACTGACATTCTCAAAGATTTCGTTTTTCGCGAATATAAGAATGCCTCTTTAGGACGAGCACCACTAGAATAAGATTGGCAGTCAAGGCGCACGATGCTTTGAAAGCCAGGTATATCATATGCTTCGTTAGAGTATGTGGAAGCCTCAACGAAGCATAAGAAAGAAGATAAAAGCATTAACTGATCGGAGCAAATATCAGAAAAGTGGCAATGAATGCTTTGTGTGTTGTGAAAAAAAGCATTGACTTTACTTGTGTCAAAGAGACAGCTGAAATTAGAATTTAAAATCTTTGTGGTGCGCAGACTTTGAAGCTCTTTTTCTACAACTGAGTTGCGATCTGATCTAGGGGGGACAATTGCCCAACAATAAAAAGGCCAGCTGCACTTGTGGCTCTACTACAAGCTACATACAATGCCTCTCGTTGCATTCCTGGGGATGTGTGGACCACCACATTGGTATATCTAGCTCCCTGACTTTTATGAATTGTTATACCTTCTGCAGGTACAACTGGAAATTGTTTGCGGGTAATTGTTACTTGCTCGTTTGAGTGATATTAAAAACTTCTGACAGTTTTCAGAACAGGGGTCCAAGAAGGTTCACTACGATGAGCACACTTCGTTCGAGCATTTATTCCTACGCTTTCATCTAAAAATTTTATCCAAAGGACTTGTGGGGAATTGAAACCTAATTCCATAAGAATACCTGAAGCTCCATTGACGAGACCATCTGTGTCTATATTGACCGTCATCATGTACTTTGCAGTGGTTTTCAAAATAAGGGTAGTACAAAGACCCTGTGTTTGAGAGGTTTTGAAATCTTTCCAAACACCTGTTCTTGGCTTTGGTCTAAGACCGAAACTCGAGACCTAAGCAAACCTATATCTTCCTCTATCATTTTGCCGGATGCCATGTTAGTAAGAGCTAGCGCAAAATCTTGATCGTCTCGTTGTCGCATAATCTCAGTGAGTTCCCAAAGAGAAGACCCAAATATAGCACTGTATGGGTCAAACGACGATGTAGTGGGTTGGAAAATCCAACGATCTCCAACTGGACGTAGTTGTCTGAGATCGCCGAAAACGATCACCGAGATTCCTCCAAATAAGGTTTCTTGTTGTTAAAAATTTGTTTAAGACTTGCGTCTAAATGAGATAACATTTTGGCACCGACCATAGACCTCAAGATTTTAATAATAGATGAAATATCTATGAACTTTGCGCGAAGAGTGTTCAATAGAACTGCTCCTAAATCTTTAAAGGAGGACCTTGACTGGTTAACTGGAAGCGAAAACATGGAATGGAGAGTAGAACCTCCAATTCCGAAAGCTGCTTTTCCTGTGGGCGCACATAACAGATTTAAGCAGACGTGGGGTCACATCCTGGTTTGCTATTATATAACTGTGGGACTGAAAAATTGCTGATATTAACCTACTTTTGCCAACGCCTGCTCCGCCGCCTACAAACTCATAAAATATAATATTATGTTTTGCATTATGCAAAACATGGGAAAAAAAGGGTTTTTTGCTTAATATTTAAGGACCTAACAATAGTTGCTAAAGCTTGGGGCTATACTATTGGCGGGAGCTTAATTATTCGGATGGTGTTTTCCGAATTCTCAACGTTATCCGTATTGGCATTTAAGTTTAAAATATTTGTTTGAGAACTTATTCCAGGGATTGCTAAAGCCCTGAACTGGCTGTCCAAGCTATAAACCTGATTCTCTTCATTAGAAGTTTGTTAGGCTTCTATGGCCCTCCTAAGCACGTCTTCTAAATCTTCGAAAACATTATACTGCCTCAATTTAAAACTTATCGAATCTAAATTTTCTGCGTAAACTTCCTCACAATTGACATTAATTAAATCTTCCTGTTCATCTCTCCACGGAAAATATAATATAAGTAATTCCCTAAAGTAGTTCGCTCTATCGGTATTAAGATTGAACTTCCTAAATCTTATTGCTGGCTTGGTCCTTTCCCTAATAAAACCACTGCTATCGCGGAGAGGATAAAACAACCTGCCTAGGACCTCAGTTTCTTCATCATCCTCGTTATCAGACCCTTGGCGAGTTGCCCTACAAGTTTTTGAAAAATTATATTTTGAAGCATAATCGGCTAAACACACGCCTTCGAGACTATCTGGGCGTTGGATATAATGATCCAGTAAGCCCAAAACAAAAATGTCAGGTGAATCCTGATCCAAGCTTTCCAACTGTTATTTAGGCTTGAGCATTCGAACTCTGTGCTCTGATCGGGAAGTATTTATATAGACTTCGGCGTTGCTAGTCTCAGACAAACGCATGCCCAAACAACAATAAGCGGCTTCCTGAGCAGAAATCTCAGTACCGGAAATAAATTTATGTCCAATATGCTGTAGTTTCTGCCTGATGCTGAAATTTCGGGCGTGAATCTCGTTCACAGCTTCACGCATCAGCTTTGAAATCCCCCTTTGGGATTTATTAATACGTATAATTAATGATATAGCTACAGCAGGCATAGGGATCCAATATGAACTGAATATCCATGTTGGCCCTTTGCATTGAAAGTATGTGTTTATTATAGGCGTTAACATTGATGGCTGCAAATGTTCTCTTCAAAAATATTTTTCAAGCCAGACCTAATAGCTAACAAATAGTCCTCGAAACTGAGGCTCACTTGATCGTGAGAAAGGAAATTTTCAAAAATACTAAGACTTTGAATTATTTCAGAGTCGAAAGGATAGTTTAATACCGCTTGAATTTTCTTTAAGTTCTCGCGGTGAAGAGAATAATTTTCCGAATTTTCGACAAGGGGTCGAAGAATTTCGGTTTGTGGCATGGGAAAATAGGGAACACCGAAGCGACAAATAGAGTTACCTCTCACTTCACGCCTACACGAATGTTCGTGATTGTGCTTCTGATATTCAATATACTGAGCTAGCTCAGTATTTGTGGAATCAGTGGTAATAAATTGACCAATGAACGCTATCACGGAATTAATAGTCGCATCAATTTCAAAATCCACTGAAGGGGCATCTTTCAGCCAAAACATGTCATGTATGTGAGGAGAACCTCGTTGTTGGAATTCAACTCGCCAATAGTATTTAATAACGGGATGATTCCCGAAAACTCCCCCTTGCTTTCTAAAGACTTTTAGAAGCTCACGAGCCCGGTGCTCGAAATACCTAGCACAAGTTACAGGATCTGACCTAATTAACCTTGCCTTTTCTCTAAAACTAAAATTTGAAGCATCTTCTTCTGTAACTTGTTGTCTATCTACGGTTTCTTTTAAAATAACTAACAATTCCGTCCACCTTGTCTCAGCAGCAGACATGGTGATGAAAAAGGTTGGCAGACCGAACTGTCGAATCATTGCCATTACCTCTTCTTTTCCGCTTCCCAGTGAGCAGGAGATGTGCGAATACCTTTTAGGTCCCTATAGCCCTCATCATGGAGAATTATTCCATTTAAAAACTCCTCATTAAGAACGTTGGACGCTGTTATAGGGAGTGAAGCGCTCTGTTTTCTTAAACAAATCGACATATTGTTGCGAATTTGAATGAGCTCTAACTTCTTATAGTTAAATAAGAGTTTATATATTCTAAATCCTCTTCTTTCTACATTTCGGCGCTCTGATCTTACAATTTTGAAAAATGTAAGAGAAGGTCTTTTCTGGCCAGAGTACAGAGTAGGAAAAGATAACTCTTCCGAGTCTGCATCAATAATCATGTCTAGGTGTCTTTGGCCTTCGCCAGGAGCAAGGGTGATTCTCTGCATGGCAACACTATCTGCCTGATTGTTCTCAAGCAGCGTTTCCTGACCCCCAGGGTTGAGCTCCTCTATCTCAACATCATCTTGTGCATGTGTTAGATCGCGAACAATTCGCTCAAATCCCTCCACTACCTCTGCGTCTGCTTGAGATGCTATGAATGGAACAGTCTCGGTTGTATAAGAAGCCAACCACTACTGTTCGTTAACAACTACACTATTTTTCCTATAAAGATCTGTATTTACTAAATACCTAATTGCTTCAGCAATTTTAAGGGGTCGAATAGTTTCTGCCATGAAGTCATGGCTATATTGCATTCTACGTTTGAGGTGGAGCTGAACAACCTCGGCCTCATGAAAAGCTCGTGTGAGGGATGTCACGATATTGCTAATCGGAATTGGAACATTGACAACAGCTCCTTTGATTGCGCTTTGGCGCTCATGACCTAACGACTTTATTATCATAAAGGGCAAGCGAGGAGAAATAAGGCGTTCCTCTAATGGAGTAAGGCCTTTAAGGCATTCAGGCAAATCTGGGAAATCTAAACCATCTAAAATAAACGATTTTGGCTTAATGCCAGATCTAATATTGCGGCAGCATGTTTTTCAAAATGTTAGAAAATTGTTAGAGGAAGGGGACTGACTTTCAATAATGAAAATTTCTGCACTAAATTCGCAATTATCTTCTATGAAAGAACGTGGTATCCTAGCTACTTGATGAGGAAACCACAGGCCTTTACATGAAAGGCAAATTTTATTTGGACCTAACTTAACAACCCTATCAAAATTCTCTATAAGTGATTCTAAGATCGTTGGAGTAGCTAACCTATCATCCTCTAAGCTATTCACACGTTCCTCTCTATTGCGGGCAGCATTACGACGGTTTTCTATTTCCCTATTTTGACTATTTTCCCTATACTGGCTTACTCTTTGGCTAAGGTTTCTCAAGGCATCGACTGCTGCTTGTCGTGCTAACAACCGAGCACTTCGGCGTGCTGCAGTATTTCGCACTTGCTCAACAATCCTCCGCGTAAGATTGTTCCTAACTTGTGATCTTGTAACTCTATCTAATTCTCTCTCTAAAATTCGACGCTCTACATCTGTCCGCACTACTGTACGAAGTGCCGTGTTCCTACGCTGTTCGTTAGTCCTGTACTGCGAGTCCAGTCTTCGTCTACGTCTGTGCAATCTGTCATTATCCCGCTCATTCTGCCTAAAAGTTGTGTCTGTTCGTCGATGTCTCCTGAATCCAGAATTTCCTATTTGTTCCTCTGTCCTATATTCTAAATTTATTTTTCTGTTCGACCTACGTAATCTATCAGCCTGCTGCTCGGGCTTCCTAAAATTTGTGTCTGTCCGTCGTAGTCTTCGGAAATTAGTATTCCCTTCTTGTTCCACTATCCTATATTCTAAATTTGTCCTACGGTTCGACCTACGGAATCTATCAGCCTGCTGCTCGGGCTTCCTAAAATTTGTGTCTGTCCGTCGTAGTCTTCGGAAATTAGTATTCCCTTCTTGTTCCACTATCCTATATTCTAAATTTGTCCTACGGTTCGACCTACGGAATCTATCAGCCTGCTGCTCGGGCTGCCTAAAATTTGTGTCTGTCCGTCGTAGTCTTCGAGAATTTGAATTCCCTTCTTGTTCAGCTGCCCTATATTCTGGATTTTGCCTACGGTTCGCCCTACGTAACCTATCAGCCTGCTGCTCAGGCTGTCTGTTGTCTCCTAATCTGTGAGTCCCTTATTCGTTCGTTAGTTCTGTAGTGTAAGTCCTGTCTGCGAGTTGATTTCCGTAGAGTATCAGATTCCTGCTCCACCTGTCTAACTTCACTATCCATACGTCTCTCGCTCCTATTTTCAGTATTGGCAACTTGCTCGCTCACTCGAATGCGCGTTGAGCGTCTTCGAGTTGCGCGCTGCTGACTATTGCCAATCTGTTCTTGTTCCCTATACTCCTGGTCTGCTCTACGATCTCTGTGTGAGTTTAAGTTTCTCTCCCTTTCCTCCTGCACATATTCAATATTTTCCCTTTTGTTCTGTTTCTCAATTGTCTCCTACGTGACCTTTGAGAAGCAGACTGCCTATTAAGACGAGGCATTTTAATATAATAAATTATTGGGAAACAAAAGAAAAATGTAATGTAATAATGTAATAAATTCAATGTTAAAATTATTCTATATATTCTATATTTCTATATATATATTATATATTTGTATATACACATGCACTTATTGTTCACGTTTGCATGTGTATATATGTACATACATACGTAGATATACAGAAATATATTTCTGCCTCTTGCTGAAGAATTTATGTACCTGCATAAATGTAAATTTACATATACATACGTGTACGTACATACATACACTCATACTACAGTTGAACAGCAACAACATGCATGCAGCGAAAACTTCCTTAATTTATATCACTAACTTACTATGTCAAAATGTATACACAACAAAATACATACATATATGTTTGTATTGAATTGGCACACACGACACTCTACAGCGAACGTATTAAAATACTTATTGAATTATTGAATAAATATTAATAATCTCATTACACGCACGAAAGCACTATGTCTTTTAATATAAAACCGCGTTTCTAAAAAATTCGCAATGAAAATTGCGTTTCACTTTGTATTTTAATGCAGTCGCCAAATTAATTTCTGCCACTCAACTATCGCGAGTATCAAATTTAAAGTGTAAAAAAGCGCGAAAAATTGTCTCTATTTCGATTTTGGCACGCGCCTTTTCGCAGCGTGCAACACTACAAAAAAGGCGCGTGCCAAATGTAAACAATGCGTTCTTGCTTTTCCTTTCATTCTATCTCTGTTTTGTTGGATGTTGGCACTTTGCGTTTATTGCTTAGCGGTTGGAACAGCTGAGCGCTTTTAATGATGTATGTGTAATTGAGATGCATACATACAAATGTGGTGTCTCAAATATTAATGGGAGAGAGTTCAATGCATCCAATCAGATTTGTCGTTTCTATTGTGCATTGCTGGTGACTTTCGCTTTCGGGGGAAAAACTTCTAACTTCTAAATTATAATAGAAAACGTCAGCAACTGCAGTTAATTTTTTTGCCTTGAAATCATACTCCAATTACTTGCGGCATGAATTTTCAATGAATATATGAAACATAAATTTTAAAAATAGATATTGCTTCGATGTAGTTAAAAAAAAAGAAAAAAAAGAAACAACAAAACAAACACAAAAGAAAAAAAAAATTTTTTTTGGACCTACGTGGATTTGAACCCTGGTTCTCCAAAAATCAAAATATTCGCAGCAAACAGACAAAACCCTTCGGCTACCACCGTGCACTTCAATTAAGTGACTGACTATGTAGCATTATAAAGCAATTTACATTATACTGCAAGACAATATCAATTAAAAAATTTGTTTTGTGTTTCTTAGTGTCCTAAAGAATTCACTTGCACCGGGGTAAGGATTAGAACTCGTAACCTTTCGCTCGACAGTCAACGACAACATCCACGCAGCCACTGCAGCTATTTGGTAACCGCGATAAAATAGCAATGAAGATCACTGCAAAAAATTGTGGTACACATAATTAAAAAAAAAGTAATTGCCGCAGGTTCAACTGCATATATTGCATGACTAACATAATAAAACAGACAAAAACACGTGGTCTCATGGAACTACTATTTCCTTAATATCTTTAGTATTTATAGACCAATCTTACTCAAATTTTAACGAAACGTCCGCAATATGGTATTTTAATAACGTATATATAAAACTGTTGGCATCGAGCTAATATTGCGGCTGTAATCAATTTTTTTCAATTTATGGAGGCGGGTGGGGGCGTGGCTAAAATCCAAAATAAACTTGATCAGCCTGCAGTAATAACACATGTTGTCACACAATTTGGGAACTCTAGCTCTTATAATAGCTGAGATCCAGGTGTTCACAAGGACGGACAGACAGACAGACTGACAGACGGACATGGCTATATCGACTCGGCTGTTTTATGGGGTCGGAGATGTCTCCTTCTGCCTGTTACATACATTTTCGGTTCGAACAAAGTTATAATACCCTTCTACTCTATGAGTAGCGGTTATAATTAGGTGTAAAGTCAACCCATACTTTCCTTAATAACTTCTGTGATTATGGTCCGATCGTTTTGTAATTTGGAATGAAAATTCAGATATAATCAATCTATGTGGAAGCGAAACGTTGTAAGTTTAGTACTTTTCTTAATAATCACAAATTACCGATTTGCGGGGGCGTGGCATCAAACATTTGACATAAACTTCATCTGCCCCGGATATATAGGAACCTTCATACCAAAATTGGTGTCTCTAGCTTTTTTAATAGCTGAGATCTGTTGTCTCAAACAGACAGACGGACAGACAGACAGAGCCAATCGACTCGGTTAGTGATCCTGAGCAAGAATATACTTCGGGGTCTGCCACGCCTCCTTATGCCTGTTACATACATTTTGCACAAAGTTAGTATACCCTTTTTTGACCATTTTCAATGGTTAACTGTAAACTTAAAAACCAACGCCTTTCTCGGGAGTTGAACCTCCATCCCTCTCTCTGTTCGATTGCCGGCTGCTCTAACATTTGACTATCGCTGCAATTATTCGCCATGCAGCTAAGTTACTAATTCCATCTCATACACACACATAACCATTTTCGCTTTAAAAAGATCGAAAACGCACGTGGCTGGCAGCAGCTTCCAGGCAATACATCACAAATCAATAGAAAATGTTAACTCGCGTGACTTCTATGTTTATTAGCCGATCGGGTTGCAATTTATAGAATAGGTTCACAACATATTTATCTAGATGTATGCCAACGCAGAAAGTTGACACTTTAATACTTTGCTTTATAATCGCATTTCAAATTAAATTTCTGATTTACGGGGGGCGGTGGGCGTGGTACCAGAAATTTGAGATGACGTTAACTGTCTAGGATATACAGGAATCTCCATGCCAAAATTGGAGTCTTTAGCTTTTTTTAATAGCTGAGAATCAGACGCTCATACAGACGGACAGACAGACAGACAGACAAGGTTAGATCGACTCGGCTAGTGATCCTGAGCAAGAATATATATATGTATGTACTTTATGGGGTCGCAGATGTCTCCTTTTAAACTCCATGGCCTAAAAAAAAAAACTGGAACAACAATAGCGACGCAAACATTTAATAACACATATAACTAGTCGGAAAGGCTACAGTCACGCGGTGACTGTAAGAGACCATGGATTTTCAGTTTACATTTATATACCATAAAATATATATAAATTTATATTTATATAAATTTTAATATAATAAAACAAAAAAAGTAGGAAAGGCTACAGTCGGGCGCCCGACAGTAAGATACCCATCTCCCAATTTTTAAAATCCGTTACAATCGTATAACCACACTCATAATTTCAAACAGAAATTCTGCACAAATACTTCTACTACATATAGCTTACTCGCTCGCACTCACACAGCGACGCGCGTAAAGAGTAAAGCGACAAGACGCAACGTCGACGTCGGCGTCAACTGCTCAAAGCAGCGCGCAGGCTGCCGCTCGTACCGAACATTTGTACTGAAAACGTAGACTTTTATAACTTCTGTGTTCTTGTTCTGATCGGATTGTAATTTGGAGGATATGTTCGTATTGTATTCAGCTTTATACATACCGAAGCAGAACTTTATAAGTTTAATACTTAATAATCGTAAATTACCGATTTGCGGGGGCGGTAAGCGTGGCATCAAACATTTTATATAAACTTGATCTGCCTATGATTTATAGGAACCTTCATGCCAAATTTGGTGTCTCTAGCTTCTTTAATAGCTGAGATCGTTGTCTCATACAGACGGACAGACAGATGGACATGTCTCAATCGACTCGGCTAGTGATCCTGAGCAAGAATATATATACTTTATTTATTTATTTATTTAACGTCAACTAAGAGCAGTCGACTCAAAGACTAAAATATAGTAAAATTACAAATGTAAATTTAAATTAAAAATATAAGTATAATTTAAGTTGAATGTAAGTATATTATTTAAAAATATATATTTTTTTTTTTTGTATTAAAATTTTTAATTATTAATTAATTATTAAATTATTTATTTAATTTATTGAATTTATTAATTTAATTTAATTTAATCTGGGAGTAAAAGGATAATTTTAGTTGATCCAACATTTGTTGCAAAGGAATGGGGAAACCCAGAAAACCCAATCAGATCAGAAGAAGAGTGTTAATGGATTAAAGCTCTCGTAACGCCCGAGGAGCGCAGTAAACGAATAGGAAGGTCGCGAGATAGCTAATTTCTAGCCAGGTGGGAAAGTAGTGAAAGTTTAAGATTATTAGTCGATTGGCTGTTAGATATAATAAAGTAGTATTTATTGTAGTCCAAACATAATACCCTGAATGGTTCGTGCAGGGCATAGTTCGACCTACATCTAGGAAGAGTTAGAGGAATATAATTTCTTGTTAGACGGCAAGGGACAGAGAAGTGTAACCGGCTAACCAAGTCATCACTGTCAATGTCGCCTTTAATAAGGTTATTGATAAACACCACACCAAGCATAGTACGCCGATTGGCTAAGGAAGGTAGATTTAGTAGAAGAAGTCTGTTAGTATAGGAAGGTAGTCTTAAGTTTGAATCCCAATTAAGTCCACGCAATGCGAAAATCAAAGAGTTCTTTTGAACGGATTCAATGCGGTCCTTGTAGGTTGAAAATTGAGGACACCAAACACATGATCCATACTCGAAAATAGGACGCACAAGTGAGGTATAAAGGGACTAAGTTATATAAGGATCGTTAAATTCCTTAGCCCACCTCTTAATAAATCCGAGTACACTCATAGCCTCATTGACTTGAGTTTAGCGTCCAGGCGTACTCCAAGGTCGTCCACAGAGGTAATTCTTTCCAGAGGACAACCACATAAAGTGTAAGATTCGTACTTAGGACTGGCACGAGAGAATGTCATCAACTTGCATTTTGAGCTGTTCAGATTTAATAGGTTTGCACCACACCAACTGTTAAAACTATTGAGGTCGGCTTGAAGGGATGAATGACAGGAGGCGTCTTTAAATTGAAAACAAAGCTTTACATCATCTGCATACATAAGAGTAAGCGAATTATGTATGGCCGAAGGAAGGTCATTGATGAAAAGCGTAAAAAGAAGGGGACCTAAATGGCTTCCCTGAGGAACACCAGAAGTAACTTGAATAGGGTCAGAAAGAGCATTTTTAAAGAAGACTCTTTGTGTTCTGTTGGCCAAATAACTTATAAGCCAGCTTAAAAGATTTGGTGAGAAACCAATAATGTTTAGTTTATGTGCAAGAAGGGAGTGATTTACTGAGTCAAATGCTTTACTGAAATCAGTATAAATGACGTCAGCTTGAAAATTTTTCTGAAAGCCCTTTATTATAAAGGATGTAAGCTCAAGTAAATTTGTCGAGGAGGAACGACGTTTTATAAATCCGTGCTGACAAGGAGAAATGACGGATCTACAGAAATGCTGCAAGTGAGGAGTTATGACATTCTCGTAGAGTTTAGGAATAGCCGACAATTTTGAGATACCTCTATAGTTTAAAGCATCAGACTTGCTGCCCTTCTTGTGAAGCGGTAAAATGAAAGATTCCTTCCATATGGAAGGAAAGGTGGAAGTTTTCAGGGACAGCGAGAAAAGTTTGAGCAATAGCTTAGATAGAGGATCGGCACAGTATCGAAGTACCCAACTAGGAATTCCGTCAGGACCAGGTGAGAAAACTGGTTTTATCAAACATGAATCCCTGAAAATCGAACTTTCGTTTAATTGTGGGGCGAAAATGCCAGTTGAACTGGGAATGGTGAAAGGATAAGAATTTACATCGCGTGTTGAAATTGAATAGGTCGTTTGAAAGAACTTAGCAAACAGATCAGCCATGTCCTGGTCAGTATTTGCATTTGCACCTTCAAACGATAGCTTAGATGGATAGGCAGATGACTTACGCTTCATGTTAACAAAATTATAGAACTGTCTGGGATTCTGCCGGAACTGAATCCCGCAACGAGTCAAATAATTTTTATAGCATGTAGCGTTGAGAGCAATTAAATTTGACCGAGCAATAAGATATCTTGAAAAAATAGACGAGGAATGACATCTAGTATATTTTTTAAAGAGTCTAGACTTTAGATTTTTAAGACTGGATAGTTCTTTAGTAAACCATGGGGGTTTACTCGAATGCCTCGGATAAGAAAAAGGCACACAAATGTCAAAAAAGTTATTTAATGTTTTATAAAATAAAATAAGAGCCATATCCATATTGTTACATTTGTAAAAATTAGACCAGTCATAATTTGAAATTAAATAATTAATTTTATCAAAATCGGCTTTACGAAAACAACGCGCTCTCTTACACGACGTAACTTTTTTATCCAATACGTTCAAACCAGTTTCAAAAACAACCTCGAACGTTGGATGATAGGGATCTTCTGGTTGGGTAAGTGGGTGGACTCTAGGCAGAGTTACCATACTCTGATCGGAGACAAAGCATAAATCGAGTGTTCTATTTAGAGAATTTTGTAGGTGGTTGACCTGCAGCAGAGAAATGTCATGCAGGCCGTCAATAAGATCGTGTTGTTGTGAGGGCATCAGGAAATTTGCCTCATCACTTGGTGTCCAACTACACTCAGGTATGTTAAAGTCGCCAAGGACTATGAGGTGGTCTTTGTTAGATAACAAATTGAAGACATACTTTATTGCAAGCAAATGTTGAGTGTAGATAAGAATATCCGACGAAGGTGCGATGTACGAGCAGGTTATAAAAACCTGGAAGCCGAGAAGGTGTAATTTTACACAAATGAATTCAATATCATATTGAATCTCCGGGTGTACATGTTCTGACGCGATATCAGAATTTACCGCAATAAGAACACCGCCGCCCCGCCGATCATGACGATCAAACCTATAAGTTGTGAACTTGCTTGGAAAAATTTCAGAGCATAAAATCTCGGGTTTTAACCAAGTCTCAGTGAACACAAGCACATGGGATTCAAACGAAAGGCTATTTAAGAATAACGTAGGAAGCTTGCTTGCTCGCAGGCCCCTTACGTTTTGGTAAGTTAATGTTAAAAATTTTATTAGTTTTTTGAAGTCGCATTTTTGGAAGTAGTGGCCTGGTTTGGCAAAGGTAGTCTAATTGGTTGACGATTCTTTTTTTTCTTTGCTTCGAATTCTTTAACCACAATATGATCGGGCCAGAAGTTAGCTGGGCATATTTGGTTAAATAAATCGTTAGAGACACTAATTTTAAAGGATGATATATCCCTTTCATATGAAAATTTAAATTGTTCAACCTTTAAATCTTGGGCTTGAGATTTGGCTTGGATATAAGCCATAACATCTGAAGATGTGAGATCAGGGGCAAGCCTCGAGACAAATATGTGCCTCTTCGGTGGAATTCCCGTGACAGGCTTAGGTCCCACAGATATAGGACCAGTGGGAGCAGGTTGTGCCGATAATCCCAAAGGCGAGCTTGCCTGAGGGACTATCGGTTGGGTAATTAGTATTTGCGGTTTCATAGGAATAGAAACCGCAGATAAGGTATTGGGCAATGGAGAAATGAGCTCCACGGGCTCAACAGAGACATTTTTCTGTGCTGCTGATCTCGTAACTACAGGTGTAGTAAATGATAGCAGCGGCAACGTCAGGCTGATAGGCACTAGTTGACGGCTGCTCCTTTTGAGCTGATTTTTGCGCTTGGGAGACTCATTTAGTAGCTTAAGGCTATTTAATGAAGTGTCCAGCGCGGAGAACTGATCGGCAAGTTTGCGAAAACTACCAAACAGTTCCCTAACTCCCGTCCTAGTTTGGCGCATGAACGATACAAAATCGTTCTCAACCTCACGACACGCATCACAACAATAGTGCAGCCCGTTTCGCTTGGCTACAGCATCGGCCGTTGGGCCACTGAAGCCCGCACATTTTGCATGAGCTACGTTGTTGCAGATCCAACAACAAATACTTGCCTGAGCAGATGTAATCTGCTTTTGGCAGGTTTTCTTGAAGCAAATAATTCCTCCTTCCATTATTATGGGTAACCACTATCAAAAATGCACACAACAAAAATAGAGAGAGAGGAAAGATTAGGCACACACAGAAACTGTGATAAGCAGAGCGCGGTAAGAGAGTTTGTGCTGCAGTGCACAACAACAAAGATAAAAAACAAAGAGTTAGTGAGAGCCCGAGAGAGTCGAATTCGCTCACGAAAGTCGAAGTAAAAGAAAATGTTTTGCAGAAGCAATAACAACGTTTCTAAAAATAGAAACGTAAACAAATGAAATTTAAAGAAGAAAGCGAAAAGACTCTTTTGCAAACAAGATTAGTTCAGCAAATTAAAAGAGTGCACTCGCGTAGTAAACGGATTTCTGTATATCAGCAGGTTAAGTGATAATGTTAGTATTTTTTTAGAGTTATTAAACACCGATTGCTTTATAATTTAAATAAGCTTCGGAGAGCAAGAAAAAAACGCGTCCGTTCACTTTAAAAGAGAAGTTATTATCTGCCTATGATTTATAGGAACCCTCATTCCAAATTTGGTGTCTCTAGCTTTTTTAATAGCTGAGATCTGTTGTCTCATACAGACGGACAGACAGACGGACATGTCTCAATCGACTCGGCTAGTGATCCTGAGCAAGAATATATATACTTTATGGGGTCTGCCACGCCTCCTTATGCCTGTTACATACATTTTGCACAAAGTTAGTATACCCTTTTTTGACCATTTTCAATGGTCGAAGGGTATAATAAAACTACAAAATCTGTAAATGCAGATACTTCGATTTATAATTAGAGACTATGAGGGAGTCTCTATCTATTTCGGTTAAAACTTTTTTTTTTCTCGCATAAAATAAATGTGTAATCCTTAGGAGACTGGCTCCTCCGATGATTCCTCGGGCATAGGGGAATAAGGGACCACGAGAGTCTCACTCTTTAGCAAGTGGTCTTAGGTAGGGTAGGGGATATAGCGATCACAGCAACACCAGTGATTCGCGCGAGTCTGGTTTTTCTCCCGTCTGTTCTCTTTTCTCTACGGTGTCTGTTCTTTCCGAACTTGTCTACACATTCCGTCCGGTTTAGCCATCTAGCTCCTTATAAATCTCCTTGTCGCAAGCACGCTTAATTTCTTATACGTAATTTTATTAATAATGGGTAACTCGAATCTGTCCAAGCAAGACCACCACCCCCTAAGCCGACGAGCTAGAGCCGGATTCTAAAGCGTGCCCCGCTAGCACAGATTCGGAGGTGTAAATTCCGCTAGTTACACGTTACACTACCCACTCTGTATTAGGAGCCCATATTACCACTACAAGGGTCACACGATCTAACTCCCGACCAACATCAATCCCCTCAATCGAAGAAAGTTCCCCTTCATTTCCTACACAGCATCCCACAATGGAGTCAACCAATGATTCGGCCACCTCCATGGTCACCCCGACTGTTAACACTTCCACCAATCATATTTAAAGCAAAAGATATTATGACATTCGTTAGCCACCTTCCGACTTTTGACGGTACTTCTAGACAACTGGACAGATTTATAACTAGCGTCGAAGAAATCCTTACGTTCATAAAGAGTGCAGATCAAACGCCTTACGGACTGCTGACTATTAGAGCATTAAGGAATAAAATAATAGACATAGCAAACGAGGCTCATAACAATATGTCTTTAGGTCAACTATTCTTCGGTATCTCAAAAACTATATGTCAGCTATTTTCCTTCCTGAAAAATAGTGGACAGACAACAACGGTAGTAGAAACAAAGAGAGTTTTGTACAATGAAGTATTTCTGAACGCTTTTATGAGCGGTCTAAGGGACCCATTAAAAACACTCATCAGACTAAAGAGCCCCAATACCATCGAACTGGCACTGAGCACTATATTATAATAGGAAATACGAGTCTTCTAATAGACCAGGGTGAAGACAAAATCACAATAGTACTAATAACAATCATAACAAGTATAGCAACAACAACTATAATAATGATCGTGACAACCGCAAGTACCCTTACTCGAATTTCAACTCACATACGAACTCTGATTCGTACAACCACCGGTCTGATCGTAGAGATTACTCAAATAACAATCGGAATTATGATAGATGTTTCTGCTCTATTTGTTAAATGTGGTAAAAAACATGAATATGATTTGGAGTTATATACCTCCCCCAGAGAACCACCAAACTCCAATTATAAACATAACCAGAAACCAATAAAAACAAATTGAGGAAATGTTAAATCATTATAATTATTATTAATTTAAGTTTATGATAATAAACAATATGATAATAATTATTATCCCTCCTCTAGTAAGGCATATACAGACTCAAATAACAATGACTTATCATTTTTTCCCAGCTTTCTGTGTCCGCTTATAAATGGGTCGGTCCTAATTAGAAGTGAGTTCATAATGTCTGCATTTGTTGTAATGCGTGACATCTTCCGGCTGTGATTAAGCCTACATTTTTTTCAATTCTTTATTGTTAGATTCCGCAGCTTCCTCCTAAAGCTCTCCAATTGACACTAACGCATGCTGTATTACTGCAGATCCATGAATTAGCACCTTATGGAATGAAGCTGACAAATAGTACCATGGATACTCTTTAATCAATTCCATGAGTGTATCGAGAGCATATGTATTACATTTCTTAACATTAATTTTATGCCCCGATCCAATAGCTTGTAGTATTGTGGCACAACGATATATCAAATTTTCATTTATTTCAGTTATTTGTGAAGCCAATGATGGATTAGAAAAAAATTTTCTTGCTACATTTCCGTCGTTGGAAGAACCTTTACCTCCATCTCTAGGCTTATCTACTATGATACCCATTTTTTCGCGAAATTCTTTCTGTATTTTTTGCTTTCTTTCCAATACTTTTATTTTGTGCTCAGAACCTCTCATCTGCCACATTTTTATACCCTTGCAGAGGGTATATTAATTTTAGCCAGAAGTTTGCAACGCACCTTAGGAGACATCTGCGACCCTATAAAGTATATATATTCTGAATCAGCATCACCAGAGGAGTCGAAAAATGGATGTCCGTCTGTCCGTCTGTTGCAACGCAAACTAGTCTCTCAGTTTTTGAGCTATCTTCATGAAACTTGGCACACAAGTTGCTGTACGCTGTAAAAAGTCGGAACGAGCCAGATCGGACCGATATATCGTATAGCTGTCATAGAAGCTAATGGCCGATTTTTGTTGTTTTTCAAGATATTGCAACCAGATTTGGCAAATCTTATTCTTATTACGTTCCTAATGTGCTGTCATTGTATCAATTGTATCAAAATCGGACCACTATAACATATAGCTGCCATAGGAACAATCGGCTGAAATCAGGGTTTTTGTATGCAAACAGAAACCAGCAGCAATCCAAATTTATTTTATTTTTAGTAAAACTGCAAGGGTATAAAAACTTCGGCAAGCCGAAGGTAGCCATGCTTTCTTGTTTTCTTTCCATCGCCTACTGTCATCCACTTTCTCCCCTTTCCATCGCCTACTGTCAGCCATATTGGACGTGCAGCTCCCAAAAATCACAACCGTAATCCGAATAAATCTCTAATCTGGTTAACCATCAAGTGTTAAAATAAATTAGAAAGTCAATAAAAACGGTTGTTTAACACAACCCTTGACTTCATTTGGGGAACGCGTCTACAGAACAAGTCGACGACACACAAGAACACTTGGAATGCTCCATATACTTACTAGGTGAGGTATGCGGCTACGGGAGCCGTAGCAACACAAGCAAGAAATAGTCTTGCTTAACTTATCTAAATATTTTAATTCAAAATATTGGTTTAGGTTTCGTTTAATTACACAATAATTTATTTTATATTTGAATAAAAAGTGTTTGGCGTTCAACAAAAAGCGACGCTATCGTTCGTTGAATTCAGCAAAGAGTGGACAGGGGCGTCGGTCATGTCAAAAATTAGTTGGTAGCTTCCGATTGGCGTGTGCGGTTCGTTTTTGTATCGTTGTCGATTGGCGATACCGATTTTATTAAATTTAACGCGATTACAATTTTTAAAATATATAAATAGTTTTAAATATTATTAGTTTAGTTCGTAGTTGTGTAGTGCATATACACAATAAAAGTGTTGCCTACAGTAAATATAAAATATTGAATTAATACAAATATTCCGCGAGTGATTGTGAGTTCTAGGAACAGTGCATGTGTACATATGTATATGTGATTGCGTTGAGGCCAGCGGTCCCGCGCATTAAGCAATAAGCATATTATACGCATTCAAGTGAATGCCAAAAACTTTAGAGTGTGAGAGTTTAAAAGAATTATCGGTATCGGTTCGTGCTCGTGTTCGCGATAATAAATTTTAATTGCATGCTGCTGCGTAGTAAATCGCAAGTAGAAGTTTTTCGCTTATTTTTATAATTAAATTTTAATATTAAGCATCAATATATTGTATATAAATATATTATATACATTTATATATTAATATAATATATTGATATTTTAAATTAATAATATATTTTTAAATTTTCATAATATTTAAAATTAATATCAAATATCAATATATACATTTTATATATGAATATAATATATTGATACTTTAGATTAATAATATATTACGTAAATATATATAATATTTTATATATAATATTATATATATATATATATATAAATCTATATATAAAATAATATATAATATTCAATACCACATATATTAATAATAATTTTCTAGCCTCATTTTTTTAAAATGCCTAGAATTAAGAGAAGCACAGCTGAAAGTAGGTCGCGGAGGCGTAGGCTTATTAACGAACAGGTCAAACAATGAGTATTATGATCAGGAAAGAATTAGTAATGCAGAATCCCAGAGAGAACGTAGGCAGAATAATAAAAGAGGCAGAAAGAGTATTAGAAAGACATCGTCGGCGACTTCGTCGGACGGACGTTGTCTTTAGAGATACCGAAAGAGAACAGGACAGTGCTCTACGCTAGAGAGCAGGAGCAGAAGGAGAATACTTCGCATCGATCGAGGCGCAGACAAGACCCTGTTTACAGGGCAACCGAACGGGGACTGGACAGTGCCCTACGCTCTTCTCCTCGAGCCGATTCGGCGACTAGAGAGCAGGAGCAGAGGGAGAATACTTCGCGTCGAACTAGACGCAGACAAGACTCTGTTTATAGGGCAAACGAACAGGGACAGGACAATGCTCGACGCTCTTCTCGTCGAGCAGATTCGGCGATTAGAGCACAGGAGCAAAGTGCGAATACTTCGCGTCGAACTAGACACAGACAAGACCCTGTTTATAGGGCAACCGAACGGGAACAGGACAATCTTAGGCGCGCTAGACAGCGCAATATCATAGAGATACGGATTTTAGAGAGGGCTAGAGATAGGAGTCAAAGATCTCAGGTTAGAGATAATCCTATTTGGAGGATTGTTTAGATAGTGCCTTTTTTATACCCTTGCAAAGGGTATATTAATTTTAGCCAGAAGTTTGCAACGCACCTTAGGAGACATCTGCGACCCTATAAAGTATATATATTCTGAAACAGCATCACCAGAGGAGTCGAAAAATGGATGTCCGTCTGTCCGTCCGTCCGTCTGTTGCAACGCAAACTAGTCTCTCAGTTTTTGAGCTATCTTCATGAAACTTGGCACACAAGCTTCTTATTGCTGTACGCTGTAAATAAGTCGGAACGAGCCAGATCCGACCGATATATTGTATAGCTGTCTAGAAGCTGCCATAGGAACAATTGGCTGAAATCAGGGTTTTTGTATGCAAACCTGTTTTGTTTTTGGAAATACCGCACATTATTAATACTTTTTATACCCTTCGACCATTGAAAATGGTCAAAAAAGGGTATACTAACTTTGTGCAAAATGTATGTAACAGGCATAAGGAGGCGTGGCAGACCCCATAAAGTATATATATTCTTGCTCAGGATCACTAGCCGAGTCGATTGAGACATGTCCGTCTGTTTGTTTGAGACAACAGATCTCAGCTATTAAAAAAGCTAGAGATACCAAATTTGCCATGAAGGTTCCTATAAATCATAGGCAGATCAAGTTTATATCAAACGTTTGATGCCACGCCCACCGCCCCCGCTAATCGGTTATTTGCGATTATTAAGCAAAGTATTAAACATATAAAGTTATGCTTTGGTATGTATAAAGCTTAATGTGAACATATTCTCCAAATTACAATCCGATCGGACCAATAACACAGAAGTTATTCAAGTCAACGTTTTCAGTACAAATGTTCCGTACGGGTAGCAGCTTGCGCGCTGCGTTGAGCAGTTGTCGCCGACGGCGACGTTGCGTCGTGTCGCTTTACTCTTTACACGCGTCCCTGTGTGAGTGCGAGCGAGTAAGCTATATGTATTAAAAGTTTTTGTGCAGAATTCTCTGTTTGAAACTATGAGTGTGGTTACACGTTTGTAACGGATTTAGAAAATTGGGAGAAGGGTATCTTACTGTCGGGCGCCCGACTGTAGCCTTACCCACTTGTTAATGTTATACAGTAACCCGCCCTTAGTTTTTCCATTTAAATATCTCGGACGTTTATATTCTATAGCTGTTATAGGAACAATCAGTCAGTCCATCTGTCTTTTGCAACGCAAATTATTATTATTATTGAGCTATCTTCATGAAACTTTGCTCACAAGCTTCTTATTTCTGCCCTTTTTTAATAAGTCGGAACGGGCCTGATCGGTCCGATATATCGTATAGCTGTAATGGAGCCTATCGGCCGATTTTCGTTATGTTTCAAGATATAGCTATCAGGCTTACCACACCCAAATCTAAGTGCAGTAAAGTTTCATCAAAATCGAACTTTTATAACTATTTTGTATAACTGCAAGCATATAAAACCTTCGGCAAGCCGAAGGTAGCCTTGCGTTCTTGTTAGGCCATCGATTTTAAAAAAATACATGGTCTATTAGGTTTGTCGGA
The DNA here is from genome assembly GCA_018901885.1 of Zaprionus kolodkinae. Taxonomy (NCBI): domain Eukaryota; kingdom Metazoa; phylum Arthropoda; class Insecta; order Diptera; family Drosophilidae; genus Zaprionus; species Zaprionus kolodkinae. The sequence goes on from JAEIFM010000508.1 coordinate 521,934, forward strand.
ATGTGCGTAACAGGCAGAAGGAGACATCTGCGACCCCATAAAGTATATATATTCTTGCTCAGGATCACTAGCCGAGTCGATCTAACCATGTCTGTCTGTCCGTCTGTCTGTCTGTCTGTATGAGCGTCTGATTCTCAGCTATTAAGGAAGCTAGACCCTCCAAATTTGGCATCAAGATTCCTGTATATCCTAGGCAGTAAACGTCGTTTTTCGGGTACCACGCCCACCGCCCCCGTAAATCAGTAATTTGTGATTATTAAGCAAAGTATTGAAGTCTTAACTTTCTGCTTTGGCATACATATAGATAAATGCGATGTTAACTTATTTTATAAATTGCAACCCGATCAGATAATAAACATAAAAGTTACGCGAGTTAGCATTTTCTATAGATTTGTGATGCATTGCCTGCAAGCTGCTGCCAGCCACGTGCTTTTTCGATCTTTTTAATGCGAAAATGGTTATATGAGTGTGTGAGAAGGAAATAGTTACTTAGCCGCACAGCGAGTCAAAGCGACGATGGTCAAGTGTGTAGAGCAGCAGGCAATCAAACAAAAGAATGGAGGTTCAATCCCTCGGGAAGGCGGTTTGATTTTTTTTTTACTACTCGTATTTCACTATTTAGAAGTTAATATTTTATTTTTTTTTTCATCATTATAAAATTTGATTTCATTTATCAAATTTCAACACATAATCTTATTAAATATACATAAATAAATAACATTTGGCTTTATTGTGGTCATTCAATCTTGTAGTAGTGTTATTGTTGTACATGACATATTTGACATTTTTGAGCAACTGGTCTAAAAATGCAATTTTAACGGGCGCGGAGCGCAGCGACGGTGGTCTAGTTGTTAGGATGACGAACTCCTATGCAAACGGCCACGGTTCGATTCCCCACGGCGAAAAGAGAATTTAGCTATTTTAATTTGTTATGTGCTGTATTTCATATTTGTTTACATTTATATTTATAAAGAATATGCATTTTTTAATTATTTGCCATTTATTTATATTTATCTAGTAATTTATATATTAAGTGTTACATTTTGCCTTTTAAGATGTTTTGCATGCTGTACTTATGCGTGCATGCATACAATACATGCACACGAAGTTCACACATGCATGCATATGTATATGCATGTGAGGCAATACACAAAACATGAGGCAGGTCTGTGTAATTGTTAATGGACGTCTAAATTAAAGTAGAAGCAGCCGACGCTGGTGTGTGTGTATGTAACGAATTTTGGCACGCGCCAAAAATTCACATATCTCTCTCATTCTAACTAATGCTATCGACTCTTGCTTCTTCGTTATTTTAATTTTTGTTTTTATTATATTAAACATTTTATTTTAATATATATTTTTTATGGTATATAAAAATAAACTGAAAATCCATGGCCTCTTACAGTCACCGCGTGACTGTAGCCTTTCCGACCAGTTTGTCACAGGGTTCAGTGAAAAAACGTTTTTGTGTGTTCTTACTATCTAAATAGTTTGGTGCTACAATGAATTGAGTGTTGTTAAAAGGTAAGGGGATTGAAAGTGTCTGCTGTTATTTTAATGGTAAATATAATGTCTTTGTCTTGCATTAATGCATTTAATGTCAATATTCTATAGACAATTCCTTCGTTTTTTATTATAAAATTTTGCTTTTGCATGATATTCATGATTTGTAGTATCCCAAGTAGAATACTTTCGAATATTAAAACGAAAAGAAGTAACTGAACTGGGTAGCCTTTCCGACTTGTTTTATCTTTAGATCCGCATCTCCAAGTCCAACCAATATTTTTTGAAGAACTTTTTTCCACTACCATTGCAATGCTACAACATAATGGGAATCGGGAATTGGGGGATGAAATTACTCCTATTACTTCCAAACATTTTTTGTCTGACCTTCATTATTAATTAGTTTCGAAAATTTGTAAATGTATTAAAGTTTTTAAGTCTAGATGCATTTAACGATGTTGAGACATTTCTATTCTAATTCGCTGAAAAAATACGCAGTATGCAGTAAAGTGCAGGCCCTTGCAACGATTTTGCAGCTCAACTCTTTTTGGGTGTGCACTGCCAATTTCTAGGAAGTGTACAAAAACAAAATGTTGCCAGCTGCACTGCATTTTTACGAGTTATCGTTTATTTGTGGCGCGCAAGGGTATAAAAAAAACGTAAGCAGTGAAAACATACATGTCGCAGATCATTATACCCTTGCAGAGGGTATATTAATTTTAGCCAGAAGTTTGCAACGCACCTTAGGAGACATCTCCGACCCTATAAAGTATATATATTCTGAATCAGCATCTACAGAGGAGTCGAAAAATGGATTTCCGTCTGTCCGTCCGTCCGTCTGTTGCAACGCAAACTAGTTTCTCAGTTTTTGAGCTATCTTCATGAAACTTGGCACAAAAGCTTCTTATTGCTGTACGCTGTAAATAAGTCGGAACGAGCCAGATCGGACCGATATATCGTATAGCTGTCATGGAGCCTATCGGCCGATTTTCGTTATATTTCAAGATATAGCTATCAGGCTTACAACATCCAAACCTAAGTGTGTCCTTAATAATAAAGTTTCATCAAAATCGAACTTTTATAACTTATAACGATCAACGATCGGCCTAATGAAGGCTAAGTATGTGAAATTTTAAGAGGATGATATAATCGATGTACTGTTATAATTGTTCAATAAATGCCACAGAAACCAGCAGCAATCCAAATATATTTTATATTTTGTATAACTGCAAGGGTATGAAACCTTCGGCAAGCCGAAGGTAGCCTTACTTTCTTGTTTAAATTTAACGACATTTCTAGCAATTGCGTCTTTCTGCTTGGCACGCGCCATGCAGGTGCCATATCTATTCTTTTAATGCGCGGCAGACAACCGTTAGAGTTTCTGCCGAACGTAGTCTGGTCGCTGGTATGAGCAGGGGGGAAGTAGAATTCTGCACGAAAACGAGAAGCATACAGAAAAATGCAGTGTGCATTAGTATTGGTGTATGCAGACTGGAATAAGTCTCCAAAATGTGTTGGTATTGCATGTAGAGTTAAGAACCACGCATAATTCTGATTTTGTGAAAAAAAATTGGGTCAGTCAGTTTTCGATCATTACGCATCGCAGACATGCCTCGCTCACGCGTCAGAAAACGTTGCGCAAACAACGAGAGTAGTGAAGAAGAAGAAGGGCTTCCTTATGACTCTTCGACATACAGTGGCTCACAGCTAATTTTAACCAGCGACTTTTCAAAACTTTAAAAGACTATAAAAGCTGAACTGAAAATTTTATCAAAATTATTTTAACGCAAGATGTTTTATTATATTTCAAAATATTATTTAGTTGCTTCTTATATTTTTAAATATTTTTTTTTTGTATTTTTTAAAGAATTAAATATGAAAATCGAACTTAAAACAATGTAACAGCTTATTTCAACCAGTTTGTAACATTGGTATATTATCTTATGCTAGGAACTATTAAATTTTTATACCCTTCGACCATTGAAAATGGTCAAAAAAGGGTATACTAACTTTGTGCAAAATGTATGTAACAGGCATAAGGAGGCGTGGCAGACCCCATAAAGTATATATATTCTGGCTCAGGATCACTAGCCGAGTCGATTGAGACATGTCCGTCTGTCTGTCCGTCTGTATGAGACAACAGATCTCAGCTGTTAAAAAAGCTAGAGATACCAAATTTGGCATGAAGGTTCCTATAAATCATAGGCAGATAAAGTTTATCTCAAATGTTTGATGCCACGCCCACCGCCCCCGCAAATCGGTTATTTGCGATTATTAAGCAAAGTATTAAACCCATAACGTTCTGCTTTGGTGTGTATAAAGCTAAATGCAATATGAACATATCCCCCAAATTACAATCCGATCGGACCAATAACAAAGAAGTTATTAAAGTCAACGTTTTCAGTACAAATGTTCGGTACGGGCAGCAGCTTGCGCGCTGCTTTGGTATGTATAAAGCTAAATGGAATATGAACATATCCTCCAAATTATAATCCGATCGGACCAATAACACAGAAGTACTTCAAGTCAACGTTTTCAGTACAAATGTTCGGTACGGGCAGCAGCCGACGCGCTGCTTTGAGCAGTTGACGTGGACGTCGACGTTGCGTCGTATCGTTTACTCTTATCTATCTTACTTTCGGGTGCCCGACATCTGGCTCCTAATAGAGTGCCTTGTAATTCTAACCTTGGAATGGACATTGGTTTCAATGGTGCTACACGGGATTTTGCTGCTATTAAAGTACTTTCAAATTGATCTTTATAATTAAAACGTAAATATGCGCACGTTGCGTATGCAATGCATGAATACAGTCAAAGCAGCATTTGGTACTCTCACTCAAAGTTCTGACTGACTGAGTGAGACATTGAGTAAAACGGATTTGGCAACTGTGGTGTAGGCATGAGTAGAAAATTAACCGAATCCGAACGCCGAAGCAATGGCTGAATGAGTTTCGCGACCGAGTACTCAATTGGCGACGTCAAATTTATTGCGTGTTTGTTTTTTCGTTTTTGTTTTGCTTTTCAATACAAGACAGAAGAAAATTAGAAAGACATGGATTATATGTACATATATTTAGGCCATGGATTGTAAAAAAATACATGGTCTATTAGGTTTGTCGGAATGTGCGTAACAGGCAGAAGGAGATATCTGCGACCCCATAAAGTATATACACTGCGCGTCATTAGGTTAGCGCCCCCCTTTACACTCATTTTCTTTTGCTTTTTATACCCTTCGACCATTGAAAATGGTCAAAAAAGGGTATACTAACTTTGTGCAAAATGTATGTAACAGGCATAAGGAGGCGTGGCAGACCCCATAAAGTATATATATTCTTGCTCAGGATCACTAGCCGAGTCGATTGAGACATGTCCGTCTGTCTGTCCGTCTGTCCGTCTGTTTGTTTGAGACAACAGATCTCAGCTATTAAAAAAGCTAGAGACACCAAATTTGGTATGAAGGTTCCTATATATTCGGGGCAGGTGAAGTTTATGTCAAATGTTTGATGCCACGCCCACCGCCCCCGCAAATCGGTAATTTACGATTATTAAGCAAAGTGTTCAACTTATAAAGTTCTGCTTTGGTATGTATAATGCTGAATGCAATATGAACATGTCCTCCAAATTATAATCCGATCGGACCAATAACACAGAAGTTATTAAAGTCAACGTTTTCAGTACAAATGTTCGGTACGGGCAGCAGCTTGCGCGCTGCTTTGAGCGTCGACGCCGACGTCGACGTCGACGTTGCGTCGTGTCGCTTTACTATTTACGCGCGTCGCTGTGTGAGTGCGAGCGAGTAAGCTATATGTACTAGAAGTATTTGTGCAGAATTCTCTGTTTGAAATTATGAGTGTGGTTACACGTTTGTAACGGATTTAAAAAAATTGGGAGAAGGGTATCTTACTGTCGGGCGTCCGACTGTAGCCTTACCCACTTGTTTTTAATATTTTGTATGACCTCCCTTGTTGTCAACAACCATTTTAAGTCTTTTCGGCATCGACTCCACTAGTTTTTGGGTGAGTTCTGGGGTGATTTTAGCCCATACCTCTACCAACGCTACTTTAAGATCGGATTTATTGGAAATTTGGCGTTTCCGAACGTTTTTATCCAAAATTGCCCACAAATTCTCAATCACATTCATGTCTGGCGACTGTGCTGGGGGTTGCATCACATGGGGACAATTCCAGACCAGCCAGGTTTGCACAATGCCCGACTTATGTTTTGGGTCATTGTCTTGGTAAAATCGAAAATTGTCCCGTATGCCCAGTTTTTCTGCACTATCCAACAAATTTGATCTCAAAATATCAAGATAACGCATTTTATCCATCATTGTCTCGATAAACTCCAGTTTCCCGACTCCAGCTGCCGACATACAGGCCCACACCATGACGCTGCCACCGCCGTGCTTGACTGTGGCTTTTAAATTTTTAGCTTGCAGCTCTGTATTTGGCTTTCGCCACACATACGATGCTCCATCTGAGCCAAAAATGTTAAACTTGGACTCATCAGCGAATATAACTGTGTTCCAAAAAGCTGCATCCTTGTTTAAATGCTCTTTAGCAAAGTTAAACCGTGTCTTCATGTTTTTAGCACTTATAAATGGCTTCTTCCGTGCAATTCTACCATTTAAATCATGCTCACGGAGCACACACTATTTTGCAAAATTGATTTTATGATAAACAGTAGACCACTTTTACTTATACCTTCAGATGATTTTGACAGTGAACCCTTGACACCAAATGATCTATTAATAGGGCCAAATTTTAGAGAATCCTTTTACATAACACCAATGATTTTGATTTAAGAATATTAAATATGTGGAAATCGTCTCAAAGACTAGCAGACATTTTTTGGATTAAGTGGAAGAAAGAATGTAGACAATTTTTAATTTATAGCCGAAAATGGAAAAAGGATAATAATAAATTAAAAGAAGGCGACGTAGTTTTAGTTATGGAATCAGAAATGCCTCGGAATGTATGGCCAAAGGGTCTAGTTATTAAGGATTATCCATCAAAAGATGGACGTGTACGAATTGTCGATGTAAAAATTAAGAAAAATATTTATAAAAGACCAGTTGTTAAATTAATTAAGCTTGACGTAATATAAAATTGTTAAAGTATTGATGATTTAAGAATAATCGTTTGAAACTATTTGAATAAGTTATCGATAAGAATTCGATATTATTGTTTGTCCATCACTTTGACATAATGTCATAATGAACCTATAAAGTTATGCTTTGGTATGTGTAAAGCTGAATGCAATATGAACATATTCTCCAAATTACATTACCATTGGAAATGGTCAAAAAAGGGTATACTAACTTTGTGCAATATGTATGTAACAGGCATAAGGAGGCGTGGCAGACCCCATAAAGTATATATATTCTTACTCAGGATCACTAGCCGAGTCGATTGAGACATGTCCGTCTGTCTGTCCGTCTGTATGAGACAACAGATCTCAGCTATTAAAAAAGTAAGTGACACCAAATTTGGCATGAAGGTTCCTATAAATCATAAGCTGATCAAGTTTATATCAAATGTTTGATGCCACGTCCACCGCCCCCGCAAATCAGTAATTTGCTATTATTAAGCAAAGTATTGAACGCATAACGTTCTGCTTTGGTATGTATAAAGCTAAATGGAATATGAACATATCCTCCAAATTATAATCCGATCGGACCAATAACACAGAAGTACTTCAAGTCAACGTTTTCAGTACAAATGTTCGGTACGGGCAGCAGCCGACGCGCTGCTTTGAGCAGTTGACGTGGACGTCGACGTTGCGTCGTATCGTTTACTCTTATCTATCTTACTTTCGGGTGCCCGACATCTGGCTCCTAATAGAGTGCCTTGTAATTCTAACCTTGGAATGGACATTGGTTTCAATGGTGCTACACGGGATTTTGCTGCTATTAAAGTACTTTCAAATTGATCTTTATAATTAAAACGTAAATATGCGCACGTTGCGTATGCAATGCATGAATACAGTCAAAGCAGCATTTGGTACTCTCACTCAAAGTTCTGACTGACTGAGTGAGACATTGAGTAAAACGGATTTGGCAACTGTGGTGTAGGCATGAGTAGAAAATTAACCGAATCCGAACGCCGAAGCAATGGCTGAATGAGTTTCGCGACCGAGTACTCAATTGGCGACGTCAAATTTATTGCGTGTTTGTTTTTTCGTTTTTGTTTTGCTTTTCAATACAAGACAGAAGAAAATTAGAAAGACATGGATTATATGTACATATATTTAGGCCATGGATTGTAAAAAAATACATGGTCTATTAGGTTTGTCGGAATGTGCGTAACAGGCAGAAGGAGATATCTGCGACCCCATAAAGTATATACACTGCGCGTCATTAGGTTAGCGCCCCCCTTTACACTCATTTTCTTTTGCTTTTTATACCCTTCGACCATTGAAAATGGTCAAAAAAGGGTATACTAACTTTGTGCAAAATGTATGTAACAGGCATAAGGAGGCGTGGCAGACCCCATAAAGTATATATATTCTTGCTCAGGATCACTAGCCGAGTCGATTGAGACATGTCCGTCTGTCTGTCCGTCTGTCCGTCTGTTTGTTTGAGACAACAGATCTCAGCTATTAAAAAAGCTAGAGACACCAAATTTGGTATGAAGGTTCCTATATATTCGGGGCAGGTGAAGTTTATGTCAAATGTTTGATGCCACGCCCACCGCCCCCCGCAAATCGGTAATTTACGATTAGTAAGCAACGTGTTCAACTTATAAAGTTCTGCTTTGGTATGTATAATGCTGAATGCAATATGAACATGTCCTCCAAATTATAATCCGATCGGACCAATAACACAGAAGTTATTCAAGTCAACGTTTTCAGTACAAATGCTCGGTACGGGCAGCAGCCGACGCGCTGCTTTGAGCAGTTGACGCCGACGTCGACGTTGCGTCGTGTCGCTTTACTCTTTACGCGCGTCGCTGTGTGAGTGCGAGCGAGTTAACTATATATATATGTAGTAGAAGAATTTGTGCAGAATTTTTGTTTAAAATAATGAATATAGTTACACGTTTGTAACGGATTAAAAAAATTGGGAGAAGGGTATCTTACTGTCGGGCGCCCGACTGTAGCCTTACCCACTTGTTTCTCTTTGCCTATTGCACGTAACTTCTTAGTTTTTGTTTTGATTTTGTTGTCCTTATATGAGATCTCTCTCATAATGAAATAAAGCGCGAGAGAAGAACCGTTATGTTTATTTTCTATTCTGCTTTAGTTTTGCAAAGAATGAGTCCACTTTTTTTGCGTCATCAGATTAGCGCCACCAAATGCAGTTTTAGTTATCTCGCTTATTTTGGCAAGTACAGTAACCAAATTTTTTGTGAAGCTTAAAGTATTCAATATCTTTAAATTAGCACACAGTATGGGTAAAGGAACAGTTTTAACATTTGTTGAAAAATCAAAGATTGAGGCATACTTTGAATCTGGACTACCATAAAATTGCTGAAAAGACGGGAAGACACAGAAAAACAATTGCCAATTTTCTTAAAAATAAAGAAAGCTATGGAAAAAATTACAAAGGCAGCAATAATCAAGTGATTTCACCAGCAGATAGAAGAGCAATACATTGCGAAGCTTCGAATTCTCACAAGTCGACCACCAAGATAAGGGAAAAAAAGGGATGGGGGTTATGGTGTGGGGAGCAATATCATACTACGGCACTTGTGAGCTTCAATTTTTGACATCGCGCATGAACGCACAGGACTACAACAAGGTGTTAAAAACGGCTTTTCCGCATTTCCAAAACCTTTTCAAAACCTGCAGTGGACTTTCCAGCACGATAATGCTCCAATTCACACCGCACGATCCGTGAAGTCATGGATTCAGGACCAGAAAGTAGATCTCATGGAGTGGCCACCATACTCACCCGACCTTAACATCATTGAAAATGTATGGGGATGGTTGGCCAGGAAAGTGTATGAGTGTATGAAAGCAATATAGTACGAAGACAGAGTTAATCGAAGGTATTAAACAAGCTTGGTCAACGATATCGTTAAATTACATTGAAAAACTTTATAAGTCAATTCCCAATAGAATGTTTGAAGTAATTTCAAATAAAGGCGGGACTACGCACTACTAATACTACTTAAAAATGTTAAAAACTTAATATACAGGTGTTATATACTACCATTATTGGTCATAAACTTAATTAAATTGAATTTAAAGCAGGGGGCGCTAACCTGATGACCAAATTTTTGTTACATTTTTTATAGTTTTTCTCAAAAACATTTATTAAACAAGTAGGTAAGGCTACAGTCGGGCGCCCGACAGTAAGATACCCTTCTCCCAATTTTCCAAATACGTTACAAACGTGTAACCACACTAATAATTCCAAACAGAAATTTCTGCACAAATACTTTTAATACATATAGCTTACTCGCTCGCACTCACACAGCGACGCGCGTAAAGAGTGAAGCGACACGACGCAACGTCGACGTCGACGTCAACTGCTCAAAGCAGCGTAAAAGCTGCTGCTCGTACCGAACATTTGTACTGAAAACGTTTACTTTAATAACTTCTGTGTTATTGGACCGATCGGATTGTTATTTGGAGAGTATGTTCATATTGCATTCAGCTCTATACATACCAAAGCATAACTTTATAGGTTCATTACTTTGCTTAATAATCGTAAATAACCGATTTGCGGGGGCGGTGGGCGTGGCATCAAACATTTGAGATAAACTTTATCTGCCTATGATTTACAGGAACCTTCATGCCAAATTTGGTATCTCTAGCTTTTTTAATAGCTGAGATCTGTTGTCTCAAACAAACAGACGGACATGTCTCAATCGACTCGGCTAGTGATCCTGAGCAAGAATATATATACTTTATGGGGTCTGCCACGCCTCCTTATGCCTGTTACATACATTTTGCACAAAGTTAGTATACCCTTTTTGACCATTTTCAATGGTCGAAGGGTATAAAAATATTTCTTATTGTTGCAGTAGCCATTGTTGCTTTATTTTAAAGAGAAATTTATGTAGCACAATATATAAAAATTTTAAAGCTGGTTCGACGTCGCGTCGTGTCGCTTTACTGTTTACGCGCGTGTATGTATGTGTGTGAGCGAGTAAGCCATATGTATTAAAATAAGTTTGGAAGAAGTCTCTGTCAGAAGTCATGAGTGTGTTTACATGTTTGGTACGGATGTTAAGGGATATCTGTCTGTCGAGCGCGCCCGTCTGTAGCCTTGCGCACTTGTTTTTGTTTCATTATATTAAAATTTATATAAATATAAGTTTATATATATTTTATGGTATATAAACGTAAACTGAAAATCCATGGCCTCTAACAGTCACCGCGTGACTGTAGCCTTTCCGACTAGTTTATTTTTCAATGACTAAATGCAGAAACATAATTTTGTTAATGTTATCTGAATTATTAGCAATAATGCATCTCTTTTCGGAAATTAAATTCTAGCATCTGAAAACGCTCTTTCAGATGCCGAGCTGCTTGCAGGAATACAAAAAATTGTGCAGCTAGTTTTATACAATAAAGGGAAATTATTTTTGTTTATGTGCCACCACACAAGGCAATTAAAATCATCAGTATAATTTACTGTTAAGTTAAAGTAGCTGTCATTTTCATGCTGTAGGGGGTCAATATGATTGAATTGATTTCGGTCTTGAATAAAATCAGAAAATGCATTGTCACACAGGCTCAAAGAATTATTAGAATAGGAATTTGCAGAGTCTAACGAAAATCTTTTCATAATTTGATTGCAAGCTTCGAAAATTTCTAATTTTTCAGTCGCTGGGCATTGAACAAGTTTATTAGTTGGTGGAAAAAGGAAAAGAGCTATTTTATGGTAGTTTGAAATATATGGATGGATAATTATTGAAAGGCATTATCGTTGGTATATGCAGTGCAACATTTCTGTAATTTTCTTTAATATGGAATAGTTAAGTTGATGGTTGGATAGTTACTGCCTTCCAGTTTTTTTGAGACCTCTTCAAAAACTGGAAGTACACGGACAACTGAGCTCAAATGATTTAGATTTAGAATTCTGGGTGTTTGGTTTTTATACCCTTGCAGAGGGTATATTAATTTTAGCCAGAAGTTTGCAACGCACCTTAGGAGACATCTCCGACCCTATAAAGTATATATATTCTGAATCAGCATCACCAGAGGAGTCGAAAAATGGATGTCCGTCTGTCCGTCCGTCTGTTGCAACGCAAACTAGTCTCTCAGTTTTTGAGCTATCTTCATGAAACTTGGCACACAAGCTTCTTGTTACTGTAGGCTGTAAATAAGTCGGAACGAGCCAGATCGGACCGATATATCGTATAGCTGTCATAGAAGCTATCGGCCGATTTTAGTTGTTTTTCAAGATATTGCAACAAGATTTGGCTAATCTTATTCTTATTACATTCTTAATGTGCTGTCAAAATTGTATCAAAATCGGACCACTATAACATATAGCTGCCATAGGAACAATCGGCTGAAATCAGCAAACCTGTTTTGTTTTTGGAAATACCGCACATTATCAATACCTTTTAATGTTATACAGTAACCCGCCCTTTGTTTTTCCATTTAAATATCTCAGACGTTTATATTCTATAGCTGTTATAGGAGCAATCAGTCAGTCCGTCTGTCTGTTGCAACGCAAATTAGTCCCCCAGTTATTTAGCTATCATCATGAAACTTTGATCACAAGCTTTTTATTTCTGACCTCTTTAAATAAGTCGGAACGGGCCAGATCGGACTGATATATCGTAAAGCTGTTATGGAGCCTAATCGGCCGATGATTTTCGTTATATTTCAAGATATAGCTATCAGGCTTACCACATCCAAATCGAACTTTTATAACTTATAACGATCAACGATCGGCCTAATGAAGGTTCTTGTTGCAATTTTATGGAAATCTGAGTACTATTACATGTAGCTGTTAAACAAAAAATCATATAGCTGTTATTCAAATGCATTTTTGTAAGAGAATTTTCCAAATTTAGATTTTATGACCAACAGATCCTTTACAACACAAAGACATTCGACCAAATGCTGTTTCTAAGAATTGTATACTGATATATGCAAAACAAAATATCGTATATCGGAAAACATAACACTCTTATATGAAACAGTTACAGTTTATAATGTAAGAAATATATACCAGTCCATAACATTTAAATACTTGCATACAATAGTCATAGTTGTTTATAGGAATCCAGCTTTTCCTATTACAAGGTTTCGAGATGAAATCAGAAATGATGTTGAAAGGCTAACGTCAGCTGAAAATAATACAAAATTGGTAATATTAGGAGATTTTAACATTTGCCGATCAACAACCACTGATCAGCTCGAGTCTACTTTAAATAATAACAACAAAATGTGCCAACAACAAAACATTTAACTCAAATTGATTGGATATTTTGTGATAACACAGTAAGCGGTGCTGCCGCAATCACTTATCAAACTTGCGACCTTGCCGTGGTGAGGAGGCTGAGTATTCGAAATTATAAGAGGTTGATATAATCGATGTACTCTTATAATTCTTCAATAAATACCACAAAAACCAGCAATCCATAGATATTTTATATTTTGTATAACTGCAAGGGTATGAAACCTTCGGCAAGCCGAAGGTAGCCTTGCTTTCTTGTTTTCAATTAAAATATTTGTTATTTCAACCCAGTTGACCTCCACTGACTTAAGCAAATAGAAAATGGTATTCCACCTAGTTGGACAAAGACTTTTTAAGGTAATTCCTAGGTTGGAATTGCTCCCAGACTTTTTAAAATACTTCACAAGCATGCTACATTTGATAACAAGATCTGCGATCTCCTGTACACCTTTCACTGCTTTCTCCACACAATTGTGAATTAAGTGATTCATGCAGTGAATATGCCGGTTATCACGAAAAGCTGCTATCATATTGGAGCCACGGTCCGTCACTATGACAGGCTTTTCCTCCTCCAGGCAGCAACCAAAGTCATTTAGTATACCACGCATTTTCTTTGGTATACTGGTACCTGTAAAAAAAAATGAAATTGAATTACCAATAAAAAGTTACATATATAGTTTGCTTACCAGTGCAGGCTTCACCTTCCATGCATTTTATTGCCAGCAGATGGTTTACTAGCGCTCCTTCCTTAATGTAATGTATTGTGCATGACATATATGACGATCTTAAATAATTATCTGTCCAAATATCGGTAGTCACCGCATATCCAAAGCTTTTAAAACGAATTATTTCTAGTTTTGTTGTTTCAAAATAAGTTTCGTATATTGCTGAAATGTTACGCGATATTGTTGTGGGATGCGGCAACAACTTTTCTACATTCACATTTGGCCCGAATGTTGCTCCAACTTTAATAAGGAACGATGCAAATTGTTTTAGGCCGGAATCCTCAATCATTTTAAAGGAGCGGCAATTTTTAACAACCCATTTTGTTCTTATTTCCATGCCCTCTTGTTTCGTTTCCGAGTTCACTTCGATGGACGTAGCATTATCAAGATCGGCGTTCATAAGGAAGCATTTGTGCTTTGTTATACCCGCTACTCATAGAGTAGAAGGGTATTATAACTTTGTTCGAACCGAAAATGTATGTAACAGGCAGAAGGAGACATCTCTGACCCCATAAAGTATATATATTCTGAATCAGTTTCAACAGCCGAGTCCATATAGCCATGTCCGTCCGTCCGACTGTCTGTCTGTCCGTCCGCGTGAACACCTGGATCTCAGCTATTATAAGAGCTAGAGTTTCCAAATTTGATGACAATATGTGTTATTATTGCAGGCTGATCAAGTTTATTTTGGATTTCAGCCACACCCCCACCCGCCCCCATAAACTGAAGAAAATTGATTACAGCCGCATCATTAGCTCGACGCCAACAGTTTTATATATACGTTATTAATACCATATTGCGGACGTTTCGTTAAAATTTCAGTAAGATTGGTCTATAAATACTTAAGATATTAAATAAATAGTAGTGCCATGAGATTACGTGTTTTTGTCTGTTTTAATATGTTAGTTATGCAATATATGCAGGTTCAACTCCGGCGGCAAATACTTTTTTTTATACCCTTCGACCATTGAAAATGGTCAAAAAAGGGTATACTAACTTTGTGCAAAATGTATGTAACAGGCATAAGGAGGCGTGGTAGACCCCATAAAGTATATATGTATATTCTTGCTCAGGATCACTAGCCGAGTCGATTGAGACATGTCCGTCTGTCTGTCCGTCCGTCCGTCTGTCCGTCTGTTTGTTTGAGACAACAGATCTCAGCTATTTAAAAAGCTAGAGACACCAAATTTGGTATAAAGGTTCCTATATATCCGGGGCAGGTGAAGTTTATATCAAATGTTTGATGCCACGCCCACCGCCCCCGCAAATCGGTTATTTGCGATTATTATGCAAAGTATTAAACCCATAACGCTCTGCTTTGGTTTGTATAAAGCTAATTGCAATGTTAACTCATTCTTCAAATTACAATCCGATCGGACCAATAACACCGAAGTTATCCAAGTCAACGTTTTCAGTACAAATGTCCGGTACGGGCAGCAGCCGACGCGCTGCTTTGAGCAGTTGACGCCGACGTCGACGTTGCGTCGTGTCGCTTTACTCTTTACGCGCGTTGTGTGAGTGCGAGCGAGTAAGCTATATGTAGTAGAAGTATTTGTGCAGAATTCTCTGTTTGAAATTATGAGTGTGGTTACACGTTTGTAACGGATTTAGAAAATTGGGAGAAGGGTATCTTACTGTCGGGCGCCCGACTGTAGCCTTACCTACTTGTTTTTAATTATGAGTATCACAATTTTTTGCAGTGATATTCATTGCCATTTTATCGTGGTCGGCAAATAGCTGCAGTGCACTGTGGTCCAGAATTCGATTTTGTTGGCATAAAGTCTAAAAATTAAGCTACAGATTTTAAACTTTGTATATTTTGTTGTTAATACACATATAGTTTGCACACAAAATTTGGAGTCCGTGCGACCACGCCCTCTCTGCCCTCCCATATTAACTACTGGTATGACTCAGGAGTCAACGAAATTTTATTGTTGTTTAAATATAATAAATGTGTATTCGTGTACATATATTGTTTTATGAATAATCGCCCTCTTCTTCTTCTAGTTCTACATTATAAATTTCCGAATCTGAACTTGAATCAGAATCAGAATGTGAATCCAATATTTTGTCTGATGGATCTGTTTAAAATTAGACTCTATTTCCAAAAGACTTATTACTGCCTTCGGAAGTGGTTTTTTCCTATTTTTTCTCTCTCTTTCTTTGAAACAAATTGTTGATAATAGTGGGTCCGAGGAATCAATCGCTCTGCGGAAAATATCACTCATCGTATTAATTCGACTATTTTTCCTGGCATGTGATAGTCGGTCCATTTTGTTATGTTTATTTCGGGCTTCACTCGCATTTTTGCCAAGGCATCCAAGTGGAACAAACGCCGAATTATTGATTTGAAATCCGTGGACAAGTACTTTATGGATCGTTGGTGGCATATGATACCATGGATATGTTTCCATATATAATTTATAAAATAGTTGGACGATATTGCTATTAAAATAATGTGAAACTTTTCCAAAAGATTTTCGTTGAAGTTGGTTATCGACGAGAATTTGGGATTTGCGAAAGCTCTTCTTGCCGTATTACCATCATTGCTATTGCCGCTGCCATTCTACTTCGGCATGCTTACTCAAAGGCCCATTTCTCTCCACATTTCCTCCTGGATATATTTTTTTCGTATACTCATTTTAACCTTGTCCTCTCCTTTTATATGCCACTTTTTCATCTCAGCTCTGTATGATACGTTTAAAACAAATTCAAAAAACCGGATCCAAGCATGTAGTGGACTTACCCCAAATTGTAATGCTTTTACTTTTGGTGCAAAGGTTTTTGAACTAAAATTTGTAATTTTCAACATTTGTGTTGGGCTGACTCCACATATGGGACAACATTGAGTAGATTTAGTGTCTGTTTTCATAGGTAACTTCTATGTTACGAGTTTCATCACATTTATAAGTGAATGGCGTAAGATTATTAATTTGATTATCTAACTGATTTTTTTCCATCATTATGTTAACAGTAGTTTCCTTAATTAACTCAATTTTTAGGGGCCTGCAAAATCGAATGGACTGCGGTGCTCTGTTAATCCAGATATGCCGATTGAACAAATCTATAATTTGTATGGATATAACAGAATTTACAAATAAAGATTGATCAGAAATTGGTGTGCCAAGTGCTACAGTTTCAAATTTCTGCTTGTAAGCACTATGACCAGTTGTCCCATCAAATCCGTAGCTGCAAATTACTTTGATTTTGAAGATATCTGAAAATTGCTTGAAAACATCCGATTGCAACTTAAGTAATCTTTGAGCTGTATATTCTAAGAGATTTTGTAATAGCACTTGAGCAGTATTTTTCATTACTTCTATACCCTCTGGTCGGCACTGTAATTTTGCTTCGATCAATTTTTTATAGGGCGGATATATGTCGCTGTTATGGCTTTTAATTTAAAGCCTGGTGTTTATATATTGCTGTTTTGTCAGCGTGTTTTCCAGGAGATAAGCTAGAGCTTCATCTGGTGAAAGAGGAGTTGGTTTTTGCTATTGAATTTGCATCCTCAATTCGCTTGGAAATTCTGGTGTTTTTAAAGTTTCTTTAAGAACAAAGGCAACGTCCCTTTTGCATTCTTTTCTAGCAGAAACAGTTGCTGCATGAATCAAAAGATTTGTGTCCTTATCACTTTCACTTGCCAGATTGGATGCCAGTTTCCTTTTTAATCTTGCTCCTGCATTTTGGTAAGATAAGTTTCGGCGTCCCATTTGCTGTGGTGTCTTGGAGTTTTCAAAATCACTAGCAAGAATTGTTATCTTAGACGCCATCCATTTAGTATGTTTGGAAATAAATCGGTCTAGTTGTCTGTTGCACTCGGGCAGTTTTCTTTTAATGAATAATTCAAAATTGACTATTTTTTTGTCAATCTTTTCTTTATTTTTTGATTCCAGATTATTGTTGTTGATTGCGGAATAAACGTAATCATAAACATAACTTATTTGCCGATTGTTACGCCTCCAAATGTCCAGGAGGTAGCTATGTTTGAACTCGAACATGCCTATATAAAATCAAATTCTTAGAAAACGAGCAAAAATGGGCAAAAGATATTACTTTACCGTCAAAGACAATAGTTAAAGGTACGATATAATATAATAATATATATATAAAGGACGATATATTGACATAAAAATGTTGACTTAATGACAAAAATAACGAATTCTGGACCATAGTGCAGTGGCTGCGTGGATGTGGTCGTTGACTGTCGAGCGGAAGGGCACGAGTTCTAATCCTACACGGTGCAAGTGGCTTCTTTAGGACATTAGTTTTTTTTTTTAAGCACTTAAAATATTTTAAATTCATTTGATTAAACAGAATTTTAAGGGGAGTGAGTTTGTATTTGTTTTGTTATACTATATTAGTGCAAAAATAAATTTAAGTGATTCAGATTACAACTGTCTTGATGCTCGCGTAAGACCCATGGTGGCTGACTGATTACAGTCGCAGACTAGGTGTGAGGGATCCCAGGTTCAATTCTTGAGTGTGACAATATGGCAACTAATTGTTATACCCTTGCAGAGGGTATATTAATTTTAGCCAGAAGTTTGCAACGCACCTTAGGAGACATCTGCGACCCTATAAAGTATATATATTCTGAATCAGCATCACCAGAGGAGTCGAAAAATGGATGTCCGTCTGTTGCAACGCAAACTAGTCTCTCAGTTTTTGAGCTATCTTCATGAAACTTGGCACATAAGCTTCTTATTGCTGTACGCTGTAAATAAGTCGGAACGAGCCAGATCGGACCGATATATCGTATAGCTGATATTTTTCAAGATATTGCAACAAGATTTGGCAAATCTTATTCTCATTACGTTCTTAATGTGCTGTCAAAATTGTATCAATCATTAATCGGACCACTATAACATATAGCTGCCATAGGAACAATCGGCTGAAATCAGGGTTTTTGTATGCAAACAGAAACCAGCAGCAATGCAAATGTATTTTATATTTAGTATAACTGCAAGGGTATAAAACCTTCGGCGAGCCGAAGGTAGCCTTGCTTTCTTGTTTTTAAATTTTAATGTGTATTACAATTTTGTCGCCGCTCGAATTTGCTCTCTATTTAATAACTAAACTAACTAACTAAACTAAATTTTATAGAAATAAAATCATTAATAAATCCAGGGTACACCACGGGGAGGCCATTATATATAATGGGGTCTTTTCCAAAGTCAAACGAAGGTAGCCTTGCTTTCTTGTTTTTAAATTTTAATGTGTATTACAATTTTGTCGCCGCTCGAATTTGCTCTCTATTTAATAACTAAACTAACTAACTAAACTAAATTTTATAGAAATAAAATCATTTATAAATCCAGGGTACACCACGGGGAGGCCATTATATATAATGGGGTCTTTTCCAAAGTCAAACTTTGGAGACCTACGAGTCGACTTGTGCTTCATTCATGAATCACCACTGTTCCCCAAAAATGTTGGTTAGCTCCGCAGACGGCGGAGATAGACTTACTTAACCTAACTTAATAAATCTTCAAACTACATATACATATTATAAATAAAATAAAATTTAAAAGTATACGATAATCACTACATAGTATAAAACAAAGTCGCTTTATCTGTCCCTATGTCCCTATGTATGCTTAAATCTTTGAAACTACGCAACGGATTTTGATGCGGTTTTTTTTAATAGATAGAGTGATTCAAGAGGAAGGTTTAATGTATAATAACATCTATTAAATAGTGGAGAAGTACTGTTATTTTTGAGGTTTCTAATGTGATGTCGTAAATAATTAAATTTTCTTGCAAATGCCGGCTGAACCCTACGAGTTTTACCAAAATAATGTACTAAGTATTGTACACATTAAAAAAGGTCTACAAAAAAGTCCGCGATGGTATATGTCTATTGTGACGACGCATAAAACGCGTCACATTTGTTATTTAGTTTTGGGCTAAAATCATGAATAAAATACCCTTAAGTTCATAATACCTCATAGTTTTGCATATAATGGGTAGCAAGACATAGACAGTTAGACTTAAGCAAGCAAAGACTTAGGCAAGACATAGGCAAGGCATAGGCAAGACATAGGCAAAGACATAGGCAAGGCATAGGCGAGACATAGGCAGAGGCATAGGCAAGTCCAAGCACGCGGGGTGCAAACTGCAAGCAAACGCCCGTTGGTCGGCGCCCATGCACACAAGCAACGGCGTCTCGACAAATTTTGCGACGCATGTGTAACGGCGTCTGGACAAATTTCGAGCAGCGCGTGTGTAACGGCGCCCCGAAAATTCCAGAAGCAGACCAAAGCGAGCAAAGGCAGACGAGCAGCGCGAAGCGAGCAGAGGCATGCAGGCAGCACGAAGTCGACGCAGCAGAAACACACGAACGGATCGATGCAGGCGACAAGCCGCGAGCTGAACTAGGCGAAGTTACAAGTCGCGTGCCGATCTAGGCATGCAGGGCGCCAGGCTAGGCAAAACGACAAGTTCGCAAGCAGAGCGACACGAGCCGAAGCATGATCGGCCGAGCATAGGCAGCGACCGCGGGCAGCGCCGGACAAGCAGCGGACGAAAAGCATCGAAATCGAAGCTGCAAAATTAGGCCACGACACAGAAGTGCAAGGCAAGAGAAGCAACGTATGGTGCGAAGTAGGCAGGGACACAGAAAGGCAGGGACAGTTAAGTAAAGAATCTGTAATAGAATAAGGAAACAAAATTTGTGAAGAAAAAAAATAAATAATAAACAATGCGTAGGCATTTTTAACTAAACTCGCGGTCAATATTTCGGTTACTTTCCTTCGTAAACGTGTTAGCAGGAAAATTTCGCGTGTACGCCCGTATGGGTCTGTGTGCTGTGAGTGATCGGTAGTTAACAGGCGAATACGTGAACTTGTTTTCGGAAACGAGTCGCGGTGTGGTGCGATACACCACCGATGCGATTTGTGGGAGCACAGGCAAGGGTATTTGCGGTCACGGGCGTCCCGTAACGGCGGAGACGACCGATCGTGCGCATAAGTGAACGTGAGCTGACAAGTGGTTATACGAGCGTGTTCAAACGGGCTGCGGTGTGGTGCAATACTCCACCGAGCGACCTGTGGGAACATAAGCGAAAGTACCTGCGGTCACGGGCGTTCCGTACGACGAACGGCCAGTCGGGTTAACATAGAGTAACATGAGGGCAACTAGTATCAGTTGTGATAAACTGATCAATAAAGGACTTGACGGGCTCAAATGTGGACTCATCTCAAATATTGAGTTTTGGGGAATCTTTTAGCAAAAACGAGCCATGGATGTGTGGAAAGCCTCCTCCAATAAAACTTAATGGCCCTATGACTACCGAAGACCTTCCTTCTTTATTAGTTTAAAGGCCTGGCGATATTTAAAATCAAAATATCTCGCGCAGGTCACTGGGTCAACGCTAATGAGACGGCTCTCTCATTAAAATTAAAATTTAAAGCCTTGTCGCCTTGTCTTCAGAAATTTCTTTCTTATCTACATTTTTAGACAGCAACACCAATAATTCCGGCCACCTAGTTTCCGCTGCGGAAAAAGTTATAAAGGATATCGGAAGACCAACCTGCCTAATCATAGCCATCGCCTTCTTTTTCTCGTCCTCCCAATTAGCAGTAGACGTGCGAATACCCTTTAAAAGCCTATAGCCATTTGGAAGATATGTTCATATTACATTCAGCTTTGTGTATACCGTGTGCAGAACGTTATGAGTTCAACGCTTTGCTTAATAATCGCAAATAACCGATTTGCGGGGGCGGTGGGCGTGGCATCAAGCATTTGACATAAACTTTATCTGCCTATGATTTATAGGAACCTTCTTACCAAATTTGGTGTCTCTAGCTTTTTTAAAAGCTGAGATCTGTTGTCTCATACAGACGGACAGACAGACGGACATGTCTCAATCGACTCGGCTAGTGATCCTGAGCAAGAATATATATACTTTATGGGGTCTGCCACGCCTCCTTATGCCTGTTACATACATTTTGCACAAAGTTAGTATACCCTTTTTTGACCATTTTCAATGGTCGAAGGGTATAACAAGTCGGAAAGGCTACAGTCACGCGGTGACTGTAAGAGGCCATGGATTTTCAGTTTATTTTTATATACCATAAAAAATATATATTGAAATAAAATGTTTAATATAATAAAAACAAAAATTAAAATAACGAAAAAGCAAGAGTCGATAGCATAAGTTAGAACGAGAGAGAGATATGTGAATTTTTGGCGCGTGCCAAAATTCGTTACATACACACACACCAGCGTCGGCTGCTTCTACTTTAATTTAGACGTCCATTAACAATTACACAGACCTGCCTCATGTTTTGTGTACTGCCTCACACGCATATACATATGCTTGCATGTGTGAGTTTCGTGTGCATGTATTGTATGCATGCACGCATAAGTACAGCATGCAAAACATCTTAAAAGGCAAAATGTAACATTTAATATATAATTTATGAGATAAATATTAATAAATGGGAAATAATTCAAAAATGCATATGCTTTATAAATATAAATGTAAACAAATATAAAATACAATAAAACATAAAGAAATTAAAATAGGAAAATTCTATTTTCGACGGGGGAAACCGAACCCTGGCCGTTTGCATAGGAGTCCGTCATCCTAACAACTAGACCATCGTCGCTGTGCTCCGCGCGCCTGTTAAAATTGCATTTTCAGACAATTTGCTCAAAAATGTCATATTTGTCTTCTACAACAATAACACCAATACTGAATTGAATGACCACAAGAAAGACGAGTGTTATTTATTTATATTTAATAAGATTATTTGTTGAAATTTGATAAACAAGAAAGCAAGGCTACTTTCGGCTTGCCGTAGGTTTTATACCCTTGCAGTTATACTAAATATAAAATACATTTAGATTGCTGCTGGTTTCTTTTTGCATACAAAAACCCTGATTTCAGCCGATTGTTCCTATGGCAGCTATATGTTATAGTGGACGCGTTCCGACCGATAGTTTACGCGGGGTACAAGCGCGTGCTTTCACAAGTGTGGCGTGGTGCAATACACCACTGAGCGATTTATGAGAGTGCAGGCGACAGGCGAAAATGCGGCCAAAGTGTCAGGCACGGTGAAAATACCCTTCTGCGCAGTTCACGAGTACACGTGGAAGACGTGGACCACGTGTACGCGTGAAAAGGGCATGTCTCAGCATTTTCTGATTTGCCAGTGACCCCTTCTCTCCCTTTCTAAACGTCTTAGTAGTCCTAGTCATTTATAAATTTTGCTGTAAACACCCTGGCTAGACTGAGAGTTGTACCCTAGCCCGAGAAAACATCTTTACACTATCTTTTATGGATAACCCACAATAAATTTTTTTGTCATTTACTTTTTACGACAAATAATGTCTAATTTTCGAAACGATTTTAACAAATACAGCATTAATCCTTAACCAATTAAATACATTGAATACATTGTGCATTTAATATAGACTATAAGGCCCTACTATGTAGTGAAGCACTTTTAATTTAATTAAAATCGTTGTTTAAGTTATTCAACGACTTCTGTGTGTTGTGTACGCGATCTTCTTCTTCTTACTTGAACCAAAAAAGACCATTCCAAGGGAACAATCGATTAAAAACTATCGATGGGTTAGACGATGTTGCATCGAGGAGGGTACGCTGTTACAGTGATACTATTCCAATCCTACAGAACTGAATAAATTTTGTACAGAAATTATAGTCATGTCTGGAAGACGTCGTCGTTCGAACATAGGTACATAGGAACAGTGTATACCAGAAGAGTACGTTCAGCAAGAGATAACGAAAACGGAACGTGCGAAGCCGGGGCGGGTCGCTAGTAATAATATATAACAAATTTAAAACCTACGTTTAACTACGCTAACTATAATACCACTGTGGTAACTGTACACTGTCTCAGAGGTGCGTGCTGTGGCCCTGTCATTCCTAATATTTTAACACCCCCAATCAATATGTGTTTCACAATTTGTTGTAGACGTGTTCAAATCTAACAAAGACCTATAACCACTTCTACCTAAAAATCCTTAAAGCCTTTCACTACATCCTTCCAGAGATTGCAGACACAAATTAAAATCTCCTAACACTATGCTTTCGCTGCCTAAAAATGAAAATCTTTGAAATAAATTTGTAAACTCAGCTTTAAACTTAAGCACTGGGTACGTTGGACTTTTATAAATAATTAAAAAACCTAAAGACTTATATTTAAATACTACATACTCAAACACTGCGGAGCCTAAATTACTTGGGTCTGAATAGTTTCGTCCACTTGAACAGAGACTGACATTCTCAAAGATTTCGTTTTTCGCGAATATAAGAATGCCTCTCTTAGGACGAGCACCACTAGAATAAGATTGGCAATCAAGGCGCACGATGTTTTGAAAGCCGGGTACATCATATGCTTCGTTAGAGTATGTGGAAGCCTCAACGAAGCATAAGAAAGAAGATAAAAGCATTAACTGATCGGAGCAAATATCAGAAAAGTAGCAATGAATGCTTTGTGTGTTGTGAAACAAAGCATTGACTTTACTTGTGTCAAAGAGACAGCTGAAATTAGAATTTAAAATCTTAGTGTTGCGCAGACTTTGAAGCTCTTTTTCTACAACTGAGTTGCAATCTGATCTAGGGGGGACAAATGCCTAACAATAAAAAAGCCAGCTGCACTTGTGGCTCTACAACAAGCTACATACAATGCCTCTCGTTGCATTCCTGGGGATGTGTGGACTAGAGGTGGGCGCGGGCCTACTTTTTGAGGCCCGGCCCGGCACGAGCACGAAACCTAGTCCCAAAAAAAAGCACGAGGCCCGCACGACTTTTTTTGAAAAAGCACGGCCCGCCCCAAGCCAAACACGAAAATTTCAACAAAAAAAAAACCAATGCAATTTTTTTAATTTATAGTATGTCATATACAAAGAAATTTAGTTAAGTCCAATATACTTATTAATTATTACAGTGTTATAATATTATATACAGTGTTTTAAACATAACTTATGGCAAGTTCTTATTTAAAAATAAATTTTTTTCTAAGTTTGAACTTTTTAAACGTGTACGACGCTCATTTAATATTATTCCAGAGGTAGAAAATAACCTTTCGCTCGTCGCTGAGCTTGCCGGAATGGCTAAAATGTAACGGGCAAGTCTTTTCATTATTTGAGGTCACTACATTTTCAAAATTCTAACACATTTTGGTCTGAAATGGCTGCAATAAATATCTGAAACATTGAAAACTATCATGTCACGAGTCCCACCGATTGTGCGGTTCGATTTTGCGGGCCTCCGGGCTTTTTTCTTAGGCCCGGGGCCCGCACGAAACTCGATTTTTAGGCACGAGCACGTTTTTTTTGGCAAAAGCCCGCGGGCCACGAAAAAAAGCACGGCCCGCGCCCACCTCTAGTGTGGACCACCACATTGGTATATCTAGCTCCCTGACTTTTATGAATTGTTATACCTTCTGCAGGTACAACTGGAAATTGTTTGCGGGTAATTGTTACTTGCTCGTTTGAGTGATATTAAAAACTTCTGACAGTTTTCAGAACAGGGGTCCAAGAAGGTTCACTACGATGAGCACACTTCGTTCGAGCATTTATTCCTACACTTTCATCTAAAAATTTTATCCAAAGGACTTGTGGGGAATTGAAACCTAATTCCATAAGAATACCTGAAGCTCCATTGACGAGACCATCTGTGTCTATATTGACCGTCATCATGTACTTTGCAGTGGTTTTCAAAATAAGGGTAGTACAAAGACCCTGTGTTTGAGAGGTTTTGAAATCTTTCCAAACACCTGTTCTTGGCTTTGGTCTAAGACCGAAACTCGAGACCTAAGCAAACCTATATCTTCCTCTATCATTTTGCCGGATGCCATGTTAGTAAGAGCTAGCGCAAAATCTTGATCGTCTCGTTGTCGCATAATCTCAGTGAGTTCCCAAAGAGAAGACCCAAATATAGCACTGTATGGGTCAAACGACGATGTAGTGGGTTGGAAAATCCAACGATCTCCAACTGGACGTAGTTGTCTGAGATCGCCGAAAACGATCACCGAGATTCCTCCAAATAAGGTTTCTTGTTGTTAAAAATTTGTTTAAGACTTGCGTCTAAATGAGATAACATTTTGGCACCGACCATAGACCTCAAGATTTTAATAATAGATGAAATATCTATGAACTTTGCGCGAAGAGTGTTCAATAGAACTGCTCCTAAATCTTTAAAGGAGGACCTTGACTGGTTAACTGGAAGCGAAAACATGGAATGGAGAGTAGAACCTCCAATTCCGAAAGCTGCTTTTCCTGTGGGCGCACATAACAGATTTTAGCAGACGTGGGGTCACATCCTGGTTTGCTATTATATAACTGTGAAAGGGACTGAAAAATTGCTGATATTAACCTACTTTTGCCAACGCCTGCTCCGCCGCCTACAAACTCATAAAATATAATATTATGTTTTGCATTATGCAAAACATGGGAAAAAAGGTTTTTTGCTTAATATTTAAGGACCTAACAATATTTGCTAAAGCTTGGGGCGATACTATTGGCGGGAGCTTAATTGTTCGGATGGTGTTATCCGAATTCTCAAGGTTATACGTATTGGCTTTAAGTTTAAAATATTCGTTTGAGAACTTTTTTCAGGGATTCCTAAAGCCCTGAACTGGTTGTCTAAGCTATCAACCTGTTTCTCTTCATTAGAAGTTTGTTCAGCTTCTATGGCCCTCCTAAGCACGTCTTCTAAATCTTCCAAAACATTATACTGCTTAAATTTAAAACTTATCGATTCTAAATTTTCTGCGTAAACTTCCTCACAATTGACTTTAATTAAATCTACCTGTTCATCTCTCCACGAAAATTATAACATAAGTAATTTCCTAAAGTAGTCGCTCTATCGGTATTTAGATTGAACTTCCTAAATTTTATAATTGCTGGCTTGGTCCTTTCCCTAATGAAACCACTGCTATCGCGGAGAGGATAAAACAACCTGCCCAGGACCTCAGTTTCTTTGTCATCCTCGTTATCAGACCCTTGGCGAGTTGCCCTACAAGTTTATGAAAAATTATATTTTGAAGCATAATCGGCTAAACACAGGTCTTCGAGACTATCTGGGCGTTGGATATAATGATCCAGTAAACCCAAAACAAAAATGTCAGGTGAATCCTGATCCACGCTTTCCAACCGTTGTTTAGGCTTGAGCATTCGAACTCTGTGCTCTAGTCGGGAAGTATTAATATAGTCTTTGCTAGTCTTAGACAAACGCATGCCCAAACAACAATAAGCGGCTTCCTGGGCAGAAATCTCAGTACCGGAAATAAATGTATGTCCAATATGCTGTAGTTTCTGCTTGATGCTGAAATTTCGGGCGTGAATCTCGTTCACAGCTTCACGCATCAGCTTTGAAATCCCCCTTTGGGATTTATTAATATAATTAATGATATAGCTACAGCAGACATAGGGATCCAATATGAACTGAATGTTCATGTTGGCCCTTTGCATTGAAAGTATGTGTTTATTATAGGCGTTAACATTGATGGCTGCAAATGTTCTCTTCAAAAATATTTGTGGCTTTTTCAAGCCAGACCTAATAGCTAACAAATAGTCCTCGTAACTGAGGCTCACTTGATCGTTAGACAGGAAATTTTCAAAAATACTGAGACTTTGAATTATTTCAGAGTCGAGAGAATAGTTTAATACTGCTTGAATTTTCTTTAAATTCTCGAGGTGAGGAGAATAATTTTTCGAATTTTCTTCAAGGGGTCGAAGAATTTCGGTTTGTGGCATTGGAAAATGTGGAAAACCGAAGCGACACGAATTTTTATTTTTATACCCTTCGACCATTGAAAATGGTCAAAAAAGGGTATACTAACTTTGTGCAAAATGTATGTAACAGGCATAAGGAGGCGTGGCAGACCCCATAAAGTATATATATTCTTGCTCAGGATCACTAGCCGAGTCGATTGAGACATGTCCGTCTGTCTGTCCGTCTGTCCGTCTGTCCGTCTGTCCGTCTGTCCGTCTGTCCGTCTGTCCGTCTGTATGAGACAACAGATCTCAGCTATTAAAAAAGCTAGAGATACCAAATTTGGCATGAAGGTTCCTGTAAATCATAGGCAGATAAAGTTTATCTCAAATTTTTGATGCCATGCCCACCGCCCCCGCAAATCGGTTATTTTCGATTATTAAGCAAAGCATTAAATCCATAACGTTCTACTTTGGTATGTATAAAGCTGAATGCAATGTGAACATATCCTTCAAATTACAATCCGATCGGACCAATAACACAGAAGTTATTCAAGTCAACGTTTTCAGTACAAATGTTCGGTACGGGCAGCAGCCGACGCGCTGCTTTGAGCAGTTGACGCCGACGTCGACGTTGCGTCGTGTCGCTTTACTCTTTACGCGCATCGCTGTGTGAGTGCGAGCGAGTAAGCTATATGTACTAGAAGTATTTGTGCAGAATTCTCTGTTTGAAATTATGAGTGTGGTTACACGTTTGTAACGGATTTGGAAAATTGGGAGAAGGGTATCTTACT
The DNA here is from genome assembly GCA_018901885.1 of Zaprionus kolodkinae. NCBI lineage: Eukaryota > Metazoa > Arthropoda > Insecta > Diptera > Drosophilidae > Zaprionus > Zaprionus kolodkinae. Next base: position 550,013 of record JAEIFM010000508.1, read on the forward strand.
GTCGGGCGCCCGACTGTAGCCTTACCCACTTGTTTTTTTTTTTTTTTTTTTTTTTTTGGACGTTGATACAATGAATGTATAATCAAGTGGTCCATGCAATACCAAGCCGATGCTTGTTACGCGCGGATCCCAGACACAGCGAATGTCCACCTCCCGCCCAACCGACCGAGGGGCACAGTCGCAGAACGTACGACTCGAAACGCGAATAGAGAACGCGGGCATGCAGTTATTACTAAAGATAGAACAGATTTGCGAGGAAAGGCTACTTAATTTCTAGAAAGATAGGACAGGATTTTAACTTTTAGGCATGCAACAGAGGAAGCGTTAGCAATAAGGAAGTATAGATTATTGTAGTCCGTGATTGTCCGTGATTGTGCTTGTGATATTCAATATACTGAGCAAGCTCAGTGGTAATAAATTGATCAGTAAACGCTATCATGGAAATAATATTCGCATCAATTTCAAAATCCACTGAAGGGGCATCTTGCAGCCAAAACATGACATGTATGTGAGGAGAACCTCGTTGTTGAAATTCAACTCGCCAATAGTATTTAATGACGGGAAGCTTCCCAAAAACTCTCCCTTGCTTTCTTAAGACTTCTAGAAGCCCACGAGCCCGGTGCTCGAAATACCTAGCACAAGTTACAGGATCTGACCTAAGTTGTGCTTGCCTTTTCTCTACCATAGCGCAAAAATTTGAGGCAAATTCTTCTGTAACTTGTTGTCTATCTACGGTTTCTTTTAAAATAACTAACAATTCCGACCACCTTGTCTCAGCAGCAGACAAGGTGATGAAAAAGGTTGGCAGACCGAACTGTCGAATCATTGCCATAACCTTCTTCTTTTCCGCTTCCCAGTGAGCTGGAGATGTGCGAATAACTTTTAGGACCCTATAGCCCTCATCATGGAGAATTATTCCATTTAAAAACTCCTCATTAAGAACGTTGGACGCTGTTATAGGGAGTGAAGCGCTCTGTTTTCTTAAACAAATCGACATATTGTTGCGAATTTGAATGAGCTCTAACTTCTTATAGTTAAATAAGAGTTTATATTTTCTAAATCCTCTACTTTCTACATTTCGGCGCTCTGATCTTACAATTTTGAAAAATGTAAGAGAAGGTCTTTTCTGGCCAGAGTACAGAGTAGGAAAAGATAACTCTTCCGAGTCTGCATCAATAATCATGTCTAGGTGTCTTTGGCCTTCGCCAGGAGCAAGGGTGATTCTCTGCATGGCAACACTATCTGCCTGATTGTTCTCAAGCAGCGTTTCCTGACCCCCAGGGTTGAGCTCCTCTATCTCAACATCATCTTGTGCATGTGTTGGATCGCGAACAATTTGCTCAAATCCCTCCACTACCTCTGCGTCTGCTTGAGATGCTATGAATGGAACAGTCTCGGTTGTATAAGAAGCCAACCACTGTTCGTTAACAACTACACTATGCTTCCTATAAAGATCTGTATTACCTAATTACCTAATTGCTTCAGCAATTTTTAGGGGTCGAATAGTTTCTGCCATAAAGTCATGGCTATATTGCATTCTACGTTTGAGGTGGAGCTGAACAATCTCGGCCTCGTGAAAAGCTCGTGGGAGGGATGTCACGATATTGCTAATCGGAGTTGGAACATTGACAAAAGCTCCTTTGATTGCGCTTTGGCGCTCATAACCTAATGACTTTATTATCATAAAGGGCAGGCGAGGGGAAATAAGGCGTTCCTCTAATGGAGTAAGGCCTTTAAGGCATTCAGGCAAATCTGGGAAATCTAAACCATTTAAAATGAAAGATTTTGGCTTAATACCAGATCTTATATTGCGGCAGCATGTTTTGCAAAATGTTAGAAAATTGTCAGAGAAATGGTACTGACTTTCAATAATGAAAATTTCCGCACTAAATTCGCAATTATCTTCTAGGAAAGAACGTGGTATCCTAGCTACTTGATGAGGAAACCACAGGCCTTTACATGAAAGGCAAATTTTATTGGGACCTAACTTTACAACCCTATCAAAATTCTCTATAAGTGATTCTAAGATCGTTGGACTAGCTAACCTATCATCCTCTAAGCTATTCACACGTTCCTCTCTATTGCGGGCAGCATTACGACGGTTTTCTATTTCCCTATTTTGACTATTTTCCCTATACTGGCTTACTCTTTGGCTAAGGTTTCTCAAGGCATCGACTGCTGCTTGTCGTGCTAACAACCGAGCACTTCGGCGTGCTGCAGTATTTCGCACTTGCTCAACAATCCTCCGCGTAAGATTGTTCCTAACTTGTGATCTACTAACTCTATCTAATTCTCTCTCTAAAATTCGACGCTCTACATCTGTCCGCACTACTGTACGAAGTGCCGTGTTCCTACGCTGTTCGTTAGTCCTGTACTGCGAGTCTAGTCTACGTCTACGTCTGTGCAATCTGTCATTATCCCGCTCATTCTGCCTAAAAGTTGTGTCTGTTCGTCGATGTCTCCTGAATCCATTATTGCCTATTTGTTCCTCTGTCCTATATTCTAAATTTCTTCCTCGGTTCGACCTACGTAATCTATCGGCCTGCTGCTCGGGCTGCCTAAAATTTGTGTCTGTCCGTCGTAGTCTTCGAAAATTAGTATTCCCTTCTTGTTCCACTATCCTATATTCTAAATTTGTCCTACGGTTCGACCTACGGAATCTATCAGCCAGCTGCTCGGGCTCATTAGTTCTGTAGTCTAAGTCCTGTCTGCGAGTTGATTTCCGTAGAGTATCAGATTCCTGCTCCACCTATCTAACTTCACTATCCATACGTCTCTCGCTCCTATTTGCAGTATTGGCAACTTGCTCGCTCACTCGAATGCGCGTTGAGCGTCTTCGAGTTGCGCGCTGCTGACTATTGCCAATCTGTTCTTGTTCCCTATACTCTTGGTCTGCTCTACGAACTCTCTGTGAGTTTAAGTTTCTTTCCCTTTCCTCCTGCACATAATCAATATTTTCCCTATTTGTTCTGTTTCTCAATTGTCTCCTACGTGACCTTTGAGAAGCAGACTGCCTATTAAGACGAGGCATTTTAATATAATAAATTATTGGGAAACAAAAGAAAAATGTAATTGCAATACATTTATGGTTTAAATTATTCTATATATTCTATATATATCTTATATATTTGTATATACACATGCACTAATTGTTCACGTTTGCATATGTATATATGTATGTATATACATAGATATACAGAAATATAGTTCTGCCTCTTGCTGAAGTATTTATGTACCTACATATATGTAAATTTACATATACATACGTGTACGTACATACATACACTCAACAGTTAAACAGCAACAGCATGCATACAACCAAAACTTCCTTAATTTATATCACTAACTAACTATTTGAAGACTGACATACATAAATATCGCGGCCAAAACGTATACACAACAAAATACATACTGTAAGGATGTTTTCTCGGGCTAGGGTACAACTCTCAGTCTAGCCAGGGTCTTTACAGCAAAATTTATAAATAACTAGGACTACTAAGACGTTTAGAAAGATAGGGGAGGGGTCACTGGCAAATTAGAAAAGGGCTGAGACTGTTGTCGGGCACAGCGGACATACCCTCTTCACGCGTACACGTGGTTCACGTCTTCCACGTGTAATCGTCAACTACGCAGAAGGGAATTTTCCCCGTGCCTGGCACTCTATCCGCGTTTTCGCTGTTCCCCTGGTCGGCTGCAGGTCGTGGGGAAAGCTCGTGACGACGGGTACTGTCGCCTGCGCTCCCACAAATCGCTGCGTGGTGTATTGCACCACTCTGCACATGTGAAAGCACGCTCGTGTACCCCGTGTCAACTATCGTTTCAACACGACCCGCCCCGCGACTGGTCGTTCGCCGTACGGAACGCCCGTGACCGTAGGTACTTTCGCTTATGTTCCCACAGGTCGCTCGGTGGTGTATTGCACCACACCGCAGCCCGTTTGAACACGCTCGTATAACCACTTGTCAGCTCACGTTCACTTATGCGCACGATCGGTCGTCTCCGCCGTTACGGGACGCCCGTGACCGCAAATACCCTTGCCTGTGCTCCACAAATCGCATCGGTGGTGTATCGCACCACACCGCGACTCGTTTCCGAACACAAGTTCACGTATTCGCCTGTTAACTACCGATCACTCACAGCACACAGACCCATACGGGCGTACACGCGAAATTTTCCTGCTAACACGTTTACGAAGGAAAGTAACCAAAATATTGACCGCGAGTTTAGTTAAAAATGCCTACGCATTGTTTATTATTTATTTTTTTTCTTCACAAATTTTGTTTCCTTATTCTATTACAGATTCTTTACTTAACTGTCCCTGCCTTTCTGTGTCCCTGCCTACTTCGCACCATACGTTGCTTCTCTTGCCTTGCACTTCTGTGTCGTGGCCTAATTTTGCAGCTTCGATTTCGATGCTTTTCGTCCGCTGCTTGTCCGGCGCTGCCCGCGGTCGCTGCCTATGCTCGGCCGATCATGCTTCGGCTCGTGTCGCTCTGCTTGCGAACTTGTCGTTTTGCCTAGCCTGGCGCCCTGCATGCCTAGATCGGCACGCGACTTGTAACTTCGCCTAGTTCAGCTCGCGGCTTGTCGCCTGCATCGATCCGTTCGTGTGTTTCTGCTGCGTCGACTTCGTGCTGCCTGCATGCCTCTGCTCGCTTCGCGCTGCTCGTCTGCCTTTGCTCGCTTTGGTCTGCTTCTGGAATTTTCGGGGCGCCGTTACACACGCGCTGCTCGAAATTTGTCCAGACGCCGTTACACATGCGTCGCAAAATTTGTCGAGACGCCGTTGCTTGTGTGCATGGGCGCCGACCAACGGGCGTTTGCTTGCAGTTTGCACCCCGCGTGCTTGGACTTGCCTATGCCTCTGCCTATGTCTCGCCTATGCCTTGCCTATGTCTTTGCCTATGTCTTGCCTATGCCTTGCCTATGTCTTGCCTAAGTCTTTGCTTGCTTAAGTCTAACTGTCTATGTCTTGCTACCCATTATATGCAAAACTATGAGGTATTATGAACTTAAGGGTATTTTATTCATGATTTTAGCCCAAAACTAAATAACAAATGTGACGCGTTTTATGCGTCGTCACAATAGACATATACCATCGCGGACTTTTTTGTAGACCTTTTTTAATGTGTACAATACTTAGTACATTATTTTGGTAAAACTCGTAGGGTTCAGCCGGCATTTGCAAGAAAATTTAATTATTTACGACATCACATTAGAAACCTCAAAAATAACAGTACTTCTCCACTATTTAATAGATGTTATTATACATTAAACCTTCCTCTTGAATCACTCTATCTATTAAAAAAAACCGCATCAAAATCCGTTGCGTAGTTTCAAAGATTTAAGCATACATAGGGACATAGGGACAGATAAAGCGACTTTGTTTTATACTATGTAGTGATTATCGTATACTTTTAAATTTTATTTTATTTATAATATGTATATGTAGTTTGAAGATTTATTAAGTTAGGTTAAGTAAGTCTATCTCCGCCGTCTGCGGAGCTAACCAACATTTTTGGGGAACAGTGGTGATTCATGAATGAAGCACAAGTCGACTCGTAGGTCTCCAAAGTTTGACTTTGGAAAAGACCCCATTATATATAATGGCCTCCCCGTGGTGTACCCTGGATTTATTAATGATTTTATTTCTATAAAATTTAGTTTAGTTAGTTAGTTTAGTTATTAAATAGAGAGCAAATTCGAGCGGCGACAAAATTGTAATACACATTAAAATTTAAAAACAAGAAAGCAAGGCTACCTTCGTTTGACTTTGGAAAAGACCCCATTATATATAATGGCCTCCCCGTGGTGTACCCTGGATTTATTAATGATTTTATTTCTATAAAATTTAGTTTAGTTAGTTAGTTTAGTTATTAAATAGAGAGCAAATTCGAGCGGCGACAAAATTGTAATACACATTAAAATTTAAAAACAAGAAAGCAAGGCTACCTTCGGCTCGCCGAAGGTTTTATACCCTTGCAGTTATACTAAATATAAAATACATTTGCATTGCTGCTGGTTTCTGTTTGCATACAAAAACCCTGATTTCAGCCGATTGTTCCTATGGCAGCTATATGTTATAGTGGTCCGATTAATGATTGATACAATTTTGACAGCACATTAAGAACGTAATGAGAATAAGATTTGCCAAATCTTGTTGCAATATCTTGAAAAATATCAGCTATACGATATATCGGTCCGATCTGGCTCGTTCCGACTTATTTACAGCGTTCAGCAATAAGAAGCTTGTGTGCCAAGTTTCATAAAGATAGCTCAAAAACTGAGAGACTAGTTTGCGTTGCAACAGGCGGACGGACGGACATCCATTTTTCGACTCCTCTGGCGATGCTGATTCAGAATATATATACTTTATAGGGCCGGAGATGTCTCCTAAGGTGCGTTGCAAACTTCTGGCTAAAATTAATATACCCTCTGCAAGGGTATAATTAAGTATGACTTTTAATTCTATTTTGTTTTGAAAAAATAATTTAAATAAAATAATTATTTAATTGAAAACCTTTTTAAATTGTTTTTCCCTTTTAAGGGTTCAAAATATATTCGCCATTTAAAAGTTTGTATTTAATATCCCTATGCGTACATCCTGCTGCATCCGAAAGCTATAAACCACACACACAGCCACTAATTATAAATTCAAAATATACCAACATAGAAGCATCATATTGTAGATTTACGTGATTACAAACACATGGAAAAGACAGCACGTGGTAGACTAAACGTTTTATTAACGAGACAAACACTCCAATTGAGCTAATTATTATTTTGTTTATCTATTTACACATATAAATGTATGTACCTATGTTATGTTGTACATACGGAATTTACTAAAGTACCTACGCTTTCGTCAAAGCTCTGCATTCTTATGCTTCTGCTACTTCTGCTCTGCAAGCCATGAACGACGAGAATGCCAAAATTTTATCCGAGTACTCGAAACATTTACTCTTCACTCACTCATTCTATCCATTCCGCTTTGGTTTAAATTTCACTCATTTCGCATACAACGAATACCACACTACCAATGCGCAACTCCCTTTGTTGAAACCGTTTTGGCACGCCGAATTGCGACTCAGGCATGTTGTACTCAAATAATCGAAACTTTTGAGTGCACTCGTGCAGGCCTCTAGTATGCATGTTTTGAAGCGTTACAAAAGATGTGTAATTGAATTTTACATTGCTTAATATTAAACGTGGTCATTTGTCTTTGTATGTAGAAGTTATTTAGATGATTTAAGTTGTCACAAAATGTTCGTCCGTAATGTAATCATCCCAGTGGATACCACTGTCCCAAATTGGTTGCAATAATATTTTGTTTGAAATTGATAAATTAGAAAGAAAACCTAAGGGATCGAATATTGACATGGTAATTTTCAACACTTCTCTCTTAGTTGGACGTCTAAGTTTATTAAGAAGTTCAGAGTGTGACTTGGAAACTTTTAAATTGTAGGTGAGAATATCTTTATCATAGTTCCACATAAGTCCCAATACTCGTTCTTCGGTCAGATTTTTAATTTTATTGTCGTCTAATATTCTATAATTTGTCTGGTTTAAAACTTCTGGAGAATTTGATATCCAATTACACATATCAAATCCAGCTGCCTTGTGTATGTATGTCACATGCCTATTGCACCGCTCTGTTAATGTCGTTTGCTCCACCAAGATAATCGTCCATATAGTGTTTGGAAATTATGTTCTTTTAGGCTTCTTCAAAGTTGTTCTGAAACTCTAAAGCGTTTTTGTTTCTAACTTGTTGAGCAATGCTAGGACTGCATTTAGCGCCAAAGAATAATACCTGTATTTCGTATACGTCTGGTTCGGACAGTCGGTCAGTACCTCGCCATAAAATTCTTTGCGCACAACGGTCCGATTCATGAACTTTAATTTGAAGGAACATATCTTTAATGTCTCCTACAAAGGCAATTTTATGTTCTCCAAAGTTCATAAGAACTGAAGACAATTGGCTGTACAAGTCTGGACCTGACATTAAAAAGTCATTGAGACAATAACCATGACTTTTAGATGCAGCGTCAAAAACTATTCTTAACTTATCAGGTTTATTGCTATTTAGAACTCCAAAATGTGGTAAGTACGTCAAGGGTGAGATTTTATTTTTCTCTTCTAATGTCAATTTTTGTATATATCCTTTATTAATGTAGGATTCAAAAGTCTCAATGTATTTTTTTGCCATAAACAGGATTTTTGTCTATCTTTCTTTCGCATAAAATCAGTCTAGAATATGCGTTATTGTAGCTCTCAGGAAGCTGCACATCATCGCTTTTCCAGAAGAGTCCACATTGAAATCTATCACCATTGCGTTTTAATGTCTTGTCTACAATTTCTAAACATCTTTTGTCGTCGAGTGAAGTTGGAATGTCATGTGAAGTCAATAATTCGATCTCAATAGACCAATAAGACTTTACAAGGTTATGCAACTTATCCAAATCGTCAATGGCTTTGTCGTTTTCCAAACAATTGTATACATGACAAGTATAATGTCTATCAGAAATATGTCTATTGAGTCCTACCGTTCCGTGAACAACCCAGCCAAGTGAAGTCTTACTAGCGACTGGACCATTAAATGTTTGATATTTCAATTTGGGTGTCATTAATTGAAAGAGTTTGCATTGGTAAGTTTAGACAAGATACAGTTTTAACTTTTCTTAATGTAAATACTTGTGATGAACTACTTTTGCTTTATATTCAAACTAACTACCTTTGAATATAGTTGTTCGTACACCTCGTTATTTGTCCATTGCATCTTTAAAGGCATTGTGGGGCCGTCTAGTCCTAGATCTGTCGCTACGTCTTCGTCTATCAATGAAATCGTCGATGCTTCGTCAAATAAAGCATATGTGTCTATTGATGTTTGAGGACCTATCAACGTAACTGAAATAACTTTCAATAGAAAAATGTTACTATCTAAATTAATGTTACAATTAATATCGGGGTTCATATTGGGTTTTTCGTTACTATTAGATATCTCTGCAGATTTAGACGGAATCGTACTATTTTAATCTTTATGCAACAGATAATTATGACTATAGTTGCAGATTTATACATGACAAGTTTTCTTACGTCTACAATCTTTTAAAACATGTTTTCTGCCAAAGCATGATATGCATAACTTATTCTGAGTTACATGCTCCCATCTTTTTATACCCTTCGACCATTGAAAATGGTCAAAAAAGGGTATACTAACTTTGTGCAAAGTGTATGTAACAGGCATAAGGAGGCGTGGCAGACCCCATAAAGTATATATATTCTTGCTCAGGATCACTAGCCGAGTCGATTGAGGCATGTCCGTCTGTATGCGACAACAGATCTCAGCTATTAAAAAAGCAAGGGATACCAAATTTGGCATGAAGGTTCCTATAAATCATAGGCAGATCAAGTTTATATCAAACGTTTGATGCCACGCCCAGCGCCCCCGCTAATCGGTTATTTGCGATTATTAAGCAAAGTATTAAACCCAAAACGTTCTGCTTTGGTATGTATAAATAACCAATAACACAGAAGTTATTCAAGTCAACGTTTTCAGTACAAATGTTCCGTACGGGCAGCAGCCGACGCGCTGCTTTGAGCAGTTGACGCCGACGTCGACGTTGCGTCGTGTCGCTTTACTCTTTACGCGCGTCGCTGTGTGAGTGCGAGCGAGCAAGCTATATGTACTTGAAGTATTTGTGCAGAATTCTCTGTTTGAAATTATGATTGTGGTTACACGTTTGTAACGGATTTAGAAAATTGGGAGCAGGGTATCTTACTGTCGGGCGCCCGACTGTAGCCTTACCCACTTGTTTTTTTTGTGGATGTACGTGTGTGTGTGACGCTAGATTTTAATGTCCGTTATTTAAGCTATGGTTTTCTATGATTTGTAAAAACAATATGCCTGTTCGGTCTGTGGGAAAAGAGGGTTTTAAAGTCTTTTGAAAATATGTGTTTCTCTTTATAAAATCCCATGTTGATCCAAGGCAAGTAGTTACGTTTTAATGGATTATTATAACATTTTTTTGAATCATTTTAATATTTTTCCCAGATCACATTGTTGATTGAGAAGAATTACACAGAATGCGTTAATATACTCGTAGTTACCAAAATGTTAAAAGTCGAGGCTGTCGCGTTTACAGGCGATGCTGTTACGATCCCAAACTCCAGCCGATCGTTTTTAACGGTAACAGCGCATTTTATAAATGAGGAATGCTTGGAGTCAATTTGCATCAAACATTTTCCTTGCTTTGCTCACACTATTCACTTGGTAGTGGATGAAGCAGTAAAAATACTTCATCTTTTTCAACCATTTTGGATAAAGTTAAAAAAATTGTCACGCATTTTAACCACAGCACGGCATTGATGGATCAGTTGCGTAAGGCTCAGGTCGATGAGGGAATTCCGGAAGGTTGCTTTAAGACGTTGCAACAAAACGTTAATACGCGTTGGAATAGCTGCCTCGATATGCTTACTTCCTCTTTAAATTGATCTAGTAAAGTGGCATTCATTTTAATTAATAGATCCGAACTTATTAAAGGATCTTCTGAAATTCTATCGGGAAATGAACTTAGAACTAGCCGCGATTTTTGCAGCCTTTAAGGCCCATTTAAGGATGCAACAGAAAAAGTAAGCGGGAAAAACTATGTGACTGTTAGCATCTCGTTGTTAATCTAAATACTAAATAACATCATAGCGGAAACTGCTGAGGGTATCAAGACTAAAAACTATCTTATTGAGATAAAAAAAGGTTTCACGCACTTCAAATGAACAATATATTTGTCAAATCGTCATTTCTGGATCATAGGTTCAAAAATATGTACCTTTCGCAGGAGTCCAGGAGGCGATCAATGATATATGTAAAGAATCTTTACTATTTGCTGAAGAAGTTCGGTTATGTCATTTGTATAATTTGAACCTTAACAACAGCACAGAAGTTAATTATTGTAACATTTAAATTCTTAAATAAAAATACATTACTTATTTTCATTTTATTTTCAACAGATTTCAGATGAACACAATTCTAAGGACGAACTTGATGACCTTGTGGGAAAACACAATAAATACATTTCAAGAGGACCTTCGAATGGACTTTCCAAAGATAGGGAGCTGAAATTGTATTTTAGCTTGCCGCATTCGTCGTGTGAAACTAATCCCCTATATTTTTGGATAGCAAATTAAACTGCTATGCCTATGGGCTTGTATAAGCTTTCTTTGCGGTACTTGGGAACCCCAGGTAGCTCGGTCCCTTTAGAGCGGTTGGCCTCCACAATAAAATGTGTCGTTTGCGACTCACGTAGCCGGATGACCGACATCCATATAACTCAACGAGTATTTCTGAAGTCCCTTGATACTAAATATTGGAAATAAAAATAAATTCTATGTTTGACTAATTGATTAAGTATTTATTTTTAAGCACATTATGAATTTGTATTAAAAACAAGTCGGAAAGGCTACAGTCACGCGGTGACTGTAAGAGGCCATGGATTTTCAGTTTACTTTTATATACTATAAAAAATATACATTGAAATAAAATGTTTAATATAATAAAAACAAAAATTAAAATAACGAAAAAGCAAGAGTCGATAGCATAAAGTTAGAACGAGAGAGAGATATTTGAATTTTTGGCGTATGTCAAAATTCGTTACATACACACACAGCAGCGTCAACTGCTTCTTTAATTTAGACGTCCGTTAACAATAACACAGACCTGCCTCATGTTTTGTGTATTGCCTCACACGCATATTCATATGCATGCATGTGTGAGCTTCGTGTGTATGTATTGTATGCATGCACGCATAAGTACAGCATGCAAAACATCTTAAAAGGCAAAATGTAACACTTAATATATAAATTACTAGATAAATATAAATAAATGGCAAATAATTAAAAAATGCATATTCTTTATAAATATAAATGTAAACAAATATGAAATACAGCACATAAAAAATTAAAATAGCTAAATTCTCTTTTCGCCGTGGGGAATCGAACCGTGGCCGTTTGCATAGGAGTTCGTCATCCTAACAACTAGACCACCGTCGCTGCGCTCCGCGCCCGTTAAAATTGCATTTTTAGACCAGTTGCTCAAAAATGTCAAATATGTCATGTACAACAATAACACTACTACAAGATTGAATGACCACAATAAAGCCAAATGTTATTTATTTATGTATATTTAATAAGATTATGTGTTGAAATTTGATAAATGAAATCAAATTTTATAATGATGAAAAAAAAAAATAAAATATTAACTTCCAAATAGTGAAAAAGTAGTAAAAAAAAAATCAAACCGCCTTCCCGAGGGATTGAACCTCCATTCTTTTGTTTGATTGCCTGCTGCTCTACACACTTGACCATCGCCGCTTTGACTCGCTGTGCGGCTAAGTAACTATTTCCTTCTCACACACTCATATAACCATTTTCGCATTAAAAAGATCGAAAAAGCACGTGGCTGGCAGCAGCTTGCAGGCAATGCATCACAAATCTATAGAAAATGCTAACTCGCGTAACTTTTATGTTTATTATCTGATCGGGTTGCAATTTATAAAATAAGTTAACATCGCATTTATCTATATGTATGCCAAAGCAGAAAGTTAAGACTTCAATACTTTGCTTAATAATCACAAATTACTGATTTACGGGGGCGGTGGGCGTGGTACCCGAAATTTGAAAACGACGTTTACTGCCTAGGATATACAGGAATCTTCTTGCCAAATTTGGAAGGTCTAGCTTTCTTAATAGCTGAGAATCAGACGCTCATACAGACGGACAGACAGACAGACAGACATGGTTAGATCGACTCGGCTAGTGATCCTGAGCAAGAATATATATACTTTATGGGGTCGCAGATGTCTCCTTCTGCCTGTTACGCACATTCCGACAAACCTAATAGACCATGTATTTTTTTAAAATACATGGCCTAATCACTAAGTGTTTCTACAGCTTCACGATCAAAGGGGAAGTCGAGGAGACTCTGAATTTTTTCGAAATTCCTCCGATGCTCTTCCAAATTTGGAGCATTTTCTTCTAAGGGGAAAAGGATTTCAGTTTGAGGCATGGGAGGGTATGGAATACCGAATCTACAGACAATGTTTGACCTAATCTCTCGCCTGCAAGAGTGACTTGACTATGGGTTTGGTACTCCAAATATGGAGCAACATCAGGGCAACTAGTATCAGTTGTGATAAACTGATCAATAAAGGTCTTGACAGGCTCAAATGTGGACTCGTCTTGAGTATTGAGCTTTGGGGCATCTTTCAGCCAAAACATGCCATGGATGTGTGGGGAGCCTCTTTGTTGAAACTCCACTCGCCAATAAAACTTAATGACCCTATGACAACCGAAGACACAGCCTTCCTTCTTCATTAGCTTTAAGACCTGGCGATATTTGAATAAAAATATCTCGCGCAGGTCACTGGGTCAGCTCTAATGAGACGAGGTTTCTCGTTAAAATTCAAATTTGAAGCCTCATCTTCGGAAATTTCTTGCTTGTCTACATTTTTAGACAGCAAGACCAATAATTCCGGCCACCTAGTTTCCGCTGCGGAAAACGTTATAAAAAATGTTGTTTCCGTTGCCAAATGATAAAAAAGGTGTTCAAAGATTCTTAGGATTGACGTCGTATTTCCGCAGATTTGTCAAAGACTATGCAGTGATTGCAAAGCCATTGTCGGACCTGTTAAGGCAAAATACAAAGTTTGAATTTGACGTACTGCAGAAGATAGCATTTGAACAGTTGAAAGTAGCATTAACTTCTAATCCCGTATTGAAATTGTACAATCCTAAATTAGAAACGGAAATCCATACAGACGCTTCAAAATATGGTTTCGGTGGTGTATTGTTACAATTCATCCGGTTCAATACATGAGTCGTAAGACTAACCAATGTGAAGAAAAGTATCATTCTTATGAGCTTGAAGTTCTTGCAGTTATCGGTGCATTAATGAAGTGGCGTGTGTATGTGTTAGGTTTGAAATTTAAGATTGTGACTGACTGCAACGCGTTTACAATGACGATGAAGAAGAAGGATGTTCCTTTGAGGGTAGCTAGGTGGGCATTATACCTTCAAGACTTTGATTATCAAATAGAACATCGCTCAGGGACGAGAATGAGACATGTTGATGCGTTGAGTAGAGTATCATGTTATATGCTGAGTGATACTGAAACAAGCACAACTACTTGACGAATGGACGAAAGTAGTGAGAAGCCTTGTAGAAAATAAAGGGTATGAAGATTTTTATATAGAAAACGAAATACTTTTTAAAGATCCTAATCGCGAGCTTATTGTGGTACCGTCGCAGATGGAAAATGAAATAACACGATTGCTCATAAGCAAGGACATTTTGCTGCAAAGAAAACGCAAGATTTAGTTGAGAAAGCTTATTTCATACCAAAGCTTAAGGAAAAGGTTGTTCGTGTTGTCGACAGTTGTGTGGAGTGTATTGTATTTAATTCGAAAGCTGGGAAGAAAGAAGGTTTCTTGACCTCGATTGGAAAGGGAGATAGACCGTTGATGACGTATCACATTAACCATGTTGGGCCAATGGAGATGACGAGCAAGCGTTACAACCACATTTTAGCTATAGTTGACGGTTTTTCTAAATTTGTATGGTTGTATCCCACCCGAAGCACAGGAACAGAGGAAGTTTTAAGTTGTCTAGAGCGTCAGGCTACTAATTTTGGAAATCCTTTACGGATTATCTCTGATAGGGGAACTGCGTTCACTGCACAGGCATTTAAGTTGTATTGTGAGGAGCAGAAAATTCAGCATCTAGTGATTGCAACAGGTGTACCACGTGGCAATGGTCAGGTTGAAAGAATGCATAAGACAGTAGTGTCGATGTTGTCGAAGTTAAGTCATGAAAGCGCAGGAGACTGGTATAAGCATGTCAGTAAAGTGCAGCAAATAATCAATAGTACACCGCCTAGAAGCACATTAGTGTCGCCTTTAAAAATATTGACTGGCACTGAAATGCGTCTTCCGAATGATCTAGAGCTCAATTTGTTGATAAAGGAATCCTTAGTGAAGGAGTTAGATGAGGAGAGAGAGCTGGTGCGCGCAGAAGCTTCCGAAAACATAAAACAGTTACAGATAGAAAATAAAAGCGTTTTTGATTTAAAACGCAAAGGTGAAAAAATGTATAAAATAGATGATTTAGTAGCTATTATGCCTACTCAGTACGGAACTGGGTTAAAGTTGAAAGGAACATTTCTAGGACCTTACAAAGTTGTTAAGATAAACAAACACGGAAGGTACGAGTATGACGTAGAAAACTTGGAGACGGAGACTTTTAAGACATCGACAGTCGCAGAATATATGAAGCCGTGGGGAAATTCATTCGGGTCGAATGATGTATCAGGAGGGCCGATTGTGGGAAACGAACCAGATCAGGGAACTAAAATGAACAATAAAACAGAGAGCAAGAGAGTAACGCGCAGTGGCAACGCTTATTAACGGAAAAAACCAAAAGAAGGGACTTTGAGTTAAATGGTGAACGAGAGCAGTCGCAAGTTTTTCAATCGCGCTATATACTTATACAACTAGAACTAAACAATTGTCATCAAACAATTAAATAATAATAATAATCAATAACTATTGTCACTAAACAATTTAAAGTGCACTATAAACAATTGTCATTAAACAATAAAATAACACTATAAAAGAAACTCACTACATATATTTTATACATATTTTGTTTAACTGCAAGAGTATGAAACCTTCGGCAAGCCGAAGGTAGCCTTGCTTTCTTGTTTTCAAATAAAATTTATTCCCGCACAATAAAAATTTTAAAAGTTTTTTTATTAACTTGATTTTCATATTTCATTTCATATTTTTATTTAAACCTAATATATCATAACGTAAATTCATGGATTTCTTATACAGATCATAATAATAATAATACGGATAATTGTACAGATAATAATACATTTCATATATCAATGCCAGAACTTAGAATTCAGAGATTTTAAAAACACTCGTTGAGTAATGTGTTTGTCCGTCATCCGGCTTCGTGCGTCGCACACTACACATTTTATGGCGGACGCCAACCGCTCTGAAGGCACTGAGCTTCCCGGAGTTATTAAGTATCTCATTGCCAAGCGGTAAAGGTTCGGCATTGTTGCCTTGTGGCCTTTCCATACCTCGATTGGATTGCTTTCCCAAGCAGCTTGGGGCAAGCTAAAATATAGTTTAAGCTCCTTGCTCTCCTTTTTCTGATCGTCCAACTCTTTTGCAATGGAGGTGTTATGGCAGCTCATGAAGTCCCCCAAATCCTGACAACTGTCGACATCAGTAATCTGTAAAAGTTTAGATAATTAGTATGTGTATTTCTAATTTTATCTTTTTATACCCCAGAGGGTATATTAATTTTAGCCAGAAGTTTGCAACGCACCTTAGGAGACATCTCCGACCCGAGTATATATATTCTGAATCAGCATCACCAGAGGAGTCGAAAAATGGATGTCCGTCTGTCCGTCGTCAGTCTGTTGCAACGCAAACTAGTCTCTCAGTTTTTGAGCTATCTTCAAGAAACTTGCTGTACGCTGTAAATAAGTCGGAACGAGCCAGATCGGACCGATATATCGTTGTTTTGTATTTGTATTTGTTGTTTTTTTTCAAGATATTGCAACAAGATTTGGCAAATCTTATTCTTATTACGTTCTAAATGTGCAGTCAAAATTGTATCAACATCGGACCACTATATCATATAGCAGCCATAGAAACAATCGGCTGAAATCAGGGTTGTATGCAAACAGAAACCGGCAGCAATCCAAATGTATTTTATATTTAGTATAACTGCAAGGGTAAAAAACCTTCGGCAAGCCGAAGGTAGCCTTGCTCTCTTGTTTTTGTTGTATATTGATGCAAAATTTCGCTTAAGATTTTAACTGGCCTTAAATAAGATAAAACTTCGTTAACATCCATTTTAAAAGAAGGTAAAAATAGTACAAAAAAAACAAAATTAACAAGAAAGCAAGGCTACCTTCGGCTTGCCGAAGGTTTCATACCCTTGCAGTTATACAAAATATAAAATATCTTTGGATTGCTGCTGGTTTCTGTGGTATTTATTGAAGAATTATAACAGTACATCGATTATATCAACCTCTTATAATTTCGAATACTCAGCCTCCTCACCACGGCAAGGTCGCAATCTTCAAAGAGGAATATTTACAATACCTTAAACAACATTGCACATATATTCTTTATTTACAATAACTAACTAAATAACTAACTAAATATTTAAAAATAAATTATTAAATTAGTGATTATAGCTAAGGAACACGCCGTCATGGTGACTATATGGAGTTTGATAAGTGATTGCGGCAGCACCGCTTACTGTGTTATCACAAAATATCCAATCAATTTGAGTTAAATGTTTTGTTGTTGGCACATTTTGTTGTTATTATTTAAAGTAGACTCGAGCTGATCAGTGGTTGTTGATCGGCAAATGTTAAAATCTCCTAATATTACCAATTTTGTATTATTTTCAGCTGACGTTAGCCTTTCAACATCATTTCTGATTTTATTTCGAAACCTTGTAATAGGAAAAGCTGGATTCCTATAAACAACTATGACTATTGTATGCAAGTATTTAAATGTTATGGACTGGTATATATTTCAGTATACCATTCTTAGAAACAGCATTTGGTCGAATGTCTTTGTGTTGTAAAGGATCTGTTGGTCATAAAATCTAAATTTGGAAAGTTCTCTTACAAAAATGCATTTGAATAACAGCTATATGATTTTTTGTTTAACAGCTACATGTAATAGTACTCAGATTTCCATAAAATTGCAACAAGAACCTTCATTAGGCCGATCGTTGATCGTTATAAGTTATAAAAGTTCGATTTGGATGTGGTAAGCCTGATAGCTATATCTTGAAATATAACGAAAATCGGCCGATAGGCTCCATAACAGCTATACGATATATCAGTCCGATCTGGCCCGTTCCGACTTATTTAAAGAGGGCAGAAATAAAAAGCTTGTGAGCAGAGTTTCATGATGATAGCTCAATAACTGGGGGACTAATTTGCGTTGCAACAGACAGACGGACTTACTGATTGTTCCTATAACAGCTATAGAATATAAACGTCTGAGATATTTATGTGGAAAAACAAAGGGCGGGTTACTGTATAACATTAAAAGGTATTGATAATGTGCGGTATTTCCAAAAACAAAACAGGTTTGTATACAAAAACTCTGATTTCAGCCGATTGTTCCTATGGCAGCTATATGTTATAGTGGTCCGATTTTGATACAATTTTGACAGCACATTAGGAACGTAATAAGAATAAGATTTGCCAAATCTTGTTGCAATATCTTGAAAAAACAACAAAAATCGGCCGATAGCTTCTATGAAAGCATTACGATATATCGGTCCGATCTGGCTCGTTCCGACTTATTTACAGCCTACAGCAATAAGAAGCTTGTGTGGCAAGTTTCATGAGGATAGCTCAAAAACTGAGAGACTAGTTTGCGTTGCAACAGACGGACGGACGGACAGACGGACATCCATTTTTCGACTCCTCTGGTGATGCTGATTCAGAATATATATACTTTATAGGGTCGGAGATGTCTCCTAAGGTGCGTTGCAAACTTCTGGCTAAAATTAATATACCCTCTGCAAGGGTATAAAAATGTTGGCTCAAACACCACCACCCTCGTGAGGACTTGAACCATGAACCTCCAAAAAGCTTAGAGTACGCATTCTGCATTTATAACCGCTCTGCCATTAGCTCATGTTTAATTAGATCGGCAAAGTTGCATTATGAGACCATTCAGCTTGTCGTACAGGGCAAAAACAAATTATAATACAAATTTGTGTGTGTGTGTGTAAGACAATACCTACAACTCACTCCCCTAAAATTCTGTTAAATCAAGTAAATGCATTTAAAATACTAAACTCAATATATTTTAAATGCTTGAAAAAAAGCAAATATCCAAAAATATCATCCTTGCATCGGGGTTGGGTAGGATTAGAACTCATGCCCTTCTCCGCTCGACAGTCAGCGACCACATCCACGTAGCCACTGCAGCTATTCGGCAACCACGATAAAATTGCGATGATGATCAGTGCAATAATTTTGGTACATATAATTGAAAAAAAAGCTTGCCGCCGGAGTTGAACCTGGATCTTGCATATCTAACATAACAAAACAGAAAAACAAGTAGGGAAAGCTACAGTCGAGCGCGCTCGACAGTAAAATACCCTTCGACCTACGTCTAAAATGCGTTAAAACTAAGTTCAATTACTTTGGGAAATAAAATATATTATTATTATTAAATTAATACATATAATTTCTTTTTTATAAATACATATATATTGTCGCCGCTCGAATTTGCTACTGTATATATATTAATATATTTATTTAATTATATGAATATATATTCAGTACCCAGGGAACACCACGGGGAGGCCATTAACAAAATAATGGGGTCAAAAAAACAAATAAAAGTTTTCGAGACCTACGAGTCGACTTGAGCTGATAAAAACCAACTCCTAAGTTCCCCAAAAAAATAATACGTTCAAACCTGCTTTATTTCATTTGGAGGAATTAACTAATAAAATAATAAAATTTAAAAAAATAAAAACAAACAAAAAATTCAAATAAAATAAACAAAAATTAACTTAAAATCCATTTCATGGATAATATATAGCTTAACTTAATTTTTATTATAATATTTACAGTTATAATATACTATTTATACACTAAACATATTCTACCTAACTAAGGACCTAACTAAAAGCCTACACCTAACACTAAATTTCCTGCCTATCTGACCTATTCTAGATGTTCCTAATCTATGCTATCCTGAACACTGACAGAAATCCCATTGTGATGGCTATGCATTAGTTCAAACGTCCTAGCACAAATAATATTATTATTTATATTTGAAAACGCCCAATCAATATGTGTATCCATATTGGTAGTGGACGTTTTCAAATCTAACAAGCTCCTAAATCCTTTGCTTATCAAAGAATTATAAATGCTCCTACACCTGTTAAAGGTTTTTAAACACAAATTAAAATCTCCTCACACAATACAATTACTACCTGAAGGAATAAATTCCTGAAAAAGTTCCTCAAGTTCTGTTTTAAATAGGGATGGAGAATATTCTGGACTCTTGTATATAATTAGAAAACTTATAGCATCGAACCTAAAGATGCCAAACTCAAAAACTACTGAGCCAATAGTTTTTCTACCGCTATAACTATGGGAAACTCTACCTACAAGATCATTCCTAATATAAACTAAGATGCCTGTTAAAGGTCTTATAGATGCAAGTTGCGCAACTATAGTGAACCCGGGTATTTCGACATTTTCATTCGCTATGGAAGTCTCCACGAAGCATAATACCGATGATTGAAGCATCAGCCTGTCCGATCGAACATCTTCGATATGGGAATGCAGGCTCTGAGTATTATGGAAGAAAATGTGGAGAGCGGAACTGTCAACTAAATGGTCGTAATGTGTACGCAATAGTTTCTCAGTCCGCAATTTCTCCAATTGGGCTTTCACTCTATCATTACTTTGGGGAGGCTTAGGAGGAACAAAGTTCCCAATAATAAATAAACCTAAAGCAGTAGTTGCTCTACTGCAAGCTACGTATAATGCAGCACGCTGCATTCGGGAGTTAGCATGGACTACCACTTTGCTATACGTAGCTCCCTGACTCTTATGAATAGTGATGCCTTCAGCAGGCACAACCGGAAACTGCCTACGGTCAATGGTAACTTGCGCGTTGTTGGAGTATTGAAAACTGCGAACAATTTTCTGAACTGGAGTCCATGAAGGTTCTGTACGATGTGTACATTTTGAACGCGCAATTTCTCCTCAGTGAATTATATCTATAAAACATTGGGAGTGTTGGATATGGTAAAATCTATTTGCATCAATACCCCTGATGCCCCGTTTACTAACCCATCCCCTGTGTCTACATTGACCGTCATCATATATTTGGCAGTGGTCTTAAGAAGCAGAGACGTGCAAAGTCCCTGAGTAGCGGGCGTTTTAAAACCCTTAACTTCCTCGAGAATCCTATTTTTTCGAGCTGCATCCAAATGAGCAGCCTTAATAAAATCATGAGCGGTAGAAAAAAATTGCTCTGTAGCTATTGAGTTAAGTTTTGCTACATTATATGTGTCTACCTCGCTGTTGAATTGCTGAATTGCGTCATCGGGCACTGCCGATGGCTCGCAAACTCTTGACCGGAAAAGGGATATATCATCGGCTGTCATACAACCCGATGCCATGTTGTTTAAGCAGAAGCAAACAACTGATCGTCCCGTTGACGCATTAACTCTGTGAGCTCAAAATACTTAAAGAGATCCCAGAGATGTGTACCAAATAATTCATGGTAGGGGTCTCCGGTGTTTGGATCAAAAATCCAAGCACCGCCTACTGGTTGTAACTGTCGGAGATCACCGAATACGGTAACAGAAACACCACCAAATGGAGAAGTATTTTTGAAGATTTGCTTCAAACGGGAATCTAAATAGGAAAACATGAGGGAACTAACCATTGATATTTCATCAATAATAATTAATTTAAGGTCGATTAACCTTGAATGTAAAGTATTAACTAAATCATGGCTTAAAGCCCTAAGAGGTGCTGAGCGAGATTGATTGACAGGAAGTGAAAACATGGAATGCAGTGTTGAACCACAGATTCCGAATGCTGCTTTTCCTGTTGGTGCACACAAAAAGGATTTTAATAGATGTCGGATCTGATCCTGGCATACTATTATACATTACGGACAATGACTGAAAAATGGCTGAAATAAGTCGGCTCTTTCCGACTCCAGCACCGCCTCCAACAAATTCATAATGCACTGAATTGTTTTTGGCATTGTGCATCACATGGGTAAAATATTGCTTCTGCTTTAAATTAAGGGACCTAACAATATTGTCTAAGCTTTCCCGAGAAACTTAGGCTGGAAGCTTGATTAATCGGACATTGCTATCTTCGTCCGTATTCTCAATGTTGCCATCCACATTTAAAACATTTAGTTGTGGATCTATTTCAGGCAACCCTAACACTCTGAAGCCAGTGTCTACCACCTCCTGTTCTTCTACCTGATTGTCTTCATTTTCGGCTTCTTCTCTCAAGTGGCTCAGAGCTTCTTCTAGTTCCCTGTCGTCTAGCACATTGTATTTTCTGCGATTGTTCTCTACTAACTCCTGAGTACGGCTACAGAACAATTCGCAGTCTTTTGTGACTAAATCTGCATGCTCATCACGCCATGGGGCGTAAAGTATCACAAGCTCTCTGAAGTAGTCACTTCTTTCGGTATTGGGATTAAATCTCCTATACCTAATTATGCATGGCGTGAGCCTCTTCCTGATGAAGCCACTACCATCGTGGAGAGCATAAACTATTGATTTGGAAGCCCTTGGCACTTCGTCGTCAATGTCATTCTCATTGTCTTGGCGAGTTTCACGATGTGACTTGCTATAGCTATAAAAAGCAGCAAAGTCAGCAAGGTATAAGCTCTCTAGAGCGTCTGGGCGCTGAACATAATGATCTAGAAGGCCTAAGTGAAAAACATCCCTAGAGTCTTCGGGCAGACTTTCAAGTTGCTGTCTAGATCTCAGCATTCTGACCCGTTTTTCTGCTACATGTGTGTTGATGTATACACTTGCACTACTGCTGGCAGACAAGTGCATACCTAAACAGCAGTAGACGGCTTCCTGAGCGGATATCTCAGTACCAAATATGAATTTGTTTCCTAAATGCTGCAACTTTTGTTTTATAGTTGCATTATTGTTCCTACACTCATTAATTGCCTCACGCATTAGCATAGAAATGCCTCTCTGGGACTTGTTAATATAATTAACGACGTAACTGCAGCAAGCATAGGGGTCCAAAATAAACTGAATATCTATATTTGCTCGCTGCATTAATATGAGGTGCTTGTTGTAAGCGTTAAGCTTGATTGCCGAAAAAGATCGCTTCAAAAAAACTTTCGGTTTCTTTATGCTTGATCTTATAGCATAAATATAGCACTCATAGGAAAGATCACTAAGTGTTTCTACAGCTTCACGATCAAAGGGGAAGTCGAGGAGACTCTAAATTTTTTCGAAATTCCTCCGATGCTCTTCCAAATTTGGAGCATTTTCTTCTAAGGGGAAAAGGATTTCAGTTTGAGGCATGGGAGAGTATGGAATACCAAATCTACAAATGGTCTTTGACCTAATCTCTCGCCTGCAAGAGTTGCCGTGACTATGGGTTTGGTACTCCAAATATGGAGCAACATCAGGGCAACTAGTATCAGTTGTGATAAACTGATCAATAAAGGTCTTGACAGGCTCAAATGTGGACTCGACTTGAGTATTGAGCTTTGGGGCATCTTTCAGCCAAACCATGCCATGGATGTGTGGGGAGCCTCTTTGTTGAAACTCCACTCGCCAATAAAACTTAATGACCCTATGACAACCGAAGACACAGCCTTCCTTCTTCATTAGCTTTAAGACCTGGCGATATTTGAATTCAAAATATCTCGCGCAGGTCACTGGGTCAGCTCTAATGAGACGAGGTTTCTCGTTAAAATTCAAATTTGAAGCCTCATCTTCGGGAATTTCTTGCTTGTCTAAATTTTTAGACAGCAAGACCAATAATTCCGGCCACCTAGTTTCCGCTGCGGAAAACGTTATAAAAAATGTTGGAAGACCAACTTGCCTGATCATAGCCATCACCTTCTTTTTCTCGTCCTCCCAATGAGCAGGAGACGTGCGAATACCCTTTAAAAGCCTATAGCCATCGTCATGAAGAATTAAATTATTTAATGAAGCGTCATTACGCACATCAGCAGCAGAAATGCCTTGAGTGGCAGAGTGCTTTCGTAAGCAAATTGATGTGCTATTCCTAATGCTAATCATTTCTATCTTTTTAAAGTTATGAAACAATTTGTCTGTTCTACAACCTCTCCTATCGAAATTCCTAAGTTCTGATCTAACTATGGTTGTAAAACTTTCCTGGCACTTCATTTTAATGCCAGCAAAAATAGTGGGAAAGGCCAGCTCCTCTGAATCACAATCTTGAATCATATCCAAAGGACGCTGACCCTCACCGGGAGCTATTGCTATTCTGGGAATATCGATATTCTCGATAGGGACATTTTCCAAAAAGGTTTCTTGACCTCCTGGATTTATCTCGGTTTCCTGCTCTACGCTATTTTGCTCATTAGCTTGAGCAGCTCTCTCTAACATTTGAGAAACGATGTCCCTATCGTCTGCTAATGCAACAAATGGCACTGTTTCAGAAGTGTAGGAAGACAACCACTGTTCATTGACAGTATAAAAAGTTCTGTATTGACGAGATACCGAATCGCATCAGCAATTTTTGAAGGCCTTATGGTTTCAGCCATGAAATCATGGTTATATGCCATCCTACGCTTCAGATGAATCTGAACAACTTCGGCTTCATTAAAGGCCCTTGGAAGGGAAGTTACAACATTTGCAACTAGAATTGGTACATTGATCACTGCTCCTTTAATGACACTTTGACGTCCATAGCCAAGAGACTTAATGATCATGAAAGGAAGACGGGGAGAAATCAACCTTTCTTCTAATGGCGTTAAGCCCTTCAAGCAATCCGGAAGCTCCGGAAAATCTAATCCATTCGTAATGGAAGCCTTTGGTTTTTCCCTAACCACATTGTATTTTCTGCGATTGTTCTCTACTAACTCCTGAGTACGGCTACAGAACAATTCGCAGTCTTTTGTGACTAAATCTGCATGCTCATCACGCCATGGGGCGTAAAGTATCACAAGCTCTCTGAAGTAGTCACTTCTTTCGGTATTGGGATTAAATCTCCTATACCTAATTATGCATGGCGTGAGCCTCTTCCTGATGAAGCCACTACCATCGTGGAGAGCATAAACTATTGATTTGGAAGCCCTTGGCACTTCGTCGTCAATGTCATTCTCATTGTCTTGGCGAGTTTCACGATGTGACTTGCTATAGCTATAAAAAGCAGCAAAGTCAGCAAGGTATAAGCTCTCTAGAGCGTCTGGGCGCTGAACATAATGATCTAGAAGGCCTAAGTGAAAAACATCCCTAGAGTCTTCGGGCAGACTTTCAAGTTGCTGTCTAGATCTCAGCATTCTGACCCGTTTTTCTGCTACATGTGTGTTGATGTATACACTTGCACTACTGCTGGCAGACAAGTGCATACCTAAACAGCAGTAGACGGCTTCCTGAGCGGATATCTCAGTACCAAATATGAATTTGTTTCCTAAATGCTGCAACTTTTGTTTTATAGTTGCATTATTGTTCCTACACTCATTAATTGCCTCACGCATTAGCATAGAAATGCCTCTCTGGGACTTGTTAATATAATTAACGACGTAACTGCAGCAAGCATAGGGGTCCAAAATAAACTGAATATCTATATTTGCTCGCTGCATTAATATGAGGTGCTTGTTGTAAGCGTTAAGCTTGATTGCCGAAAAAGATCGCTTCAAAAAAACTTTCGGTTTCTTTATGCTTGATCTTATAGCATAAATATAGCACTCATAGGAAAGATCACTAAGTGTTTCTACAGCTTCACGATCAAAGGGGAAGTCGAGGAGACTCTAAATTTTTTCGAAATTCCTCCGATGCTCTTCCAAATTTGGAGCATTTTCTTCTAAGGGGAAAAGGATTTCAGTTTGAGGCATGGGAGAGTATGGAATACCAAATCTACAAATGGTCTTTGACCTAATCTCTCGCCTGCAAGAGTTGCCGTGACTATGGGTTTGGTACTCCAAATATGGAGCAACATCAGGGCAACTAGTATCAGTTGTGATAAACTGATCAATAAAGGTCTTGACAGGCTCAAATGTGGACTCGACTTGAGTATTGAGCTTTGGGGCATCTTTCAGCCAAACCATGCCATGGATGTGTGGGGAGCCTCTTTGTTGAAACTCCACTCGCCAATAAAACTTAATGACCCTATGACAACCGAAGACACAGCCTTCCTTCTTCATTAGCTTTAAGACCTGGCGATATTTGAATTCAAAATATCTCGCGCAGGTCACTGGGTCAGCTCTAATGAGACGAGGTTTCTCGTTAAAATTCAAATTTGAAGCCTCATCTTCGGGAATTTCTTGCTTGTCTAAATTTTTAGACAGCAAGACCAATAATTCCGGCCACCTAGTTTCCGCTGCGGAAAACGTTATAAAAAATGTTGGAAGACCAACTTGCCTGATCATAGCCATCACCTTCTTTTTCTCGTCCTCCCAATGAGCAGGAGACGTGCGAATACCCTTTAAAAGCCTATAGCCATCGTCATGAAGAATTAAATTATTTAATGAAGCGTCATTACGCACATCAGCAGCAGAAATGCCTTGAGTGGCAGAGTGCTTTCGTAAGCAAATTGATGTGCTATTCCTAATGCTAATCATTTCTATCTTTTTAAAGTTATGAAACAATTTGTCTGTTCTA
Source organism: Zaprionus kolodkinae (assembly GCA_018901885.1). Lineage (NCBI taxonomy): Eukaryota > Metazoa > Arthropoda > Insecta > Diptera > Drosophilidae > Zaprionus > Zaprionus kolodkinae. Next base: position 576,438 of record JAEIFM010000508.1, read on the forward strand.
CAACCTCTCCTATCGAAATTCCTAAGTTCTGATCTAACTATGGTTGTAAAACTTTCCTGGCACTTCATTTTAATGCCAGCAAAAATAGTGGGAAAGGCCAGCTCCTCTGAATCACAATCTTGAATCATATCCAAAGGACGCTGACCCTCACCGGGAGCTATTGCTATTCTGGGAATATCGATATTCTCGATAGGGACATTTTCCAAAAAGGTTTCTTGACCTCCTGGATTTATCTCGGTTTCCTGCTCTACGCTATTTTGCTCATTAGCTTGAGCAGCTCTCTCTAACATTTGAGAAACGATGTCCCTATCGTCTGCTAATGCAACAAATGGCACTGTTTCAGAAGTGTAGGAAGACAACCACTGTTCATTGACAGTATAAAAAGTTCTGTATTGACGAGATACCGAATCGCATCAGCAATTTTTGAAGGCCTTATGGTTTCAGCCATGAAATCATGGTTATATGCCATCCTACGCTTCAGATGAATCTGAACAACTTCGGCTTCATTAAAGGCCCTTGGAAGGGAAGTTACAACATTTGCAACTAGAATTGGTACATTGATCACTGCTCCTTTAATGACACTTTGACGTCCATAGCCAAGAGACTTAATGATCATGAAAGGAAGACGGGGAGAAATCAACCTTTCTTCTAATGGCGTTAAGCCCTTCAAGCAATCCGGAAGCTCCGGAAAATCTAATCCATTCGTAATGGAAGCCTTTGGTTTTTCCCTAACCACATTGTATTTTCTGCGATTGTTCTCTACTAACTCCTGAGTACGGCTACAGAACAATTCGCAGTCTTTTGTGACTAAATCTGCATGCTCATCACGCCATGGGGCGTAAAGTATCACAAGCTCTCTGAAGTAGTCACTTCTTTCGGTATTGGGATTAAATCTCCTATACCTAATTATGCATGGCGTGAGCCTCTTCCTGATGAAGCCACTACCATCGTGGAGAGCATAAACTATTGATTTGGAAGCCCTTGGCACTTCGTCGTCAATGTCATTCTCATTGTCTTGGCGAGTTTCACGATGTGACTTGCTATAGCTATAAAAAGCAGCAAAGTCAGCAAGGTATAAGCTCTCTAGAGCGTCTGGGCGCTGAACATAATGATCTAGAAGGCCTAAGTGAAAAACATCCCTAGAGTCTTCGGGCAGACTTTCAAGTTGCTGTCTAGATCTCAGCATTCTGACCCGTTTTTCTGCTACATGTGTGTTGATGTATACACTTGCACTACTGCTGGCAGACAAGTGCATACCTAAACAGCAGTAGACGGCTTCCTGAGCGGATATCTCAGTACCAAATATGAATTTGTTTCCTAAATGCTGCAACTTTTGTTTTATAGTTGCATTATTGTTCCTACACTCATTAATTGCCTCACGCATTAGCATAGAAATGCCTCTCTGGGACTTGTTAATATAATTAACGACGTAACTGCAGCAAGCATAGGGGTCCAAAATAAACTGAATATCTATATTTGCTCGCTGCATTAATATGAGGTGCTTGTTGTAAGCGTTAAGCTTGATTGCCGAAAAAGATCGCTTCAAAAAAACTTTCGGTTTCTTTATGCTTGATCTTATAGCATAAATATAGCACTCATAGGAAAGATCACTAAGTGTTTCTACAGCTTCACGATCAAAGGGGAAGTCGAGGAGACTCTAAATTTTTTCGAAATTCCTCCGATGCTCTTCCAAATTTGGAGCATTTTCTTCTAAGGGGAAAAGGATTTCAGTTTGAGGCATGGGAGAGTATGGAATACCAAATCTACAAATGGTCTTTGACCTAATCTCTCGCCTGCAAGAGTTGCCGTGACTATGGGTTTGGTACTCCAAATATGGAGCAACATCAGGGCAACTAGTATCAGTTGTGATAAACTGATCAATAAAGGTCTTGACAGGCTCAAATGTGGACTCGACTTGAGTATTGAGCTTTGGGGCATCTTTCAGCCAAACCATGCCATGGATGTGTGGGGAGCCTCTTTGTTGAAACTCCACTCGCCAATAAAACTTAATGACCCTATGACAACCGAAGACACAGCCTTCCTTCTTCATTAGCTTTAAGACCTGGCGATATTTGAATTCAAAATATCTCGCGCAGGTCACTGGGTCAGCTCTAATGAGACGAGGTTTCTCGTTAAAATTCAAATTTGAAGCCTCATCTTCGGGAATTTCTTGCTTGTCTAAATTTTTAGACAGCAAGACCAATAATTCCGGCCACCTAGTTTCCGCTGCGGAAAACGTTATAAAAAATGTTGGAAGACCAACTTGCCTGATCATAGCCATCACCTTCTTTTTCTCGTCCTCCCAATGAGCAGGAGACGTGCGAATACCCTTTAAAAGCCTATAGCCATCGTCATGAAGAATTAAATTATTTAATGAAGCGTCATTACGCACATCAGCAGCAGAAATGCCTTGAGTGGCAGAGTGCTTTCGTAAGCAAATTGATGTGCTATTCCTAATGCTAATCATTTCTATCTTTTTAAAGTTATGAAACAATTTGTCTGTTCTACAACCTCTCCTATCGAAATTCCTAAGTTCTGATCTAACTATGGTTGTAAAACTTTCCTGGCACTTCATTTTAATGCCAGCAAAAATAGTGGGAAAGGCCAGCTCCTCTGAATCACAATCTTGAATCATATCCAAAGGACGCTGACCCTCACCGGGAGCTATTGCTATTCTGGGAATATCGATATTCTCGATAGGGACATTTTCCAAAAAGGTTTCTTGACCTCCTGGATTTATCTCGGTTTCCTGCTCTACGCTATTTTGCTCATTAGCTTGAGCAGCTCTCTCTAACATTTGAGAAACGATGTCCCTATCGTCTGCTAATGCAACAAATGGCACTGTTTCAGAAGTGTAGGAAGACAACCACTGTTCATTGACAGTATAAAAAGTTCTGTATTGACGAGATACCGAATCGCATCAGCAATTTTTGAAGGCCTTATGGTTTCAGCCATGAAATCATGGTTATATGCCATCCTACGCTTCAGATGAATCTGAACAACTTCGGCTTCATTAAAGGCCCTTGGAAGGGAAGTTACAACATTTGCAACTAGAATTGGTACATTGATCACTGCTCCTTTAATGACACTTTGACGTCCATAGCCAAGAGACTTAATGATCATGAAAGGAAGACGGGGAGAAATCAACCTTTCTTCTAATGGCGTTAAGCCCTTCAAGCAATCCGGAAGCTCCGGAAAATCTAATCCATTCGTAATGGAAGCCTTTGGTTTTTCCCTAACCACATTGTATTTTCTGCGATTGTTCTCTACTAACTCCTGAGTACGGCTACAGAACAATTCGCAGTCTTTTGTGACTAAATCTGCATGCTCATCACGCCATGGGGCGTAAAGTATCACAAGCTCTCTGAAGTAGTCACTTCTTTCGGTATTGGGATTAAATCTCCTATACCTAATTATGCATGGCGTGAGCCTCTTCCTGATGAAGCCACTACCATCGTGGAGAGCATAAACTATTGATTTGGAAGCCCTTGGCACTTCGTCGTCAATGTCATTCTCATTGTCTTGGCGAGTTTCACGATGTGACTTGCTATAGCTATAAAAAGCAGCAAAGTCAGCAAGGTATAAGCTCTCTAGAGCGTCTGGGCGCTGAACATAATGATCTAGAAGGCCTAAGTGAAAAACATCCCTAGAGTCTTCGGGCAGACTTTCAAGTTGCTGTCTAGATCTCAGCATTCTGACCCGTTTTTCTGCTACATGTGTGTTGATGTATACACTTGCACTACTGCTGGCAGACAAGTGCATACCTAAACAGCAGTAGACGGCTTCCTGAGCGGATATCTCAGTACCAAATATGAATTTGTTTCCTAAATGCTGCAACTTTTGTTTTATAGTTGCATTATTGTTCCTACACTCATTAATTGCCTCACGCATTAGCATAGAAATGCCTCTCTGGGACTTGTTAATATAATTAACGACGTAACTGCAGCAAGCATAGGGGTCCAAAATAAACTGAATATCTATATTTGCTCGCTGCATTAATATGAGGTGCTTGTTGTAAGCGTTAAGCTTGATTGCCGAAAAAGATCGCTTCAAAAAAACTTTCGGTTTCTTTATGCTTGATCTTATAGCATAAATATAGCACTCATAGGAAAGATCACTAAGTGTTTCTACAGCTTCACGATCAAAGGGGAAGTCGAGGAGACTCTAAATTTTTTCGAAATTCCTCCGATGCTCTTCCAAATTTGGAGCATTTTCTTCTAAGGGGAAAAGGATTTCAGTTTGAGGCATGGGAGAGTATGGAATACCAAATCTACAAATGGTCTTTGACCTAATCTCTCGCCTGCAAGAGTTGCCGTGACTATGGGTTTGGTACTCCAAATATGGAGCAACATCAGGGCAACTAGTATCAGTTGTGATAAACTGATCAATAAAGGTCTTGACAGGCTCAAATGTGGACTCGACTTGAGTATTGAGCTTTGGGGCATCTTTCAGCCAAACCATGCCATGGATGTGTGGGGAGCCTCTTTGTTGAAACTCCACTCGCCAATAAAACTTAATGACCCTATGACAACCGAAGACACAGCCTTCCTTCTTCATTAGCTTTAAGACCTGGCGATATTTGAATTCAAAATATCTCGCGCAGGTCACTGGGTCAGCTCTAATGAGACGAGGTTTCTCGTTAAAATTCAAATTTGAAGCCTCATCTTCGGGAATTTCTTGCTTGTCTAAATTTTTAGACAGCAAGACCAATAATTCCGGCCACCTAGTTTCCGCTGCGGAAAACGTTATAAAAAATGTTGGAAGACCAACTTGCCTGATCATAGCCATCACCTTCTTTTTCTCGTCCTCCCAATGAGCAGGAGACGTGCGAATACCCTTTAAAAGCCTATAGCCATCGTCATGAAGAATTAAATTATTTAATGAAGCGTCATTACGCACATCAGCAGCAGAAATGCCTTGAGTGGCAGAGTGCTTTCGTAAGCAAATTGATGTGCTATTCCTAATGCTAATCATTTCTATCTTTTTAAAGTTATGAAACAATTTGTCTGTTCTACAACCTCTCCTATCGAAATTCCTAAGTTCTGATCTAACTATGGTTGTAAAACTTTCCTGGCACTTCATTTTAATGCCAGCAAAAATAGTGGGAAAGGCCAGCTCCTCTGAATCACAATCTTGAATCATATCCAAAGGACGCTGACCCTCACCGGGAGCTATTGCTATTCTGGGAATATCGATATTCTCGATAGGGACATTTTCCAAAAAGGTTTCTTGACCTCCTGGATTTATCTCGGTTTCCTGCTCTACGCTATTTTGCTCATTAGCTTGAGCAGCTCTCTCTAACATTTGAGAAACGATGTCCCTATCGTCTGCTAATGCAACAAATGGCACTGTTTCAGAAGTGTAGGAAGACAACCACTGTTCATTGACAGTATAAAAAGTTCTGTATTGACGAGATACCGAATCGCATCAGCAATTTTTGAAGGCCTTATGGTTTCAGCCATGAAATCATGGTTATATGCCATCCTACGCTTCAGATGAATCTGAACAACTTCGGCTTCATTAAAGGCCCTTGGAAGGGAAGTTACAACATTTGCAACTAGAATTGGTACATTGATCACTGCTCCTTTAATGACACTTTGACGTCCATAGCCAAGAGACTTAATGATCATGAAAGGAAGACGGGGAGAAATCAACCTTTCTTCTAATGGCGTTAAGCCCTTCAAGCAATCCGGAAGCTCCGGAAAATCTAATCCATTCGTAATGGAAGCCTTTGGTTTTTCCCTAACCACATTGTATTTTCTGCGATTGTTCTCTACTAACTCCTGAGTACGGCTACAGAACAATTCGCAGTCTTTTGTGACTAAATCTGCATGCTCATCACGCCATGGGGCGTAAAGTATCACAAGCTCTCTGAAGTAGTCACTTCTTTCGGTATTGGGATTAAATCTCCTATACCTAATTATGCATGGCGTGAGCGTCTTCCTGATGAAGCCACTACCATCGTGGAGAGCATAAACTATTGATTTGGAAGCCCTTGGCACTTCGTCGTCAATGTCATTCTCATTGTCTTGGCGAGTTTCACGATGTGACTTGCTATAGCTATAAAAAGCAGCAAAGTCAGCAAGGTATAAGCTCTCTAGAGCGTCTGGGCGCTGAACATAATGATCTAGAAGGCCTAAGTGAAAAACATCCCTAGAGTCTTCGGGCAGACTTTCAAGTTGCTGTCTAGATCTCAGCATTCTGACCCGTTTTTCTGCTACATGTGTGTTGATGTATACACTTGCACTACTGCTGGCAGACAAGTGCATACCTAAACAGCAGTAGACGGCTTCCTGAGCGGATATCTCAGTACCAAATATGAATTTGTTTCCTAAATGCTGCAACTTTTGTTTTATAGTTGCATTATTGTTCCTACACTCATTAATTGCCTCACGCATTAGCATAGAAATGCCTCTCTGGGACTTGTTAATATAATTAACGACGTAACTGCAGCAAGCATAGGGGTCCAAAATAAACTGAATATCTATATTTGCTCGCTGCATTAATATGAGGTGCTTGTTGTAAGCGTTAAGCTTGATTGCCGAAAAAGATCGCTTCAAAAAAACTTTCGGTTTCTTTATGCTTGATCTTATAGCATAAATATAGCACTCATAGGAAAGATCACTAAGTGTTTCTACAGCTTCACGATCAAAGGGGAAGTCGAGGAGACTCTAAATTTTTTCGAAATTCCTCCGATGCTCTTCCAAATTTGGAGCATTTTCTTCTAAGGGGAAAAGGATTTCAGTTTGAGGCATGGGAGAGTATGGAATACCAAATCTACAAATGGTCTTTGACCTAATCTCTCGCCTGCAAGAGTTGCCGTGACTATGGGTTTGGTACTCCAAATATGGAGCAACATCAGGGCAACTAGTATCAGTTGTGATAAACTGATCAATAAAGGTCTTGACAGGCTCAAATGTGGACTCGACTTGAGTATTGAGCTTTGGGGCATCTTTCAGCCAAACCATGCCATGGATGTGTGGGGAGCCTCTTTGTTGAAACTCCACTCGCCAATAAAACTTAATGACCCTATGACAACCGAAGACACAGCCTTCCTTCTTCATTAGCTTTAAGACCTGGCGATATTTGAATTCAAAATATCTCGCGCAGGTCACTGGGTCAGCTCTAATGAGACGAGGTTTCTCGTTAAAATTCAAATTTGAAGCCTCATCTTCGGGAATTTCTTGCTTGTCTAAATTTTTAGACAGCAAGACCAATAATTCCGGCCACCTAGTTTCCGCTGCGGAAAACGTTATAAAAAATGTTGGAAGACCAACTTGCCTGATCATAGCCATCACCTTCTTTTTCTCGTCCTCCCAATGAGCAGGAGACGTGCGAATACCCTTTAAAAGCCTATAGCCATCGTCATGAAGAATTAAATTATTTAATGAAGCGTCATTACGCACATCAGCAGCAGAAATGCCTTGAGTGGCAGAGTGCTTTCGTAAGCAAATTGATGTGCTATTCCTAATGCTAATCATTTCTATCTTTTTAAAGTTATGAAACAATTTGTCTGTTCTACAACCTCTCCTATCGAAATTCCTAAGTTCTGATCTAACTATGGTTGTAAAACTTTCCTGGCACTTCATTTTAATGCCAGCAAAAATAGTGGGAAAGGCCAGCTCCTCTGAATCACAATCTTGAATCATATCCAAAGGACGCTGACCCTCACCGGGAGCTATTGCTATTCTGGGAATATCGATATTCTCGATAGGGACATTTTCCAAAAAGGTTTCTTGACCTCCTGGATTTATCTCGGTTTCCTGCTCTACGCTATTTTGCTCATTAGCTTGAGCAGCTCTCTCTAACATTTGAGAAACGATGTCCCTATCGTCTGCTAATGCAACAAATGGCACTGTTTCAGAAGTGTAGGAAGACAACCACTGTTCATTGACAGTATAAAAAGTTCTGTATTGACGAGATACCGAATCGCATCAGCAATTTTTGAAGGCCTTATGGTTTCAGCCATGAAATCATGGTTATATGCCATCCTACGCTTCAGATGAATCTGAACAACTTCGGCTTCATTAAAGGCCCTTGGAAGGGAAGTTACAACATTTGCAACTAGAGTTGGTACATTGATCACTGCTCCTTTAATGACACTTTGACGTCCATAGCCAAGAGACTTAATGATCATGAAAGGAAGACGGGGAGAAATCAACCTTTCTTCTAATGGCGTTAAGCCCTTCAAGCAATCCGGAAGCTCCGGAAAATCTAATCCATTCGTAATGGAAGCCTTTGGTTTTTCCCTAACCACATTGTATTTTCTGCGATTGTTCTCTACTAACTCCTGAGTACGGCTACAGAACAATTCGCAGTCTTTTGTGACTAAATCTGCATGCTCATCACGCCATGGGGCGTAAAGTATCACAAGCTCTCTGAAGTAGTCACTTCTTTCGGTATTGGGATTAAATCTCCTATACCTAATTATGCATGGCGTGAGCCTCTTCCTGATGAAGCCACTACCATCGTGGAGAGCATAAACTATTGATTTGGAAGCCCTTGGCACTTCGTCGTCAATGTCATTCTCATTGTCTTGGCGAGTTTCACGATGTGACTTGCTATAGCTATAAAAAGCAGCAAAGTCAGCAAGGTATAAGCTCTCTAGAGCGTCTGGGCGCTGAACATAATGATCTAGAAGGCCTAAGTGAAAAACATCCCTAGAGTCTTCGGGCAGACTTTCAAGTTGCTGTCTAGATCTCAGCATTCTGACCCGTTTTTCTGCTACATGTGTGTTGATGTATACACTTGCACTACTGCTGGCAGACAAGTGCATACCTAAACAGCAGTAGACGGCTTCCTGAGCGGATATCTCAGTACCAAATATGAATTTGTTTCCTAAATGCTGCAACTTTTGTTTTATAGTTGCATTATTGTTCCTACACTCATTAATTGCCTCACGCATTAGCATAGAAATGCCTCTCTGGGACTTGTTAATATAATTAACGACGTAACTGCAGCAAGCATAGGGGTCCAAAATAAACTGAATATCTATATTTGCTCGCTGCATTAATATGAGGTGCTTGTTGTAAGCGTTAAGCTTGATTGCCGAAAAAGATCGCTTCAAAAAAACTTTCGGTTTCTTTATGCTTGATCTTATAGCATAAATATAGCACTCATAGGAAAGATCACTAAGTGTTTCTACAGCTTCACGATCAAAGGGGAAGTCGAGGAGACTCTAAATTTTTTCGAAATTCCTCCGATGCTCTTCCAAATTTGGAGCATTTTCTTCTAAGGGGAAAAGGATTTCAGTTTGAGGCATGGGAGAGTATGGAATACCAAATCTACAAATGGTCTTTGACCTAATCTCTCGCCTGCAAGAGTTGCCGTGACTATGGGTTTGGTACTCCAAATATGGAGCAACATCAGGGCAACTAGTATCAGTTGTGATAAACTGATCAATAAAGGTCTTGACAGGCTCAAATGTGGACTCGACTTGAGTATTGAGCTTTGGGGCATCTTTCAGCCAAACCATGCCATGGATGTGTGGGGAGCCTCTTTGTTGAAACTCCACTCGCCAATAAAACTTAATGACCCTATGACAACCGAAGACACAGCCTTCCTTCTTCATTAGCTTTAAGACCTGGCGATATTTGAATTCAAAATATCTCGCGCAGGTCACTGGGTCAGCTCTAATGAGACGAGGTTTCTCGTTAAAATTCAAATTTGAAGCCTCATCTTCGGGAATTTCTTGCTTGTCTAAATTTTTAGACAGCAAGACCAATAATTCCGGCCACCTAGTTTCCGCTGCGGAAAACGTTATAAAAAATGTTGGAAGACCAACTTGCCTGATCATAGCCATCACCTTCTTTTTCTCGTCCTCCCAATGAGCAGGAGACGTGCGAATACCCTTTAAAAGCCTATAGCCATCGTCATGAAGAATTAAATTATTTAATGAAGCGTCATTACGCACATCAGCAGCAGAAATGCCTTGAGTGGCAGAGTGCTTTCGTAAGCAAATTGATGTGCTATTCCTAATGCTAATCATTTCTATCTTTTTAAAGTTATGAAACAATTTGTCTGTTCTACAACCTCTCCTATCGAAATTCCTAAGTTCTGATCTAACTATGGTTGTAAAACTTTCCTGGCACTTCATTTTAATGCCAGCAAAAATAGTGGGAAAGGCCAGCTCCTCTGAATCACAATCTTGAATCATATCCAAAGGACGCTGACCCTCACCGGGAGCTATTGCTATTCTGGGAATATCGATATTCTCGATAGGGACATTTTCCAAAAAGGTTTCTTGACCTCCTGGATTTATCTCGGTTTCCTGCTCTACGCTATTTTGCTCATTAGCTTGAGCAGCTCTCTCTAACATTTGAGAAACGATGTCCCTATCGTCTGCTAATGCAACAAATGGCACTGTTTCAGAAGTGTAGGAAGACAACCACTGTTCATTGACAGTATAAAAAGTTCTGTATTGACGAGATACCGAATCGCATCAGCAATTTTTGAAGGCCTTATGGTTTCAGCCATGAAATCATGGTTATATGCCATCCTACGCTTCAGATGAATCTGAACAACTTCGGCTTCATTAAAGGCCCTTGGAAGGGAAGTTACAACATTTGCAACTAGAATTGGTACATTGATCACTGCTCCTTTAATGACACTTTGACGTCCATAGCCAAGAGACTTAATGATCATGAAAGGAAGACGGGGAGAAATCAACCTTTCTTCTAATGGCGTTAAGCCCTTCAAGCAATCCGGAAGCTCCGGAAAATCTAATCCATTCGTAATGGAAGCCTTTGGTTTTTCCCTAACCACATTGTATTTTCTGCGATTGTTCTCTACTAACTCCTGAGTACGGCTACAGAACAATTCGCAGTCTTTTGTGACTAAATCTGCATGCTCATCACGCCATGGGGCGTAAAGTATCACAAGCTCTCTGAAGTAGTCACTTCTTTCGGTATTGGGATTAAATCTCCTATACCTAATTATGCATGGCGTGAGCCTCTTCCTGATGAAGCCACTACCATCGTGGAGAGCATAAACTATTGATTTGGAAGCCCTTGGCACTTCGTCGTCAATGTCATTCTCATTGTCTTGGCGAGTTTCACGATGTGACTTGCTATAGCTATAAAAAGCAGCAAAGTCAGCAAGGTATAAGCTCTCTAGAGCGTCTGGGCGCTGAACATAATGATCTAGAAGGCCTAAGTGAAAAACATCCCTAGAGTCTTCGGGCAGACTTTCAAGTTGCTGTCTAGATCTCAGCATTCTGACCCGTTTTTCTGCTACATGTGTGTTGATGTATACACTTGCACTACTGCTGGCAGACAAGTGCATACCTAAACAGCAGTAGACGGCTTCCTGAGCGGATATCTCAGTACCAAATATGAATTTGTTTCCTAAATGCTGCAACTTTTGTTTTATAGTTGCATTATTGTTCCTACACTCATTAATTGCCTCACGCATTAGCATAGAAATGCCTCTCTGGGACTTGTTAATATAATTAACGACGTAACTGCAGCAAGCATAGGGGTCCAAAATAAACTGAATATCTATATTTGCTCGCTGCATTAATATGAGGTGCTTGTTGTAAGCGTTAAGCTTGATTGCCGAAAAAGATCGCTTCAAAAAAACTTTCGGTTTCTTTATGCTTGATCTTATAGCATAAATATAGCACTCATAGGAAAGATCACTAAGTGTTTCTACAGCTTCACGATCAAAGGGGAAGTCGAGGAGACTCTAAATTTTTTCGAAATTCCTCCGATGCTCTTCCAAATTTGGAGCATTTTCTTCTAAGGGGAAAAGGATTTCAGTTTGAGGCATGGGAGAGTATGGAATACCAAATCTACAAATGGTCTTTGACCTAATCTCTCGCCTGCAAGAGTTGCCGTGACTATGGGTTTGGTACTCCAAATATGGAGCAACATCAGGGCAACTAGTATCAGTTGTGATAAACTGATCAATAAAGGTCTTGACAGGCTCAAATGTGGACTCGACTTGAGTATTGAGCTTTGGGGCATCTTTCAGCCAAACCATGCCATGGATGTGTGGGGAGCCTCTTTGTTGAAACTCCACTCGCCAATAAAACTTAATGACCCTATGACAACCGAAGACACAGCCTTCCTTCTTCATTAGCTTTAAGACCTGGCGATATTTGAATTCAAAATATCTCGCGCAGGTCACTGGGTCAGCTCTAATGAGACGAGGTTTCTCGTTAAAATTCAAATTTGAAGCCTCATCTTCGGGAATTTCTTGCTTGTCTAAATTTTTAGACAGCAAGACCAATAATTCCGGCCACCTAGTTTCCGCTGCGGAAAACGTTATAAAAAATGTTGGAAGACCAACTTGCCTGATCATAGCCATCACCTTCTTTTTCTCGTCCTCCCAATGAGCAGGAGACGTGCGAATACCCTTTAAAAGCCTATAGCCATCGTCATGAAGAATTAAATTATTTAATGAAGCGTCATTACGCACATCAGCAGCAGAAATGCCTTGAGTGGCAGAGTGCTTTCGTAAGCAAATTGATGTGCTATTCCTAATGCTAATCATTTCTATCTTTTTAAAGTTATGAAACAATTTGTCTGTTCTACAACCTCTCCTATCGAAATTCCTAAGTTCTGATCTAACTATGGTTGTAAAACTTTCCTGGCACTTCATTTTAATGCCAGCAAAAATAGTGGGAAAGGCCAGCTCCTCTGAATCACAATCTTGAATCATATCCAAAGGACGCTGACCCTCACCGGGAGCTATTGCTATTCTGGGAATATCGATATTCTCGATAGGGACATTTTCCAAAAAGGTTTCTTGACCTCCTGGATTTATCTCGGTTTCCTGCTCTACGCTATTTTGCTCATTAGCTTGAGCAGCTCTCTCTAACATTTGAGAAACGATGTCCCTATCGTCTGCTAATGCAACAAATGGCACTGTTTCAGAAGTGTAGGAAGACAACCACTGTTCATTGACAGTATAAAAAGTTCTGTATTGACGAGATACCGAATCGCATCAGCAATTTTTGAAGGCCTTATGGTTTCAGCCATGAAATCATGGTTATATGCCATCCTACGCTTCAGATGAATCTGAACAACTTCGGCTTCATTAAAGGCCCTTGGAAGGGAAGTTACAACATTTGCAACTAGAATTGGTACATTGATCACTGCTCCTTTAATGACACTTTGACGTCCATAGCCAAGAGACTTAATGATCATGAAAGGAAGACGGGGAGAAATCAACCTTTCTTCTAATGGCGTTAAGCCCTTCAAGCAATCCGGAAGCTCCGGAAAATCTAATCCATTCGTAATGGAAGCCTTTGGTTTTTCCCTAACCTAATGCTGCGACTGCAAGTTTGGGAAATTTTGTCCACTTTATGTGGAAACCACAAGCCCTTGCGGCATAAGCAAACCTGATCTGGACCCTGCTTCACAATTCTATTGAAGTTGGCTATAATGCTCTCTAAACTGATGCTAACCTGTGACTCACTATGTGCTGGAAGAGTATCCGCACGTTCTGCTCTATTACGAGCCGAGTTTCTAAGGTTTTCTGCCCTTCTATTTGTGCTATTTCTCCTATATTGGCTAACTCGTTGCGTCAAACTTCTGTTTGCATCGAAGGCAGCTTGTCTCGCTCTAATACGAGCACTTCGCCTTGCACTTGAGTTCCTAGCCTGTTCGACAATCCTCCGAATAGGATTATCTCTAACCTGAGACCTTTGACTCCTATCTCTAGCCCTCTCTAAAATCCGTCTCTCTATGTTATTGCGCTGTCTAGCGCGCCTAAGATTGTCCTGTCCCCGTTCGGTTGCCCTATAAACAGGGTGAAGTATTGTCCCTCTGCTCCTGCTCTCTGGTCGCCGAATCGGCTCGACGAGAAGAGCGTAGAGCATTGTCCAGTCCCCGTTCGGTTGTCCTATAAACAGGGTCTTGTCTGCGTCTAGTGCGACGCCAAGTATTTTCACTTTGCTCCAGCTCTCTAGTCGCCGAATCTGCTCGACGAGAAGAGCGACGAGCATTGTCCTGTCCCTGTTCGTTTGCCCTATAAACAGGGTCTTGTCTGCGTCTAGTTCGACGCGAAGTATTCTCCCTCTGCTTCTGCTCTCTAGTCGCCGAATCGGCTCGACGAGAAGAGCGTAGAGCACTGTCCAGTCCCCGTTCATTTGACCTATAAACAGGGTCTTGTCTGCGTCTAGTTCGACGCGAAGTATTCTCCCTCTGCTCCTGCTCTCTAGTCGCCGAATCGGCTCGACGAGAAGAACGTAGAGCACTGTCCAGTCCCCGTTCAGTTGCCCTATAAACAGGGTCTTGTCTGCGTCTAGTTCGACGCGAAGTATTTTCTCTTTGCTCTTGTTCTCTAGTCGCCGAATCTGCTCGACGAGAAGAGCGACGAGCATTGTCCTGTCCCTGTTCGTTTGCCCTATAAACAGGGTCTTGTCTGCGTCTAGTTCGACGCGAAGTATTCTCCCTTTGCTTCTGCTCTCTAGTCGCCGAATCGGCTCGACGAGAAGAGCGTAGAGCACTGTCCAGTCCCCGTTCATTTGACCTATAAACAGGGTCTTGTCTGCGTCTAGTTCGACGCGAAGTATTCTTCCTTTGCTCCTGCTCTCTGGTCGCCGAATCGGCTCGACGAGAAGAGCGTAGAGCATTGTCCAGTCCCCGTTCGATTGCCCTGTAACCAGGGTCTTGTCTGCGCCTCGATCGACGCGACGTATTGTCCCTCTGCTCCTGCTCTCTGGTCGCCGAATCGGCTCGACGAGAAGAGCGTAGAGCACTGTCCAATCCACGTTCGATTGCCCTGTAAACAGGGTCTTGTCTGCGTCTAGTTTGACGCGAAGTATTTTCTGTTTGCTCTTGTTCTCTAGTCGCCGGATTGCTACGGCGAGAAGAGCGTCGAGCAGTATCCTGTTCTCTTTCTGACTGGGTAAGTTCAATATTCTGTCTACGTTCCCTTTGAGATGCTGCATTTCTATCAAGTTCCTGATCATAATACTCTATATTTGCCCTATTTTGCTCATTAATTAACCTACGCCTCCGTGTTCTACTTGCAGCTGTGCTTCTCCTAATTCTTGGCATTTTAATCACTTAAAAATTAGTATATATATATATAAATAAAATAAAAAATGGAGAAAAAAAACTGTATAAAATAAAGATATATATATATATGTTTATATATATAAATCAAATTATATATTATATTATTAATCTTAAATATCAATATATTATATTAATATATAATATATTTATATATAATATATTGATATTTAATTGTAAATATTGGAAATGATGGAGTAAAACGCGAGGCGATTTAGGTAAAGTTTAATAATTGTTTTATTTGACATAAGCGTGACAGCGTTGTTGTGAGTCGTTTGGAATTAACAACAGAAGAAGGAAGTTTTCAGAAGAACAAAAAGAACTGATTCAGACCAGTGTGACCAAATTTCAAAAATATGGTTGTTGCCAAATTAACATACATAATATTTCTAGTATTTCAATACTCCTTCTCAACAACATATTCAGAAACAATTCATTTCAGTTATACATTTTAAATGCTTGTTTTTCTGTAGGTTTTTTATACCCTTGCAGAGGGTATATTAATTTTAGCCAGAAGTTTGCAACGCACCTTAGGAGACATCTCCGACCCTATAAAGTATATATATTCTGAATCAGCATCACCAGAGGAGTCGAAAAATGGATGTCCGTCTGTCCATCCGTCCGTCCGTCCGTCTGTTGCAACGCAAACTAGTCTCTCAGTTTTTGAGCTATCTTCATGAAACTTGGCACACAAGCTTCTTATTGCTGTAGGCTGTAAATAAGTCGGAACGAGCCAGATCGGACCGATATATCGTATAGCTGTCATAGAAGCTATCGGCCGATTTTTGTTGTTTTTCAAGATATTTCAACAAGATTTGGCAAATCTTCTTCTTATTACGTTCTTAATGTGCTGCCAATTGTATCAAAATCGGACTACTATAACATATAGCTGCCATAGGAACAATCGGTTGAAATCAGAGTTTTTGTATACAAACCTGTTTTGTTTTTGGAAATACCGCACATTATCAATACCTTTTAATGTTATACAGTAACCCGCCCTTTGTTTTTCCACTTAAATATCTCAGACGTTTATATTCTATAGCTTTTATAGGAACAATCAGTCAGTCCGTCTGTCTGTTGCAACGCAAATTAGTCCCCCAGTTATTGAGCTATCATCATGAAACTTTGATCACAAACTTTTTATTTCTGCCCTCTTTAAATAAGTCGGAACGGGCCAGATCGGACTGATATAGCTAGATATATAGATATAGACTGATATATATATCGTATAGCTGTTATGGAGCCTATCGGCCGATTTTCGTTATACTTCAAGATATAGCTATCAGGCTTACCACATCTTTTATAACTTATAACGATCAACGATCGGCCTAATGAAGGTTCTTGTTGCAATTTTATGGAAATCTGAGTACTATTACATGTAGCTGTTAAACAAAAATCATATAGCTGTTATTCAAACGCATTTTTGAATGAGAACTTTCCAAATTTAGATTTTATGACCAACAGATCCTTTACAACACAAAGACATTCGACCAAATGCTGTTTCTAAGAATGGTATACTGATATATGCAAACAAAATATATCGGAAAACATAACATTATTATATGAAACAGTTACAGTTGATAATGTAAGAAATATATACCAGTCCATAACATTTTAATACTTGCATACAATATTCATAGTTGTTTATAGGAATCCAGCTTTTCCTATTACAAGGTTTCGAAATGAAATCAGAAATGATGTTGAAAGGCTAACGTCAGCTGAAAATAATACAAAATTGGTAATATTAGGAGATTTTAACATTTGCCGATCAACAACCACTGATCAGCTCGAGTCTACTTTAAATAATAACAACAAAATGTGCCAACAACAAAACATTTAACTCAAATTGATTGGATATTTTGTGATAACACAGTAAGCGGTGCTGCCGCAATCACTTATCAAACTCCATATAGTCACCATGACGGCGTGTTCCTTAGCTATAATCACTAATTTAATAATTTATTTTTAAATATTTAGTTAATTAATTTATTTTATTATTGTAAATAAAGAATATATGTGCAATGTTGTTTAAGATATTGTAAATATTCCTCCTCGAGGATTGCGACCTTGCCGT
Organism: Zaprionus kolodkinae; assembly: GCA_018901885.1. NCBI lineage: Eukaryota > Metazoa > Arthropoda > Insecta > Diptera > Drosophilidae > Zaprionus > Zaprionus kolodkinae. The sequence continues at coordinate 593,538 of JAEIFM010000508.1, forward strand.
GGTGAGGAGGCTGAGTATTCGAAATTATAAGAGGTTGATATAATCGATGTACTGTAATAATTCTTCAATAAATACCACAGAAACCAGCAGCAATCCAAAGATATTTTATATTTTGTATAACTGCAAGGGTATGAAACCTTCGGCAAGCCGAAGGTAGCCTTGCTTTCTTGTTGTTAATATATCTGATAACATGTCATTTGTACATATATATTTTACATCAATTTCCTTTTTGGAATAAAGTTCCCTAACATAGTGGTACTTTATGTCGATATGCTTACTTCTATTATGTAATACTGGATTCTTAGCTAAACATAAAGCACTCTGATTATCGCAAAAAAATTAAAATTGAGTGATCTATCAAAAAACCCATTTCCTTCAGAAACTTTTTTATAAATACTGCGTCTCTTGCTGCAATGGACAATGCAACATATTCGGCCTCCGTGCTGGATAATGCCACCAGACTTTGCTTCTTGGACTCCCAGGATATTGGACCAGCTGCTTTTATGAAGACATATCCACTGTAGGATTTACGATCCGATGTGTCATTTGCCCAATCTGCGTCGACGTAGCCATGAATCGGTTTACCTGTTACGTGATAATGAAGCTTTAAGTTTGAGGTACCCTTCAAATACCTTAGTATACGCTTGGCAGCGACTTCATGCTCCTTATGTGGGTTCACATTTCTTTGAGCCAATTTTGCAACTGAATGCATTATATCTGGCCTGGTTGTAATTGCCAAATACATTAGTGATCCTATAAGTGATTGGTAGTCCTTTTCGTTAACAGGCTTGCAGTTAGGATCAGTACACTTAACTTGGAAATTTGCCTCCAAAGGCGTTGCTACCGATTTGCAATCTAACATGCCCCAGGTGTGTAGCATACTCTCGATATATGTCTTGTGACCTATGGATATGGCTCCAGTTTCACCTTCTCGCTCAACTTCGATGCCCAAGAAATGATTAAGCTGTCCGCTATCTACTACTTTAAACTCTTTGGCTATTGACTCTTTTATACCGATCAAATCATTTTTACACGAGCTTGCAATAAGAAGATCGTCGACATATACTGCAATTATATTAATATTGTCCTTCTCATTGCGTGTGTACACACACGGCTCGCTGGCACAGGGAACAAAATGCAGTTTTTGCAAGACTTTATTGAGCTTGGCGTTCCACTCTCTACCGCTCTGTTTTAGTCCGTAAAGTGACTTCTTTAGTCTGAAAACCTTCTCGTGATGTCTATTATCAAATCCATCGGGTTGTTTCATATAGACTTCTTCGCTCAATTCGCTATTTAAGTAAGCTGTCGATACATCCATCTGATGTAGAAACAATTTATGCTCAACAGCCAGAGATATAATAAGTCTCTCCGACGAATATCTGACAACTGGTGAAAACGTTTCAAAAAAATCGATACCATATTGTTGTGCACATCCTTTAGCCACCAACCTCGATTTAAATCGCATCACATTGCCATCCTTATCTCCTTTAATGCCAAAAACCCACTTATTACCGATGGCTTTCTTACCTTCTGGTAAGTCCTGTAGCTCCCATGTCTGATTAGCTTCGAGGGCGTCAATCTCCTTCTGAATTGATGCTACCCACTCTTGACTCATTTCAGACTGTGTCGCTTCAGCATACGTAACAGGTACCTTGACATCTTGAACCTTCACCATGTTCAACAAGTTGTATTGTTTTCGTGGACGCCCGGGCCTTCCAGTTTTTATCTTCTTAGGACGACCAGGACCACGAATTTCCCGTTCTTCGGTATCATCGCTCTTCGCACTCTCGTAAACATCAGAACTATCAGCTTCATTAATCTCGCTGTCAATTTGCTCTTCCTCGAGAACCTCAGCACCTTCTTTGTTGTTGTCCACTGCCAAAATCTGCGAACAATCAACTCCAATTTCGTCAATAAGTGCCGTCTCGTTCTCGCTGTTTCCATTCTTCGGATACCCTATAGTTTCCTCTAGAAAAACGACGTCTCTACTTTCGATTACCTGGTTCGATCCAATGCGCATTAATCTGTAGGCCTTCGCTGTTGTTGAATACCCTATCATCATGCATTCAATGCCTTTAGGCTTGAATTTTCCTGCATGTTTCTTATTTAATGCAATCGCTTTGCATCCAAAGATTTTTAAATGCGATATCGAAGGCTTTTTACCTGCCCACAGTTCGAATGGTGTTTGACTCTTCAACGACCTTGTCTCCGATCTGTTGCGTAGATATGCTGCAGTCCTAACTGCCTCTCCCCACAGGATCTCATTCACTCCTGAATGTATGAGCATGCTCCTTGCCATTTCCACAAGTGTCCGGTTAGCGCGCTCAGCAACCCCGTTTTGCTGCGGAGTGTACGGTACTGTCAATTGCCGCTTAATACCGTTTTCAGATAGGAACTTCTGAAACTCGTGGCTTATATATTCGCGACCGTTATCGCTGCGAATTGCTTTAAGTTTTTCACCGGTCTGTTTTTCTGCAAACGCGACAAAATCTTTAAACGTGGGAAGCAATTCATCACGGGTCTTCAAAAAATATACGAACATGTAACGCGAATAGTCATCAATAAATGTTACGAAATATCTTGCTCACCGGCAGATACTTTGTTCATTGGCCCGCAAATGTCCGAATGCACTAGCCCTAGCACTTTGTCCGCACGATTTTCTGCCATTTTTGGGAATGGTTTCACACAGATTTTACCTTTGGCACAGGTTACACATGCAATTTGTTCTATGTCTACAACATTTTTGATTGACTTTAAGCCATTGACCATATTGTTACTTGCCATCTTTTTTAGGCTCGCCATGTTCAAATGACCATAACGATAATGCCACTTCCACAATTCATCATTTGCACACAAGTACATGCACCGATTGTTCGAAGTATCAACTACAAAAAGATTTCCAGCTTTTCTTGCCTGTAACACTTCTGCATTTTGACCGTTCTTTATATACGCACTTTGCTTGTGAAAAATCACTTTATACCCTTTTTCAACGGCTTTCGCTACCGATATGAAATTACTTTGCAAGTTTTTTACGTAAAGCACATTTTTCAAATTAACGGAACCATTCTTTGTTTTAACAACCACCGTACCGACGCCATCCGAAAATATATAGTTTTCTCCTGCAAGTAATATTTTCTCTTTATGCTCTTTAATGTCCGCGAACCACGACCTTTCACAACACATGTGAGCAGTTGCTCCACTGTCCAAGCACCACATCGATTTCGTTAAAACGTCATTTTTATTAACACTTGCAAGCATAGTAAACGACTTCTCTTTTGCAGATGTTTCTATTTCATCATTTTTGTCTTTCACTTTGCACTGCGCAATAAAGTGACCCTCGCGACCACATCGAAAGCATTTTTTATTCTTCTTTGCATCACTGTTCTTTTGCGCCGATCTATTTTTCTTGTCTCCCTTTCCAATGGGACACGACACAAATGCTTGCTGCACACAAAGTTCCGTTTCGTCCGAACTCACTCTTTGTCTCTCTCCCTCTTCTATAATTTTCACTTTTAAATCAGAGAGAGTCGGTAACTGTTCGCGCGTTTCGATCGCTACCACGAAATTTTCGAATTTCTTACCGAGTCCCGACAGCATCAAAATAGTAAGAATATCTTCAGAAATGTCCATATCAATTTCTTTCAGTTTTTCGACGATATCCACAAAATCATTTATGTAATTTTGCACGCACGTACTTTCCGACAAACTCAGCCGGAGTAATTTCGTGAACAAGGTAATTTTCCTGGCAGGTCCACGAGGCTTGTACACAGCTGCAAGCTTGTCCCAAGCTTCTTTAGAACTAGCGCAGTTTTTAATCAAATTAATTTCTGAAGCCTTCACGCACAGCAATATTGTTGCTAGTGCTTTTTCGTCTAGTTCGTCAAATTGAGCACTTTGCTCCACTGTATCGCTTTCTTGCTTCACGCGTCTTCCACACACTAACGACCACATACTTGAGTGCACCAATACACTCTTCATTTGCACCGACCATACAGCGTAATTTTCGCCGTCCAATTTGTCGATTGCACACAGCCCTTGTCCACTCATGTTTATAAAAATGTTCAAGCTAATTAACACAATAATTATTTTCCTCTAGATCACACACAATTATTAAATCCTTCACTACTCCTGGGCCCATAACCTATTGGAAATGATGGAGTAAAACGCGAGGCGATTTAGTTAAAGTTTAATAATTGTTTTATTTGACATAAGCGTGACAGCGTTGTGAGTCGTTTGGAAGTTAACAACAGAAGAAGGAAGTTTTCAGAAGAACAAAAAGAACTGATTCAGACCAGTGTGACCAAATTTCCAAAATATGGTTGTTGCCAAATTAACATACATAATATTTCTAGTATTTCAATAGTAAATATTATAATTATCAAAATGTATTATTAATCAAAAATATCAATATATTATATTAATATATAAATGTATGTAATATATTTATATATAATATATTGATACTTTATATTAAAATTTTAATATTATAATAATCGAAAAGCTTATACTTGCGATTTACTACGCAGCAGCATTCAATTAAAATTTATTATCGCGAACACGCGCACGAACTGATACCGATTATTCTTTTAAATTCTCACACACTAAAAATTTAAAAATTTTAATCGCGTTAAATTTTATAAAATTGGTATCGCCAATCGACAACGATACAAAAACGAACCGCACACGCCAATCCGAAGCTACCAACTAATTTTTGACATGACCGACGGCCCTGTCCACTCTTTGCTGAATTCAATGAAAGATAGCGTCGCTTTTTGTTGAGCGCCAAACATTTTTTATTCAAATATAAAATAAATTACTGTGTAATTAAACGAAACCTAAACCCATATCTTGAATTAAAATATTTAGATATAGTAAAATTATATTCCACATATAAATCTTACGTAATAGGGCGCAAATGTGTTATATAAATTCTGGCGAGTCTAACAGCCGATGAAGGTTGCCTTCCAGTGAAGCTTGTGACGTGATTTTTGAGAGTTTACAAAGCATCAATTAGAGAGAGCGAATGCATCACAGATAGATGATCATCAATTAGAGAGAGCGGATTGAACGCCAATAAGAGAGAGAGAGCGAATTTTACATCGATTAGAGAGAGCGGATAGAGCTCGCGCTCTGCGCTCGCCTCTTCCGACCTTCTTTAACTTACATGTGAAGTGTCCCGGTGTATGCATACACATACTTAAGCTTATATTGCAACATATGTACATACGTATGCATGCAAATGCATGTTAAGTGTGACATGGATTAGAGAGAGCGGAATGAGCATCAATTAGAAAGAGCGGATAGAGCGTCAATTACAGAGAGCGAAGAGAGCATCAATTAGAACGAATTGACAGAGCTCGCGCTTCGCGCTCGCCTCTTCCTTCTCTTTATAAAATACATAAACATTATACTTTCTTTTATTTGGCTATCGATCTTATAAGCAACTCAATTAACATACATAAAATTTAAATTTTGCTTGCAATTAGTACGTCTAGAAAAATACATAAAAATCTATTATTATTATATTACTATGATTTATAAATACTGGTAACTTTATAACCATTATAAGAGCGACATCAGTAAGATAAAGTTTTAAGAGTATCAATAAGAGAGAGAGAGAGCGCACTGAACATCAATTAGAAAGAGCGGATAGAGCACCAATAAAAACAAGTCGGAAAGGCTACAGTCGAGCGCGCCCGACTGTGGTATACCCGCTACCACCATGCGAAAAAAACACGTCTCACAGTTTCAAATTTGTTTTGACTTTGAAAGTTGCACGTGGTTTCTATTATATGTTGCCGCATTGCTCTCAGTGCTTTTCAATAAGAACTCATCAGAGGGCTTTTAATTATGAATGTGTAAAAGAGACGCCTATATAATGCTTCACATATTTATTCAGAAATTTAATAATCCCACCAGATTTGTCGTTTATGTTTTACATATAGTGCGAAATATGACTAAATATTCTAAATTTCTTTAAATATAGTAAAAACTTCGTTGACATTGATTTTAAATAAAGATAACGCATATGCAAAAAAAAAAAAAAAAGAAAAACATAAAATTCTTTACCGACGCGAGGTCTTGAACCATGGACCTCCAAAAAACTCGGCCTATGCAGTCTGCAACTATAACAGCTCTGCCATTAGAGCATTTTGAATTTGCTCGGTAAAGTTGCATTATGAGACAATTCAGCTTGTCGTACAGGCCAAAAAGAAATTATTATTGTGTCTCGTGTGTGTGTGTGTAAGACAATACCAACTCACTTCAGTTTAATAATTTTAAATGCTTGAAAAAAAAGCTAACATCCAAAAATATCAACCACTTGCATCGGGGTTGGGTAGGATTAGAACTCGTGCCCTTCCGCTCGTCAGTCGGCGACCACATCCACGCAGCCCCTGCAGCTATCTGTCGACCGATATAAAATTGCAATGATGACAGTGCAATAATTTTGGTACATATAATTGAAAAAAAAGCTTGCCGCCGGAGTTGAACCTGGATCTTGCATATCTAACATAATAAAACAGACAAAAACACGTGGTCACATGGCACTACTATTTCCTTAATATCTTCCATATTTATAGTCCAATCTTACTGATTTTAACGAAACGTCCGCAAGATAGTATTTATAACGTATACATAAAACTGTTGCTCTAAAGCTAATATTGCGGCTGTTATCAATTTTTTTCAATTTATGGGGGCGGGTGGGCGCGTGGCTGAAATCCAAAATAAACTTGATCAGCCTGCAGTAATAACACATATTGTCACCAAATTTGGAAACTCTAGCTCTTATAATAGCTGATCTCCAGGTGTTCACACGGACGGACAGACAGACAGACGGACATGGCTATATCGACTCGGCTGTTGATACTGATTCAGAATATATATACTTTATGAGGTCGGAGATGTCTCCTTCTGCCTGTTAAATACATTTTCGGTTCGAACAAAGTTATAATACCCTTCTACTCTATGAGTAGCGGGTATAAAGAGCGGAAATAGCTCGCGCTCGCCTCTCCCTTCCCTTTCTAACCTACATAAGCACTAAGTGTCACAGTCTGCATATATTTTATTCAATAACTTCTGTGCTTTTGGTCCGATGGGATTGTAATTTGGAAGATATGTTCATATTACATTCAGCTTTGTGTATACCGAAGCAGACCGTTATGAGTTCAACGCTTTGCTTAATAATCGCAAATTACCTTTTTGCGGGGGCGGTGGGCGTGGCACCAAACATTTGAAATAAACTTTATCTGCCTATGATATATAGGAATCTTCATGCCAAATTTGGTGTCTCTAGCATTTATAATAGCTGAGATCTGTTGTCTCATACAGACGGACAGACAGACGGACATGGCTCAATCGACTCGGCTAGTGATCCTGAGCAAGAATATATATAGTTTATGGGGTCTGCCACGCCTCCTTATGCCTGTTACATACATTTTGCACAAAGTTAGTATACCCTTTTTTGACCATTTTTAATGGTCGAAGGGTATAAAAATTAAAATAACGAAAAAGCAAGAGTCGATAGCATAAGTTAGAACGAGAGAGAGAAATGTGCATTATTGGCGCGTGCCAAAATTCGTTACATACACACACACCGGCGTCAACTGCTTCTTCTTTCTTTGCATTAAAAAGATCGAAAACGCAAATGGCTGGCAGCAGCTTCCAGGCAAGGCATCACAAATCAGTGGAAAACGTTAACTTGCGTAACTTCTATGTTTATTATCCTATCGGGTTGCAATTCATAGAATAAGTTCACATTGCATTTATCTAGATATATGCCAAAGCAGAAAGTCTTTAAGCCAAAACATTCCGTGGATATGAGGTGAACCCCTTTGCTGGAACTCTACTCTCCAATAGTACATTACCATAATGTGTCTTCCAAAAACACCCCCTTCCTTTTTCATAATTTTGAACAATTGCCTCCAGCGATTGTAAAAATACCGAACACATGTTACTGGGTCGGTACGAATAGGTCTAACCTTTTCGTTAGAAGCCAAACTTATTGCCGTCTCTTCCGTAACTTCCTCCTTGTCCACAATTCTTTTTAATAGGACAAGAAGCTCTTCCCACCTACTCTCTGCAGACGACAAGGTTATAAAAAAGGTTGGCAGACCGAATTGCCGGATCATTGCCATGACCTTCTTTTTCTCAGCTTCCCAATGAGCAGGAGACGTTCGAATACCCTTAAGAACCCTATATCCGTCATCATGGCGAATAAGACTATCTATCTCTGCCTCATTAAGGGCGTTTGAGGCAGTAATCGCTCGTGCAGAGCTATGCCTCCTTAAGCATATGGAAGCATTATTCCTAATGTGGATAAGCTCTAACTTTTTATAATTAAAGAGGAGCTTATCAACTCTACAACCTCTCCTATCAAAGTTCCGAAGCTCGGATCTAACTACGGTTGTAAAAGTTTGCGCAGTCTTGCGTTTAATGCCAGCATATATGATGGGAAAAGCTAATTCCTCAGAATCAGCATCCAGAATCATATCGAGGGGTCTTTTGCCTTCGCCAGGAGCAATTATGATTCTTTGCATGGCAACATTCGAAACATTATTTTCAACCAGAGTTTCTTGACCCCCCGGATTAAGCTCCTCCACTTCAATGTCCTCATTAGGACGAAGTGATGTTTGGAATTCTTCAATTAAATTGTTAACTAACTCTGTATCTGCTTGAGAAGCTATGAAGGGAACAGTATCGAAAGCGAAATTCGACATCCACTGTTCATTTAGAACTACGTTATGCTTCTTATAGAGCTCACTGTCTACTAAAAATCGAATTGCATCTGCAATTTTCATAGGCCTGATGGTTTCTGCCATGAAATGATGGTTATATTCCATTCTACGTGTGAGGTGGAGCTGTACAACCTCTGCTTCGTGAAAAGCTCGTGGTAACGATGTTACAATATTACTAACTGGAATAGGGACGTTAACTACAGCTCCTTTAACTGCGTTTTGTCGGCCAATACCTAAGGTTTTGATAACCATAAATGGAAGGCGAGGAGAAATTAGTCGTTCCTCTAATGGAGTAAGCCCTTTGAGACATTCGGGCAAATTTGGGAAGTCTAAGCCATTTGAAATAGAAAATTTTGGCTTCCTACCAGCTTTTACATTGCGGCTACAAGTATTAAAAAACTGGAAAGTTTCGTCAGAAGATGGGAACTGACTGGAAAAACTTGAAATATCCGCACTATGCTCGTTTCTACTTTCAACAAAAGCCCTGCTCACTTTGGTAAACTGAAAGGGAAACCAAAGGCCTTTGCAACAAAGGCAAACTTGATCAGGTCCTAGCTTAACCATCCTATTAAATGTACCTATTTGAGCTTATAATAAGGTTAAGTTGGGGGAGAAATTTTCCAAGTTGTTTGAACGCTCCTCTCTCATGCTGTCAGCATTTCGTCGGTTTTCTGCTACCCTACTCTGACTTATGCTCCTAAATTGGCTGACTCTTTGGCTAAGTCGCCTTAGAGAGTCTGTTATTGCTTGACGCTGCAACAGTCGAGCACTTCGACGTCGTGCAGTGTCAAGAGCCTGATCGACAATCCTCCTTGCAAGATTGTCTCTAGCTTGAGACCTACTTATTGTGTCTTTCTCTCTCTCTAAAATACGTCGCTCAACATCTGGGCGAATTACTGACCTAAGATATGTATTCCGTCTCTGTTCGTTAGTCCCTAATATACGGTCTCATCGTCTTACTGATCGACGTAATCTGTCAGCTTCTCTCTCCTGCTGCTTAATACCTTCATTTGTTGCGTCTGTCTTCTATTTCGTGTGTTTATTTGCTGTTCAGCTGTCCGTATGTCATTGTCCTGTCTACGGGTGAATTTCCGCAATCTATCGGCCCCCCTTCCCCTTGCCGATAGTCCCCTTTCGCCAGTCTCTTTCTTCTTCTTTGTGTATCAACCTGTTGTTCAGATGACCGTATAGTACCGTCCTCTCTACGGGTGGATCTCTGAAGTCTCGCCCCGTCTCTCTGCCTGCCGATTGTCCTCTGCAGTCCGTACCTGCCTTCTTCTTTGTGAGTCTATTTGCTGCTCAGTTGCTCGTATGACAGTATTCTGTCTACGACTAGATCTGCGTGATCTATCGGCAGCTCTTTCCCTCTGCCGGTAGTCTGCTCCTGTTTCAACCTGTCTCCTACTCTGATTGTCCACCTGTTGCTCGGTCGGTCGTACGCGCGTCGACTTACGTAAGGTGTTGTCCGTCCTTTCTAACTCCTGCTCTACATTTCCCCCTATGTTAGGATCCCGTGCTCTAGATGAGCTACGGCTTCTAACAACACTCTCCCCACTTTCTCTGTCTACTAAATTTGCTCTGCGATCTTTCTTGGCCCTAGCATTCCTATCGTTTTCTACCTGCGAATAGTCAGTTTGACCCCTATTCAACCTATTTGTTTGCCTTCGCCTGGCTGCTTGTTGAGCTGCAGATTGGCGATGGCGAGGCATATTTAAAAATGTTAATTTGAATATAGATGTTATGTTATAATAAATAAAATAAAATGTGTTAAGCAATTAAGAACTTAAAATTAAAACTTAAAAATTTAAATAAAAAAAAAAACAATTAGAGATAATCTAATTAATATTCAAATATAAACTGCCGCTGCCGTTGCCGCCTGCACAGCGCTACACACGCGACGCGTCACTAAAGACGTTACGCGCAGAATATTCGCGAAGGAACGTAACGTGGCCGCAGCGCGAGCGATTAAGTCGCTAGTGTGTATGTTTATATGTACATACACACACACATATGTGAAAATATGCTAGCTAATGCACACAATATGCACTATTTGGTGCAGGTCAAACCAACAACAACAATACACACTAGCTCTCTTTTACACGAACACGTGCACTTAGTCACAACAATTTTAAAGTATGATTATATTTTATTATTTATTAAATATTATTCCGGCACGACGGTAAATTGTTTTTTACTTATTCGTAGTGAAAACTACGGTTTTATATCAGTTTTGATATCAACACCGAATAAATAAATTCTTCGCGAGCAAGTGACACGCGCGCATCGATTATACGAAGCGATTAATGAAGGGACAAAGCAAAACACAATAGACAAAAGACGATAGCATAAGTTAGAACGAGAGAGAGAGATATGTGCATTTTTGGCGCGTGTCAAAATTCGTTACATACACACACACCAGCGTCAACTCCTTCTTCTTTAATTTAGACGTCCGTTAAAAATGCACTGACCTGCCTCAGGTTTTGTGTATTGCCTCACACGCATATATGTACCAGGTGTACAATATGAAATGTCGTTTTTTATACCCTTGCAGAGGGTATATTAATTTTAGCCAGAAGTTTGCAACGCACCTTAGGAGACATCTCCGTCCCTATAAAGTATATATATTCTGAATCACATCGCCAGAGGCGTCAAAAAATGGATGTTGCAACGCAAACTAGTCTCTCAGTTTTTGAGCTATCTTCATGAAACTTGGCACACAAGCTTCTTTTAATACTGTACGCTGTTAATAAGTCAAAATGAGCCAGATCGGACCGATATATCGTATAGCTGTCATAGAAGCTATCGGCCGATTTTTGTTGTTTTTCAAGATATTGCAACAAGATTTGGCAAATCTTATTCTTATTACGTTCTCATTGTGCTTTCAACATTGTATCAAAATCGGACCACTATAGCATATAGCTGCCATAGGAACAATCGGCTGAAATCAGGGTTTTTGTATTCAAACCTGTTTTATTTTTGGAAATACCACATTTTATCAATACTTATTAATGTTACACAGTAACCCGCCCTTTGTTTTTCCATTTAAATATCTCAGACGTTTATATTCTATAGCTGTTATAGGAACAATCAGTCAGTCCGTATGTCTGTTGCAGCGCAAATTAGTCCCCCAGTTATTGAGCTATCTTCATGAAACTTTGCTCACAAGCTTCTTATTTCTGCCCTCTGTAAATATGTCGGAACGGACCAGATCGGACTGATATATCGTATAGCTGTCATGGAGCCTATCGGCCGATTTTCGTTATATTTCAAGATATAGCTATCAGGCTTACCACATCCAAATCGAACTTTTATAACTTATAACGATCAACGATCGGCCTAATGAAGGTTCATGTTGCAATTTTATGGAAATCTGAGTACTATTACATGTAGCTGTTAAACAAAAAATCATATAGCTGCTATTCAAACGCATTTTTGAATGAGAACTTTCCAAATTTAGATTTTATGACCAATAGATCCTTTACAACACAAAGACATTCGACCAAATGCTGTTTCTAAGAATGGTATACTGATATATGCGAAACAAAATATATCGGAAAACATAACATTCTTATATGAAACAGTTACAGTTAATAATGTAAGAAATATATACCAGTCCATAACATTTAAATACTTGCATACAATAGTTGTTTATAGGAATCCAGCTTTTCCTATTACAAGGTTTCGAAATGAAATCAGAAATGATGTTGAAAGGCTAACGTCAGCTGAAAATAATACAAAATTGGTAATATTAGGAGATTTTAACATTTGCCGATCAACAACCACTGATCAGCTCGAGTCTACTTTAAATAATAACAACAAAATGTGCCAACAACAAAACATTTAACTCAAATTGATTGGATATTTTGTGATAACACAGTAAGCGGTGCTGCCGCAATCACTTATCAAACTCCATATAGTCACCATGGCGGCGTGTTCCTTAGCTATAATCACTAATTTAATAATTTATTTTTAAATATTAAGTTAATTAATTTTTTTTATTATTGTAAATAAAGAATATATGTGCAATGTTGTTTAAGGTATTGTAAATATATTCCTCCTCGAGGATTGCAAGGGTATGAAACCTTCGGCAAGCCGATGGTAGCCTTGCTTTCTTGTTTTTTTTTTTTATCTGTTATCATTATTTCCAATACCTAAGAAAAGGCCAACTAACTTGAATGAAACTACACACTCTGTATTAGGAGCACTTATTACAACTACAAGGGTCACACGATCTAACACCCGACCAACATCAATTCCCTCAATCGAAGAAAGTTTCCTTCATTTCCTACACAGCCCCCCACAATGGAATCAACCAATGATTCTGCTACCTCCATGGTCACCCCGACTGTTGACACTTCCACCAATCCACCAATCATATTTAAACCAAAAGATATTATGACATTCGTTAGCCACCTTCCGACTTTTGACGGTACTCCTAGACAACTGGACAGATTCATAACTAGCGTCGAAGAAATCCTCACGTTTACGAGCCCCAACCACTATTAATTCGAACAGCATGTGTTTCTTGCAGTGTGCAATGTTCAACACACGATATTTTCAATACTATTACAGAAAGCGTATGCAAGTAAATTTTTTCTAAAAGAGAATTTTATTCTCTTTACGATAACAAAAAAAAATTTCTTGTATTTCCAACAGCAACAAAAATATGATTTATTTATTCAAAAGGTAGTCTTAAGAGATAAGAAAAAAATGACCACTATTAATTCGAACGCTGCGCAAGTTAACCGTTAACTCAAAAGAAGAACAAAGCAAAAGCAGCAAATGTAACGGAATCACTATCTAACTGTAATCTGCAAATAATAACACAATGCAGAATGCAAAAAATTTAGAATTACTGCAGTACAGTCAAAGTTTAGCAACGATGGCACGTGGTAAGCCTATTTGCACCGAAATCAGAGAATTGATCAGAGATTATTATAAATCTGGGAAGACAATAACTGAAATTAGCAAACAATTAAATTTGTCTAAATCATCGGTGCATGGGGTGATCCAATTGTTCAAAAAAACTGGGAATATTGAAAGTAATATTGCAAATAGAGGCCGAACATCAGCAATAACACCCCGTGACAAAAGGGAACTGGCCAAAATTGTAAAGGCTGATCGTCGCCAATCATTGAGAAATTTGGCTTCAGAGTGGTCGGAGAAAATTGGCAAAACTGTCAACCGAGAATGGACGCGACAGCAGTTAAAAAATATTGGATATGGTTTCTATAAAGTACGTTTTGTTATTATTTATGTATCATACTCAATAACTTATCTAACTCGTAGGCCAAGGAAAAACCCTTGCTTACGCTTCGTCAAAAAAAAAAGCGTTTGCAATGGGCTCGGGAAAGGATGTCTTGGACTCAAAGGCAGTGGGACACCATCATATTTAGCGATGAAGCTAAATTTGATGTTAGTGTCGGCGATACAAGAAAACGCGTCATTCGTACAAAGACAGAAACATACCATAAAGACTGCCTTAAAAGGACAGTAAAGTTTCCTGCAAGCACTATGGTATGGGGTTGTATGTCTGCCAAAGGATTAGGAAAGCTTCATTTTATTGAAGGGACAGTTAATGCTGAAAAATATATAAATATTTTAGAAGAAAGTTTACTGCCATCAATACCAAAACTGGCAGATTGTGGTGAATTCACCTTTCAGCAGGACGGAGCATCATCGCACACAGCCAAAACAACCAAAAATTGGTTGCAATATAAGCAAATGGAGGTTTTAGATTGGCCATCAAATAGTCCAGATCTAAGCCCCATAGAAAATATTTGGTGGCTAATGAAAAGAAAGCTTCGAAATGAGCCACAAAGGAGCATTTCAGACCTTAAAGTTAAGTTGCAAGAGATGTGGGACTCGATTTCTCGCGAACATTGCGAAAATTTATTAAAATCAATGCCAAAACGTGTTAAATGTGTTATACAGGCCAGAGGCGACGTTACACAATTCTAATATTAATTAATTTGTTATATTACGCAGCGTTCGAATTAATAGTGGTCATTTTTTTCTTATCTCTTAAGACTACCTTTTGAATAAATAAATAATATTTTTGTTGTTGTTGGAAATACAAGAAATTTTTTTTTGTCATCGTAAAGAGAATAAAATTCTCTTTTAGAAAAATTTACTTGCATACGCTTTCTGTAATAGTATTGAAAATATCGTGTGTTGAACATTGCACACTGCAAGAAACACATGCAGTTCGAATTAATAGTGGTTGGGGCTCGTATAAAGGGTGCAAATCAAACGCCTTACGGACTGCTTGCTCTTAGAGCAATAAGAAATAAAATAATAGACAGAGCAAACGAGGCTCTAGAGCTAGCCAATACAGCACTAGTTTGGGATGATATCAAAAATAACCTCATTCGTTTATATGCAAGCAAGAAAAGTGAAGCTTGTCTTTTAAGTGAACTCCAAGCATTTTCTAACAATATGTCTTTAGGTCAACTATTCTTCGGTATCTCAAAAATTAAAAGTCAGCTATTTTCCATCCTGAAAAATAGTGGACAGACAACAACAGTAGTAGAAGCAAAGAAAGTTTTGTACACTGAGGTATGTCTGAACGCTTTTATGAGCGGCCTTAGGGACCCATTAAAAACACTCATCAGACTAAAGAACCCCAATACCATCGAACAGGCATACAAACAATGCCAGACTGAACAAGCACTATATTATAATAGGAAATACGAGTCTTCTAATAGACCAGGGTGGAGACAAAATTACAACAGTACTAATAACAATCATAACAACTATAGCAACAACAACTATAATAATAATGTTCCTGACAACCGCAAACACCCTTACTCGAATTTCAACTCAAATAGGAACTCTGATTCGTACAACAACCGGTCTGATCGTAGAGATTAGTCAAATAATAATCGGAATTATGATAGACAATCTAACAAACCAAATCCATTTAAAATTGAAAACTCTCAATCTCGAGTACTACACAATATTGAAGAAGAACAACAAGCTAGTGCCCCACCAGCAGGAGTAAATTTTCAAATACCTGCCTCGGGAACAAAACAGGCTACATAACTCCCGCTACACATAGTTCATCCCTTCCTTTTATAAAATTAAGTTTGCAGCATACAAGTGCCACGAAATTTTTAATTGACACAGGATCAACCAACTCTTTTATAGACCCCAAATGCATTAACATAGTTAACTCGGTACATTTAAAAACCCCAATAAACCTTAAAACTGCATTAAATACATTCACGATTGACAGAAAAATATCTTTTGCATTACCCCTAGAATTTAAAGCCGAAGGCACAATGGACTTACTACTTTTAAAGTTTCATTCATTTTTCGACGGCTTGATAGGTATGGGTCTACTTTCACATTTCAATGCCAAAATTGATTTGCATGATTTACAATTTAACATTTTCAACGTTACTATACCTATATTAATGTATAATAATAGATCATCACCAAAGCTATAATATCACTACCCGTAAAAAACACAGACGGCGACTTTCATTATAATACTACTCAGATTGACAAAGACCTATTAATATCAGGTGGACTTTACTACTCAGAAAATAACGTTACTAATTTCGAAGTAATAAACTACTCTGACTCCGACAAATTGCTATACCTTGAAACCGCTATTGAAGGTACGCCTTATTCAAAAGCAGATCATCTCGAACTATTCCATATTACTTCCAACTGTAATTAAGCAGAAAAACTACCTCACTCTTTAGAAAACCTCAAAGTAGATCACCTTACTTCCGAGGAAAAAGACGGACTAGTAAAGTTATGCAAACAATTTTCAAACACCTTCCATAATGAAAATAACCCACTGACTTTCACAAATAAAATAATGCATTCAATTCCAACCGTAGACGAAGTACCCGTACACGCAAAATCATATAGATACCCATTTATTCACAAGGATGAAGTCAAAAAACAAATTCAATCTATGTTAGATCAAGGCATTATTAAATCAAGTTATTCTCCTTGGAGCGCCCCTGTATGGTTGGTGCCAAAAAAAACTGCCCCGATGGAAAAAAAAAATGGCGTCTTGTCATTGATTATCGGAAGCTAAACGATAAAACAATATCAGACAAGTACTCCATCCCCAATATCACTGACATATTAGACCGCATCGGGAAAGCTAAATATTTTTCTACACTAGATTTGGCTAGCGGATTCCACCAAATCGAAATGAACCCGAAAGATACAACCAAAACAGCTTTCACTGTAGAGGGAGGGCATTATGAATTTGTGCGTATGCCCTTTGAACTAAAAAACGCTCCAGCTACTTTTCAAAGAGTAATGGACAACATTCTAGGCGATCTGGTTGGACACATTTGTCTAGTATATCTTGACGATATTATCATTTTCTCAGCTTCATTACAAGAACATCTAACACACCTCAAATTAGTATTCAAAAAACTCTCAAAATACAATTGACAAAATCTAATTTTCTCAGAAAAGAAATTGAATTCCTGGGCCATATAGTTACAGAAGAGGGAGTAAAACCAAACCCGAATAAAATTGAATCAATAAATAAATTCCCTTGCCCCAAAAACAGGAAAGCTTTTTCAAATCTTTTCTTGGACTTTTGGGGTATTATAGAAAGTTCATAAAAGATTTCGCACGAATAACTAAACCCCTAACCAAACAATTAAAAGGTAGGAAACCCATTACTATAGATGATGAATTCCTTAAAACCTTCGACTTTTGTAAGACTTTACTTTCCAATGATCCAATCCTCCAATACCCCGACTTTTCAAAAAAATTTATTGTGACCACGGACGCAAGAAACTTTGCACTGGGAGCTGTGCTGTCACAGGGAACATTACAAAGCGACAAACCAATCTGTTTCGCTAGTAGGACCTTATCCGATACGGAAATAAATTATTCCACTATCGAGAAGGAAATGCTAGCCATCGTATGGGCTGTTAAATACTTCAGGCCTTACCTGTTTGGAAACAAATTTACCCTCGTAACTGATCATAAACCATTAATTTGGCTTATGAACTTTAAAGAACCGAATTCCAAAATCGTTCGATGGCGGCTACAACTTTTGGAGTATGATTTTGAAGTAATGTATAAAAAAGGGTCTCAAAACGTAATTGCCGATGCACTTAGTCGAGCAGACGCTAGCTTCAATCATAACGAATCACTTCCAGAAACTAATTTTAACTGCCCAACGTCCGAAAAACCTCTTAACGATTTTAATATACAACTCATTTTTAAATTGGACACTCAGACAAGTTTTACAACAGTATCTCCTTTCAAACATAAGATCAGAAGGGATTACCATAAGCCATCGTTCGATTTTAACGAAATTGCAAATATACTTAAACAATCTTTAAAGCCGCATAGAACCTGCGCCGTATTTGCAGACGATCATATTTTTAATATAATAGAAAGAGCTTTTGCCATCTATTTTTCCCACAGTTCCAAGTTCAAAATGATAAGATGCTTGTCGTTTCTCCCAGAAATAAACAACAATGCTGAACAAAACAAGATGATTCTTGACTATCACCTTAACAATAACCATAGGGGCATCGATGAAACATTACTACACATCAAAAGAGAATATTTTTTCCCACATATGAAAAACAAAATAGCCCAGTAAAAAAAAAATGCGAAACTTGTTTAAAACTTAAGTACGACAGACAACCTCAGAAAATCGCATTTATAATGCCCGAAATTCCTTCAAAACCCTTAGATATAGTTCATATTGACATATACACTATTAATAACAACTACAACCTTACTATAATCGACAAGTTTTCTAAATTCGCATCAGCATACCCCATCTTAAACAGAACTAGCAATTATTAAATCACTAAAACATTTTATCAGCCTATTTGGGATACCGCAGAAAATAGTATATGACCAAGGAACAGAATTTTCAAGCGACATATTCAGGAAATTCTGTATACAATTCAACATTATACTTCATGTAACTTCATTCCAAATGTCATCAAGCAACTCACCTGTGGAACGGTTACATTCCACTCTTACTGAAATTTATAGAATAATACTCGACACGCGCAAACAACAAAATTTACCTAAAGAACACGACGAAATATTGACAGAGACTTTAATTACGTATAACAATTCTATACATTCCGCAACAAAGCACACTCCTTACGAACTCTTTAGCGGTAGAACTCATATTTTTAATCAAAATATAGAGTTCAATAACGAACATGACTACCTAGAAAAACTGAATACATTTCGCGAAAAACTTTATCCAACAATAAAAAACAAGCTCACAAACGACGCTCAAGAAAGAACAGAAAGATTAAACAAAAATAGGGTAGAGCCTAATACATTAGAACCTAATGACACAATATTAAGAAAAGAAAATAGAAGAAACAAGACCACCCCAAGATTCTCCATGCACAGAGTGTTACTTGATCATGGTACAACCCTGACATCTGCAAAAAATCAAAAATTACATAAATCTAAAATCAGGAAAATCATAATGAAACACAGTTAATCGACACACCTCTTGACAAAATATATGTAACCTCCAAAACAATATTAATCATACTAAACTATGTTCAAACTTTGTATTTCCCAATTAAAACGTTTGTAATAATATCAATAAGACTGTAATGTAAAAATACCAAAAATACTTAGCTGATTCTTCGGCGATTAAAAATAATTCTGTATATAAGCTAAACTAAACTAAACTATGTTCAAACATTGTATTACCCAAGTAAAACGTTTATAATAATATCAATAAGACTGTAATGTAAAAGTACCCAAAATACATAGCTGACTCTTCGGCGATTAAAAATAATTTTGTACCCCGACAAGAGGCATCTCATGTGGCGTAAGAAAGACGAGTTGAACAGAACCTGGAGAGACTGCACAGAGAAGCCATCAAAACAACTTACAAATCACCCGCTATTGGATGACCCAACTTGATAACATTCTACTATCGTCGCTCCAGCAATATCCTCGCTATGGCCGTCGCTTCGAACTGGGGGGGGGAGGAGTTACCCTATATACCGCGACCCTATCAGAAGCCATACATGTCTACCACAGCCTTCGAGAAAGTTCTTGCCACCGCTAAAATCTCCGCTACGCCAAAAACAACATCAGTCCTCAAAATCGCCACGAACTAGATTTGTCCGGAAAAGTACCGTACATCCCAGCTGCAGTCAAAATGTATAAAGGTGTCGCTACACCAAAAACAACAACAGCCCTCAAAATCGACTCGAACTGGATATGTCCGGACAAAATCAACCGGACAAATCAAAATACAACCCAGCCGCAGCCACAACGCATTTGCAGCTACGCCAAAAAACGGCGCTGCAGAGCTGCAACATGTACTGTTATGTATGATTCGCCTCTGTAAACTTAACAATTAAAAATGTAGCCAGTCTCTTCTTATTCAGACGCTGAACAGACTAGACGTGTTTCTCTCTTAAACAATTCCCTCAATTCCTCACAATTTATTTCTAACAATTTTATTTGCTCATCCCTCCATGGCAAATACAACATTAAAAGTTCCCTTAAATAATTGGCCATATCTTTATTAATATTAAAACTCCTAAAGCGAATTATTCTTGGTTTTGTTTGTTCTCAAACAAAACCACTACCATCAAGTAACGAAAGAGGCACACTATCTAAGACTTTGTTAACTTCGGCATCATCATTGTCAGAGTCCCGACGAGTTGCTCTGGTCGACTTCGAAAAAGTAAAATTTGCAGCAAAATCGGCTACGGTTATGCCGGGTAGGCTATGTGGTCGTTGAACGTATTGCTCAATCAACTCGACAACAAAAATGTCAGTTGAATCATGGGGTAAACTCTCAAGTTGCTGTTTGGGCTTCAGCATTTTGACCCTATGCTGTGGAAGTGAAGTATTTATATAGCCTTCTCCGTTGCTGGCCTCAGACAATCGGATTCCTAAACAGCAATAGGCGGCTTCCTGAGCAGAAATCTCAGTGCTGGAAATATATTTATGCCCAATAAATTGCAACTTTTGCCTGATCGTGAGATTACGGTTGCGGATCTCGTCCACAGCATCACGCATCAGTTTAGAGATACCCCGCTGAGACTTGTTTATATAATTAATTAAATAGGTGCAGCAAGCATAAGGGTCCAAAATGAATTGAATATCAATATTGGCCCTTTGCATTCCGAGAATGTGTGATTATATGCATTTACATTAATTGCATTAAAACTTCTCTTTAGAAAAATTTGTGGCTTTTTTAAGCCAGATCTTAGAGTATATATATGTATATTCCTCTCAACTGAGGCTCACCTGGTTGTGAGAAAGAAAGTTTTCGAAAATGCTCAAGTGACTGATGTTTTCAGAATCGAGTGTGAAATTTAATACACTTTGTATTTTCTTTAAATTTTCTCGATGAAGGGAATAATTATTAGTCTCTTTGGGAAGGGCCCAAGAATTTCTGTCCGGGGCATTGGAAAATAGGGCATAAAGCGACAATAGGAGTTTCCTCCCAATTCACGTTGGCATGAATGCCCGTGCTTGTGCTTTTGGTACTCTATGTACGGAGCGAGTTCAGCATTTGTTACATCTGCGGTAACGAATTGATCGATAAATTCGACAACTGGAGGAATGGAAGATTCATTCTCAAAATACACTAATGGGGCGTCTTTAAGCCAAAACATTCCGTGGATATGAAGTGAACCCCTTTGCTGGAACTCAACTCTCCAATAGTACATTACCACATTGTGTCTTCCAAAAATACCCCCTTCCTTTTTCATAATTTTGAACAATTGCCTCCAGCGATTGTAAAAATACCGAACACATGTTACTGGGTCGATACGAATCAGTCTAACCTTTTCGTTAGAAGCCAAATTTATTGCCTCCTCTTCCGTAACTTCCTCCTTGTCCACAATTCTTTTTAATAGGACAATAAGCTCTTCCCACCTACTCTCTGCAGCCGACAAGGTTATAAAAAAGGTTGGCAGACCGAATTGCCGGATCATTTCCATGACCTTCTTTTTCTCAGCTTCCCAATGAGCAGGAGACGTTCGAATACCCTTAAGAACCCTATATCCGTCATCATGGCGAATAAGACTATCTATCTCTGCCTCATTAAGGGCGTTTGAGGCAGTAATCGCTCGTGCAGAGCTATGCCTCCTTAAGCATATGGAAGCATTATTCCTAATGTGGATAAGCTCTAACTTTTTATAATTAAAGAGGAGCTTATCAACTCTACAACCTCTCCTATCAAAGTTCCGAAGCTCGGATCTAACTACGGTTGTAAAAGTTTGCGCAGTCTTGCGTTTAATGCCAGCATATATGATAGGAAAAGCTAATTCCTCAGAATCAGCATCCAGAATCATATCGAGGGGTCTTTGGCCTTCGCCAGGAGCAATTATGATTCTTTGCATGGCAACATTCGAAACATTATTTTCAACCAGAGTTTCTTGACCCCCCGGATTAAGCTCCTCCACTTCAATGTCCTCATTAGGACGAAGTGATGTTTGGAATTCTTCAATTAAATTGTTAACTAACTCTGTATCTGCTTGAGAAGCTATGAAGGGAACAGTATCGAAAGCGAAATTCGACATCCACTGTTCATTTAGAACTACGTTATGCTTCTTATAGAGCTCACTGTCTACTAAAAATCGAATTGCATCTGCAATTTTCATAGGCCTGATGGTTTCTGCCATGAAATGATGGTTATATTCCATTCTACGTGTGAGGTGGAGCTGTACAACCTCTGCTTCGTGAAAAGCTCGTGGTAACGATGTTACAATATTACTAACTGGAATAGGGACGTTAACTACAGCTCCTTTAACTGCGTTTTGTCGGCCAATACCTAAGGTTTTGATAACCATAAATGGAAGGCGAGGAGAAATTAGTCGTTCCTCTAATGGAGTGAGCCCTTTGAGACATTCGGGCAAATTTGGGAAGTCTAAGCCATTTGAAATAGAAAATTTTGGCTTCCTACCAGCTTTTATATTGCGGCTACAAGTATTTCAAAACTGGAAAGTTTCGTTAGAAGATGGGAACTGACTGGAAAGACTTGAAATATCCGCACTATGCTCGTTTCTACTTTCAACAAAAGCCCTGCTCATTTTGGTAAACTGAAAGGGAAACCAAAGGCCTTTGCAACAAAGGCAAACTTGATCAGGTCCTGGCTTAACCATCCTATTAAATGTAGCTATTTGAGCTTATAATAAGGTTAAGTTGGGGGAGAAATTTTCCAAGTTGTTTGAATGCTCCTCTCTCATGCGGTCAGCATTTCGTCGGTTTTCTGCTACCCTACTTTGACTAATGCTCCTAAATTGGTTGACTCTTTGACTAAGTCGCCTTAGAGAGTCTGTTATTGCTTGACGCTGCAACAGTCGAGCACTTCGACGTCGTGCAGTGTCAAGAGCCTGATCGACAATCCTCCTTGCAAGATTGTCTCTAGCTTGAGACCTACTTATTGTGTCTTTCTCTCTCTCTAAAATACGTCGCTCAACATCTGGGCGAATTACTGACCTAAGATATGTATTCCGTCTCTGTTCGTTAGTCCCTAATATACGGTCTCATCGTCTTACTGATCGACGTAATCTGTCAGCTTCTCTCTCCTGCTGCTTAATACCTTCATTTGTTGCGTCTGTCTTCTATTTCGTGTGTTTTTTTGTTGTTCAGCTGTCCGTATGTCATTGTCCTGTCTACGGGTGGATTTCCGCAATCTATCGGCCCCCCCTTCCCCTTGCCGATAGTCCCCTTTCGCCAGTCTCTTTCTTCTTTGTGTATCAACCTGTTGTTCAGATGTCCGTATAGTACCATCCTCTCTACGGGTGGATCTCTGAAGTCTCGCCCCGTCTCTCTGCCTGCCGATTGTCCTCTGCAGTCCGTACCTGCCTTCTTCTTTGTGAGTCTATTTGCTGCTCAGTTGCTCGTATGACAGTATTCTGTCTACGACTAGATCTGCGTGATCTATCGGCAGCTCTTTCCCTCTGCCGGTAGTCTGCTCCTGTTTCAACCTGTCTCCTACTCTGATTGTCCACCTGTTGCTCGGTCGGTCGTACGCGCGTCGACTTACGTAAGGTGTTGTCCGTCCTTTCTAACTCCTGCTCTACATTTCCCCCTATGTTAGGATCCCGTGCTCTAGATGAGCTACGGCTTCTAACAACACTCTCCCCACTTTCTCTGTCTACTAAATTTGCTCTGCGATCTTTCTTGGCCCTAGCATTCCTATCGTTTTCTACCTGCGAATAGTCAGTTTGACCCCTATTCAACCTATTTGTTTGCCTTCGCCTGGCTGCTTGTTGAGCTGCAGATTGGCGATGGCGAGGCATATTTAAAAATGTTAATTTGAATATAGATGTTATGTTATAATAAATAAAATAAAATGTGTTAAGCAATTAAGAACTTAAAATTAAAACTTAAAAATTTGAAACACAAAAAATCATTTAAAGATAATCTAATTAATACAATATACAAATATAAACTTATCTGCCGCTGCCGTTGCCGCCTGCACAGCGCTACACACGCGACGCGTCACTAAAGACGTTACGCGCAGAATATTCGCGAAGGAACGTAACGTGGCCGCAGCGCGAGCGATTAAGTCGCTAGTGTGTATGTTTATATGTACATACACACACACATATGTGAAAATATGCTAGCTAATGCAGACAATATGTATGTATGCATCTACATCTAACACTATTTGGTGCAGGTCAAACCAACAACAACAATACACACTAGCTCTCTTTTTACACGAACACGTGCACTTAGTCACAACAATTTTAAAGTATGATTATATTTTATTATTTATGAAATATTAAATATTATTCCGGCACGACGGTAAATTGTTTTTTACTTATTCGTAGTGAAAACTACGGTTTTATGTCACTTTTGATATCATTATCGAATAAATAAATTCTTCGAGAGCAAGTGACACGCGAGTTACCACTCGTGACCGGAGCGGTGGAGCTGTTGAGGAGGATTGAGGGAGATAATTGTGCTTTCTTTGTAACTTCTTATGTGGTGAAATAAGTTTTGCGCGATATGTGCAATAATGCGACCGTACGGTTCGGAAGTCAAGACAGAAGTAATTTTATTTGAGTTTTGTTCTTAATGGCTAACTTATAATTTCGGCAGAATATGTTGTTGCGTGGAATTGTCGCGCAGCTCAATGTCGCGTTGCTTTGCCTTACGCTTCATCGGAAGACGCCGGTCCGGCGCGGCTGATCGTCGACACATCGTGATTTTTGCATCGAGGTACCGTTGCTTTGCCTTACGCTTCATCGGGAGACGCCGATCCGGCGCGGCTGATCGTCGACTGTGTTGAGTCCGACCAATATGTTCGTATGCTGCGTCTGTAGAGTCAGCGTATCAGCGACTATTTTGAAGCCCAAACAAGCGGCAACTTATATACTGGCCGTTACTCAAATGTGGTGAAATAGATGATTTGAGCAGAAGAGCGGCTGTTGATGTAAGACTTCGCTAGTCGCTGCGTTAGGCTGCAAACATAGTGCGCGCTGAGACGAAGACGAAGATGAAGACGAAGCTGAAGACGAATTGCTTGCGTTGCGAGTAAGCTAATAGGTTGCATAGTGCAAGATGAATTGGATGCGCTTTTGTTGTGTTAGTCGCAATGGATTTCTCATCGGAGGATGATCTGCTAAATGAGCAGAGTTTATTTTTTAAATTAAAATTTAAAAAAGCAAATAAAAAAATTCATCCCATTAATTTGGGAAGAAAAGCATTTGGCGAATTTCATCATTTGTTTGATGTGCTGCGCCAAGATGAGAAAAAATTTGTGGAGTACACCAGAATGAAAATGAGCACGTTTGATTATATTTTAAAAAAAATTGAGCCATTAATCATTAAAAATTGGACGAATTTTAATAAAACCCCAATTATGCCTGCTGAAAGGCTAATTGTGACGTTAAGGTAAGAAATTATTTTAAATATATTTAGTTTTATTAATTTTATTGATTTTAACTTTTCATTTAATTACTTGTTTATTCACTGTCTTAACTTAATTTGAGAATGTAATAATATTCCCTGATGTAACAAAAGTGCTTGGTTCCTGTGGGGATAAAGCATTATCAGAATATTGATTTGATGAAGATTCCTGTAGAGTCGGTGATGGTACAGATATCTGAATATTTTGTAAATTAAAAGAGCGCCCCATGTTGTACGCATGATTATAGACTGCTTTTTGCATTTCCATTCTGCACAAAAGCTTCGTTTGCGGATCCATTTTTTTAACGTGTGGCAATAGGCTCACAAAAAAAGCCATGTCTTCATCGTCGGCTGGAATCTTGTTTTTTGTTTTCTGTTCTAACAGCTCCAACTTCTTTTTTTCGATGTTGAGCATTTCACCTTCTATGTTATTATGACGCCGTTTAAGATTTCTAGGAGGATGATGTGGGGTGGACGTTTGCACTTCAAACGTACTTATGTCGCTTTCTTCCTCATATTGCGGCACCACAATATCTACACTATTAACATCTTCGCCAATATTATCTTGTACTTCATTGTTTTTTTGGCGACATCAATTTCCGGAAGACTGGCGACACTTTATCTGGTCCTTTATAAACATCATGGACTCGAAATGACTCCATTGAGAACACATCTCGTTGACTGCATCAGGGCCAGCGTCGCCAGAACGGTTCGGTGGACATTTCCTTAATTCAGCTCGAAACGTGTCCCTCAATTGTTTCCATTTTTTTTTTCAAAATCATAGCTTAAAAATACATATTAAAATGTCATTAGTTGCATAACATTGTTTTCAATTTTTTTCTTATTTTAGATATCTCGCTACTGGCACTTCATTCATATCAATCTCTTTTAACTTTCGAATGGGTGCTTCAACGGTTCGTTCTATTGTTATAGAGACATGTGAAGCTTTGTGGACAGTTTTGCAGCCTATACATATGGCTGTGCCCACAGAACAAAATTTAAGGAAAGTTGCGGATCAGTATTGGAATCTTTGGGAATTTCCAAATTGTGTTGGATCTATTGTTGGAAAGCACATACGTCTCAAATGCCCAGCGAATTCAGGATCAATGTTTTATAATTATAAAAAATTTTTCTCAATACCACAATATCTATGCCATATGTGTTGCTTCCAGATGAAGCTTATCCGCTTTTGGACTGGGTACTTCGACCATATGCCAGAAGAAATCTAACATTGGAAAATGAATATTTTAATAGTCGTTTGTCCAGAGCGCGAAGGTGTGTGGAATGTGCATTTGGTATAATTAACTCCAAATGGAGAATATTATGGAAGCCAATTGAAACGACACCATCTAACGCAGAAATTATTGTTAAAGCAATTTGTATACTGCATAATACAATTTTAGATTTAGAAGATCTGGACACGCACATGACAGAGGGAGAAAAATTTATAAGCAACAAACCAAAAAATATATTGGAAAGTTCAAAGAAAAGAGGTCGATTCATCAGAGACACGTTTCGTGTTTATGTTTGCAGCCATAGAAATGCTGATAGTATTTAAATTTTCAATTTTATTATTATGTATTTCATTTTGATTACAATTAATTAAATTACTTACCATCAACATTCAATTCGTTTGAAATTTCGTTCCAATTTTGGTCAATTATTTGCCTATTGTGGTAGAGTTTATTTTGCTGGTCCCATAAACAGCGTTTTTTAAATACTGCTGCAATTAATTCTTCGTTAATTGCAGACATTTTCACAAAACATGTGCGTCCGTCAAATCACAAACACCAACTGTGCAAATTCTAGCATGTTCGGCGCCAAAGCATAGTCAGACCAAATTGAAAACCAACGTACACTGGTTGGGCTTGTATGGAGTCGCGGCCAAAAATACTTCTAGTGGTAATAGCGTTTTGAAATTGATACCGTAAGTTCATTAAAAATTAAGAATTGGTAAAATGTGAAAAATGGGCGTGGTCGATAAAATTTACGCCCACAGGAAGGCAAAAACTAGAAAATTCACCTAAAAGCATGCTACAATTTTTTTATTGAAACATTTTTATAATATTTATTATTATTATTATATGTTTAAATGATTTAATTTAAAAATAAAAAACACAGCAAAACAAAATAATTTAGAATTAAAGCATTAAAAATATAAGAATTGTTACTAACTATATAACTAGTAAAGTTTTAGTGCTTCAACAGCGGGTTCTTGTAATTTAATCATTTTCTAACAAATCACAGGTCGACGATAATAATTTCGATTTGTCATTCTTTTTTTTTTTTCTTTGACCTGTTATGTAGGGGTCTGATCTCAAAAGAAGTATTTTAATTAAATCGGTGTTCGTGAATATGCGAGACATCTTTCGGGTATGCTGCAGTCGGTTTTTTTTTATTTCCTTGTTGTTTGACTCTGCAGCTTCCTCTGAGAGCTCCCCAATCGACACCAACGCGTGCTCTATCACTTTCGGTCCATGAATTAAAATTTTATGAAGTGTAACTGGGAGGTAGTACCATGGATATATCTTGATTAATCGTTCTGCAGTATCAAATGCATAGGCTTCAAATTTCTTAACATTTATGGTGTAGCCTGATGCTAAAGCTTGCAATATCGTTGCGCAGCGGATTATTAAGTTTTCATCAACGCCTGTTATTTCGGATGCCAAGCTTGGATTACAGAAAAAAGTTCTGGCTGTGTTTCCATCGTTGGAAGTTCCACTGCCTCCATCCCTTGGCTTATCAACAAGTAACCCCATTTTGTCTCGAAATTCAGCTTGGACTCGTTTCTTTCTTTCTAAAATGTTAAGCTTTTGTTCTGCCGATCTTGCTCGCCATACTTTTATTTCTAGTTTATATGAAATATGCAAAAAATATTCAAAAAAGCGTATATAAGAATGTAGAGGTGATAAGCCGAACTCAAAATACTTCTTCTGCACTTCTCTCACAACACATTTTTGTAGATTATTCATTTCTGTGGGTTTCGCTCCGCATATATAGCATTTCATGGAGGGTGTATTGCTTAAAGCGTTGCATATCTTACCATCTACCATAGTCAGTTGCAGAGTATGATTAACAAAAAATTTATTGTTGGAAATTTTAAATTCGGTTGGCTTTAAGTTGCTTATTTTATTTTTGAAGTATTGCTCTTCTTCAATGGATAAAGTGACGGTCTCTTTTTTAAATTGAAGTCTGATTGGCCTACAATATCGTGTAGATGATGGCCTGGGATTTTTCCATACAACTTTGGAGTCTGCTGCAGTTACTAAACGAAGTGGGACGTACGATGTTACAAATAGACTTCTATCATCGTCATTGCAGTTAGTGAACTTTTGTTTATATTCACTGTGCCCAGTGCTGCCATCAAAACCCCATTTACCAATAAGTCTTAAACTATTCTCCGTTTTATCAAGACAATTTTCAATCCAATCCTTTTGAAGCTCTAAAATACTCGAAGCTGTGTTATCTAGTAGACTTTGAAGGTCCACTTCTGCATATGTTTCGTCTACTGATATGTTGTTCGGATACCTCAATGTTTTAAACTTCAAAATTTTCTCGTAGCTAGGCAACAAATTATAGGAAGCTTCGCAATTAACGAATTCACGAATCAGCAAATATTGGTGTTTCGTTAATCCAGTATCCATTAGAAGCGATACAACCTTTTCAATATTCGCTTCGGATGACTTCAAGTTCGGTTGGAAGTCGGATGAGCGCAGAATAGAAGCTGCAGACTCATCATGTTCTTGAAGCAGAGCTATTCGACGGCGTTTAGTCCTTTTAGAAGACTCAGCAAAATCAATTTTAGGGCGCCCACGATTATAACTTGTAGCCATTTGTTGAGGAAAAAAAGGAGGCTTCAGTGTAATTGTTTCCATGGTGGTCAGCCAATTGGATTGATTTTTCAAAACTGCATTCTTTGTTCGATTGTTTTTGACCCAATAAGTGGCAATTTTTTTGCAAATGTAACCAATACATTTTTATACCCTTGCAGAGGGTATATTAATTTTAGCCAGAAGTTTGCAACGCACCTTAGGAGACATCTCCGACCCTATAAAGTATATATATTCTGAATCAGCATCACCAGGAGAGTCGGAAAATGGATGTCCGTCTGTCCGTCCGTCCGTCCGTCCGTCCGTCAGTCCGTCCGTCCGTCCGTCCGTCCGTCCGTCCGTCTGTTGCAACGCAAACTAGTCTCTCAGTTTTTGAGCTATCTTCATGAAACTTGGCACACAAGCTTCTTATTGCTGTAGGCTGTAAATAAGTCGGAACGAGCCAGATCGGACCGATATATCGTATAGCTGTCATAGAAACTATCGGCCGATTTTTGTTGTTTTTCAAGATATTGCAACAAGATTTGGCAAATCTTATTTTTATTACGTTCTTAATATGCTGTCAAAATTGTATCAAAATCGGACCACTATAACATATAGCTGCCATAGGAACAATCGGCTGAAATCAGAGTTTTTCTATGCAATCCTGTTTTGTTTTTGGAAATACCGCACATTATCAATACTTTTTAATGTTATACAGTAACCCGCCCTTTGTTTTTCCATTTAAATATCTCATACGTATATATTTTATAGCTGTTATAGGAACAATCAGTCAGTCCGTCTGTCTGTTGCAACGCAAATTAGTCCCCCAGTTATTGAGCTAACTTCATGAAACTTTGCTCACAAGCTTCATATTTCTGCTCACTTTCAATAAGTCGGAACGGGCCAGATCGGACTGATATATCGTTTAGCTGTCATGGAGCCTATCGGCCGATTTTCGTTATATTTCAAGATATAGCTATCAGGCTTACCACATCCAAATCTAAGTGTGTCCCTAATAATAAAGTTTGAAATCGAACTTTTATAACTTAAAACAATCAACGATCGGCCTAATGATGGTTTATGTTGCAATTTTATGGAAATCTGAGTACTATTACATGTAGCTGTTAAACAAAAAATCATATAGCTGTTATTCAAACGCATTTTTGAATGAGAACTTTCCAAATTTAGTTTTTATGACCAACAGATCCTTTACAACACAAAGACATTCGACCAAATGCTGTTTCTAAGAATTGTATACTGATATATGCAAAACAAAATATATCGGAAAACATAACATTCTTATATGAAACAGTTACAGTTGATAATGTAAGAAATATATACCAGTCCATAACATTTAAATACTTGCATACAATAGTCATAGTTGTTTATAGGAATCCAGCTTTTCCTATTACAAGGTTTCGAAATGAAATCAGAAATGATGTTGAAAGGCTAACGTCAGCTGAAAATATTACAAAATTGGTAATATTAGGAGATTTTAACATTTGCCGATCAACAACCACTGATCAGCTCGAGTCTACTTTAAATAATAACAACAAAATGTGCCAACAACAAAACATTTAACTCAAATTGATTGGATATTTTGTGATAACACAGTAAGCGGTGCTGCCGCAATCACTTATCAAACTCCCCATGACGGCGTGTTCCTTAGCTATAATCACTAATTTAATAATTTATTTTTAAATATTAAGTTAATTATATTATTTTATTATTGTAACTAAAGAATATATTTGCAATGTTGTTTAAGGTATTGTAAATATTCCTCCTCGAGGATTGCGACCTTGCCGTGGTGAGGAGGCTGAGTATTCGAAATTATAAGAGGTTGATATAATCGATGTACTGTTATAATTGTTCAGTAAATGCCACAGAAACCAGCAGCAATCCAAATATATTTTATATTTTGTATAACTGCAAGGGTATGAAACCTTCGGCAAGCCGAAGGTAGCCTTGCTTTCTTGTTTAGCTTCGGGCAACTCGACTGCAAAGCCCTTATTTTGAATACTGCTTTTTACTGAATTCAGCACAGCCTGAGCTTTTTCTGCATACGAGCCCTCTTCTGTGCACCAAAGCTCAAAAATATGCATGCGTGAAAACACACACTTATAAGAAGCGCCTATGAAAACAAAATCGAAAAAAATGTACGAAAAAAGATAAAAATCTTTAAAATGAATATACAAAATTATACACAAAACACAAGTGACAAAAACACAGCAGCAGCACAAACATAAAGGAATAGTAGTCGATAGCGCCATAAATCTGATATTGAAAAAAAGTAAGAGAACTTTTCTATATTCATGACAATACATAAAACGGCAACTTACGGCAGCAAAACTCAACGATTTAATCATCTTAAAACAATAAAGAAAACACAGATTATACTCACATTGAGGGATTTTGGGGGGAACATAACTAAAACTTTAGCTAAACATAGAAAAGACGTTCACAAAATACACAAAATAATTAGTTCAATCAAAATATTTTCACAGGACAACATGACACGCAAGTTTATTATAAATAACAACATAAAACAAGAAAGCAAGGCTACCTTCGGCTTGCCGAAGGTTTTATACCCTTGCAGTTATACAAAATAGTTATAAAATTTTAATTTTGATAAAACTTTATTATAGATAGATTTGGATGTGGTAAACCTGATAGCTATATCTTGAAATATAACGAAAATCGGCCGATAGGCTCCTTGACAGCTATACGATATATCGAACCGATCTGGCTCGTTCCGACTTATTTAAAGAGGGCAGAAATAAGAAGCTTGTGAGCAAAGTTTCATGCAGATAGCTCAATAACTGGGGGACTAATTTGCGTTGCAACAGACAGACGGACTGACTGATTGTTCCTATAACAGCTATATAATATAAACGTCTGAGATATTTAAATGGAAAAACAAAGGGCGGGTTACTGTGTAACATTAATAAGTATTGATAATGTGCGGTATTTCCAAAAACAAAACAGGGTTGCATACAAAAACCCTGATTTCAGCCGATTGTTCCTATGGCAGCTATATGTTATAGTGGTCCGATTTTGATACAATTTTGACAGCACATTAAGAACGCAATAAGAATAAGATTTGCCAAATCTTGTTGCAATATCTTGAAAAACAACAAAAATCGGCCGATAGCTTCTATGACAGCTATACGATATATCGGTCCGATCTGGCTCGTTCCGACCTATTTACAGCCTACAGCAATATGAAGCTTGTGTGCCAAGTTTCATGAAGATAGCTCAAAAACTGAGAGACTAGTTTGCGTTGCAACAGACGGACGGACAGACGGACATCCATTTTTAGACTCCTCTGGTGATGCTGACTCAGAATATATATACTTTATAGGGTCGGAGATGTCTCCTAAGGTGCGTTGCAAACTTCTGGCTAAAATTAATATACCCTCTGCAAGGGTATAAAAATGTAACGTTTAATATATGTTAATTATTAGATAAATACAAATGAATTGGAAATCATTCAAAAATTTGTATGCTTTATGAATATAAATGTAAACAAATATAAAATACAACAACACGTACAAAATTAAAATAGATAAATTCTCTCTTTTAAAATTGCATTTTTAGACCATTTCCTCAAAAATGTCAATTTGTCTTGTAAAACAATTACGAGTGTTATTAAATTGTATATAATAAAACTATTTGTTAAAATTTGATAAATGAAACTAAATTTTATAACGGTGCAAATAATAAAAACTGCTAAATATTAAAAAAAAAAACAAGTATGGAAAGCTACAGTCGAGCGCGCTCGCAGTAAAATACCCTTCGACATATGTCTAAAATGCCTTAAAAACTTATTACAATTACTTTGGGAAATAAAATTATATTATTATTATTGAATTAATACATATAATTTCTTATTTATAAATACATATATATATTGTCGCCGCTCGAATTTGCTACTGTATATATATTAATATATTTATTTAATTATGGATCAAAAATCCAAGCACCGCCTACTGGTTGTAACTGTCGGAGATCACCGAATACGGTAACAGAAACACCACCAAATGAAGAAGTATTATTGAAGATTTGCTTCAAACGGGAATCTAAATAGGAAAACATGAGGGAACTAACCATTGATATTTCATCAATAATAATTAATTTAAGGTCGATTAACCTTGAATGTAAAGAATTAACTTAATCATGGCTTAAGGCCCTAAAAGGTGCTGAGCGAGATTGCTTGGCAGGAAGTGGAAACATGGAATGCAGTGTTGAACCACAGATTCCGAATGCTGCTTTTCCTGTTGGTGCACACAAAAAGGATTTTAATAGATGTCGGATCTGATCCTGGCATACTATTATACATTACGGACAATGACTGAAAAATGGCTGAAATAAGTCGGCTCTTTCCGACTCCAGCACCGCCTCCAACAAATTCATATTGCACTGAATTGTTTTTGGCATTGTGCGATACATGGGTAAAATATTGCTTCTGCTTTAAATTAAGGGACCTAACAATGTTGTCTAAGTTTTCCCTAGAAACTAAGGCTGGAAGCTTGATCAATCGGACATTGCTATCTTCGTCCGTATTCTCAATGTTGCCATCCACATTTAAAACATTAAGTTGTGGATCTATTTCAGGCAACCCTAACACTCTAAAGCCAGTATCTACCACCTCCTGTTCTTCTACTTGATTTTCTTCATTTTCGGCTTATTCTCTCAAGTGGCTCAGAGCTTCTTCTAGTTCCCTATCGTCTAGCACATTGTATTTTCTGCGATTGTTCTCTACTAACTCCTGATTTCGGCTACAGAACAATTCGCAGTCTTTTGTGACTAAATCTGCATCGAATCGTCTCGGCGAGAAGAGCGTCGAGCACTGTCCTCTTTCGGTATCCCTAAAGACAACGTCCGTCCGACAAAGTCGCCTACGCTGTCTATCTACTATTCTTTCTGCTTCAGATCTTTCATTATCCTGTCTACGCTCTCTCTGGGAACTTTATAAGTTTAATACTTTGCTTAATAATCGTAAATTACCGATTTGCGGGGGCGGTAGGCGTGGCATCAAACATTTGACATAAAATTCACCTGCCCCGAATATATAGGACCCTTCATACCAAATTTTGTGTCTCTAGCTTTTATAATAGCTGAGATCTCTTGTCTCAAACAAACAGACGGACAGACGGACATGTCTCAATCGACTCGGCTAGTGATCCTGAGCAAGAATATATATACTTTATGGGGTCTGCCACGCCTCCTTATGCCTGTTACATACATTTTGCACAAAGTTAGTATACCCTTTTTTGACCATTTTCAATGGTCGAAGGGTATAATAATGCTCCATGCCACAAAGCCAGAATGATAACCAAGTTCCTAAAGGATGTTGGCGTTACCGCTTCGGACTGGCCACCTCAAAGTCCAGATTTAAATATTATTGAGAACATCTGGTCTCTTTTGAAACGCAAAAGAACAATTTCGTTACATAAAACTCCAGAGGAGACGATTTCTGAGCTCACTTCCCTTTGGAAAGATATAACTCCAGAGATCCTTCACAATTTGGTACATTCAGTAAAGGACCGACTGAAGAAGGTTATTGATGCCAAATAAAATATATATTTTACTAATTGTTTCAATAAGGAGCTAATCCAGCTTCATTTAAACTTATTTTCATTGTATTATTTGACAGCACATTAAGAACGTAATAAGAATAAGATTTGCCAAATCTTGTTGCAATATCTTGAAAAACAACAAAAATCGGCCGATAGCTTCTATGACAGCTATACGATATATCGGTCCGATCTGGCTCGTTCCGACCTATTTACAGCCTACAGCAATATGAAGCTTGTGTGCCAAGTTTCATGAAGATAGCTCAAAAACTGAGAGACTAGTTTGCGTTGCAACAGACGGACGGACAGACGGACATCCATTTTTAGACTCCTCTGGTGATGCTGACTCAGAATATATATACTTTATAGGGTCGGAGATGTCTCCTAAGGTGCGTTGCAAACTTCTGGCTAAAATTAATATACCCTCTGCAAGGGTATAAAAATGTAACGTTTAATATATGTTAATTATTAGATAAATACAAATGAATTGGAAATCATTCAAAAATTTGTATGCTTTATGAATATAAATGTAAACAAATATAAAATACAACAACACGTACAAAATTAAAATAGATAAATTCTCTCTTTTAAAATTGCATTTTTAGACCATTTCCTCAAAAATGTCAATTTGTCTTGTAAAACAATTACGAGTGTTATTAAATTGTATATAATAAAACTATTTGTTAAAATTTGATAAATGAAACTAAATTTTATAACGGTGCAAATAATAAAAACTGCTAAATATTAAAAAAAAAACAAGTATGGAAAGCTACAGTCGAGCGCGCTCGCAGTAAAATACCCTTCGACATATGTCTAAAATGCCTTAAAAACTTATTACAATTACTTTGGGAAATAAAATTATATTATTATTATTGAATTAATACATATAATTTCTTATTTATAAATACATATATATATTGTCGCCGCTCGAATTTGCTACTGTATATATATTAATATATTTATTTAATTATGGATCAAAAATCCAAGCACCGCCTACTGGTTGTAACTGTCGGAGATCACCGAATACGGTAACAGAAACACCACCAAATGAAGAAGTATTATTGAAGATTTGCTTCAAACGGGAATCTAAATAGGAAAACATGAGGGAACTAACCATTGATATTTCATCAATAATAATTAATTTAAGGTCGATTAACCTTGAATGTAAAGAATTAACTTAATCATGGCTTAAGGCCCTAAAAGGTGCTGAGCGAGATTGCTTGGCAGGAAGTGGAAACATGGAATGCAGTGTTGAACCACAGATTCCGAATGCTGCTTTTCCTGTTGGTGCACACAAAAAGGATTTTAATAGATGTCGGATCTGATCCTGGCATACTATTATACATTACGGACAATGACTGAAAAATGGCTGAAATAAG
This sequence comes from Zaprionus kolodkinae, assembly GCA_018901885.1. Taxonomy (NCBI): domain Eukaryota; kingdom Metazoa; phylum Arthropoda; class Insecta; order Diptera; family Drosophilidae; genus Zaprionus; species Zaprionus kolodkinae. The sequence continues at coordinate 629,909 of JAEIFM010000508.1, forward strand.
TCGGCTCTTTCCGACTCCAGCACCGCCTCCAACAAATTCATATTGCACTGAATTGTTTTTGGCATTGTGCGATACATGGGTAAAATATTGCTTCTGCTTTAAATTAAGGGACCTAACAATGTTGTCTAAGTTTTCCCTAGAAACTAAGGCTGGAAGCTTGATCAATCGGACATTGCTATCTTCGTCCGTATTCTCAATGTTGCCATCCACATTTAAAACATTAAGTTGTGGATCTATTTCAGGCAACCCTAACACTCTAAAGCCAGTATCTACCACCTCCTGTTCTTCTACTTGATTTTCTTCATTTTCGGCTTATTCTCTCAAGTGGCTCAGAGCTTCTTCTAGTTCCCTATCGTCTAGCACATTGTATTTTCTGCGATTGTTCTCTACTAACTCCTGATTTCGGCTACAGAACAATTCGCAGTCTTTTGTGACTAAATCTGCATCGAATCGTCTCGGCGAGAAGAGCGTCGAGCACTGTCCTCTTTCGGTATCCCTAAAGACAACGTCCGTCCGACAAAGTCGCCTACGCTGTCTATCTACTATTCTTTCTGCTTCAGATCTTTCATTATCCTGTCTACGCTCTCTCTGGGAACTTTATAAGTTTAATACTTTGCTTAATAATCGTAAATTACCGATTTGCGGGGGCGGTAGGCGTGGCATCAAACATTTGACATAAAATTCACCTGCCCCGAATATATAGGACCCTTCATACCAAATTTTGTGTCTCTAGCTTTTATAATAGCTGAGATCTCTTGTCTCAAACAAACAGACGGACAGACGGACATGTCTCAATCGACTCGGCTAGTGATCCTGAGCAAGAATATATATACTTTATGGGGTCTGCCACGCCTCCTTATGCCTGTTACATACATTTTGCACAAAGTTAGTATACCCTTTTTTGACCATTTTCAATGGTCGAAGGGTATAATAATGCTCCATGCCACAAAGCCAGAATGATAACCAAGTTCCTAAAGGATGTTGGCGTTACCGCTTCGGACTGGCCACCTCAAAGTCCAGATTTAAATATTATTGAGAACATCTGGTCTCTTTTGAAACGCAAAAGAACAATTTCGTTACATAAAACTCCAGAGGAGACGATTTCTGAGCTCACTTCCCTTTGGAAAGATATAACTCCAGAGATCCTTCACAATTTGGTACATTCAGTAAAGGACCGACTGAAGAAGGTTATTGATGCCAAATAAAATATATATTTTACTAATTGTTTCAATAAGGAGCTAATCCAGCTTCATTTAAACTTATTTTCATTGTATTATTTGACAGCACATTAAGAACGTAATAAGAATAAGATTTGCCAAATCTTGTTGCAATATCTTGAAAAACAACAAAAATCGGCCGATAGCTTCTATGACAGCTATACGATATATCGGTCCGATCTGGCTCGTTCCGACTTATTTACAGCCTTACAGCAATAAGAAGCTTGTGTGCCAAGTTTCATGAAGATAGCTCAAAAACTGAGAGACTAGTTTGCGTTGCAACAGACGGACGGACGGACGGACATCCATTTTTAGACTCCTCTGGTGATGCTGACTCAGAATATATATACTTTATAGGGTCGGAGATGTCTCCTAAGGTGCGTTGCAAACTTCTGGCTAAAATTAATATACCCTCTGCAAGGGTATAAAAACAAGAAAGCAAGGCTACCTTCGGCTTGCCGAAGGTTTCATACCCTTGCAGTTATACAAAATATAAAATATCTATGGATTGTTGCTGGTTTCTGTGGTATTTATTGAAGAATTATAACAGTACATCGATTATATCAACCTCTTATAATTTCGAATACTCAGCCTCCTCACCACGGCAAGGTCGCAAGTTTGATAAGTGATTGCGGCAGCACCGCTTACTGTGTTATCACAAAATATCCAATCAATTTGAGTTAAATGTTTTGTTGTTGGCACATTTTGTTGTTATTATTTAAAGTAGACTCGAGCTGATCAGTGGTTGTTGATCGGCAAATGTTAAAATCTCCTAATATTACCAATTTTGTAATATTTTCAGCTGACGTTAGCCTTTCAACATCATTTCTGATTTCATTTCGAAACCTTGTAATAGGAAACGCTGGATTCCTATAAACAACTATGACTATTGTATGCAAGTATTTAAATGTTATGGACTGGTATATATTTCTTACATTATCAACTGTAACTGTTTCATATAAGAATGTTATGTTTTCCGATATATTTTGTTTTGCATATATCAGTATACAATTCTTAGAAACAGCATTTGGTCGAATGTCTTTGTGTTGTAAAGGATCTGTTGGTCATAAAATCTAAATTTGGAAAATTCTCTTACAAAAATGCATTTGAATAACAGCTATATGATTTTTTGTTTAACAGCTACATGTAATAGTACTCAGATTTCCATAAAATTGCAACAAGAACCTTCATTAGGCCGATCGTTGATCGTTATAAGTTATAAAAGTTCGATTTGGATGTGGTAAGCCTGATAGCTATATCTTGAAATATAACGAAAATCGGCCGATAGGCTCCATAACAGCTATACGATATATCAGTCCGATCTGGCCCGTTCCAACTTATTTAAAGAGGGCAGAAATAAGAAGCTTGTGAGCAAAGTTTCATGAAGATAGCTCAATAACTGGGGGACTAATTTGCGTTGCAACTGACAGACGGACTGACTGATTGTTCCTATAACAGCTATAGAATATACACGTCTGAGATATTTAAATGGAAAAACAAAGGGCGGGTTACTGTATAACATTAAAAGGTATTGATAATGTGCGGTATTTCCAAAAACAAAACAGGTTTGCATACAAAAACCCTGATTTCAGCCGATTGTTCCTATGGCAGATATATGTTATAGTGGTCCGATTTTGATACAATTTTGACAGCACATTAAGAACGTAATAAGAATAAGATTTGCCAAATCTTGTTGCAATATCTTGAAAAACAACAAAAATCGGCCGATAGCTTCTATGACAGCTATACGATATATCGGTCCGATCTGGCTCGTTCCGACTTATTAACAGCCTACAGTAATAAGAAGCTTGTGTGCCAAGTTTCATGAAGATAGCTCAAAAACTGAGAGACTAGTTTGCGTTGCAACAGACGGACGGACGGACGGACGGACGGACGGACAGACGGACATCCATTTTCCGACTCTCCTGGTGATGCTGATTCAGAATATATATACTTTATAGGGTCGGAGATGTCTCCTAAGGTGCGTTGCAAACTTCTGGCTAAAATTAATATACCCTCTGCAAGGGTATAACAATACCATCAACTTTAAAATGCATTTTAAATCAATTGAATCGGAGCACAATAGCAAACGTTTGACCACTTCAAAGTACAATTTTATTTTGAAAATAGCTGACCGACTGCAGCTGCGTCGCGCCGATGAACACGTGTTCACGACTTTGACGAATTTTTCTGAAAGTCCCGTTACATATCTAGTAAAAACCGGTTTGCCACTTAGAAGTTTGGACTTTTTAAAGACAGTTGGCAAATACTTTGCAAAAATTTGTTGTGATGAATTTTTTGATTTTTGGCCTATGGACGCAACCAGTGTGCAACGGTAAAATAGCAAGCGATTCGTCTTCAACGGTAAAATAGCAAGCGATTCGTCTTCAAAATCAGTATAGCAGCGTTTGAAGCTGATTGCTTGCGTTTCGTCTTCATCTTCGTCTTCGTCTCAGCACGCACTATGCTTGCGGGCGAGCGAATTCATATGATTTGTTCTGCACTGTTTTTCGTCTTCAGCTTCGTCTTCATCTTCGTCTTCGTCTCAGCGCGCACTATGTTTGCAGCCTTAGGTCTGTGTGTGGCATGATGGGGTTTCAAGGGGGGAATGGCAGCTGTCGGTGCCGGGCTGGTGACTCGCGCGCATCGAATATACGAAGCGATTAATGAAGGGACAAAGCAAAACAGAATAGACAAAAGACAATAGCATAAGTTAGAACGAGAGAGAGATATGTGCATTTTTGGCGCGTGCCAAAATTCGTTACATACACACACACCAGCGTCAACTCCTTCTTCTTTAATTTAGACGTCCGTTAAAAATGCACTGACCTGCCTCAGGTTTTGTGTATTGCCTCACACGCATATATGTACCAGGTGTACAATATGAAATGTCGTTTTTTATACCCTTGCAGAGGGTATATTAATTTTAGCCAGAAGTTTGCAACGCAGCTTAGGAGACATCACGACCCTATAAAGTATATATATTCTGAATCAGCATCACCAGAGGAGTCGAAAAATGGATGTCCGTTTGTCCGTCCGTCAGTCTGTTGCAACGCAAACTAGTCTCTCAGTTTTTGAGCTATCTTCATGAAACTTGGCACACAAGCTTCTTATTGCTGTACGCTGTAAATAAGTCAAAACGAGCCAGATCGGACCGATATATCGTATAGCTGTCATAGAAGCTATCGGCCGATTTTTGTTGTTTTTCAAGATATTGCAACCAAATTTGGCAAATCTTATTCTTATTACATTTTTGCTGTCAAAATTGTATCAAAATCGGACCACTATAACATATAGCTGCCAAAGGAACAATCGGCTGAAATCAGGGTTTTTGTATGCAAAAAGAAACCAGCAGCAATCCAAATGTATTTTATATTTAGTATAACTGCAAGGGTATAAAACCTACGGCAAGCCGAAAGTAGCCTTGCTTTCTTGTTTATCAAATTTCAACAAATAATCTTATTAAATATAAATAAATAACACTCGTCTTTCTTGTGCCCATTCAATCTAGTATTAGTGTTATTGTTGTAGAAGACAAATATGACATTTTTGAGCAAATTGTCTGAAAATGCAATTTTAACAGGCGCGCGGAGCACAGCGACGATGGTCTAGTTGTTAGGATGACGGACTCCTATGCAAACGGCCAGGGTTCGGTTTCCACCGTCGAAAATAGAATTTTCCTATTTTAATTTCTTTATGTTTTATTGTATTTTATATTTGTTTACATTTATATTTATAAAGCATATGCATTTTTGAATTATTTCCCATTTATTAATATTTATCTCATAAATTATATATTAAATGTTACATTTTGCCTTTTAAGATGTTTTGCATGCTGTACTTATGCGTGCATGCATACAATACATGCACACGAAACTCACACATGCAAGCATATGTATATGCGTGTGAGGCAGTACACAAAACATGAGGCAGGTCTGTGTAATTGTTAACGGACGTCTAAATTAAAGAAGAAGCAGTTGACGCTGCTGTGTGTGTATGTAACGAATTTTGGCACGCGCCAAAAATTCACATATCTCTCTCTCGTTCTAACTTATGCTATCGACTCTTGCTTTTTCGTTATTTTAATTTTTGTTTTTATTATATTAAACATTTTATTTCAATATATATTTTTTATGGTATATAAAAATAAACTGAAAATCCATGGCCTCTTACAGTCACCGCGTGACTGTAGCCTTTCCGACTTGTTATACCCTTCGACCATTGAAAATGGTCAAAAAAGGGTATACTAACTTTGTGCAAAATGTATGTAACAGGCATAAGGAGGCGTGGCAGACCCCATAAAGTATATATATTCTTGCTCAGGATCACTAGCCGAGTCGATTGAGACATGTCCGTCTGTCTGTCCGTCTGTATGAGACAACAGATCTCAGCTTTTAAAAAAGCTAGAGACACCAAATTTGGTAAGAAGGTTCCTATAAATTATAGGCAGATAAAGTTTATGTCAAATATTTGATGCCACGCCCACCGCCCCCGCAAATCGGTTATTTGCGATTATTAAGCAAAGCGTTGAACTCATAACGTTCTGCACACGGTATACACAAAGCTGAATGTAATATGAACATATCTTCCAAATGGCTATAGGCTTTTAAAGGGTATTCGCACGTCTACTGCTAATTGGGAGGACGAGAAAAAGAAGGCGATGGCTATGATTAGGCAGGTTGGTCTTCCGATATCCTTTATAACTTTTTCCGCAGCGGAAACTAGGTGGCCGGAATTATTGGTGTTGCTGTCTAAAAATGTAGATAAGAAAGAAATTTCTGAAGACAAGGCGACAAGGCTTTAAATTTTAATTTTAATGAGAGAGCCGTCTCATTAGCGTTGACCCAGTGACCTGCGCGAGATATTTTGATTTTAAATATCGCCAGGCCTTTAAACTAATAAAGAAGGAGGGTCTTCGGTAGTCATGGGGTCATTAAGTTTTATTGGAGGAGGCTTTCCACACATCCATGGCTCGTTTTTGCTAAAAGATTCCCCAAAACTCAATATTTGAGATGAGTCCACATTTGAGCCCGTCAAGTCCTTTATTGATCAGTTTATCACAACTGATACTAGTTGCCCTCATGTTACTCTATGTTAACCCAGAGTTACGGCAACTCTTGCAGGCGAGAGATTAGGTCAAAAACTATTTATAGATTCAGTATTACCATGTATGTCTGTCCGTCTGTATAAGCGTATAATTCTCAGCTATTAAGAAAGCTATGCCAAATTTGGCATAAAGATTCCTGTATATCCTAGGCAGTAAACGTCATTTTAAATTTTCGGGTACCACGCCCACCGCCTCCCGTAAATTGCCGAATTACAATGCGAAAAGTATTGGCCCTCGCCCTCGTCATCGACATGGTGTCTTGGCAACAGTCAAACTCGGAATGCGAAATTAGTTCCCACACACAATTGATTTTCCCAGCTCTTTAGGAGAAATAGCTGAAGTGAAATCGTCGCATACGGATGTTATTTTCGGAGGTGAATGAAAACAGTCGAAATAGACGAAACGTTTTTAATTAATCGCAACGGTTCTTCCGCTATATTGCAAAGAAGACAAAACTATTCTTCAAAGTCAATGCCAAAAGTAAATAAGAACTATGGCCGTACATTCAAAAGTATGTACACTTTAATACTTCTAGGATATGTACAGACAGTGCAAAACAATATTGTGGAAATCAATTTTTTTTTCTCACAAAACCCTTAATAAGCAAACCAATCCTACCAAAGGGAAATTCGTCAACAAAATTTATAGAAATAATAGAATCAATGATTTGGAAAACCAAAACAAATTATTGAAAAAGTTTATAAAATGTCACAGGACTCCTAAGCTTCTGCACCAATAAATGGTACTGTATTGGTATAAATACAATTCATGCAGTTCCTCTTGGATATAAAGAAAGGAATGAATAATGAATGAATGAACAATGGGTTTGGCATCAAACATTTGAGATAAACTTCATCTGCCTATGATATATAACACTCATACAAAATTTGGTATATCTAGCTCTTTTAATAGCTGAGATCTGTTGTCTCATACAGACAGACAGACGGACATGGTGATCTTAAGAAAGAATATTTATACTTTACGGGGTCTGCCACGCATTTACCTTTTTTTTGGTCAGTGGTCGGAAATTTCGTTACTTTCATTTTGTGTATGTCAATTCTGAGAAAATCCATGTAGTTGTTGCTGAGGAAACATTTATTGTCTGGTACGCTTCATCGCTATTTTACATCTCTAACGTTTTTTACAATTACTATCTTAATTGCTTAATTTGTACTTATTAAGAACAAAGTAAATTACAAAATTTATTTGGATTCCTTATCTTAATAAGAATATTATTTCAAACTAAAATACATGGACAATTCTTACAACGAATGCCAGGGATGTGTCCATACACTTCGCTCGTTTTTAATAATGAGTGATTTCGACAAAATACACATTTTGCAAGATCATGGAATTGTTTAGAATACGCATGAATTCCCCAGTTGCGGAGAACCGCGCACGCTTAGTGCTGACCAGGTACTAGCGGGGAAAGTATGTGAAAAATGAATGTTAGTTGGAGAGGGTAAATTTGTAGAAATTGACGAGACGGAAGTATGGCCGCGGACGGATTGTAGAGGGGCAGTGGTTGTTTGGGGGAATAGAAAGAAATTCCAAACAAAATGTTCCTTTTGCCGGTTGAAAATAGGAAAAAAGACACTCTGATTAAAATTATAAAGAAACATACTCTTCCAGGCACCACCATTATATCTGACTGTTGAAAGACTTATAATGAGCTCGACCATCATGAGTACAAGCATTAAGCTGTCAACCACAGAATTCTTTTTGTGGATCCGCAAACTGGGGCACACACCCAAAACATTAAGCGTACCTGGCGGGAAGTGAAGTCCAAAAACCCAAATATGGCCGTAAAGAAGAGCATTTTCCGGGATATTTGGCCGAATTTGCTTTCCGCCACAAATATCCGGACCATAGAACATGGCTGCATGAGTATTTTTTAGCCATAGCAAAATTAAATTAACCAACAAATAAGCAATCAGAAATAAAAAATAAATTTAAATTAAAAACTATGTCTTGTATTATTTGAATTGCGCCAAAAAAATAGTGCTGGTTAGTATTGGAAAAGTGTCTGCCTCACATGTGTGTGTAAACACCGAAACGTCAAATTCATGAGATGATTTTGGATTTCAGCCGCGCCCCCATTAATCGAAAAAAATGGATAACAGTCGCAATATTAGCTCTACAGCAAATACAGTTTTATATATACGTTATAAATACCATCTTGCGGACGTTTCGTTAAAATTTCAGTAAGATTGGACTATAAATATGAAAGATATTAAGGAAATATAAGTGACATGTGACCACCTGTTTATACCCTTCGACCATTGAAAATGGTCAAAAAAGGGTATACTAACTTTGTGCAAAATGTATGTAACAGGCATAAGGAGGCGTGGCAGACCCCATAAACTATATATATTCTTGCTCAGGATCACTAGCCGAGTCGATTGAGCCATGTCCGTCTGTCTGTCCGTCTGTATGAGACAACAGATCTCAGCTATTATAAATGCTAGAGACACCAAATTTGGCATGAAGATTCCTATATATCATAGGCAGATAAAGTTTATTTCAAATGTTTGGTGCCACGCCCACCGCCCCCGCAAAAAGGTAATTTGCGATTATTAAGCAAAGCGTTGAACTCATAACGTTCTGCTTCGGTATACACAAAGCTGAATGTTATATGAACATATCTTCCAAATTACAATCCCATCGGACCAAAAGCACAGAAGTTATTGAATAAAATATATGCAGACTGTGACACTTAGTGCTTATGTAGGTTAGAAAGGGAAGGGAGAGGCGAGCGCGAGCTATTTCCGCTTCTTTCTTATTGGTGCTCTATCCGCTCTTTCTAATTGATGTTCAGTGCGCTCTCTCTCTCTCTTATTGATACTCTTAAAACTTTATCTTACTGATGTCGCTCTTATAATGGTTATAAAGTTACCTGTATTTATAAATCATAGTAATATAATAATAATAGATTTTTATGTATTTTTCTAGACGTACTAATTGCAAGCAAAATTAAAATTTTATGTATGTTAATTGAGTTGCTTATAAGATCGATAGCCAAATAAAAGAAAGTATAATGTTTATGTATTTTATAAAGAGAAGGAAGAGGCGAGCGCGAAGCGCGAGCTCTGTCAATTCGTTCTAATTAATGCTCTCTTCGCTCTCTGTAATTGACGCTCTATCCGCTCTTTCTAATTGATGCTCATTCCGCTCTCTCTAATCCATGTCACACTTAACATGCATTTGCATGCATACGTATGTACATATGTTGCAATATAAGCTTAAGTATGTGTATGCATACACGGGGACACTTCACATGTAAGTTAAAGAAGGACGGAAGAGGCGAGCGCGGAGCGCGAGCTCTATCCGCTCTCTCTAATCGATGTGAAATTCGCTCGTTCAATCCGCTCTCTCTAATTGATGATCATCTATCTGTGATGCATTCGCTCTCTCTAATTGATGCTTTGTAAGCTCTCTGTAACCGACGTCACATGAATATGTATATGTGTACGTACATTTCTACATGTAGGTATGTTTGTATCATAGCCTATGTTAAAAAGTATGTACATGTGTATGTATTATTAAAGTTCATAATAATATTACTAATATTATTAGAATATACTAGGGCCATAACTAAATATTGTTTAGAATTATATTGACATCCAAATTTCTCTGGAACACCAATTATGGCAACCCCAAGACCCAAATCTAGCACAGACATGCGTAGAAAACATTTTTCAATAATTATGTACATATGGGCGCTTTCATAAATGTACATAACTATTCATGATTCCGTCTAGAAGATAACCTATGCGCAGCAACTAATTACGTCACACACTCTCAAAAATCACGTCACAAGCTTCACTGGAAGGCAACCTTCATCGGCTGTTAGACTCGCCAGAATTTATATAACACATTTGCGCCCTATTACTAAAGTTCTACCTACATGTGGAATATAATTTTATTATATCTAAATATTTTAATTCAAGATATGGGTTTAGGTTTCGTTTAATTACACAGTAATTTATTTTATATTTGAATAAAAAATGTTTGGCGCTCAACAAAAAGCGACCCTATCTTTCATTGAATTCAGTTGGTAGCTTCCGATTGGCGATACCGATTTTATAAAATTTAACGCGATTAAAATTTTTAAATTATATTAAAAGTCTTAAATATTATTAGTTTAGTTCGAGTTGTGTAGTGCATATACACAATAAAAGTGTTGTAAATATAAAATATTAAACATAAACAAATATTGCGCGAGTGATTGTGAGTTCTAGGAACATTGCATGTGAACATATGTATATGTGATTGCGTTGAGGCCAGCGGACCCGCGCATTTAGCCAACAGCCGTTACAGCGTGACTGTACGTATGCTGGCACGCATATACATATGCTTATTATACGCATTCAAGTGAATGCCAAAAACTTTAGTGTGTGAGAATTTAAAAGAATAATCGGTATCGGTTCGTGCGCGTGTTCGCGATAATAAATTTTAATTGAATGCTGCTGCGTAGTAAATCGCAAGTATAAGCTTTTCGATTATTATAATATTAAAATTTTAATATCAAGTATCAATATATTGTATATAAATATATTACATACATTTATATATTAATATAATATATTGATATTTTTGATTAATAATACATTTTGATAATTATAATATTTACAATTAAATATCAATATATTATATATAAATATATTATATATTAATATAATATATCAATATATATATATAAATATATTATATATTAATATATCAATATATATCAATATATTATATTTAAGATTAATAATTTAATGTAGTCGCCGGGCTTATCGGCGATGAATATGTATATTAAAAGGCACAGCTTTAAATATTATAATCACTTTTTATTAAATTAAGTTCTTTTCCTGGTGCACGTGCGCAGCGTCAGGTTAAGAATGACATGTTCGCTAACATCAGCTTTTTAATGTTAAGCTGTGTCCGTATACATGTGAATGGCAAAGTACAACACTAGAGCTAGACCGGCACACTACAGTTCGGCCGTCCTGACACTCAAATTGCCCTCAATTTGCCGACAGTATTAACTAATTTAAGGTATACAATATTTTCTAAGTAAAAAAAATTCTTAAATACAAAATCTTATTCTAGATACTCAACATCAGTGTACAAAGGTTCAATTTCTAATCTTATCAGTGTTTCTTCAGGATTCTCATCAATAATTAAATCCGCAGATTCTGACACCCATTTTTTAAGTTTACTATATCAATAACATATGGCCCACGATATTTCGGTTCTAATTTTTTGTTCATTCCTGGAGTTGTGCTGATATGTCTTATTGCAACGTACTCCCCTTTTTCAAAGGTTTCCGCAGGTGAATTATACTTCAGAAACTGAGTCATATTTTGCTCTTGTGATTTTAAAATATTCTTCGACGCTTGTTCCCTAACCTTTTCAAGGTCCCGAACAACCGCACTATTTCGTTCATCAAGATGTTCAGCAAGTTCATCAATTATATTGCCGCGTTGTGCTATTCCAAACAAAAGTACCGAAGGTGTAAATTTAGTCGTAGTTTGAATTGTATTGTTTAAAATATATTCTGTGTTTCTTATCGTTTCTGTCCAGTCTAAATGATTCGCACTGTCACACAATTTCCCCATCATAGGCGTAAGTACACGATTAATACGCTCTACTTGCCCATTTGCTTGTGGCGAACTAGTGGCATTCAGGATATGCTGAATATTTCTCTCTTTTAAGAACTTTTCAAATTCTTCTGAAGTAAATGAGGTTCCACGGTCACTTATTAACCGACGGGGGCGACTATAATGGTCAAAGTAATGCTGAAGGGCTACACAAGACTCTTTAGAACTTGTTGAATTTGTCGGGTATAATTTAACAAATTTTGTGAACGCATCAATAATAACTAGCAAATGTTTCTTTTTCGACAAAAGGGAAGGCAGCGGGCCTAAATGGTCAATATGAATCGTATCAAAAGGCACAGGTAGCTTCGGGATACTGTACATATTACGTTTATTCGTGCGCGCTGGGGCTGAATATACTATACACTTTAAACAGTTACGTATGAAATTATGTACACGTGTCTTCATCAATGGGAACCAATAATGTTTCTTAATTTCCGAACAACACTTATCAACCCCTAAATGACCGATTTTTTCATGCGTCCATCGAATCAGATTATTGATCATCTCTTTGGGCACATATATTCGTCTGTTACCCGAAGGCGATTTTTGATACACTACCTCACCACTCAGTTCATAATCATCATTATCCGCTGTTTCTAATTGCTCTCTAAGGTCACAGATTTCTTTGTCCCGGCTTTGTGCCACCCGAAGTTGGAAGTCTATATCTAAGTCACTAACCGCACCCACATGCTCTATTCGACTAAGTGCATCTACATGGCTCATAAGTTTCCCAGGCCGATGTTGTATTGTGTAATTGAACTTCTCGAATGATAATGCCCAACGCTCAATTTTGTCTGATCCATTTTCATTGGCCAAAGTTCGTGCTAACGCATCACAATCAGTTATAATCTTAAAGGGTCTGCGATCTAAGTAAGTACGGAAGCGCCGAAGGGCATAATAAACAGCAAGCGTCTCCAGTTCGTAACTATGTAACCTCTTCTCAGTGTCCGCAGTTGATTTCGAAAAGTACGCTACAGGGTGGAATTTAGAATCATTTTGTTTCTGCATAAGTACAGCACCAAACCCGCGTGCACTTGCATCACAATGTAATTCAGTCTCTCGCTCTGGATCAAAAATGGCTAATACCGGAGCTTGTATTAGACTCTGGCGTAAAGTAAGGAAAGCCTCATGACACTCATCAGAGAAGTCAAACGGTTTATCACCCCTCAACAACTGACTTAATGGGAATGCTATCTTCGAGAACGACGGTACAAATCGGCGGAAGAATGAGAACGGTCCAAGACAAGATTCCAATTGCTTTCGGTTCGTAGGGACCGGGTATCTCTGTATAGCTTCAATGTGGCGGTCACTGGGACATATACCCTTTTCACTTGCTTTAAAACCTAAATATTCTAGCTCAGTTTGCGCAAATTTACATTTTTTGAGATTCAACTCAAGTCCACATGATCGTAATCGGTTGATAGCTTCCAAAATAGTTTTCATATGGCTTGAAAGGTCAGGCGAAGCTATTAAAATATCGTCCATATACACAACTACAAGTCTCGCTTCGATCAAATCTCGTAACACCTTATTCACAAATCGCTGAAATACAGCAGGCCCATTTTTCAGTCCATAAGGTACGCGTAAGTATTCGTATTGTCCGTCAGGTGTAACAAAGGCAGTTAATTTAACCGAATCTTCATGCATCTTTATTTGATTAAAGCCGCTCTTAAGGTCCATCAATGTAAAATATTTTTTATTTCCTAAATGTTCTAAACAGTCATCAGTTAAGGGCATCGGGTGGTTATCACGCAAAGTGATTTTGTTCAAAGGCCTATAGTCTACACATTTACGCATTTCTCCTGATTTCTTGCGTACTGGTGCAATGGCGGAAGCGTAAGGCGAAGAACTAGGTCTTATAATATTTCTCTTCAATAAGTCATTTATTATTTCTCGAACTTCAATTCTCTCTTGGTATGATAGGCGTCTGGGTCGTCGGTAAATAGGAATCGTATTTGTCGTTTCTATTTTCATACAGAAGTCGTCAGGATAAGGCGCAAGTGGCGTATTGTATTAAGCCTCACAAATAGATGACAGAAGCGTGTTATATTCATCGGCAGGAAGAGCAGTGTTAATGTTAAACAATTCCTCAGTTTCTGAAGTGACATCAATCGCACATAACTCATTAATACAATTATCAACATTTCCGATCGGCGGTACAGAAGTCTGGCTATCAATTGTTAGGCCGCATTTAGCCGCAATACTCTTGGCAGGTATGTCGGAATTGCTTAAATGATTATCAAGGGACCGAAGTATGCCAAGGTTCACTAATTTACATCTTAACATATTACTTATTGTTCCGGGTTTATTACAATATAACAAATCTTTATTAATATAACGCTTTTTAACGCAAAACAGTTTAATATCTGCTTTTTCAAGTAAGTCTCTACCAATGATCATAGGTACAAAAATAGATTCATCGGGGACTACAATAAACTCGTGTGTAATGATTTTATCGTTAAGCTTAATACTGCTGGTAACTTCTCCGAATGACATCAAACGTTTCTTTCCTATTCCGCAATACTGACTCTTCGTTAATGGCCCATTGACAAAATTAGCTACACGCGCTCGCTGCACAAAACTTCTAGGGCAATTGGAATGGCTCTGTCTTCGCAAATTCGGAACTATCAAGACAAGCGTCATCACAAGCATCAACGCTAGCAACACTAGCAACACTAGCTACACTACGGCCAGCAGGCGTCCCCTCCTTTTGACGGTACGGGCAGTTCTTAAAAATATGAGACAGCTCGCCGCATTTGAAACAAGATCCAGCAGGGCGTCTGGGCTTCGGACAAGCACCTTGGTAATGCCCATAACCCGAGCAGTTGAAGCAGCGGACCGAAGTGTCTGGACTAGACGCAGTAGTCATCATTCTAGTTGCTGGAGCCGTCGACACCATCGTAGGCCAGGCCACAGGAGCCCTAGCAGCAGGCATCTTGGGAGCGGCAGCCACCAGTGTTCGAGGACGCACGCGCTCATAACGAATAAGCAGTGTCTTCAGTTCACGCATCGTCTTGGCAGCAAATAAAATGAATCTCGCGCTGGATTGATCTCCGAGGCCTTCAATGACAATGTCAATCAGTTCGCTCTCAGCTACACGGCCGCGCGCCGCAATTTCCTGCATCGTCAACACGTACCGATGCACTGTCTCGTCTGGCCGCAAACGTCTGGTACGTAGTTGAAGAAAGACTTCGTCCGCAGAATATTGGCGACTAAACTCCTCCGTTAATGCGTTGCGCAACATGTCATAAGTGTGAGCATGCACCGTTCGCGCAAACAGCTTAGCCGTTCCACTTAACATGCGCCGCATTCCAACGAAGCGTGCGCGGTCATCGAATTGCAACATACCGAAGGCATCCTCTAAGTCCTCAATCCACTTCATCACGTCGTAGCTGTCGTCACCCGTGAACATCGGCACCATTGATTCGATGGTGTTGACGTCCATTCTTAGCGGCGGTGGTTCCTGCTCCGTTCGGTGAGACAACGCGCGTAGTTCCTCTACTTCTCGCTGCAGTAACAGTAGCTCCCTCTCCTGGCGCAATAGCGTAAGCTGCGCTTCCATATCCCTGGTACCATCAGGGGCAGAGGCACTGGGTGCAGCAGGCGTCACTGCCGCAGGTGCATTGTCGCCTGGCGACAACTGTCTTCGTACAGAAGGTGCAGAAGGTACCGATGGTGCAGAAGGTACAGATGGTGCAGAAGGTACCGATGGTGCAGAAGGTACAGATGGTGCAGAAGATATAAATGGTGCAGAAGGTACAGATGGTGCAGAAGATACCGATGGTGCAAAAGGTACAGATGGTGCAGAAGGTACCGATGGTGCAAAAGGTACAGATGGTGCAGAAGGTACCAATACATTGGTATTGGTAATTTCCTCAGCAGCAGAGGGCGGCCGACTAACGGCTTGACTATCCGTTATAACGGCACTTGGTGCCGCTAAATTTTTTCGCGCCATTTCCCGCGTCTTCCTCGGTGTCAGCATCGAGTTTTTTGATGGCCGCATCTTGGCAATTGTTTCCAATTTCGAGGTATCCCACTTCTGAGATGTAGTCGCCGGGCTTATCGGCGATGAATATGTATATTAAAAGGCACAGCTTTAAATATTATAATCACTTTTTATTAAATTAAGTTCTTTTCCTGGTGCACGTGCGCAGCGTCAGGTTAAGAATGACATGTTCGCTAACATCAGCTTTTTAATGTTAAGCTGTGTCCGTATACATGTGAATGGCAATGTACAACACTAGAGCTAGACCGGCACACTACAATAATATATAATTTGATTTATATATATATATATATATATATATATATATATATATATATATATCTTTATTTTATACAGTTTTTTTTTTCTCCAATTTTTAAATTATTTATGTATATATATACTAATTTTTAAGTGATTAAAATGCCAAGAATTAGGAGAAGCACAGCTGCAAGTAGAACGCGGAGGCGTAGGTTAATTAATGAGCAAAATAGGGCAAATATAGAGTATTATGATCAGGAACTTGATAGAAATGCAGCATCTCAAAGGAAACGTAGACAGAATATTGAACTTACCCAGTCAGAAAGAGAGGATACTGCTCGACGCTCTTCTCGCCGTAGCAATCCGGCGACTAGAGAACAAGCCAAACAGAAAATACTTCGCGTCGAACTAGACGCAGACAAGACCCTGTTTACAGGGCAATCGAACGTGGACTGGACAGTGCTCTACGCTCTTCTCGTCGAGCCGATTCGGCGACCAGAGAGCAGGAGCAGAGGGACAATACTTCGCGTCGATCGAGGCGCAGACAAGACCCTGGTTACAGGGCAATCGAACGGGGACTGGACAATGCTCTACGCTCTTCTCGTCGAGCCGATTCGGCGACCAGAGAGCAGGAGCAGAGGGACAATACTTCACCCTGTTTATAGGGCAACCGAACGGGGACAGGACAATCTTAGGCGCGCTAGACAGCGCAATAACATAGAGAGACGGATTTTAGAGAGGGCTAGAGATAGGAGTCAAAGGTCTCAGGTTAGAGATAATCCTATTTGGAGGATTGTCGAACAGGCTAGGAACTCAAGTGCAAGGCGAAGTGCTCGTATTAGAGCGAGACAAGCTGCCTTCGATGCAAACAGAAGTTTGACGCAACGAGTTAGCCAATATAGGAGAAATAGCACAAATAGAAGGGCAGAAAACCTTAGAAACTCGACTCGTAATAGAGCAGAACGTGCTGATACTCTTCCAGCACATAGTGAGTCACAGGTTAGCATCAGTTTAGAGAGCCTTATAGCCAACTTCAATAGAATTGTGAAGCAGGGTCCAGATCAGGTTTGCTTATGCTGCAAGGGCTTGTGGTTTCCACATAAAGTGGACAAAATTTCCCAAACTTGCAGTCGCAGCATTAGGTTAGGGAAAAAACCAAAGGCTTCCATTACGAATGGATTAGATTTTCCGGAGCTTCCGGATTGCTTGAAGGGCTTAACGCCATTAGAAGAAAGGTTGATTTCTCCCCGTCTTCGTTTCATGATCATTAAGTCTCTTGGCTATGGACGTCAAAGTGTCATTAAAGGAGCAGTGATCAATGTACCAATTCTAGTTGCAAATGTTGTAACTTCCCTTCCAAGGGCCTTTAATGAAGCCGAAGTTGTTCAGATTCATCTGAAGCGTAGGATGGCATATAACCATGATTTCATGGCTGAAACCATTAGGCCTTCAAAAATTGCTGATGCGATTCGGTATCTCGTCAATACAGAACTTTATAGGAAGCACCAAGTTACTGTCAATGAACAGTGGTTGTCTTCCTACACTTCTGAAACAGTGCCATTTGTTGCATTAGCAGACGATAGGGACATCGTTTCTCAAATGTTAGAGAGAGCTGCTCAAGCTAATGAGCAAAATAGCGTAGAGCAGGAAAACGAGATAAATCCAGGAGGTCAAAAAACCTTTTTGGAAAATATCCCTATCGAGAATATCGATATTCCCAGAATAGCGATAGCTCCCGGTGAGGGTCAGCGTCCTTTGGATATGATTCAAGATTGTGATTCAGAGGAGCTGGCCTTTCCCACTATTTTTGCTGGCATTAAAAGGAAGTGCCAGGAAAGTTTTACAACCATAGTTAGATCAGAACTTAGGAATTTCGAAAGGAGAGGTTGTAGAACAGACAAATTGTTTCATAACTTTAAAAAGTTAGAAATGATTAGCATTAGGAATAGCACATCAATTTGCTTACGAAAGCACTCTGCCACTCAAGGCATTTCTGCTGCTGATGTGCGTAATGAGGCTACATTAAATAATTTAATTCTTCATGACGATGGCTATAGGCTTTTAAAGGGTATTCGCACGTCTCCTGCTCATTGGGAGGACGAGAAAAAGAAGGTGATGGCTATGATCAGGCAAGTTGGTCTTCCAACATTTTTTATAACGTTTTCCGCAGCGGAAACTAGGTGGCCGGAATCATTGGTCTTGCTGTCTAAAAATTTAGACAAGCAAGAAATTTCCGAAGATGAGGCTTCAAATTTGAATTTTAACGAGAAAGCTCGTCTCATTAGAGCTGACCAAATATCGCCAGGTCTTAAAGCTAATGAAGAAGGAAGGCGGTGTCATCGGTTGTCATAGGGTCATTAAGTTTTATTGGCGAGTGGAGTTTCAACAAAGAGGCTCCCCACACCTCCATGGCATGTTTTGGCTGAAAGATGCCCCAAAGGTCAATACTCAAGACGAGTCCACATTTGAGCCTGTCAAGACCCTTATTGATCAGTTTATCACAACTGATACTAGTTGCCCTGATGTTGCTCCATATTTGGAGTATCAAACCCATGGTCACGGCAACTCTTGCAGGCGAGAGATTAGGTCAAAGACTATTTGTAGATTCGGTATTCCATACCCTCCCATGCCTCAAACTGAAATCCTTTTCCCCTTAGAAGAAAATTCTCCAAATTTGGAAGAGCATCGGAGGAATTTCAAAAAAATTCAGAGTCTCCTCGACTTCCCCTTTGATCGTGAAGCTGTAGAAACACTTAGTGATCTTTCCTATGAGTGCTATATTTATGCTATAAGATCAAGCATAAAGAAACCGAAAGTTTTTTTGAAGCGATCTTTTTCGGCAATCAAGCTTAACGCTTACAACAAGCACCTCATATTAATGCAGCGAGCAAATATAGATATTCAGTTTATTTTGGACCCCTATGCTTGCTGCAGTTACGTCGTTAATTATATTAACAAGTCCCAGAGAGGCATTTCTATGCTAATGCGTGAGGCAATTAATGAGTGTAGGAACAATAATGCAACTATAAAACAAAAGTTGCAGCATTTAGGAAACAAATTCATATTTGGCACTGAGATATCCGCTCAGGAAGCCGTCTACTGCTGTTTAGGTATGCACTTGTCTGCCAGCAGTAGTGCAAGTGTATACATCAACACACATGTAGCAGAAAAACGGGTCAGAATGCTGAGATCTAGACAGCAACTTGAAAGTCTGCCCGAAGACTCTAGGGATGTTTTTCACTTAGGCCTTCTAGATCATTATGTTCAGCGCCCAGACGCTCTAGAGAGCTTATACCTTGCTGACTTTGCTGCTTTTTATAGCTATAGCAAGTCACATCGTGAAACTCGCCAAGACAATGAGAATGACATTGACGACGAAGTGCCAAGGGCTTCCAAATCAATAGTTTATGCTCTCCACGATGGTAGTGGCTTCATCAGGAAGAGGCTCACGCCATGCATAATTAGGTATAGGAGATTTAATCCCAATACCGAAAGAAGTGACTACTTCAGAGAGCTTGTGATACTTTACGCCCCATGGCGTGATGAGCATGCAGATTTAGTCACAAAAGACTGCGAATTGTTCTGTAGCCGTACTCAGGAGTTAGTAGAGAACAATCGCAGAAAATACAATGTGCTAGACGACAGGGAACTAGAAGAAGCTCTGAGCCACTTGAGAGAAGAAGCCGAAAATGAAGACAATCAGGTAGAAGAACAGGAGGTGGTAGACACTGGCTTCAGAGTGTTAGGGTTGCCTGAAATAGATCCACAACTAAATGTTTTAAATGTGGATGGCAACATTGAGAATACGGACGAAGATAGCAATGTCCGATTAATCAAGCTTCCAGCCTAAGTTTCTCGGGAAAGCTTAGACAATATTGTTAGGTCCCTTAATTTAAAGCAGAAGCAATATTTTACCCATGTGATGCACAATGCCAAAAACAATTCAGTGCATTATGAATTTGTTGGAGGCGGTGCTGGAGTCGGAAAGAGCCGACTTATTTCAGCCATTTTTCAGTCATTGTCCGTAATGTATAATAGTATGCCAGGATCAGATCCGACATCTATTAAAATCCTTTTTGTGTGCACCAACAGGAAAAGCAGCATTCGGAATCTGTGGTTCAACACTGCATTCCATGTTTTCACTTCCTGTCAATCAATCTCGCTCAGCACCTCTTAGGGCTTTAAGCCATGATTTAGTTAATACTTTACATTCAAGGTTAATCGACCTTAAATTAATTATTATTGATGAAATATCAATGGTTAGTTCCCTCATGTTTTCCTATTTAGATTCCCGTTTGAAGCAAATCTTCAAAAATACTTCTCCATTTGGTGGTGTTTCTGTTACCGTATTCGGTGATCTCCGACAGTTACAACCAGTAGGCGGTGCTTGGATTTTTGATCCAAACACCGGAGACCCCTACCATGAATTATTTGGTACACATCTCTGGGATCTCTTTAAGTATTTTGAGCTCACAGAGTTAATGCGTCAACGGGACGATCAGTTGTTTGCTTCTGCTTAAACAACATGGCATCGGGTTGTATGACAGCCGATGATATATCCCTTTTCCGGTCAAGAGTTTGCGAGCCATCGGCAGTGCCCGATGACGCAATTCAGCAATTCAACAGCGAGGTAGACACATATAATGTAGCAAAACTTAACTCAATAGCTACAGAGCAATTTTTTTCTACCGCTCATGATTTTATTAAGGCTGCTCATTTGGATGCAGCTCGAAAAAATAGGATTCTCGAGGAAGTTAAGGGTTTTAAAACGCCCGCTATTCAGGGACTTTGCACGTCTCTGCTTCTTAAGACCACTGCCAAATATATGATGACGGTCAATGTAGACACAGGGGATGGGTTAGTAAACGGGGCATCAGGGGTATTGATGCAAATAGATTTTACCATATCCAACACTCCCAATGTTTTATAGATAAAATTCACTGAGGAGAAATTGCGCGTTCAAAATGTACACATCGTACAGAACCTTCATGGACTCCAGTTCAGAAAATTGTTCGCAGTTTTCAATACTCCAACAACGCGCAAGTTACCATTGACCGTAGGCAGTTTCCGGTTGTGCCTGCTGAAGGCATCACTATTCATAAGAGTCAGGGAGCTACGTATAGCAAAGTGGTAGTCCATGCTAACTCCCGAATGCAGCGTGCTGCATTATACGTAGCTTGCAGTAGAGCAACTACTGCTTTAGGTTTATTTATTATTGGGAACTTTGTTCCTCCTAAGCCTCCCCAAAGTAATGATAGAGTGAAAGCCCAATTGGAGAAATTGCGGACTGAGAAACTATTGCGTACACATTACGACCATTTAGTTGACAGTTCCGCTCTCCACATATTCTTCCATAATACTCAGAGCCTGCATTCCCATATCGAAGATGTTCGATCGGACAGGCTGATGCTTCAATCATCGGTATTATGCTTCGTGGAGACTTCCATAGCGAATGAAAATGTCGAAATACCCGGGTTCACTATAGTTGCGCAACTTGCATCTATAAGACCTTTCACAGGCATCTTAGTTTATATTAGGAATGATCTTGTAGGTAGAGTTTCCCATAGTTATAGCGGTAGAAAAACTATTGGCTCAGTAGTTTTTGAGTTTGGCATCTTTAGGTTCAATGCTATAAGTTTTCTAATTATATACAAGAGTCCAGAATATTCTCCATCCCTATTTTAAACAGAACTTGAGGAACTTTTCAGGAATTTATTCCTTCAGGTAGTAATTGTATTGTGTTAGGAGATTTTAATTTGTGTTTAAAAACCTTTAACAGGTGTAGGAGCATTTATAATTCTTTGATAAGCAAAGGATTTAGGAGCTTGTTAGATTTGAAAACGTCCACTACCAATATGGATACACATAGAATATAAAAGTCTGAGATATTTAAATGGAAAATGCAAAGGGCGGGTTACTGTATAACATTAAAAGGTATTGATAATGTGCGGTATTTCCAAAAACAAAACAGGTTTGCATACAAAAACCCTGATTTCAGCCGATTGTTCCTATGGCAGCTATATGTTATAGTGGTCCGATTTTGATACAATTTGACAGCACATTAAGAACGTAATAAGAATAAGATTTGCCAAATCTTGTTGCAATATCTTGAAAAACAACAAAAATCGGCCGATACCTTATATGATAGCTATACGATATATCGGTCCGATCTGGCTCGTTCCGACTTATTTACAGCGTACAGCAATAAGAAGCTTGTGTGCCAAGTTTCTTGAAGATAGCTCAAAAACTGAGAGACTAGTTTGCTTTGCAACAGACTGACGGACGGACAGACGGACATCCATTTTTCGACTCCTCTGGTGATGCTGATTCAGAATATATATACTCGGGTCGGAGATGTCTCCTAAGGTGCGTTGCAAACTTCTGGCTAAAATAAATATACCCTCTGCAAGGGTATAAAAAGATAAAATTAGAAATACACATACTAATTATCTAAACTTTTACAGATTACTGATGTCGACAGTTGTCAGGATTTGGGGGACTTCATGAGCTGCCATAACACCTCCATTGCAAAAAAAGTTGGACGATCAAAACAAGGAGTGCAAGGAGCTTAAACTATATTTTAGCTTGCCCCAAGCTGCTTGGGAAAGCAATCCAATCGAGGTATGGACGGCCACAAGGCAACAATGCCGGGCCTTTACCGCTTGGGAATGAGATACTTAATAACTCCGGGAAGCTCTGTGCCTTCAGAGCGGTTGGCGTCCGCCATAAAATGTGTAGTGTGGGACGCACGAAGCCGGATGACGGACAAACACATTACGCAACGAGTGTTTTTAAAATCTCTGAATTCTAAGTTGTGGCATTGATATATTAAATGTATTATTATCTGTAAAATTATCCGTATTATTATTATTATGATCTGTATAAGAAATCCATGAATTTACGTTATGATATATTAAGCTTAAATAAAAATATGAAATGAAATATGAAAATCAAGTTAATAAAAATTTTCATATTTTTATTGTGCGGGAATAAATTTTATTTGAAAACAAGAAAGCAAGGATACCTTCGGCTTGCCGAAGGTTTCATACTCTTGCAGTTAAACAAAATATGTATAAAATATATTTGGATTGCTGCTGGTTTCTGTGGCGTTTATTGAACAATTATAACAGTACATCGATTATATCATCCTCTTAAAATTTCACATACTCAGCCTTCATTAGGCCGATCGTTGATCGTGATAAGTTATAAAAGTGCGATTTTGATGAAACTTTATTATTAAGGACACACTTAGATTTGGATGTGGTAAGCCTGATAGCTATATCTTGAAATATAACGAAAATCGGCCGATAGGCTCCATGACAGCTATACGATATGTCAGTCCGATCTGGCCCGTTCCGACTTATTTAAAGAGGGCAGAAATAAGAAGCTTGTGAGCTCAACAACTAATTTGCGTTGCAACAGACAGACGGACTGACTGATTGTTCCTATAACAGCTATAGAAAGAGAGAGATATTAAAATGGAAAAACTAAGGGCGGGTTACTGTATAACATTAACAAGTGGGTAAGGCTACAGTCGGGCGTCCGACAGTAAGATACCCTTCTCCCAATTTTCTAAATACGTTACAAACGTGTAACCACACTCATAATTTCAAACAGAGAATTCTGCACAAATACTTCTACTACATATAGCTTACTCGCTCGCACTCACACACGACGCAACGTCGACGTCGGCGTCAACTGCTCAAAGCAGCGCGTCGGCTGCTGCTCGTACCGAACATTTGTACTGAAAACGTTGACTTGAATAACTTCTGTGTTATTGTACCGATCGGATTGTTATTTGAAGAATATGTTCATATTGCATTTAGCTTTATACATACCAAAGCAGAACGTTATGCGTTTAATACTTTGCTTAATAATCGCAAATAACCGATTTGCGGGGACGGTGGGCGTGGCATCAGACATTTGATAAAAACTTGATCTGCCTATGATTTATAGGAACCTTCATGCCAAATTTGGTATCGCTAGCTTTTTCTGAGATCTGTTGTCTCATACAGACGGACAGACAGACGGACATGTCTCAATCGACTCGGCTAGTGATCCTGCGCAAGAATATATATACTTTATGGGGTCTGCCACGCCTCCTTATGCCTGTTACATACATTTTGCACAAAGTTAGTATACCCTTTTTTGACCATTTTCAATGGTCGAAGGGTATAAAGAGACACATATTCTAAGTTTTCTAAGAAACTAAAAACCTTACGACTACACCCTCTGAGAGATCGCAAGCAAAAATAAAATCTCCTAAAATTGTGGAATTACTATTAAGAAATGGAAACCTCTGGAATATTTCTTCAAATTCTGCTTCAAATTTTAACAATGGATATGCTGGAGTTTTATAAATAATAAGGAACCCTACCGACTTATATTTAAGTATGGCATATTCGAAAACTGCAGAAGAAAGGTTGTTGGAATCACTAAAATACCGACCACTGGAGAAAAAACTAACATTCTCAAGTAACTAATTTTTAATGAGGATAAGAATGCCTCTTTTCGGTCGAGTTTTGTTGGCCACTGACTCACAATCTAGCCGTACAACTTGTGTAAAGCTAGGTATTTCAAATGTTTCATTTGAGAATATTGTTGTTTCGACGAAACATAAAAGTTTTGATCGCAGCATTAGCAGATCGGAGCAAATGTCGCTAATGTGACAATGCAAGCTTTGAGTATTGTGGAAGAGTGCAGTAAACGAATTGTCATTGAAAAGACAGTTATAGTGAAAATTGAGAATTTTTCACATCTTAAGATTCTAAGCTCTTGTTCAACAGGTGACTGGGAGTCAGATTTTGGCATGAATCCCCCAACAATGAAAAGTCCTGCAGCATTTGTAGCTCTACTGCAGGCTACATACAAAGCCTCACGACTCATACGAGAAGTTGTGTGGACCACTACTTTGCTGTATGTTGCTCCTTGGCTTTTATGAATAGTTATACCTTCTGCAGGTACAACTGGGAATTGATTACGGTCAATAGAAACTTGCTGATTGGAATGAAACTGAAAACTTTTTTTAGTTTTGAAGATTGGCGTCCAAGATAGCTCTAGTGGATGCGAGCACTTGGCTCTATTTGGCACTATCATCTAAAAATTGTATCCAAAGAATTTGAGAAGCATTGGATGCATTGAAGCCTATGTCCATTAGAATGTTATCTATATTGACCGTAACCATGTATTTGGCAGTGGATTTTAAAATTAAACGAGTTAAGTTTTTGAGGTTTTGAAAGTTTTGACTGCCTCCAGGTGTCTTTAATCTTTAATTTCAGCGCCAAGATGTGAAGCTTTAATGAAATCAAGAGCTGTTGTGCAATTTGAATTGAATTTAATTTTGTCGTATTAAAAATATCGGTATCCTCATTTCTATAAAACAAATGAATTGCATCATTTGGCAATTCGCTGGCTAAAGTAACTCTGGATTGAAGAAGCGAAATGTCGTCGGACGACATTTGTACAGATGCCATATTATTTAACGCTACAGCGAAAACCTGATTATCTCTCTGTCGCATGATCTTAGTGAGTTCAAAAATCTTGAAAGAATCCCATAATGAAGATCCGTATATCGCACTATAGGGATCATGCGAGTCAGATGTGGATTTGAAAATCCAACGATCTCCAACAGGACTGGGCTGCCTGAGATCGCCCAAAACGATAACAGAGATCCTTCCGAATGGTGTCTCACGGTTATCTTAAATTTGTTTAAGCCGGCTATCTAAGACATTGGTTTCCATTTCCATGGCCATTCTAAGCGCGTCTTAAAATCTTCTAACACATTATATTTCTTAAAATTAACCCTGATCGCTTCCTGATTTTCCCTATACACTTCCTCACAATTTATTTCTAACAAAACCATCTCAAACAAAACCACTACCATCAAGTAACGGAAGAGGCGCACTATCTACGACTTCGTTAACTTCGGCATCTTCTTTGTCAGAGTCCTGACGAGTTGCTCTGGTCGACTTGGAAAAAGTAAAATTTGCTGCAAAATCGGCTAAGGCTATGTGGTCGTTGAACGTAGTGCTCAATCAACCCGACAACAAAAATGTCAGTTGAATCATGGGGTAAACTCTCAAGTTGCTGTTTGGGCTTCAGCATTTTGACCCTATGCTGTGGAAGTGAAGTATTTATATAGCCTTCTCCGTTGCTGGCCTCAGACAATCGGATCCCTAAACAGCAATAGGCGGCTTCCTGAGCAGAAATCTCAGTGCTGGAAATATATTTATGCCCAATAAATTGAAACTTTTGCCTGATCGTGAGATTAAGGTTGCGGATCTCGTCCACAGCATCACGCATCAGTTAAGAAATACCCCGCTGAGACTTGTTTATATAATTAATTATGTAGCTGCAGCAAGCATAAGGGTCCAAAATGAATTGAATATCAATATTGGCCCGTTGCATTCCGAGAATGTGTAATTATATGCATTTACATTAATTGCATTAAAACTTCTCTTTAGAAAAATTTGTGGCTTTTTTAAGCCAGATCTTAGAGTATATATATTCCTCTCAACTGAGGCTCACCTGGTTGTGAGAAAGAAAGTTTTCGAAAATGCTCAAGTGACTGATGTTTTCAGAATCGAGTGTGAAATTTAATACACTTTGTATTTTCTTTAAATTTTCTCGATGAAGGGAATAATTATTAGTCTCTTTGGGAAGGGCCCAAGAATTTCTGTCCGGGGCATTGTAAAATAGGGCATACCAAAGCGACAATAGGAGTTTCCTCCCAATTCACGTTGGCATGAATGCCCGTGCTTGTGCTTTTGGTACTCTATGTACGGAGCGAGTTCAGCATTTGTTACATCTGCGGTAACGAATTGATCGATAAATTCGACAACTGGAGGAATGGTAGATTCATTCTCAAAATCCACTAATGGGGCGTCTTTAAGCCAAAACATTCCGTGGATATGAGGTGAACCCCTTTGCTGGAACTCAACTCTCCAATGGTACATTACCATAATGTGTCTTCCAAAAACACCCCCTTCCTTTTGTCATAATTTTGAACAATTGCCTCCAGCGATTGTAAAAATACCGAACACATGTTACTGGGTCGGTACGAATCAGTCTAACCTTTTCCTTTTCCCACCTACTCTCTGTAGCCGACAAGGTTATAAAAAAGGTTGGCAGACCGAATTGCCGGATCATTGCCATGACCTTCTTTTTCTCAGCTTCCCAATGAGCAGGAGACGTTCGAATACCCTTAAGAACCCTATATCCGTCATCATGGCGAATAAGACTATCTATCTCTGCCTCATTAAGGGCGTTTGAGGCAGTAATCGCTCGTGCAGAGCTATGCGTCCTTAAGCATATGGAAGCATTATTCCTAATGTGGATAAGCTCTAACTTTTTATAATTAAAGAGGAGCTTATCAACTCTACAACCTCTCCTATCAAAGTTCCGAAGCTCGGATCTAACTACGGTTGTAAAAGTTTGCGCAGTCTTGCGTTTAATACCAGCATATATGATGGGAAAAGCTAATTCCTCAGAATCAGCATCCAGAATCATATCGAGGGGTCTTTGGCCTTCGCCAGGAGCAATTTGCATGGCAACATTCGAAAAATAATTTTCAAGCAGAGTTTCTTGACCCCCCGGATTAAGCTCCTCCACTTCAATGTCCTCATTAGGACGTAGTGATCTTTGAAATCTTTGTTACAAGATTGCTAACTGGAATAGGGACGTTAACAACAGCTCCTTTAATTGCGTTTTGTCGACCAATACCTAAGGTTTTGATAACCAAAAATGGAAGGCGAGGAGAAATTAGTCGTTCCTCTAATGGAGTGAGCCCTTTGAGACATTCGGGCAAATTTGGGAAGTCTAAGCCATTTGAAATAGAAAATTTTGGCTTCCTACCAGCTTTTATATTGCGGCTACAAGTATTACAAAACTGGAAAGTTTCGTCAGAAGATAGGAACTGACTGGAAAGACTTGAAATATCCGCACTATGCTCGTTTCTACTTTCAACAAAAGCCCTGCTCATTTTGGTAAACTGAAAGGGAAACCAAAGGCCTTTGCAACAAAGGCAAACTTGATCAGGTCCTAGCTTAACCATCCTATTAAATGTAGCTATTTGAGCTTATAATAAGGTTAAGTTGGGGGAGAAATTTTCCAAGTTGTTTGAACGCTCCTCTCTCATGCGGTCAGCATTTCGTCGGTTTTCTGCTACCCTACTTTGACTAATGCTCCTAAATTGGCTGACTCTTTGGCTAAGTCGCCTTAGAGAGTCTGTTATTGCTTGACGCTGCAACAGTCGAGCACTTCGACGTCGTGCAGTGTCAAGAGCCTGATCGACAATCCTCCTTGCAAGATTGTCTCTAGCTTGAGACCTACTTATTGTGTCTTTCTCTCTCTCTAAAATACGTCGCTCAACATCTGGGCGAATTACTGACCTAAGATATGTATTCCGTCTCTGTTCGTTAGTCCCTAATATACGGTCTCATCGTCTTACTGATCGACGTAATCTGTCAGCTTCTCTCTCCTGCTGCTTAATACTCGTACCTTCATTTGTTGCGTCTGTCTCCTATTTCGTGTGTTTATTAAATAAACTTTATTTCATAGCTCGCAAATAACTGTCAACCGTTTTTCGTTTTGCGGTCTGTATGCGAACATAACCGAAAAAGACGATGCGCGTGTGCTCTCGCTCTGAACAGAACTTTTCGTTTCTCTTTGTTTTGGTTTTCGGTCAACTGTTCTCAGTCGCGTGGTTCTTGTTATGCTCACTCAACAACAACTCAGAGAGAGCGAGCCAACTGTACGCTCGCTCGTTGAGGGTCAGCAGAAGAGCGAAAAACGAAAGACTCATCGTAAACGGTCTTCTGTCTTCAGTGCCTTTTAAACAAAACCTAGCAAAAATTTTAACATATTTATTAGATGAAAACATTAGATTTATTACTTATTCAGTATTAAGCTTTACAACTAGTAGCGAATTAACATTTTCTGCACTTAAAGAGCTTCGTCGCTCGCTTAAAATGTAATGAAGCGCTGAAAAGGCCCTCTCAACAGACACCTGAGTCGCCGGTGTAGCCAGTACAACGTGTGCGAGCGCATTGATTAGTGGCGACTGCAGCTTAATATCAGTAAAATACTGCAAACTGTTCGCATTTAGTGGCAAACGTCCATGCATAAGGTCGAAATTTTCTATGTCAGCATAGATCTGGAGTAGTTTTTTAGATGCAGGCTCTTCTTTAGTTTCGGAGATTGTCTGTACGCCATCCAAATTGGCGGAAAACAGAGACTCTTCTTTGTCAGCACATTCACCACCGTCAGATGTCAGCTCCTTCTTCTGGTCTTGGATATAACCCTCGCATGATGGCGCACATTGTGGTGGGGAATGCACCTTAAATAACAACTAAATTTGAATATATTTTTCGCAATGTTAGTTTAGAACAATTGTGAGTTTTTGACATGGACAATATACTTTGTTAAAACATTTAATAGCAATTAACAACAATAAAACAGGACCTTAACTTCAAGCACACGTAGCCTTACTTGTTTTAGCTCAAACAAACGATATGCTATTTTTTTTAGATTTTGCTTTGCTAAGCATTTTTGCTGGTCATTCAAGATGCAATTGACGCGTGGATCAATGTAGATTGCAGCTAACATCGCATCATT
Source organism: Zaprionus kolodkinae (assembly GCA_018901885.1). Lineage (NCBI taxonomy): Eukaryota > Metazoa > Arthropoda > Insecta > Diptera > Drosophilidae > Zaprionus > Zaprionus kolodkinae. The sequence continues at coordinate 659,738 of JAEIFM010000508.1, forward strand.
TTCAAGTTACTTACATTCTCGAATTTTGATCTGTCCTAGTAATTTTTTTTAATATAATTTTGGCTGTTCTTGCACTTTAGCTTAAGCTCCATCCATATTATGAAAAATTCGCTGTATACTAATTTTTTCATCTGCAACTTCAAGGTTGCTTCGTATGTGTCCTTGAACGCGTCAATATATAATTCCATCCAATCCCAGTCCGCATCAATACTAATGCTACGGTGTACAGCAAGGAACTCTTTTAAATCTAACAATTTTAATATCATTAAATATGTAGAGTTCCATCTCGTAACAACATAGAGACATGGTACGTTTTTTTTGCCCTCGATCAACCAACGTCTGCTCAGATTGAATATTTTTAAAAATTTAAAATAATATTAAAAAATTTTAAGTTTTCACTTACCTATTCGTTTCTGTACGCAATAACTTACAAATTTTGCGACATGATGAAACTTGTTCGCTGATCTCATCTAGCTTGTTGATGTCGATTACGCACAGTTGAAGTGTGTGCGCAGCACACCTTACAAGGTGAATATTCGCCAGCTGTATGGTATCAAGTTTTTCCATCACATTTTCACCGTTAATGTCATCGTGTGTGTCATCGTCAAGAAGAGACTCGGAATCATCATTTAAAATTTGAATGGCTTTTGTCATGTTTTTTCCATAATCCGATGTAATGCTGTGATTATAGTTTTAAGTTTTCAATAACAGTCATTTAAAACATATTTTGCAATTAAAATTTTACCTGAATATTTGATCTAGGGTTATTGCGTAGTCATTTATGATCTCAATAACTTTTTCCTTAATGTACATTCCAGTGTGCGAATGACGAAGCTGTATCATGCCTAAAGTCTTGATGACAATCTCAGCTTTAGACATAGTAGATTGTATCATTTGTAAATTCACTCCCAAAATAGCCTTATCCATTCTTGTAGCAACATCTATTTTCAGAGATACAAGCTTTCCCTTTACAAGCGCTCTTATATTTTCTTTAATGGTCTGCTCTTTGACAGTCACATATTCCATAACATTTCGAGAAGTTATGGGGTTCATCGAAAGCGCGTTATAAATTGGGTTTAATATCTGTCGAAATCCTTCGCTGTCCAGAAATAAAAGAGGTCACAATCTTTATAATCGAAGAGACGATTGATTCTTCACTGGTTTCATATGAAATTTTTCGTTTTTTCATATTTTGTTGAATTTCGTCGTCAATCTCGAATTCATTAAAGACTTCCGCATGTTTTGCAATTAAATGCCGTTTTAAATTTGTGGCGTGAGAGCCTGCTAACATCACACCGCAAACATTGCATTTAGACTTATTGTCTGCTGGATTTAATTTGAAAAACAAGAAAGCAAGGCTACCTTCGGCTTGCCGAAGGTTTCATACCCTTGCAGTTATACAAAATTTAAAATATATTTGGATTGCTGCTGGTTTCTGTGGTATTTATTGAACAATTATAACAGTACGTCGATTATATCATCCTCTTATAATTTCGAATACTCAGCCTCCTCATCACGACAAGGTCGCAATCCTCGAGGAGGAATATTTACAATACCTTAAACAACATTGCACATATATTCTTTATTTTCAATAATAAAATAAATTAATTAACTAAATATTTAAAAATAAATTATTTTTTAATTAGTGATTATAGCTAAGGAACACGCTGTCATGGTGACTATATGGAGTTTGATAAGTGATTGCGGCAGCACCGCTTACTGTGTTATCACAAAATATCCAATCAATTTGAGTTAAATGTTTTGTTGTTGGCACATTTAACAATGGACATAACCCCTTATTATTTAAAGTAGACTCGAGTTGATCAGTGGTTGTTGATCGGCAAATGTTAAAATCTCCTAATATTACCAATTTTGTATTATTTTCAGCTGACGTTAGCCTTTCAACATCATTTCTGATTTCATTTCGAAACCTTGTAATAGGAAAAGCTGGATTCCTATAAACAACTATGACTATTGTATGCAAGTATTTAAATGTTATGGACTGGTATATATTTCTTACATTATCAACTGTAACTGTTTCATATAAGAATGTTATGTTTTCATATATATTTTGTTTTGCATATATCAGTATACCATTCTTAGAAACAGCATTTGGTCGAATGTCTTTGTGTTGTAAAGGATCTGTTGGTCATAAAATCTAAATTTGGAAAGTTCTCATTCAAAAATGCGTTTAAATAACAGCTATATGATTTTTTGTTTAACATCTACATGTAATAGTACTCAGATTTTCATAAAATTGCAACAAGAACCTTCATTTGGCCGATCGTTGATCGTTATAAGTTATAAAATTTCGATTTGGATGTGGTAAGCCTGATAGCTATATTTTGAAATATAACGAAAATCGGCTGATAGGCTCCATGACAGCTATACGATATATCAGTCCGATCTGGCCCGTTCCGACTTATTTAAAGAGGGCAGAAATAAGAAGCTTGTGAGCAAAGTTTCATGAAGATAGCTCAATAACTGGGGGACTAATTTGCGTTGCAACAGACAGACGGACTGACTGATTGTTTCTATAACAGCTATAGAATATTAACGTCTGAGATATTTAAATGGAAAAACTAAGGACGGGTTACTGTATAACATTAAAAAGTATTGATAAAGTGCGGTATTTCCAAAAACAAAACAGGTTTGCTGATTTCAGCCTATTGTTTCTATGGCAGCTATATGTTATAGTGGTCCGATTTTGATACAATTTTGACAGCACAATAAGAACGTAATAAGAAGAAGATTTGCCAAATCTTGTTGCAATATCTTGAAAAACAACAAAAATCGGCCGATAGCTTCTATGACAGCTATACGATATATCGGTCCGATCTGGCTCGTTCTGACTTATTTACAACCTACAGCAATAAGAAGCTTGTGTGCCAAGTTTCATGAAGATAGCTCAAAAACTGAGAGACTAGTTTGCGTTGCAACAGACGGACGGACGGACGGACGGACGGACAGACGGACATCCATTTTTCGACTCCTCTGGTGATGCTGATTCAGAATATATATACTTTATAGGGTCGGAGATGTCTCCTAAGGTGCGTTGCAAACTTCTGGCTAAAATTAATATACCCTCTGCAAGGGTATAACAAGTGCACTTTTTTGTTTTGTTCGCGACCCATTTTTGGCACAAAAATTAAAACTCTCCAAACGCACCGAATCCACAAGCACGTGTGATTTACAAGTTGACTGATAATTCGCATATACATACACAAATACAAACGCAAAAGACTTTTATTTTCTTCGCTCGTTGCAAAACGGTCAGCGAATGAGCAGAGCAAAAGGGAAACACGAAATTGGTTTTTGGTTGAGCACAGACCATTCGTTCAAGAGACACTGGTGAACGGTTCTTGTCTGATTTTTTGCGCAAGTGGTGCGCAAAGAACAGTTATTTGGTGACTGCAAGAAACGGTCAACTGTTATTTGCGAGCTCTGGTTTATTTGCTGTTCAGCTGTCCGTATGTCATTGTCCTGTCTACGGGTGGATTTCCGCAATCTATCGGCCCCCCCTTCCCCTTGCCGATAGTCTGTTATTGCTTGACGCTGCAACAGTCGAGCACTTCGACGTCGTGCAGTGTCAAGAGCCTGATCGACAATCCTCCTTGCAAGATTGTCTCTAGCTTGAGACCTACTTATTGTGTCTTTCTCTCTCTCTAAAATACGTCGCTCAACATCTGGGCGAATTACTGACCTAAGATATGTATTCCGTCTCTGTTCGTTAGTCCCTAATATACGGTCTCATCGTCTTACTGATCGACGTAATCTGTCAGCTTCTCTCTCCTGCTGCTTAATACCTTCATTTGTTGCGTCTGTCTTCTATTTCGTGTGTTTATTTGCTGTTCAGCTGTCCGTATGTCATTGTCCTGTCTACGGGTGAATTTCCGCAATCTATCGGCCCCCCTTCCCCTTGCCGATAGTCCCCTTTCGGCAGTCTCTTTCTTCTTTGTGTATCAACCTGTTGTTCAGATGTCCGTATAGTACCATCCTCTCTACGGGTGGATCTCTGAAGTCTCGCCCCGTCTCTCTGCCTGCCGATTGTCCTCTGCAGTCCGTACCTGCCTTCTTCTTTGTGAGTCTATTTGCTGCTCAGTTGCTCGTATGACAGTATTCTGTCTACGACTAGATCTGCGTGATCTATCGGCAGCTCTTTCCCTCTGCCGGTAGTCTGCTCCTGTTTCAACCTGTCTCCTACTCTGATTGTCCACCTGTTGCTCGGTCGGTCGTACGCGCGTCGACTTACGTAAGGTGTTGTCCGTCCTTTCTAACTCCTGCTCTACATTTCCCCCTATGTTAGGATCCCGTGCTCTAGATGAGCTACGGCTTCTAACAACACTCTCCCCACTTTCTCTGTCTACTAAATTTGCTCTGCGATCTTTCTTGGCCCTAGCATTCCTATCGTTTTCTACCTGCGAATAGTCAGTTTGACCCCTATTCAACCTATTTGTTTGCCTTCGCCTGGCTGCTTGTTGAGCTGCAGATTGGCGATGGCGAGGCATATTTAAAAATGTTAATTTGAATATAGATGTTATGTTATAATAAATAAAATAAAATGTGTTAAGCAATTAAGAACTTAAAATTAAAACTTAAAAATTTGAAACACAAAAAATCATTTAAAGATAATCTAATTAATACAATATACAAATATAAACTTATCTGCCGCTGCCGTTGCCGCCTGCACAGCGCTACACACGCGACGCGTCACTAAAGACGTTACGCGCAGAATATTCGCGAAGGAACGTAACGTGGCCGCAGCGCGAGCGATTAAGTCGCTAGTGTGTATGTTTATATGTACATACACACACACATATGTGAAAATATGCTAGCTAATGCAGACAATATGTATGTATGCATCTACATCTAACACTATTTGGTGCAGGTCAAACCAACAACAACAATACACACTAGCTCTCTTTTTACACGAACACGTGCACTTAGTCACAACAATTTTAAAGTATGATTATATTTTATTATTTATGAAATATTAAATATTATTCCGGCACGACGGTAAATTGTTTTTTACTTATAAAACCGTAGTTTTTACTACGAATATCAGTTTTGATATCATTATCGAATAAATAAATTCTTCGAGAGCAAGTGACACGTGAGTTACCACTCGTGACCTGAGCGGTGGAGCTGTTGAGGAGGATTGAGGGAGATAATTGTGCTTTCTTTGTAACTTCTTATGTGGTGAAATAAGTTTTCCGCAATATGTGCAATAATGCGACCGTACGGTTCGGAAGTCAAGACAGAAGTAATTTTATTTGAGTTTTGTTCTTAATGGCTAACTTATAATTTCGGCAGAATATGTTGTTGCGTGGAATTGTCGCGCAGCTCAATGTCGCGTTGCTTTGCCTTACGCTTCATCGGAAGACGCCGGTCCGGCGCGGCTGATCGTCGACACATCGTGATTTGGGCACTGACGTACCGTTGCTATGAGCGTCGATTGTTTTGAGTCCGACCAATATGTTCGTATGCTGCGCCTGTAGAGTCAGCGTATCAGCGACTATTTTGTAGCCCAAACAAGCGGCAACTTATATACTGGCCGTTACTCAAATGTGGTGAAATAGATGATTTGAGCAGAAGAGCGGCTGTTGATGTAAGACTTCGCTAGTCGCTGCGTTAGGTCTGTGTGAAGGCATGAGGGGGTTTCAAGGGGGGAATGGCAGCTGTCGGTGCCGGGCTGGTGACTCGCGCGCATCGAATATACGAAGCGATTAATGAAGGGACAAAGCAAAACAGAATAGACAAAAGACAATAGCATAAGTTAGAACGAGAGAGAGATATGTGCATTTTTGGCGAGTGCCAAAATTCGTTACATACACACACACCAGCGTCAACTCCTTCTTCTTTAATTAAGACGTCCGTTAAAAATGCACTGACCTGCCTCAGGTGTACAATATGAAATGTCGTTTTTTATACCCTTGCAGAGGGTATATTAATTTTAGCCAGAAGTTTGCAACGCACCTTAGGAGACATCTCCGACCCTATAAAGTATATATATTCTGAATCAGCATCACCAGAGGAGTCGAAAAATGGATGTCCGTCTGTCCGTCCGTCCGTCCGTCTGTTGCAACGCAAACTAGTCTCTCAGTTTTTGAGCTATCTTCATGAAACTTGGCACACAAGCTTCTTATTGCTGTACGCTGTAAATAAGTCGGAACGACGGACCACTATAACATATAGCTGCCATAGGAACAATCGGCTGAAATCAGGGTTTTTGTATGCAAAAAGAAACCAGCAGCAATCCAAATGTATTTTATATTTAGTATAACTGCAAGGGTATAAAACCTTCGGCAAGCCGAAGGTAACCTTGCTTTCTTGTTTTTAAATCAAAAAACACGTTAAATTTTGTGGAAAAAGAAAAAATCATTTATTCAAAGTATTTGCCGTCGCTAGCTACACATTTTTCCCATCTCTCGGGCAATTTGTGGATTCCACGCCAGTAGAACTCATTGTCTTTTGCGGCGAATCATTCATCGAGCCATTTTTTCACACTTTCGTAAGAATCGAAGCGCTGCTCAGCGAGTGCGTGTCCCATCGCAAGCGCACGGTTCAAATTGATCAATTGTTGTTGGTAGCGTGCCGTATTCACCGTTTCGCCTGGTTTCAAGAGCTCATAGCAGATGACACCGCTCTGATCCCACCAAACACAGAGCGTCTTCTTGTCAAAGCGATTCGGTCGAGCAGTCGATGTGGCCTGTTGTCCAGGATCAACGTATGATTTTGTACGTTTAGGATTAACAAAAAAGATCAATTTTTCATCGCCAGTAACGATACGATGCAAAAACGACTTCCTTTTGTATCGTGAAAGCAAAATTTCGCATGTGTTTTTGCGCCTCTCCATCTGCCTCTCGTTCATATACATATGTATGCATGTCTGAGCTTCGCGTGCATGTATTGTATACATGCACGCATAAGTACAGCATGCAAAACATCTTAAAAGGCAAAATGTAACACTTTATATATAATTTATGAGATAAATATTAATAAATGGGAAATAATTCAAAAGTGCATATGCTTTATAAATATAAATGTAAACAAATATAAAATACAATTAAACATAAAAAAATTAAAATAGGAAAATTCTATTTTCGCCGTGGGAAACCGAACCCTGGCCGTTTGCATAGGAGTCCGTCGTCCTAACAACTAGACCACCGTCGCTGCGCATCGCGCACGTTAAAATTGCATATTGCTCAAAAATGTCATATTTGTCTTCTACAACAATAACACCAATACTAGATTGAATGGGCACAAGAAAGACGAGTGTTATTTATTTATATTTAATAAGATTATTTGTTGAAATTTGATAAACAAGAAAGCAAGGCTACTTTCGGCTTGCCGTAGGTTTTATACCCTTGCAGTTATACTAAATATAAAATACATTTGGATTGCTGCTGGTTTCTGTTTGCATACAAAAACCCTGATTTCAGCCGATTGTTCCTATGACAGCTATATGTTATAGTGGTCCGATTTTGATACAATTTTGACAGCACATTAAGAACGTAATAAGAATAAGATTTGTCAAATCTTGTTGCAATATCTTGAAAAACAACTATTCGCTATGCAGCTAAGTTACTATTTCCATCTCATACACACACATAACCATCGCATTAAAAAGATCGAAAAAGCACGTGGCTGGTAGCAGTTGATCGGGTTGCAATTTATAAAATAAGTTCACATCGCATTTATCTTTATGTATGCCAGAAAGTTAAGAACTCAATACTTTGCTTAATAGTCGCATTTTATTATTTACGGGAGTCGGTGGGCGTGGTACCCAAAATTTGAAAATGACGTTTATTGCCTAGGATATACAGGAATCTTCATCTAGCTTTCTTTATAGCTGAGAATCAGACGCTCATACCGATAGACAGACATGACTAGATCGACTCGGCATGTGATTCTGAGCAAGAAGATATATACTTTATGGGGTCGCAGATGTCTCCTTCTGCCTGTTACGCACATTTCGACAAACCTAATAGACCATGTATTTTTTTTAAATCCATGGCCTAATTATGTGACTTCTTACCTCACTTAACCGTGGTGGCTCAACAGATTATTAATTTGTTTTCAGAAAACGTCTAAAATATTTTAATGAATATTAAAAAACAATTTGAATAAAGTTTGAACCCATTTTCTTTTGTTATTTTATGTTTTCAAGTGACTGTGCTAATCGGCTGTCGCAAAAATAATAGTGAATTTTATATGTTATGTTTGTTTACATTAATTTAAAATGTTCTTAATAAAGTTAGTATCCTATTTTCTTTTAATTTTTGTGTGAAATTATTATTCTTTTAAGGGTAAAAAAATTTATTTGAATTGGTTTTTTTAGTATTCCTGATATTAAGTTTCAAAGACGAGCAGCATAGGGTGTGCTAATCGGTTGTCGCGCAGTGTATCTGTCGCTGTGCTGCCGCTGCCGCCCGCACAATGAAACACACGCGACGCGTCACAAAAGACGTTACGCGCAAAATTTCGCGAAGTTGCTAGTGTGTATGTTTATATGTAGATAACACATACATATGTGAATATATACTAGTTAATGCACACAATATGTACGTCAAGGATGATCAATGCAAATAATTTCCGTACATATAATTGAAAAAAGTGCCTGCCGCCGGAAATGAACCTGTTCTTGCATATCTACCATAATAAATCAGACAAAAACACGTTGTCACATGGCACTACTATTTCTTTAATATCTTCCATATTTATCGTCCTATCTGACTGAAATTTTAACGAAACGTCCGCAAGATGGTATAAATATAAATAGAAATAACGAATATACGTTTTTACGCATATGCAATGTTTAGCACACAATATATGTGAAGATAATGCAGATAACACATACCAACATATATTTTTCTGAAAGATAATTTTTTTCTCTATTTGATAGATACAAAATTTTGTTGTTGTTAAGCGTACAACAACAACAGCATTTATAAAACTGTTGCTGTAAAGCTTAAATTGCGGCTGTAATCAATTTACGAAGGCGGGTGGAGGCGTGGCAAAAATCCAAAATAAACTTGAGCCTGCAGTAATAACACATATTGTCACAAAAGTTAGAAGCTCTAGCTCTTATAATAGCTGACATCCACGTGTTCACACAGACGGACATGGCTATATCGACTCGGCTGTTGATACTGATCAAGTATATATACTTTATTATGGGGTCGGAGATGTCTCCTGCCTGTTACATACATTTTCGGATGACACAGAGTTTAAATACCCTTCTACTCTATGAGTAGCGGGTATACAAACTATTGAAATTATCAAGGACAAAAATTTGCATAGCTGTAGCTTAAGCTGTTTGTAAAATATTCCACACTAGCGACCCGCCCCGGCTTCGCACGGGTGCAATATATGCATCGCGAGCCTGACTGAGGTGAGCCTCACGTGTTCCGTTGACGATTCATTATCTTTTGCTGAACGTACTCTTCTGGCATTCACTGTACTACGACATATGTTCGAACGACGACGTCTTCCAGACATGACTTTATAATTTCTGTACAAAATTTATTCAGTTCTGTAGGATTGGAATAGTATCACTGTAACAGCGTACCCTCCTCGATGCAACATCGTCTAACCCATCGATAGTTTTTAATCGATTGTTTGCTTGGAATGGTCTTTTTTGGTTCAAGTAAGACGAAGAAGATCGCGTACACAACACACAGAAGGTGTTGAAGAAAAAAGTCGTTGAATAACGTAACAACGATTTTAATTAAATTAAAAGTGCTTCATTACATAGTAGGGCCTTATAGTCTATATATAATTGGTTGAGGATTAATGCTGTATTGGTTAAAATCGCTTAGAAAATGAGGCATTATTTGTCGTAAAAAGTAAATGACAAAAAAATGTATTGTGGGTTATCCATAAGAGATAGACATATACCATCGCGGACTTTTTTGTAGACATTTTCAATGTGTACAATACTTAGTACATTATTTTGATAAAACTCGTAGGGTCGTAGAAACCTCAAAAATAACAGTACTTCTCCACTATTTAATAGATGTTATTATACATATAAACCTTCCTCTTGAATCACTCTATCTATTAAAAAAAACCGCATCAAAATCCGTTGCGTAGTTTCAAAGATTTAAGCATACTATGTAGTGATTAAAGAAGCATGTAGAGGGGGCGCTAACCTTATGATGCGCAGTGTATGTTAAAGCAAACACTTGTAATGTGTATATTCCCTACACATAACTATTAATATATAATGTTTCTAAATTTTAAATAATTTTATCGCTATAAATTTAATTGAATCTGTATCGCCAATCGACTATGATACAAAAACAAATCGTACACCTCAATCGAAAGCTACCAAATAATTTTTGACATGACCGACGGCCCTGCCCACTGTTTGCTGAATTCAATTTAAGGTAGCGTCGCTTTTTGTTGAGCGCCAATCATTTTATATTCAATTATAACATTCATTGTTGTAAAATTAGGCGAAACCTAAACTAATATCTTGAATTAAAATATTTAGATATAATAAATTATATTCCACATATAATTCTTCAGAAATAGGGTGCAATTGTGTTTAATAAATGCTGGCGAGTCTAACAGCCGATGAAAGTTGCTTTCCAGTGAAGCTTGTGATGTGATTTTTGAGAGTGTGTGACATCATAAGTTGCTTTGCATAGGTTATCTTCTAGACAGAAAAATATATATTTATGCACATTAATGAAATGCGTCCATATGTGCTTAAATATGTTTGAGCTAGATTTGGGTTGCACAAATATGGGTCGTACAAATATACATATTCATGTGACATCGGTTACAGAGAGCTTACAAAGCACCAATTAGAAAGAGCGAATGTAGCACCGATTAAAGAGAGCGAATAGATCATCAATAAGAGAGAGCGTATTGAGCACCAATAAGAGCGACAGAGTAAATTGTGCACAGATTAGAAAGAGCGGATAGAGATCGGGCAACGCGCTTGCCTCTTTGTTCTCTTTGTAATATACATTAGCATTATATATTATTTAATTAGGTATCGGTAGAGGTTTTGTAAACAATTTTATTTATATTCTTCAAAGTTTAAATTTGTTGTACTTAGTACGTCTACATAAATAAATCAATATGCAATATTAATATGATTTGCATATTTATGAACATAAACTAATTATGCGAACATTAGGCTTTACAGCCATAGTAAGAGCGACTTCGGTAAAAGATAACTTTAAAAGCATCAATAAGAGAGAGGGAGAGAAAGCGCACTGAGCACCAATAATAAAGAGCGGATCTATCTAGCTCGCGCTTCGCGCTCGCCTCTTCCTTTTTACTCTGGGGCTTCTTGTACGATGCCCGCAGCATTTTCGTCTCGGAAATAAGGAAGATTGAAGGAGACATCTGCGACCCCATAAAGTATATATATTCTTGCTCAGGATCACTAGCCGAGTCGATTGAGACATGTCCGCCTGTATGAGACAACAGATCTCAGCTATTAAAAAAGCTAGAGATACCAAATTTGGCATGAAGGTTCCTATAAATCATAGGCAGTTTATATCAAATGTTTGATGCCACGCCCACCGCCCCCCGCAAATCGGTTGTTTGCGATTATTAAGTAAAAAAAGTATTTAAACCCATAACGTTCTGCTTTGGTATGTATAAAGCTGCATGCAATATGAACATTTCCTCCAAATTACAATCCGATCGGACCAATAACACAGAAGTTATTAAAGTCAACGTTTTCAGTACAAATGTTCGGTACGAGCAGCAGCCGACTCGCTGCATTGAGCAGTTGACGTCGACGTCGACGTTGCGACGTGTCGCTTTACTCTTTACGCGCTTCGCTGTGTGAGTGCGAGCGAGTAAGCTATATGTACTAGAAGTATTTGTGCAGAATTCTCTGTTTGAAATTATGAGTGTGGTTACACGTTTGTAACGGATTTAGAAAATTGGGAGAAGGGTATCTTACTGTCGGGCACCCGACTGTAGCCTTACCTACTGTTTATGTACTGTATTTCATATTTGTTTACATTTATATTTATAAAGCAAATGCATTTTTTAATTATTTGCCATTTATTTATTTTTTTTTTTTTTTGCTTTTTTATTATTTATTGAATCTTCCCTTTGTGTTAAGAGACTAACAATAAGTGTTCAAATCTTAATCTAACTTAATTAACTTTCACTTAGTGATAGTTTTTTCATTAATGCCCTAATAAGTTTATTGCTGGGCTGGGTGGTCGTTGCGGTGCAGCCGGCTTTGACTGCATACTCGGATTAGTTTTCTTGCGAGGGGATTTGTATGGGTGGTCAGCTTTTCTTTATATTTAATTTTTTTCTCAGCTATTACTTCGATTACTAATTTCATTTTTAGGTCTCTGTGTATGTCTTCGTTCCGAAGGTACCACGGCGCTCCAGTGATAGTTCTCAGAATTCTTGACTGTGCTCGCTGAATAATGTCTATGTTACTTCTGGATGCGTTGCCCCACAGCTCGGAGCCATAAGTCCAGATAGGTTTTAAGACGGAGTTGTATAGAAGAGCTTTGAACTCCAGACTAAGTGGAGAGCGAGCATTTATGAGCCAGTGGAGGTTCCTTGCTTTAAGTTTAAGATGTATCGATTTGGCTTCTATATGTTTGCGCCAAGTGAGCCGCCTGTCCAGATGAACACCCAGATAGGTTACCTCGTCGGCTTGTGGAATGCATATGTTATTCAAGACCAGTGGTGGGCATGTTTGTTTGTTTAAGGTAAAGGTAACCTGCTTGCATTTTTGAACATTTATTGAAATTCTCCAGTCGGCAAGCCATCGTTCTACAGATGTTAAGTGTCGGGATAGGAGTGCCGTGGCTTTTGTTGGGCATTTGGAGCGACTGAGTATCGCGGTATCATCAGCGAACGTGGAGGTTGTTAGATTGTAGTCTGTGGGGAAATCCGCCGTATACAGGGTGTATAAGATTGGACCCAGTACACTGCCTTGCGGCACTCCAGATCCGATTGCGCAATCGCGTGAGGTGCTTGTATCGCATCTTATTGCAAACACTCTGTTATATAGGTATGACTTCAGTAGCTTATGTGTGTTTTGGGGCAACAGCTTGATTATTTTAAACAAAAGTCCATCGAGCCACACTCTGTCAAATGCCTGCGCGACGTCTAGAAAAATGGCTGTGCAGTATTCTCGATGTTCAAAAGCAGTACGAATTTCTGACGTGATTCGATTGACCTGTTCGATGGTTCTATGTTTTTCTCTGAAGCCAAATTGATGTGTTGGAAGTGTGTTGTTTATTCTAAGATGAGGGCTAATCCGTAGGAGTAGCATTTTTTCAAACAGCTTTGAGAGACATGTTAGTAAGCTTATCGGTCTATATGATGATGGCTGCGTTTTATCTTTTCCTGGCTTTGGAATCATTACTATGGTCGACTTTTTCCATTTTTGAGGGAAGTATCCAAGCTTGGCTATTGCGTTGAACAACAAGCAGATGTGAAGAATAGCACACTTTGGGAGTTCAATGAGCATTCTTGGAATTATTAGGTCGTAGCCAGGCGATTTTCTTGGGTTCATTTGCTCTTTGATAACCTTTGCTAATTCACATGGTCGGAATTCAATGGGTTCTTGAGGATCTAGGTTGGCTGCTATTAAAGGAGGGAGAATAAATGTGTTGGTAGAGGGATTTGGTCGGAATACATTTTGTAAATGGTCAGCGAAAGCACTGGCTCTTTCCTCATCACTTCGAAACCAGGTGCCAGAGGGACTTCGTAGTGGCATAATTGGCGCTATTGGAGTCTTTAGGTTTCTGTGAGCTCTCCACAGAGGGTACTTAGTGCTGGTGGGAGAGAGTTGCTCGATATATGAACGTTGGCTGTTTTTTTCCTCATGTTTAAGAGCATTGGTAAGCCTGCGTGTGGCTATTTTAAGCATGTGCTTTGTAGTTGGTGATCTATTAGACTGCCAATCCCTTCGTAGGCGTCGTTTATCTAATACCAGCCGCTCGATTTCGCGATTAGTTTTGATGTAGTTTGGTTTTGCATACGTCACTGGCGGGGTTGAAGCCTTTGCAGCCGAAACTAAAATATTTCCAAGAGTTTCCGTTGACTTGTCTATATCCTCCTTTGTAGATAATGCCGTCGTTAGTTCTATGTGTGAACAGACATACTTTTGATACCTTGGCCAGTTTGTTCTAAAATTTGTGAGTCTATACGGTGGGTCGACGAAGTGGGGGCGAGTTAGCATATTTAGAAAAACAGGTGAGTGATCTGATGATAAATCTGCTAGTGCTTCGGCGGTGACCATGTTGCGGGGGACATGTTTAGTAATTGCAAAATCGATCAGGTCTGGGATTTTTCTTGGGTCTGCTGGCCAGTATGTAGGCTTACCCGGGGATACATAGTCTAGCTTGTTTTCTGGCTTCGTAAGCGCATTGTACAATTGCTTACCCTTTGGCGTCACAAGTCGAGATCCCCAATGGGTGTGCTTGGCGTTATAGTCACCCGCTGCAATGAACTTGTCACCTAGTGTGTTAAAGAATTCCATGAATTGATCCTCAGAGATTGGAAAGCGCGGTGGGCAGTAGACTGCGGCTAGAGTCGTTGAACCATTGTTGAGTTGTAAGGCTATGGACGTAGATTGTAAGTAGTTTTTGTCAAAATTGTTTAAGTGGTGGTGTTTTATGCGATTTCTGATGAGTATTCCAGTGCCTCCATGAGCTTTACCATCTGGATGATTTGTACCATAGAACAAGTATCCTGGTATATGAAAATTGTTTTTATTTGTGAGGTGCGTTTCTGATAGTAGCATTACGTCGATGTTTTTTTCGTAAATGAACTGTGTGAGCTCTTGTGTATGCCGTGAAACGCCATTTGCGTTCCACAGAGATATCCGTAGGGAAGCCATTATGGGGATTTTGAAGATACAAGAAGTTGAATCAGGATATTTTGGTTTTTCATGAGCTCTTGCCATTTATTTAAGTGTTACATTTTGCCTTTTAAGATGTTTTGCATGCTGTACTTATGCGTGCATGCATACAATACATGCACGCGAAGCTCACACATGCATACATATGTATATGCGTGTGAGGCAATACACAAAACATGAGGCAGGTCTGTGTCATTTTTAACGGATGTCTAAATTCAAGAAGAAGCAGCCGACGCTGGTGTGTGTGTATGTAACGAATTTGGCACCCGCCAAAAATGCAGTTATCTCTTTCTCGTTCTAACTTATGCTATCGACTCTTGCTTTTTCGTTATTTTATTTTTTGTTTTTATTATGTTAAAAATTGTATTTTAATATATATTTTTGTATGGTATATAAAAACAAACTGAAAATCTATGGCCTCTTACAGTCACCGCGTGACTGTAGCCTTTCCGACTAGTTTTTCGTTATTTGATATACGCCTGTACAAATATAGGCATTTTTTGTAGCCATATCCACCAAATGGTAAAAAATACGTGTCGCAGAATCACTGGTCTTGGCTTCAATGTGGTAGCGGCCGATTAATCCATATTTATTTTCTTATACATAATTTGTAGGCAGTCAATTTCTACGTATTTTTTAGATTTTCGATCATATCGAGTGTTTTTGTGCGACTCCACTTTCGATTGCTCTTTTAAATGGCTGAACACCAACGTATGTAGACAGCAATCGAACGGCTCTGTTGTCTTTCCACAATACTTTACTAATAGTGACTCCATTAAGAGCCAAAAAACTCCATCGAAAATCCTCTAGGCTTGTCCTTGATAATATTATCACAAGGCAGCTAAGAATTGGGTATACGATTAGGGCGTACTATACCAAGGCTATATATACCTTTAGCACGAAGGTACACCAACAAAGGCACTGACCTATAAAAGTTTTCGAAATATATTATATGATGCTGGAATTTCTGTACAGTGTTTGTTAAGCGAACAACAATGCACTATGGGAAATTTGACCGGTTTTTCTGGCCAAAATTAATAACTCAAGAAAGGAATGAGATATTAAGCTTCGGTCTTTTGCATTGGGTCACTTGATTATTATCTATTATTATTAGAAAAATTGGGGGCGTGGCGCCGCCCCTTTTGGAAATAATGTCACCTACATTTTTGAAGTACTATTTTAACATAAAAAACAAATTGTAGGTTTATATTTAAGCAGTTTTATTTAACAAACGTGGGGGTGGTAAGCCCTAAGGAGAAAAAGAGGTTCCCTGCAGTACTGTAATAAAAAGCCATGAATAATAAATTGAATAAAAAATACTCTCCATAAAATACACACCACTTATAAAACTTTCTGGTCTTCGTTTTCCAATTCGATATTGAATGGAAATTCCATTAAACTCATATTAGGTAAACTGATTTCATCCTCCATCTTGTCATCTGTTCTTATAGAGCATTCTAAAAGTTGCAAGACGTCTGAAGGAATACACATTTTCTTTTGACGCTGAATTCGCTTAGCGAAATTCACAGATGAAGTGATTGGATTAGAAAAATCCATTGCCCGGTTAAACACGTCTGTAAAGTTTTGTTACCTATTATATTTTCGAGCGTGATGTAAGCGATCAAGCTTATAAAATATATTTATCGATTCGGCTCCTTCTTCTCCAAAGTACCCGACAGAAAGAATTGTATTTTGGATAATATCAGTATTGAAAGAAGCTTTAAAATTCGGGCAAGGTCTAATTGCTTACGCCTTCGCCAAGCTAAGCTTGCCCCAAGAATAAGCAGGGCTGTTGTGTTTTTCAGCTGTTGCAAGAGCTGCTGCGTACCTTCTACGAGACCTGCTGCTCTTCGTATTAAATGGCAATTTATTCGTATTCTTAGATAATTTAACAACAGTTTGCAACCACCAACCCAACCACACTGCATGCTTGCGCCGAAAATGCTCTAAATTACATTTTCACTTCTTCCACATTGCAGCCAAATGGTAGCAAAATAATTTGCTGGTATGTTCCACAATACTGATATGCTGCTCTATTTCCTTTCCTGGTATGGCAGCTTTCATAAAATAACAAGTATATAAGGCTACAGTCGGGCGCCCGACAGTAAGATACCCTTCTCCCAATTTTAAAAATCCGTTACAAACGTGTAACCACACTCATAATTTCAAACAGAGAATTCTGCACAAATTCTTTTACTACATATAGCTTACTCGCTCGCACTCACACAGCGACGCGCGTAAAGAGTAAAGCGACACGACGCAACGTCGACGTCGGCGTCGACTGCTCAAAGCAGCGCAAAAGCTGCTGCTCGTACCGAACATTTGTACTGAAAACGATGACTTGAATAACTTCTGTGTTATTGGTCCGATCGGATTTTAATTTGGAGGACATGTTCATATTGCATTCAGCTTTATACATACCAAAGCAGAACTTTATAAGTTTAATACTTTGCTAAATAATCGTAAATTACCGATTTGCGGGGGCGGTGGGCGTGGCATCAAACATTTGACATAAACTTCACCTGCCCCGAATATATAGGAACCTTCAAACCAAATTTGGTGTCTCTAGCTTTTTTAATAGCTGAGATCTGTTGTCTCAAACAAACAGACGGACAGACGGACAGACAGACGGACATGTCTCAATCGACTCGGCTAGTGATCCTGAGCAAGAATATATATACTTTTTGAAAACATTTTGAAAAAATTTTTAGGTTATGTCGAAAAGTATTCGTCCTGCAAATATTTTGACTTCGGATTCGGATTAAGGAGGCCCAAAAACATATGAAAACATATATCACATGACCAGGTCATGACCCCCCATTATTTTTTGGCGCTTTCAAGATTTTTCATGTTTTTTGAGGTTATGTCAAAATTTAGACGTGCAGGATACATTTTGATTAAAAAATCGAATTTAGAAGGTCAAAATACATGAGAAAACATATATCGCATGACCAGATCATGATTCTATATCTTTTTGGGGAAATTTTAAAATTTTTCAGTTTTGTGAGGTTATGTCGAAATCCAGACGTGATGACGTGATTCCGACCCCGGATTCGGATTCAGCGACCCAAAATACATATAACTGCATATGCCGCACGCCCAGATCATGACAAAAAAAAATTTTGTGGGGTTGTGTAACCATTTGAACAAGAATTGAATAAGCTACAACATAAACTTTAGTTCATGGATGGACTCCGCTGGACTCACTTTAAAACTTAAGAAAGCAAGGCTACCTTCGGCTTGCCGAAGGTTTTATACCCTTGCAGTTATACTAAATATAAAAAACATTTCGATTGCTGCTGGTTTCTAATTGCATACAAAAACCCTGATTTCAGCCGATTGTTCCTATGACAGCTATATGTTATAGTGGTCCGATTTTGATACAATTTTGACAGCACATTAAGAACGTAATAAGAATAAGATGTCAAATCTTGTTGCAATATCTTGAAAAACAACAAAAATCGGCCGATACCTTATATGATAGCTATACGATCTGGCTCGTTCCGACTTACATATTTACAGCGTACAGCAATAAAAAGCTTATGTGCCAAGTTTCATGAAGATAGCTCAAAAACTGATACTAGTTTGCGTTGCAACAGACGGACGGACAGACGGACATCCATTTTTCGACTCCTCTGGTGATACTGATTCAGAATATATATACTTTATAGGGTCGGAGATGTCTCCTAAGGTGCGTTGCAAACTTCTGGCTAAAATTAATATACCCTCTGCAAGGGTATGACAAATCTGGTTGGATGTATTGAATTTCTTAATAAATATTTGAAGCATTATATAGGCGTCTGTCTTACACATTCATCATTAATGGCCTTATGATAAGTTCTAACTGGAAGACACTGAGATCAAATTGGCAATATCCAATTAGAACAGAGTGAAACTTTCATAGTGAAAACAAATTTGAGACTGTGAGACATGCTTTTTTTCGCATAGTTGTAGCGGGTATTTCACAGTCGTGCACGCTCGACTGTAGCCTTTCCGACTTGTTGTATTTATATCTAGCTGGCCAAAAGGTCCTTTTGGAAGCAGCAACAGAGCAGACAGCAACAATAAAAGGCATGACGAAGCAGCAAAAACAGGGGCAAACAGTGTCAAGAAAATTTCCAATTTAGACAATTTAAAAAACATACTGTCCAATACTGTTGTGTTAGCCTACAACGTCGATGGCGTTCAGGGTAAAGCTGCATTAAAATATGAAAGCAGTTTTTATGGAGCCTTATTAGGTAGGTATTATTGCAATTGCAATTGTATTTAACATTTTAAATTCACTTAGATTTTTATTTTAATTAACATTCATCACATCAATTAAAACTGTTTTTTCTTACTTTTATATTATTAGATGCAATCGAAAATATAAATAAAAGTGGCAATGCTGAGGAACTACTCCGTAAGGCCTTGCAGCTGCAAAAAAACGTTTTTTCAAAAACGCCACCGTTACCAACAGAAACAAAAACGACTTAGATACTAAGGACATGAATAAAAATGAAATAAATTAAATCTATTAATTTTTGTATAGTATAAACTTTAAGTCAATGAAGACATTATTTGAAAAATAAAATGTATAACTATTCAAACTTGTGATTGTATATTTCATTTTACATGGGTACCTATTCAAGTACTCTATTCATGGGTACTCTTTTTCACTGCCCTTACATGGGTACCTATGTAATAGAGTGCTTACATAGGTACTCTTTTCACTAGCCCTTACATGGGTACCTCTGTAAGTACTCTAGTCATGGGTAGCCAATTCACTCCTTCTGGTTAACGATGTTGTGCCGATTGACCCTTTTTGCGGACATTTCATACAAAACACAAAATGATAAAACACATTGCTTAGGGTTTGCAAAGTAAGTAGAGGTGGTCTGTTTGTAAGTACTTATTTCACCAGCTACGAACTAGTGCCCAGTACTACAGGGATGCTTTCGCTGCCATGATCTGGGGCCAAGCGTCGCATATTTGCCAAGATTTCCGAAGGCTTTAATCCGGTGGCACCTCCTCCTTGTAGTAGTCGTCGCAGTTTTGATTGCTGCGTACTTGTTATCTGCCGGTGGGCGAGTGACCAAATCCTCCACAGCCAAAACCACATCTTCCTCAAGATGCAGTGTCACTAAGTCGAACTTGTCAGTATCGTCGACAATGTGGTGCAAACGGAATGATCGCTCCACTTGAGCAAACCACAGGTGCGGGTTGCTGTGTGTGCGTGCGCGGCGTCTCATCTCTGTCCGCAGGAACGTTTGTCCGAAGTGCCTCGAGCTGTTGTTGTAGTTCTCGAATTTGAGCGGAGAAATCTGAGTTCGGGTCCGGCATGGCGATGGATCTTGATCGCTTTCGTCGTTGAAACTTAGGCGTCTTCTTTGTAAATTTCACAAATTATTACGGTTGTTGCGCATTGACTTAGGTCAACGTATGTGTGTGAGTGTGCGTGCACTTGAATTTCACAATAGTACGAAAAATTGTATTCAGTGAATGTTTTTGATTTTCGCACAATTTGCACTAGTCGGGGTCACCACTGTGGCGATGTGAGTTTCGCCATTAACTTTATTTGAGTTTAAATTTAATTACAATGCTAGATTATAAAGGGCACACACAATGCGAAAACCGCGCGTAATACAAGTTAGTATCCAAAGACGCTTTTTCATAAAGTGTTGCCGTATCGCTTATCATAGTGTTAATGTAGAGTTGCCAGATGTAGGTGACGCTGCCGATATATAGGTGCTGCCACAAATATTCCCGAATAGTTCGTTACGTTATGAAGGAGTTTTAAATTCCACCAGTAACAAGCGCCACTTCACAGTTTTAAACTATCCTTTCGAATCTGAAATAATTCAAAGTCACAGTGTTTCCTTTCTCACGATCAAGTGAGCCTCAGTTTCGAGGACTATTTGTTAGCTATTAGGTCTGGCTTAAAAAAGCCACAAATACAGCAGCCATCAGCAGCGCGAGTTACCACAGCACATTCCCCTCCCCCTAAACCGGCCTGATCCCTCTAAGGGCAACGACATCGACACCAGCACCTTCCCCTCCTCCTAAATCGGCCAGATCCCGCTAAGGGCAACGACATCGACATGACAACAACAACAAGATCGCGAGTTGATCGTAGATCGTTGCCTACAATGTAGAAAACGCTGACGTTGTCAACAGGATGCTCTGGACTCCACATTCTTGGAAGAGTCATATTATACAAAGTTGCACACACATATAGAATAATTGGTCAGCATAATTGTAAATATATTAACACTACTGGAGCTTTGGCTCCCTTACATAAGATATTTCCAATAAAATTGTATTCAGTCATATAGTTGACCACAAAGCGAACACACGTCTTATAAATCATTATAAACTAAACCACAAGCGAACATAAGCTTACCGAATCATTCTAACTTGAACACAAGGAACACACGGTGTTACACCCTCTTATAACTCGCGCAATAGAAAAATCCCATCGTGCACCTCACATTATGCAAACTGAATGAATTGCACGAGCGGGAGAGCAACAAAATATCCAATCGTGCATCTCACACAAGAAACAGCACCAAAAACACGAGAATGAGCATGTGAGGCAACACGACACGCGACCCGATTCATGATAAGTCTCCAGGTTTCGATAACACAACTATCGGTGTTATGAAATATCTCGTATCTGAGTATCTTTGCTAGCAACGCCGAAGTCTATATTAATACTTCCCAACCAGAGCACAGAGTTCGAATGCTCAAGCCTAAACAACAGTTGGAAAGTTTGGATCAGGATTCATCTGATATTTTTGTTTTGGGTTTTCTGGTCATTATATCCAACGCCCAGATAGTCCCGAAGGCCTGTGTTTAGCCGATTATGCTTCAACATATAACTTTTCAAAAACTTGTAGGCAACTCGCCAAGGGTTTGATAACGAGGATGACGAAGAAACTGAGGTCCTAGGCAGGATATTTTATCCTCTCCGCGATAGCAGTGGTTTTATTAGGGACCAAGCCAGCAATTATAAGATTTAGGAAGTTCAATCGAAATGCCGATAGAGCGAAGAACTTTAGGGAATTACTAATTGTTGGTTATTATTATTGTATAAACATATATTCAAACATATTTCAATATCGTTTCATCGATGTTACCAATCATCGATAAACGAACAGATACAGAACAAGATCATAAGAACGACTCACATGTATGAACATAAGAATAAGATGTAAAACGAATTAAAAGATCAGTCATGAATAAACGAGCGTGCAAGACACTACACTAATGTTATAATTTCCGTGGAGAGATGAACAGGTGGATTTACTTAATGTCGATTGTAAGGAAGTATGTACAAAATTTAGGAATTTAAGCAAATCTTTTGAACTTAAATGCCAATAGGCCAAATGACAAAGGAAGGTATAGGTTTGCTTAGGTCTCGAGTTTCGGTCTTAGACCAAATACCAAACTAACCAATTCAGTTGTTTTTGAGGAATACTTTTAACACTGCCAAATTAAATTCGATCCCTACTGATCAATTTTTTTCAACAGCTCTTGACTCAGTTAAAGCTGCACATCTTAATTTAGAAGCCAAGAACAGGTGTTTGGAATCTGTAAAAGATTTGAAAACCTCTCAAACATAGGGGGTTTGTACTACCCTTATTTTGAAAACCACTGCAAAGTACATGATGACGGTCAATATAGACACTGCAGATGGTCTCTTCAATGGAGCTTCAGGTACTCTTATGGAGTTAGGTTTCAATTCAGATTTAAATTCCCCACAAGTCCTTTGGATACACTTTTTAGATGAAAGTGTAGGAGTAAATGCTCGAACTAAGTGCACTCATCGTAGTGAACCTTCTTGGAACCCTGTTTTGAAAACTGTCTGAAACAATTTCCAGTTGTACTTGCAGAAGGTATAACAATTCATAAAAGTCAGGATTCTACATACACCAATGTGGTGGTCCACACATCCCCAGGAATGCAAGGAGAGGCATTGTATCTAGCTTGTAGTAGTGCCACAAGTGCAGCTGGCCTCTTTATTGTTGGGCAATTTGTCCCCCCAAGATCAGATCGTAACTCAGGTGTAGAAAAAGTGCTTCAAAGTCTGCACACCACTAAGATTTTAAATCCTAATTTCAGCTGTCTCTTTGACACTAATTATACCCTTCGACCATTGAAAATGGTCAAAAAAGGGTATACTAACTTTGTGCAAAATGTATGTAACAGGCATAAGGAGGCGTGGCAGACCCCATAAAGTATATATATTCTTGCTCAGGATCACTAGCCGAGTCGATTGAGACATGTCCGTCTGTTTGTTTGAGACAACAGATCTAAGCTATTAAAAAAGCTACAGACACCAAATTTGGTATGAAGGTTCCTATATATTCGGGGCAGGTGAAGTTTATGTCAAATGTTTGATGCCACGCCCACCGCCCCCGCAAATCGGTTATTTACGATTATTAAGCAAAGTGTTAAACTTATAAAGTTCTGCTTTGGTATGTATAAAGGTAAATGCAATATGAACATAATCTCCAATCAATTACAATCCGATCGGACCAATAACACAGAAGTTATTCAAGTCAACGTTTTCAGTACAAATGTTCGGTACGGGCAGCAGCTTTTGCGCTGCTTTGAGCAGTCGACGCCGACGTCGACGTTGCGTCGTGTCGCTTTACTCTTTACGCGCGTCGCTGTGTGAGTGCGAGCGAGTAAGCTATATGTAGTAGAAGTATTTATGCAGAATTCTCTGTTTGAAACTATGAAAGTGGTTACACGTTTGTAACGGATTTTAAAAATTGGGAGAAGGGTATCTTACTGTCGGGCGCCCGACTGTAGCCTTACCTACTTGTTAAGTAAATGCTTTGTTTCACAACACACCAAGCATTCATTGCTACTTTTCTGATTTTTGCTTCGATTCATTCGAAGCCTCGACTGCCAATCTAATTTATATTATTTTTATATTCGCAAAAAACGAAATCTTTGAGAATGTCAGTCTCTGTTCAACTGGACGAAACTATTCAGACCCAAATAATTTGGGCTCCGCAGTGTTTGAGTATGTAGTATTTAAATATAAATCTTAAGGTTTTTTGATAATTTATAAAAGTCCAACGTATCCACTGCTTAAGTTTGAAGCTGAGTTTAAAATTTTTGGGCAGCGAAACCATAGTGTTAGGAGATTTCAATCTGTGCCTGCGATCTCTAGAAAGATGTAGTAAAAGGCTTTTAAAATTTTTAGGTAGAACTGGTTTTAGGTTTTTGTTAGATTTAAACACGTCTAAAACCAATTGTGAAACACATATTGATTGGGCGTGTTCAAATATTAGGAATAAAAGGGCCACAGCACGCACCTATGAGAGTGTACAGTTTTGGGGAACAGCGGTGATTCATTAATGAAGCACAAGTCGACTCGTAGGTCTCCAAAGCTTGACTTTGGAAAAAACCCCATTATATATAATGGCCTCCAGTTGGTGTTCCCTGGGTCTCAATTTAATTTATTAATGATTTTATTTCTATAAAATTTAGTAGATGTTTTATATCGAGAGCGAGTTCTGTTTGTTTGCTTGAGACAACAGATCTCAGCTATTAAAAAAGCTAGAGACACCAAATTTGGCATGAAGGTTGCTTTATATCATAGGCAGATAATTTTTAGTGTTTGATGCCACGCCCAGTGCCCTCAAAAATCGGTAATTTACGAGGCGAGCGCGTAGCGCGAGCTCTATCAGCTCTTACTAATTGATGCTCAGTCTGCTTTCTCTATTCCATGTCAATCTTAACATGCATTTGCATGAATGCGTATTTATGTGTATGCATACACGGGACATTTCACATGTATTCTAGAGATGGTCGGAAGAGGCGAAGCTCTATCTGCTCTCGCTCTTATTGGTGCTCAATTCGCTCTCTGATAGATTGATGATCTATCTGCTCTCTTTAATTGCTGCTTCATTCTCTCTCTAACTGATGCCACTTGAATATGTATATTTGTATGACCATGCCTACATGTACGAATGTTTGTATTATAAGACTATGTTAAAAAGTAGTGTATGTATGTCTGGCATTTACTAGGGGCATTATTCAATTTTGGTATAAATTTAATCATATTGGCATACCGATTGCTCTGCAGCACCAACTAATGCAACCCCAAGACCCAAATCTAGCTCAAATATATTTATGCACATATGGACGCATTTCATTAATGTGCATATCTTGAAGATAACCTATGCGCTGCAACTTATGACGTCACACACTCTCAAAAGTCACAAGCTTCACTGGAAAGCAACCTTAACCTGCTGTTAGACTCGCCCGCTTTTATTAAACACAATTGCACCCTATTTCTGAAGAATTTTATGTGGAATATAATGTTATTTTAATTTAAGATATTAGTTTCGGTTTCGTTTAATTAGACACTAATTTATTTTATATTTGAAAATTCAATGTTTGGCGCTCAACAAAAAGCGACGCTATCTTACATTGAATTCAGCAAAGAGTGGACAGGGCCGTCGGTTAAGTCAAAAATTATTTGATAGCTTTCGATTGGCGTCTACGTTCGTTTTTGTGTTGTCATAAAAATTATAGCGATGAAATTATTTAAAATATATAAATATTGTTTATTAAATGTTTTTTGTGTAGTGTATATACGTATTTGTTTGTGATTGCTTTATACGTATATAGCCAATTGCAATAGAATTGTGGAGCAGGGTTCAGATCAGGTTTGCTTATGCTGCAAGGGCTTGTGGTTTCCTCATAAAGTGGACAAAATTTCCCAAACTTGCAGTCGCAGCATTAGGTTAGGGAAAAACCAAAGGCTTCCATTACGAATGGATTAGATTTTCCGGAGCTTCCGGATTGCTTGAAGGGCTTAACGCCATTAGAAGAAAGGTTGATTTCTCCCCGTCTTCCTTTCATGATCATTAAGTCTCTTGGCTATGGACGTCAAAGTGTCATTAAAGGAGCAGTGATCAATGTACCAATTCTAGTTGCAAATGTTGTAACTTCCCTTCCAAGGGCCTTTAATGAAGCCGAAGTTGTTCAGATTCATCTGAAGCGTAGGATGGCATATAACCATGATTTCATGGCTGAAACCATTAGGCCTTCAAAAATTGCTGATGCGATTCGGTATCTCGTCAATACAGAACTTTATAGGAAGCACCAAGTTACTGTCAATGAACAGTGGTTGTCTTCCTACACTTCTGAAACAGTGCCATTTGTTGCATTAGCAGACGATAGGGACATCGTTTCTCAAATGTTAGAGAGAGCTGCTCAAGCTAATGAGCAAAATAGCGTAGAGCAGGAAACCGAGATAAATCCAGGAGGTCAAAAAACCTTTTTGGAAAATGTCCCTATCGAGAATATCGATATTCCCAGAATAGCGATAGCTCCCGGTGAGGGTCAGCGTCCTTTGGATATGATTCAAGATTGTGATTCAGAGGAGCTGGCCTTTCCCACTATTTTTGCTGGCATTAAAAGGAAGTGCCAGGAAAGTTTTACAACCATAGTTAGATCAGAACTTAGGAATTTCGATAGGAGAGGTTGTAGAACAGACAAATTGTTTCATAACTTTAAAAAGTTAGAAATGATTAGCATTAGGAATAGCACATCAATTTGCTTACGAAAGCACTCTGCCACTCAAGGCATTTCTGCTGCTGATGTGCGTAATGAGGCTACATTAAATAATTTAATTCTTCATGACGATGGCTATAGGCTTTTAAAGGGTATTCGCACGTCTCCTGCTCATTTTTTATAACGTTTTC
Organism: Zaprionus kolodkinae; assembly: GCA_018901885.1. NCBI lineage: Eukaryota > Metazoa > Arthropoda > Insecta > Diptera > Drosophilidae > Zaprionus > Zaprionus kolodkinae. Next base: position 686,318 of record JAEIFM010000508.1, read on the forward strand.
CGCAGCGGAAACTAGGTGGCCGGAATTATTGGTCTTGCTGTTTAAAAATGTAGACAAGCAAGAAATTTCCGAAGATGAGGCTTCAAATTTGAATTTTAATGAGAAAGCTTGTCTCATTAGAGCTTACCCAGTGACCTTTGCCAGATATTTTGATTTTAAATATCGCCAGGTCTTAAAACCAATGAAGAAGGAAGGCGGTGTCTTCGGTTGTCATAGGGTCATTAAGTTTTATTGGCGAGTGGAGTTTCAACAAAGAGGCTCCCCACACATCCATGGCATGTTTTGGCTGAAAGATGCCCCAAAGCTCAATACTCAAGACGAGTCCACATTTGAGCCTGTCAAGACCTTTATTGATCAGTTTATCACAACTGATACTAGTTGCCCTGATGTTGCTCCATATTTGGAGTACCAAACCCATAGTCACGGCAACTCTTGCAGGCGAGAGATTAGGTCAAAGACTATTTGTAGATTCGGTATTCCATACCCTCCCATGCCTCAAACTAAAATCCTTTTCCCCTTAGAAGAAAATGCTCTAAATTTGGAAGAGCATCGGAGGAATTTCGAAAAAATTCAGAGTCTCCTCGACTTCCACTTTGATCGTGAAGCTGTAGAAACACTTAGTGATTTTGAAACATTTTTGTCTCACGATCAACTTAATCTTTCCTATGAGTGCTATATTTATGCTATAAGATCAAGCATAAAGAAACCGAAAGTTTTTTTGAAGCGATTTTTTTCGGCAATCAAGCTTAACGCTTACAACAAGCACCTCATATTAATGCAGCGAGCAAATATAGATATTCAGTTTATTTTGGACCCCTATGCTTGCTGCAGTTACGTCGTTAATTATATTAACAAGTCCCAGAGAGGCATTTCTATGCTAATGCGTGAGGCAATTAATGAGTGTAGGAACAATAATGCAACTATAAAACAAAAGTTGCAGCATTTAGGAAACAAATTCATATTTGGCACTGAGATATCCGCTCAGGAAGCCGTCTACTGCTGTTTAGGTATGCACTTGTCTGCCAGCAGTAGTGCAAGTGTATACATCAACACACATGTAGCAGAAAAACGGGTCAGAATGCTGAGATCTAGACAGCAACTTGAAAGTCTGCCCGAAGACTCTAGGGATGTTTTTCACTTAGGCCTTCTAGATCATTATGTTCAGCGCCCAGACGCTCTAGAGAGCTTATGCCTTGCTGACTTTGCTGCTTTTTATAGCTATAGCAAGTCACATCGTGAAACTCGCCAAGACAATGAGAATGACATTGACGACGAAGTGCCAAGGGATTCCGAGTCAATAGTTTATGCTCTCCGCGATGGTAGTGGCTTCATCAGAAAGAGGCTCACGCCATGCATAATTAGGTATAGGAGATTTAATCCCAATACCGAAAGAAGTGACTACTTCAGAGAGCTTGTGATACTTTACGCCCCATGGCGTGATGAGCATGCAGATTTAGTCACAAAAGACTGCGAATTGTTCTGTAGCCGTAATCAGGAGTTAGTAGAGAACAATCACAGAAAATACAATGTGCTAGACGACAGGGAACTAGAAGAAGCTCTGAGCCACTTGAGAGAAGAAGCCGAAAATGAAGACAATCAGGTAGAAGAACAGGAGGTGGTAGACACTGGCTTCAGAGTGTTAGGGTTGCCTGAAATAGATCCACAACTAAATGTTTTAAATGTGGATGGCAACATTGAGAATACGGACGAAGATAGCAATGTCCGATTAATCAAGCTTCCAGCCTTAGTTTCTCGGGAAAGCTTAGACAATATTGTTAGGTGCCTTAATTTAAAGCAGAAGCAATATTTTACCCATGTATTGCACAATGCCAAAAACAATTCAGTGCATTATGAATTTGTTGGAGGCGGTGCTGGAGTCGGAAAGAGCCGACTTATTTCAGCCATTTTTCAGTCATTGTCCGTAATGTATAATAGTATGCCAGGATCAGATCCGACATCTATTAAAATCCTTTTTGTGTGCACCAACAGGAAAAGCAGCATTCGGAATCTGTGGTTCAACACTGCATTCCATGTTTTCACTTCCTGTCAATCAATCTCGCTCAGCACCTCTTAGGGCTTTAAGCCATGATTTAGTTAATACTTTACATTCAAGGTTAATCGACCTTAAATTAATTATTATTGATGAAATATCAATGGTTAGTTCCCTCATGTTTTCCTATTTAGATTCCCGTTTGAAGCAAATCTTCAAAAATACTTCTCCATTTGGTGGTGTTTCTGTTACCGTATTCGGTGATCTCCGACAGTTACAACCAGTAGGCGGTGCTTGGATTTTTGATCCAAACACCGGAGACCCCTACAATGAATTATTTGGTACACATCTCTGAGATCTTTTTAAGTATTTTGAGCTCACAGAGTTAATGCGTCAACGGGACGATCAGTTGTTTGCTTCTGCTTAAACAACATGGCATCGGGTTGTATGACAGCCGATGATATATCCCTTTTCCGGTCAAGAGTTTGCGAGCCATCGGCAGTGCCCGATGACGCAATTCAGCAATTCAACAGCGAGGTAGACACATATAATGTAGCAAAACTTAACTCAATAGCTACAGAGCAATTTTTTTCTACCGCTTATGATTTTATTAAGGCTGCTCATTTGGATGCAGCTAGAAAAAATAGGATTCTCGAGGAAGTTAAGGGTTTTAAAACGTCCGCTACTCAGGGACTTTGCACGTCTCTGCTTCTTAAGACCACTGCCAAATATATGATGACGGTCAATGTAGACACAGGGGATGGGTTAGTAAACGGGGCATCAGGGGTATTGATGCAAATAGATTTTACCATATCCAACACTCCCAATGTTTTATGGATAAAATTCACTGAGAAAAGTGTAGGAGAAATTACGCGCTCAAAATGTACACATCGTACAGAACCTACATGGACTCCAGTTCAGAAAATTGTTCGCAGTTTTCAATACTCCAACAACGCGCAAGTTACCATTGACCATAGGCAGTTTCCGGTTGTGCCTGCTGAAGGCATCACTATTCATAAGAGTCAGGGAGCTACGTATAGCAAAGTGGTAGTCCATGCTAACTCCCGAATGCAGCGTGCTGCATTATACGTAGCTTGCAGTAGAGCAACTACTGCTTTAGGTTTATTTATTATTGGGAACTTTGTTCCTCCTAAGCCTCCCCAAAGTAATGATAGAGTGAAAGCCCAATTGGAGAAATTGCGGACTGAGAAACTATTGCGTACATATTACGACCATTTAGTTGACAGTTCCGCTCTCCACATTTTCTTCCATAATACTCAGAGCCTGCATTCCCATATCGAAGATGTTCGATCGGACAGGCTGATGCTTCAATCATCGGTATTATGCTTCGTGGAGACTTCCATAGCGAATGAAAATGTCGAAATACCCGGGTTCACTATAGTTGCGCAACTTGCATCTATAAGACCTTTAACCGGCATCTTAGTTTATATTAGGAATGATCTTGTAGGTAGAGTTTCCCATAGTTATAGCGGTAGAAAAACTATTGGCTCAGTAGTTTTTGAGTTTGGCATCTTTAGGTTCGATGCTATAAGTTTTCTAATTATATACAGAAGTCCAGAATATTCTCCATCCCTATTTAAAACAGAACTTGAGGAACTGTTTCAGGAATTTATTCCTTTAGGTAGTAATTGTATTGTGTTAGGAGATTTTAATTTGTGTTTAAAAACCTTTAACAGGTGTAGGAGCATTTATAATTCTTTGATTAGCAAAGGATTTAGGAGCTTGTTAGATTTGAATACGTCCACTACCAATATGGATACACATATTGATTGGGCGTTTTCAAATATAAATAATAATATTATTTGTGCTAGGACGTTTGAACTAATGCATAGCCATCACAATGGGATTTCTGTCAGTGTTCAGGATAGCATAGATTAGGAACATCTAGAATAGGTTAGATAGGCAGGAAATTTAGTGTTAGGTGTAGGCTTTTAGTTAGGACCTTGGTTAGGTAGAATATGTTTAGTGTATAAATAGTATATTATAACTGTAAATATTATAATAAAAATTAAGTTAAGTTATATATTATCCATGAAATGGATTTTAAGTTAATTTTTGTTTATTTTAATTGAATTTTTTGTTTGTTTTTATTTTTTTAAATTTTATTATTTTATTAGTTAATTCCTCCAAATGAAGAAAGCAGGTTTTAACGTATTATTTTTTTGGGGAACTTAGGAGTTGGTTTTTATCAGCTCAAGTCGACTCGTAGGTCTCGAAAACTTTTATTTGTTTTTTTGACCCCATTATTTTGTTAATGGCCTCCCCGTGGTGTTCCCTGGGTACTGAATATATATTCATATAATTAAATAAATATATTAATATATATACAGTAGCAAATTCGAGCGGCGACAATATATATGTATTTATAAAAAAGAAATTATATGTATTAATTTAATAATAATAATATATTTTATTTCCCAAAGTAATTGAACTTAGTTTTAACGCATTTTAGACGTAGGTCGAAGGGTATTTTACTGTCGAGCGCGCTCGACTGTAGCTTTCCCTACTTGTTTTGTCTGTTTTGTTATGTTAGATATGCAAGATCCAGGTTCAACTCCGGCGGCAAGCTTTTTTTTCAATAACTGCAGTGGCTACGTGGATGTGGTCGCTGACTGTCGAGCGGAGAAGGGCACGAGTTCTAATCCTACCCAACCCCGATGCAAATGGATGATATTTTTGGATATTTGCTTTTTTTCAAGCATTTAAAATATATTGAGTTTAGTATTTTAAATGCATTTATTTGATTTAACAGAATTTTAGGGGAGTGAGTTGTTGGTATTGTCTTACACACACACACACAAATTTGTATAATAATTTGTTTTTGTCCATTATGCAACTTTGCCGATCTAATTAAACATGAGCTAATGGCAGAGCGGTTATAAATGCAGAATGCGTACTCTAAGCTTTTTGGAGGTTCATGGTTCAAGTCCTCACGAGGGTGGTGGTGTTTGAGCCAACATTTTTAATTTTGTTTTTTTCTGTTCTATTTTTACCTTCTTTTAAAATGGATGTTAACGAAGTTTTATCTTATTTAAGTCCAGTTAAAATCTTTAGCGAAATTTTGCATCAATATACAACAAAAACAAGAGAGCAAGGCTACCTTCGGCTTGCCGAAGGTTTTTTACCCTTGCAGTTATACTAAATATAAAATACATTTGGATTGCTGCTGGTTTGCATACAACCCTGATTTCAGCCGATTGTTTCTATGGCAGCTATATGATATAGTGGTCCGATTTAAATACAATTTTGACTGCACATTTAGAACGTAATAAGAATAAGATTTGCCAAATCTTGTTGCAATATCTTGAAAAAAAACAAGAAAAATCGGCCGATAGCTTCTATGACAGCTATACGATATATCGGTCCGATCTGGCTCGTTCCGACTTATTTACAGCGTACAGCAATAAGAAGCTTGTGTGCCAAGTTTCTTGAAGATAGCTCAAAAACTGAGAGACTAATTTGCGTTGCAACAGACGGACGGACGGACTGACGGACATCCATTTTTCGACTCCTCTGGTGATGCTGATTCAGAATATATATACTCGGGTCGGAGATGTCTCCTAAGGTGCGTTGCAAACTTCTGGCTAAAATTAATATACCCTCTGCAAGGGTATAAAAAGATAAAATTAGAAATACACATACTAATTATCTAAACTTTTACAGATTACTGATATCGACAGTTGTCAGGATTTGGGGGACTTCATGAGCTGCCATAACACCTCCATTGCAAAAGAGTTGGACGATCAGAACAAGGAGAGCAAGGAGCTTAAACTATATTTTAGCTTGCCCCAAGCTGCTTGGGAAAGCAATCCAATCGAGGTATGGAAAGGCCACAAGGCAACAATGCCGGGCCTTTACCGCTTGGCAATAAGATACTTAATAACTCCGGGAAGCTCAGTGCCTTCAGAGCGGTTGGCGTCCGCCATAAAATGTGTAGTGTGCGACGCACGAAGCCGGATGACGGACAAACACATTACTCAACGAGTGTTTTTAAAATCTCTGAATTCTAAGTTCTGGCATTGATATATGAAATGTAGTATTATCTGTAAAATTATCCGTATTATTATTATTATGATCTGTATAAGAAATCCATGAATTTACGTTATGATATATTAAGTTTAAATAAAAATATGAAATGAAATATGAAAATCAAGTTAATAAAAAACTTTTAATATTTTTATTGTGCGGGAATAAATTTTATTTGAAAACAAGAAAGCAAGGCTACCTTCGGCATAATTTCACATACTCAGCCTTCATTAGGCCGATCGTTGATCGTTATAAGTTATAAAAGTGCGATTTTGATGAAACTGTATTATTAAGGACACACTTAGATTTGGATGTGGTAAGCCTGATAGCTATATCTTGAAATATAAGGAAAATCGGCCGATAGGCTCCATGACAGCTATACGATATGTCAGTCCGATCTGGCCCGTTCCGACTTATTTAAAGAGGGCAGAAATAAGAAGCTTGTGAGCTCAACAACTAATTTGCGTTGCAACAGACAGACGGACTGACTGATTGTTCCTATAACAGCTATAGAAAGGGAGAGATATTTAAATGGAAAAACTAAGGGCGGGTTACTGTATAACATTAACAAATGGGTAAGGCTACAGTCGGGCGCCCGACAATAAGATACCCTTCTCCCAATTTTCCAAATCCGTTACAAACCTGTAACCACTTTCATAGTTTCAAACAGAGAATTCTGCACAAATACTTCTACTACATATAGCTTACTCGCTCGCACTCACACAGCGACGCGCGTAAAGAGAGATCTGTTGTCTCATACAGACGGACAGACGGACAGACAGACGGACATGTCTCAATCGACTCGGCTAGTGATCCTGAGCAACAATATATATACTTTATGGGGTCTGCCACGCCTCCTTATGCCTGTTACATACATTTTGCACAAAGTTAGTATACCCTTTTTTGACCATTTTCAATGGTCGAAGGGTATAAAAATCACGAAAAAATCCGAAAAATTTCAAAAAATTTAAAAAAAAACAAGTGGGTAAGGCTACAGTCGGGCGCCCGACAGTAAGATACCCTTCTCCCAATTTTTTTAATCCGTTACAAACGTGTAACTATATATTTATAATTTCAAACAAAAATTCTGCACAAATTCTTCTACTACATATAGCTAACTCGCTCGCACTCACACAGCGACGCGCGTAAAGAGTAAAGCGACACGACGCAACGTCGACGTCGGCGTCAACTGCTTCAGGTTTATTACTTTGCTTAATAATCGTAAATAACCGATTTGCGGGGGCGGTGGGCGTGGCATCAAACATTTGACATAAACTTCACCTGCCCCGGATATATAGGAACCTTCATACTAAATTTGGTGTCTCTAGCTTTTTTAATAGATCTGAGATCTGTTGTCTCAAACAAACAGACGGACAGACAGACGGACATGTCTCAATCGACTCGGCTAGTGGTCCTGAGCAAGAATATATATACTTTATGGGGTCTGCCACGCCTCCTTATGCCTGTTACATACATTTTGCACAAAGTTAGTATACCCTTTTTTGACCATTTTCAATGGTCGAAGGGTATAAAGAGACACATATTCTAAGTTTTCTAAGAAACTAAAAACCCTACGACTACACCCTCTGAGAGATCGCAAGCAAAAATTAAAATCTCCTAAAATTGTGGAATTACTATTAAGAAATGGAAACCTCTGGAATATTTCTTCAAATTCTGCTTCAAATTTTAACAATGGATATGCTGGGGTTTTATAAATAATAAGGAACCCTACCAACTTATATTTAAGTATGGCATATTCGAAAACTGCAGAAGAAAGGTTGTTGGAATCACTAAAATACTGACCACTGGAGAAAAAACTAACATTCTCAAGTAACTCATTTTTAATGAGGATAAGAATGCCTCTTTTCGGTCGAGTTTTGTTGGCCACTGACTCACAATCTAACCGTACAACTTGTGTAAAGCTAGGTATTTCAAATGTTTCATTTGAGAATATTGTTGTTTCGACGAAACATAAAAGTTTTGATCGCAGCATTAGCAGATCGGAGCAAATGTCGCAAATGTGACAATGCAAGCTTTGAGTATTGTGGAAGAGTGCAGTAAACGAATTGTCATTGAAAAGACAGTTATAGTGAAAATTGAGAATTTTTCACATCTTAAGATTCTAAGCTCTTGTTCAACAGGTGACTGGGAGTCAGATTTTGGCATGAATCCCCCAACAATGAAAAGTCCTGCAGCATTTGTAGCTCTACTGCAGGCTACATACAAAGCCTCACGACTCATACGAGAAGTTGTGTGGACTACTACTTTGCTGTATGTTGCTCCTTGGCTTTTATGAATAGTTATACCTTCTGCAGGTACAACTGGGAATTGATTACGGTCAATAGAAACTTGCTGATTGGAATGGAACTGAAAACTTTTTGTAGTTTTGAAGATTGGCGTCCAAGATAGCTCTAGTGGATGCGAGCACTTGGCACTATCATCTAAAAATTGTATCCAAAGAATTTGAGAAGCATTGGATGCATTGAAGCCTATGTCCATTAGAATGCCTGAGGCTACATTTACTAAGCCATCAGCCGTATCTATATTGACCGTAACCATGTATTTGGCAGTGGATTTTAAAATTAAGCAAGTTAAGTTTTTGAGGTTTTCAAAGTTTTGACTGCCTCCAGGTGTCTTTAATCTTTAATTTCAGCGCTAAGATGTGAAGCTTTAATGAAATCAAGAGCTTTTGTGCAATTTGAATTGAATTTAATTTTGTCGTATTAAAAATATCGGTATCCTCATTTCTATAAAACAAATGAATTGCATCATTTGGCAATTCGCTGGCTGAAGTAACTCTGGATTGAAGAAGCGAAATGTCGTCGGACGAAATTTGTACAGATGCCATATTATTTAATGCTACAGCGAAAGCCTGATCATATCTCTGTCGCATGATCTCAGTGAGTTCAAAAAACTTGAAAGAATCCCATAACGAAGATCCGTATATCGCACTATAGGGATCATGCGAGTCAGATGTGGATTTGAAAATCCAACGATCTCCAACAGGACTGGGCTGCCTGCGATCGCCCAAAACGATAACAGAGATCCCTCCGAATGGTGTCTCACGGTTATCTTAAATTTGTTTAAGCCGGCTATCTAGATAGGAGAACATTTTTGCTCCTACCATAGAAATTTCATCTATAATTAAAAGTTTAAGGTCAATAAATCTTGAACGAAGGGTGTTCAAGAGATCGTCCCTTAAATTTTTGAAAGCGGTCCCAGATTGGTTCACGGGAAGTGAAAACATGGAATGAAGGGTAGAACCCCCAATTCCAAACGCTGCCTTTCCAGTTGGAGCACATAGGGCTATTTTGGCAGTTGATGGGTCGCATCCTGGTCTACGAATATATAATTGAGACAGGGACTGAAAAAGAGCTGAAATAAGCCGACTTTTGCCCACACCGGCTCCGCCACCTACAAACTCATAAAATACCTTGTTTTGCTGGGCATTATGCAAAACGTGGGTAAAATAGGTTTTTTGCTTAATATTAAGCGAACGAACAATGCTGGATAGATTTTCAGCAGATAAAAGTGGCGGAAGCTTAATAACTCGGATAGTGTCATGCGGTTCTTGAATTTGATCAGCATTTCCATTGACATTCAAAACGTTCAGTTGAGAACTTATGTCAGGTAGACCTAATACCCTAAATTCATTATCTAAATCTCCTAACTTGTCACCTACACTATCCTCGACATTGGTTTCCATTTCCATGGCCATTCTAAGCGCGTCTTCTAAATCTTCTAACACGTTATATTTCTTAAAATTAACCCTGATCGCTTCCTGATTTTCCCTATACACTTCCTCACAATTTATTTCTAACAATTTTATTTGCTCATCCCTCCATGGCAAATACAACATTAAAAGTTCCCTAAAATAATTGGCCATATCTTTATTAATATTAAAACTCCTAAAGCGAATTATTCTTGGTTTTGTTCGTTCTCAAACAAAACCACTACCATCAAGTAACGAAAGAGGCATACTATCTAAGACTTCGTTAACTTCGGCATCATCATTGTCAGAGTCCCGACGAGTTGCTCTGGTCGACTTCGAAAAAGTAAAATTTGCAGCAAAATCGGCTACGGTTATGCCGTGTAGGCTATGTGGTCGTTGAACGTATTGCTCAATCAACTCGACAACAAAAATGTCAGTTGAATCATGGGGTAAACTCTCAAGTTGCTGTTTGGGCTTCAGCATTTTGACCCTATGCTGTGGAAGTGCAGTATTTATATAGGCTTCTCCGTTGTTGGCCTCAGACAATCGGATCCCTAAACAGCAATAGGCGGCTTCCTGAGCAGAAATCTCAGTGCTGGAAATATATTTATGCCCAATAAATTGCAACTTTTGCCTGATCGTGAGATTACGGTTGCGGATCTCGTCCACAGCATCACGCATCAGTTAAGAGATACCCCGCTGAGACTTGTTTATATAATTAATTATATAGGTGCAGCAAGCATAAGGGTCCAAAACGAATTGAATATCATTCCGAGAATGTGTGATTATATGCATTTACATTAATTGCATTGAAACTTCTCTTTAGAAAAATTTGTGGCTTTTTTAAGCCAGATCTTAGAGTATATATATATTCCTCTCAACTGAGGCTCACCTGGTTGTGAGAAAGAAAGTTTTCGAAAATGCTCAAGTGACTGATGTTTTCAGAATCGAGTGTGAAATTTAATACACTTTGTATTTTATTCAAATTTTCTCGATGAAGGGAATAATTATTAGTCTCCTTGGGAAGGGCCCAAGAATTTCTGTCCGGGGGGGAAATAGGGCATACCAAAGCGACAATAGGAGTTTCCTCCCAATTCACATTGGCATGAATGCCCGTGCTTGTGCTTTTGGTACTCTATGTACGGAGCGAGTTCAGCATTTGTTACATCTGCGGTAACGAATTGATCGATAAATTTGACAACTGGAGGAATGGTAGATTCATTCTCAAAATCCACTAATGGGGCGTCTTTAAGCCAAAACATTCCGTGGATATGAGGTGAACCCCTTTGCTGGAACTCAACTCTCCAATAGTACATTACCATAATGTGTCTTCCAAAAACACCCCCTTCCTTTTTCATAATTTTGAACAATTGCCTCCAGCGATTGTAAAAATACCGAACACATGTTACTGGGTCGGTACGAATCAGTCTAACCTTTTCCTTTTCCCACCTACTCTCTGTAGCCGACAAGGTTATAAAAAAGTTTGGCAGACCGAATTGCCGGATCATTGCCATGACCTTCTTTTTCTCAGCTTCCCAATGAGCAGGAGACGTTCGAATACCCTTAAGAACCCTATATCCGTCATCATGGCGAATAAGACTATCTATCTCTGCCTCATTAAGGGCGTTTGAGGCAGTAATCGCTCGTGCAGAGCTATGCGTCCTTAAGCATATGGAAGTATTATTCCTAATGTGGATAAGCTCTAACTTTTTATAATTAAAGAGGAGCTTATCAACTCTACAACCTCTCCTATCAAAGTTCCGAAGCTCGGATCTAACTACGGTTGTAAAAGTTTGCGCAGTCTTGCGTTTAATGCCAGCATATATGATGGGAAAAGCTAATTCCTCAGAATCAGCATCCAGAATCATATCGAGGGGTCTTTGGCCTTCGCCAGGAGCAATTATGATTCTTTGCATGGCAACATTTGAAAAATAATTTTCAAGCAGAGTTTCTTGACCCCCCGGATTAAGCTCCTCCACTTCAATGTCCTCATTAGGACGTAGTGATCTTTGTTACAAGATTGCTAACTGGAATAGGGACGTTAACAACAGCTCCTTTAATTGCGTTTTGTCGGCCAATACCTAAGGTTTTGATAACCATAAATGGAAGGCGAGGAGAAATTAGTCGTTCCTCTAATGGAGTAAGCCCTTTGAGACATTCGGGCAAATTTGGGAAGTCTAAGCCATTTAAAATAGAAAATTTTGGCTTCCTACCAGCTTTTACATTGCGGCTACAAGTATTACAAAACTGGAAAGTTTCGTCAGAAGATGGGAACTGACTGGAAAGACTTGAAATATCCGCACTATGCTCGTTTCTACTTTCAACAAAAGCCCTGCTCATTTTGGTAAACTGAAAGGGAAACCAAAGGCCTTTGCAACAAAGGCAAACTTGATCAGGTCCTAGCTTAACCATCCTATTAAATGTACCTATTTGAGCTTATAATAAGGTTAAGTTGGGGGAGAAATTTTCCAAGTTGTTTGAACGCTCCTCTCTCATGCGGTCTGCTACCCTACTTTGACTAATGCTCCTAAATTGGCTGACTCTTTGGCTAAGTCGCCTTAGAGAGTCTGTTATTGCTTGACGCTGCAACAGTCGAGCACTTCGACGTCGTGCAGTGTCAAGAGCCTGATCGACAATCCTCCTTGCAAGATTGTCTCTAGCTTGAGACCTACTTATTGTGTCTTTCTCTCTCTCTAAAATACGTCGCTCAACATCTGGGCGAATTACTGACCTAAGATATGTATTCCGTCTCTGTTCGTTAGTCCCTAATATACGGTCTCATCGTCTTACTGATCGACGTAATCTGTCAGCTTCTCTCTCCTGCTGCTTAATACTCGTACCTTCATTTGTTGCGTCTGTCTCCTATTTCGTGTGTTTATTAAATAAACTTTATTTCATAGCTCGCAAATAACTGTCAACCGTTTTTCGTTTTGCGGTCTGTATGCGAACATAACCGAAAAAGACGATGCGCGTGTGCTCTCGCTCTGAACAGAACTTTTCGTTTCTCTTTGTTTTGGTTTTCGGTCAACTGTTCTCAGTCGCGTGGTTCTTGTTATGCTCACTCAACAACAACTCAGAGAGAGCGAGCCAACTGTACGCTCGCTCGTTGAGGGTCAGCAGAAGAGCGAAAAACGAAAGACTCATCGTAAACGGTCTTTTGTCTTCAGTGCCTTTTAAACAAAACCTAGCAAAAATTTTAACATATTTATTAGATGAAAACATTAGATTTATTACTTATTCAGTATTAAGCTTTACAACTAGAAGCGAATTAACATTTTCTGCACTTAAAGAGCTTCGTCGCTCGCTTAAAATGTAATGAAGCGCTGAAAAGGCCCTCTCAACAGACACCTGAGTCGCCGGTGTAGCCAGTACAACGTGTGCGAGCGCATTCAGGTGTGGCGACTGCAGCTTAATATCAGTAAAATACTGCAAAATGTTCGCATTTAGTGGCAAACGTCCATGCATAAGGTCGAAATTTTCTATGTCAGCATAGATCTGGAGTAGTTTTTTAGATGCAGGCTCTTCTTTAGTTTCGGAGATTGTCTGTACGCCATCCAAATTGGCGGAAAACAGAGACTCTTCTTTGTCAGCACATTCCCCATCGTCAGATGTCAGCTCCTTCTTCTGGTCTTGGATATAACCCTCACATGATGGCGCACATTGTGGTGGGGAATGCACCTTAAATAACAACTAAATTTGAATATATTTTTCGCAATGTTAGTTTAGAACAATTGTGAGTTTTTGACATGGACAATATACTTTGTTAAAACATTTAATAGCAATTAACAACAATAAAACAGGACCTTAACTTCAAGCACACGTAGCCTTACTTGTTTTAGCTCAATCAAACGATATGCTATTTTTTTTAGATTTTGCTTTGCTAAGCATTTTTGCTGGTCATTCAAGATGCAATTGACGCGTGGATCAATGTAGATTGCAGCTAACATCGCATCATTTTCAAGTTACTTACATTCTCGAATTTTGATCTGTCCTAGTAATTTTTTTTTAATATTTATTTTTGGCTGTTCTCGCACTTTAGCTTAAGCTCCATTCATATTATGAAAAATTCGCTGTATACTAATTTTTTCATCTGCAACTTCAAGGTTGCTTCGTATGTGTCCTTGAACGCGTCAATATATATCTCCATCCAATCCCAGTCCGCATCAATACTAATGCTACGGTGTACGGCAAGGAACTCTTTTAAATCTAACAATTTTAATATCATTAAATATGCAGAGTTCCATCTCGTAACAACATCGAGACATGGTACGTTTTTTTTGCCCTCGTTCAACCAACGTCTGCTCAGATTGAATATTTTTAAAAATTTAAAATAATATTAAAAAATTTTAAGTTTTCACTTACCTATTCGTTTCTGTACGCAATAACTTACAAATTTTGCGACATGATGAAACTTGTTCGCTGATCTCATCTAGCTTGTTGATGTCGATTACGCACAGTTGAAGTGTGTGCGCAGCACACCTTACAAGGTGAATATTCGCCAGCTGTATGGTATCAAGTTTTTCCATCACATTTTCACCGTTAATGTCATCGTGTGTGTCATCGTCAAGAAGAGACTCGGAATCATCATTTAAAATTTGAATGGCTTTTGTCATGTTTTTTCCATAATCCGATGTAATGCTGTGATTATAGTTTTAAGTTTTCAATAACAGTCATTTAAAACATATTTTGCAATTAAAATTTTACCTGAATATTTGATCTAGGGTTATTGCGTAGTCATTTATGATCTCAATAACTTTTTCCTTAATGTACATTCCAGTGTGCGAATGACGAAGCTGTATCATGCCTAAAGTCTTGATGACAATCTCAGCTTTAGACATAGTAGATTGTATCATTTGTAAATTCACTCCCAAAATAGCCTTATCCATTTTTGTAGCAACATCTATTTTCAGAGATACAAGCTTTCCCTTTACAAGCGCTCTTATATTTTCTTTAATGGTCTGCTCTTTGACAGTCACATATTCCATAACATTTCGAGAAGTTATGGGGTTCATCGAAAGCGCGTTATAAATTGGGTTTAATATCTGTCGAAATCCTTCGCTGTCCAGAAATAAAAGAGGCTTTCCATCGGTGGTCACAATCTTTATAATCGAAGAGACGATTGATTCTTCACTGGTTTCATATGAAATTTTTCGTTTTTTCATATTTTGTTGAATTTCGTCGTCAATCTCGAATTCATTAAAGACTTCCGCATGTTTTGCAATTAAATGCCGTTTTAAATTTGTTGCGTGAGAGCCTGCTAACATCACACCGCAAACATTGCACTTAGACTTATTGTCTGCTGGATTTAATTTGAAAAACAAGAAAGCAAGGCTACCTTCGGCTTGCCGAAGGTTTCATACCCTTGCAGTTATACAAAATTTAAAATATATTTGGATTGCTGCTGGTTTCTGTGGTATTTATTGAACAATTATAACAGTACGTCGATTATATCATCCTCTTATAATTTCGAATACTCAGCCTCCTCATCACGACAAGGTCGCAATCCTCGAGGAGGAATATTTACAATACCTTAAACAACATTGCACATATATTCTTTATTTTCAATAATAAAATAAATTAATTAACTAAATATTTAAAAATAAATTATTTTTTAATTAGTGATTATAGCTAAGGAACACGCTGTCATGGTGACTATATGGAGTTTGATAAGTGATTGCGGCAGCACCGCTTACTGTGTTATCACAAAATATCCAATCAATTTGAGTTAAATGTTTTGTTGTTGGCACATTTAACAATGGACATAACCCCTTATTATTTAAAGTAGACTCGAGTTGATCAGTGGTTGTTGATCGGCAAATGTTAAAATCTCCTAATATTACCAATTTTGTATTATTTTCAGCTGACGTTAGCCTTTCAACATCATTTCTGATTTCATTTCGAAACCTTGTAATAGGAAAAGCTGGATTCCTATAAACAACTATGACTATTGTATGCAAGTATTTAAATGTTATGGACTGGTATATATTTCTTACATTATCAACTGTAACTGTTTCATATAAGAATGTTATGTTTTCATATATATTTTGTTTTGCATATATCAGTATACCATTCTTAGAAACAGCATTTGGTCGAATGTCTTTGTGTTGTAAAGGATCTGTTGGTCATAAAATCTAAATTTGGAAAGTTCTCATTCAAAAATGCGTTTAAATAACAGCTATATGATTTTTTGTTTAACATCTACATGTAATAGTACTCAGATTTTCATAAAATTGCAACAAGAACCTTCATTTGGCCGATCGTTGATCGTTATAAGTTATAAAATTTCGATTTGGATGTGGTAAGCCTGATAGCTATATTTTGAAATATAACGAAAATCGGCTGATAGGCTCCATGACAGCTATACGATATATCAGTCCGATCTGGCCCGTTCCGACTTATTTAAAGAGGGCAGAAATAAGAAGCTTGTGAGCAAAGTTTCATGAAGATAGCTCAATAACTGGGGGACTAATTTGCGTTGCAACAGACAGACGGACTGACTGATTGTTTCTATAACAGCTATAGAATATTAACGTCTGAGATATTTAAATGGAAAAACTAAGGACGGGTTACTGTATAACATTAAAAAGTATTGATAAAGTGCGGTATTTCCAAAAACAAAACAGGTTTGCTGATTTCAGCCTATTGTTTCTATGGCAGCTATATGTTATAGTGGTCCGATTTTGATACAATTTTGACAGCACAATAAGAACGTAATAAGAAGAAGATTTGCCAAATCTTGTTGCAATATCTTGAAAAACAACAAAAATCGGCCGATAGCTTCTATGACAGCTATACGATATATCGGTCCGATCTGGCTCGTTCTGACTTATTTACAACCTACAGCAATAAGAAGCTTGTGTGCCAAGTTTCATGAAGATAGCTCAAAAACTGAGAGACTAGTTTGCGTTGCAACAGACGGACGGACGGACGGACGGACGGACAGACGGACATCCATTTTTCGACTCCTCTGGTGATGCTGATTCAGAATATATATACTTTATAGGGTCGGAGATGTCTCCTAAGGTGCGTTGCAAACTTCTGGCTAAAATTAATATACCCTCTGCAAGGGTATAACAAGTGCACTTTTTTGTTTTGTTCGCGACCCATTTTTGGCACAAAAATTAAAACTCTCCAAACGCACCGAATCCACAAGCACGTGTGATTTACAAGTTGACTGATAATTCGCATATACATACACAAATACAAACGCAAAAGACTTTTATTTTCTTCGCTCGTTGCAAAACGGTCAGCGAATGAGCAGAGCAAAAGGGAAACACGAAATTGGTTTTTGGTTGAGCACAGACCATTCGTTCAAGAGACACTGGTGAACGGTTCTTGTCTGATTTTTTGCGCAAGTGGTGCGCAAAGAACAGTTATTTGGTGACTGCAAGAAACGGTCAACTGTTATTTGCGAGCTCTGGTTTATTTGCTGTTCAGCTGTCCGTATGTCATTGTCCTGTCTACGGGTGGATTTCCGCAATCTATCGGCCCCCCCTTCCCCTTTCCGATAGTCGCCAGTCTCTTTCTTCTTCTTTGTGTATCAACCTGTTGTTCAGATGTCCGTATAGTACCGTCCTCTCTACGGGTGGATCTCCGAAGTCTCGCCCCGTCTCTCTGCCTGCCGATTGTCCTCTGCAGTCCGTACCTGCCTTCTTCTTTGTGAGTCTATTTGCTGCTCAGTTGCTCGTATGACAGTATTCTGTCTACGACTAGATCTGCGTGATCTATCGGCAGCTCTTTCCCTCTGCCGGTAGTCTGCTCCTGTTTCAACCTGTCTCCTACTCTGATTGTCCACCTGTTGCTCGGTCGGTCGTACGCGCGTCGACTTACGTAAGGTGTTGTCCGTCCTTTCTAACTCCTGCTCTACATTTCCCCCTATGTTAGGATCCCGTGCTCTAGATGAGCTACGGCTTCTAACAACACTCTCCCCACTTTCTCTGTCTACTAAATTTGCTCTGCGATCTCTCTGGGCCCTAGCATTCCTATCGTTTTCTACCTGCGAATAGTCAGTTTGACCCCTATTCAACCTATTTCTTTGCCTTCGCCTGGCTGCTTGTTGAGCTGCAGATTGGCGATGGCGAGGCATATATACAAATTTTAATTTGAATATAGATGTTATGTGTTGGAATAGCCCTATTCTAGTATACAAAAATAACTTAGACCAAAATACCGAAATGTATTATTATCGAAATAAGATACGGTCACACACGTTTCCGTTTTTCTCTCTCTTCCTGTTTGATCTGCCTAATGTGCATGTGGTTTGGTGTTGCGGTGTGAAATAAAATATTATTTAAAAGTATAAATATCAAGTGACTATTTAATTAAACACTAATTTACAACAGGTTATGGGCCCAGTCCATGCCCAATAAATAATTAGTTCAAAACTGAGTTTGATAGTGTAGTGGCATATTTTTCATTTTATGGTGAAATTCTTTTTTGCATTAAGCACGTGTATATCCGCTTGCGTCTGCAAATTTTTTCTGTGTCTGTGAGTGTGTGCGTGAGGGAATGGAAAAGGCAAAGAGAAATATAAAGCCGTTCAGTGGCGACAAATATGTTTTTTGGAAATTCAGAATTAAAGCTTTATTGTCAGAATTAGACGTACTAAAGGTGATTAATGATGAAGTGCCTGCTGAGGTGGATGACGCTTGGAAGAAGGCAGAGCATTGTGCCAAGAGTACGATCATAGAGTACCTTAGTGACTCATTTCTTAGTTTCGCGACCGGCGACGTTACGGCGCGTCAGATTTTGAAGAATTTGGACGCCGTTTATGAACGAAAAAGCCTGGCATCGCAGTTAGCTTTGCGAAAACGTTTGTTGTGCCTTAAATTGCCAAGTGAGATGCCACTATTGCAACATTTTATTATTGTTGATGATATGTTGAGTGAGTTGTTAGCTGCAGGAGCAAAGTTAGATGAGATGGATAAGGTCTCTCACTTGTTAATAACATTGCCTTCATCGTACGATGGCATTGTGACTGCAATAGAGACTTTATCGGACGAAAATTTAACATTAGCATTTGTTAAAACTAGATTACTAGATCAGGAAGTCAAAATTAAAAATGAAAATAATGATACTAGTAAAAAAGTAATGAGCGTGATTGCTCAAAAGAAAAATAATGTTTTTAAAAATCGTTCCTTTAAAAAGAGATTCAATAATCAGCAAAATACTTTCAAAGGAAAGCAAAATAATAGGATTAAATGTCACCACTGTAGCAAAGAAGGTCATATAAAGAAGGATTGTTATAGCTATAAAAGATCACTAAATAATAATAATAACAAAGAAAACAATAATCAAGCTCAAACCGCAACATCAGCCGGCATTGCATTTATGGTAAGAGACGTCAAAGATACGTCGTGTGGTTTTGTTTTGGATTCCGGTGCAAGTGACCATTTGATAAACGATGAGTCGCTATACGCGGATTGTATGGAGCTGACACCTCCAATTAAGATCGCTGTGGCTAAACAAGGGGAATTTATCTTTGCTACCAAACGTGGTATTGTGCGACTACAAAACGACCATAAGATAACGCTGGAGGATGTTCTCTATTGTAAGGAGGCTGCTGGTAACCTAATGTCTGTGAAGCGTCTGCAAGAGGCAGGAATGTCCATCCAATTTGATAAGAGCGGTGTAACCATTTCGAAAAATGGAGTTACGATTATCAAAAATGCAGGTATGTTGAACAATATACCTGTTGTAAAGTTTCAAGCATATAATATAGATGCAAAACTTAAAAATAATTTTCGATTATGGCATGAGAGGCTTGGCCACATTAGTAATGGCAAATTGTTGGAAATAAAGAGAAAGAATCTGTTTAGTGATAATAGTCTTTTAGATAATCTAGAGCTATCAGGAGAAATTTGCGAACCCTGTTTAAATGGAAAGCAAGCTAGATTACCCTTCAAACAATCTAAAGATAAGACTCATATTAAAAGACCACTATTTATTATACACTCGGATGTCTGTGGACCAATTACTCCAGTAAGCCTAGATGACAAAAATTACTTTGTAATTTTTGTTGATCAGTTCACACATTATTGTGTCACTTACCTAATGAAACACAAGTCAGATGTATTTAATATGTTTCAAGATTTTGTAGCAAAAAGTGAAGCTCATTTTAATTTAAAGATTGTTAATTTGTACATTGACAATGGTAGAGAATATCTTTCAAATGAGATGCGTCAGTTCTGTGTTCTGAAAGGGATTTCTTATCATTTAACAGTACCACATACACCTCAATTAAATGGTGTATCAGAGAGAATGATAAGAACAATTACAGAGAAAGCTCGTGCTATGGTTAGCGGTGCAAATCTCGATAAAAGCTTTTGGGGTGAGGCAGTATTAACTGCAACTTATTTAATTAATAGGATTCCAAGCAGAGCACTTGGTAATATCTCAAAGACCCCATATGAAATGTGGCATAATAAAAAGCCCATTTTAAAACATTTAAAAGTATTTGGTGCAACTGTATATGTGCACAATAAAAACAAGAAAAGGAAATTTGACGATAAGTCATATAAAAGTATTCTTGTGGGCTATGAGCCAAATGGTTTTAGATTGTGGGATGCTGTTATGGATAAGTTTAGTGTTGCAAGGGATGTTGTTGTCGATGAAACCAATATGGTTAACTCAAGATCTGTTAAATCTGAAACAGTATTCCTGAAAGATAGTAAGGAAATAAAAGAAACTGAGTTCCCGAATGAAAGTAAGCAATATGACAACACCCAATTCCCGAATGATAGTAAGGACACTGATTTTCTGAATGAAAGTAAGAAAAGAAAGTTAGCTGATCTCCTGAATGAAAGTAAGGAATCGAGCAACCCGAATGATAGTAGGGAAAATGAAACAGCAGAACAATCAAATGAAACTGGCACTGATAAGAATCTAGTTAGAACTGACGGCATTGAATTGAGAAGAAGTGAAAGACTAAAAGGCAAGGCCCAAATATCTTATGATGAAGATGATAGTAGCTTAAACAAATGTATACTAAATGCTCATACTATTTTTAACGATGTCCCAAATACATTTGATGAAATTAAATATCGGAATGATAAATCTTTTTGGGAGGAGGCTATTAATACAGAGTTAAGTGCTCATGAAATAAATAATACCTGGACACTGACAAAGATGCCTGAGAATAAAAATATTGTAGATAGCAGATGGGTATTTTCTGTTAAACATGATGAATTGGGAAATCCGATTAGATATAAAGCTAGATTAGTAGCAAGAGGATTTACCCAAAGATACCAAATAGATTATGAAGAAACATTTGCCCCTGTAGCTAGAATTTCAAGTTTCAGATTTATACTTTCTTTGGCAGTACAATATAACTTGAAAATCCATCAAATGGATGTTAAAACAGCTTTCTTAAATGGTACGTTAAAAGAGGAGATATACATGAGACTTCCTCAAAGTATACCATGCAATGGTAATAACGTATGTAAATTGAACAAGGCAATTTACGGGCTCAAACAAGCCGCTAGATGCTGGTTTGAGGTATTTGAGCAAGCATTAAAAGATTGTGAGTTTGTGAACTCTCCTGTAGATCGCTGTATTTATATTCTTGATAAGGGTGATATTAAGAAAAACATATATGTATTGTTATATGTTGATGACGTTGTAATAGCTACAGAGGATGTGACTAAAATGAATAATTTCAAAAGGTATTTAATGGAAAAGTTTAAAATGACTGACCTAAAAGAAATAAAACATTTTATTGGCATAAGAATCGAAAGGTACGACGATAACATTTATTTGAGCCAAGCTGCATATATTAAGAGAATTTTGAATAAGTTTAACATGACTGATTGCAAAGCAGTTAGTACACCCTTACCGAGTAAATTGAATTATGAGTTACTTAATTCAGATGAAAACTGCAATGCTCCATGTCGTAATCTCATAGGATGTTTAATGTACATAATGCTATGTACACGTCCGGATTTAACCAATGCAGTAAATATCTTGAGCAGATACAGTAGCAAGAATAACTCCGAGTTATGGCAGTACTTGAAAAGAATACTTAGATATTTGCAGGGTAGTATTGATATGAAACTGAATTTTAAAAGGAATGCAGCATTTAATAATAAATTAGTTGGTTATGTAGATTCTGATTGGGGTAGTAATGAGATTGATAGAAAAAGTACCACAGGATACTTATTCAAAATGTTCGACTCAAATTTAATTAGTTGGAACACAAAGAGGCAGAACTCAGTAGCAGCGTCCTCAACTGAAGCTGAGTATATGGCCCTATTTGAAGCTGTGAGAGAAGCTCTATGGCTGAAATCACTTATGAATAGTGTTAATATAAAACTAGAAGGTCCCATTAAGATTTACGAAGATAACCAAGGCTGTATTAGTATTGCAAATAACCCCTCATGTCATAAACGATCAAAACATATTGATATTAAATATCATTTTGCCAGAGAGCAAGTAGAAAATAATGTAATTTTTATTGAGTATATTCCGACAGAGAACCAGCTTGCTGATATATTTACAAAACCATTGGCAACAACAAGATTTGTGGAACTGCGAGACCAATTGGGACTGCTGTAAGATGACGAAGCTGTTTATTGAATTCCTATACATATATATTTTTGATCTCTTGAATTAAAAGTTAATCGTTTGTAAAAGATTTGTAGAAGTTATCTGATCAGGTTTTTCTGGGTTTTCCCTGATCCGTGTAGCAAATGCTAGATAACGTATAAGCTTCCCAGAATGCACACCAGCCACATTAGAATAAGTACATACATAATGTATATGAATATTGTTATGATTTATTAAGTTTATTATGAAGTAATTTTTGAGGGGGCGTGTTGGAATAGCCCTATTCTAGTATACAAAAATAACTTAGACCAAAATACCGAAATGTATTATTATCGAAATAAGATACGGTCACACACGTTTCCGTTTTTCTCTCTCTTCCTGTTTGATCTGCCTAATGTGCATGTGGTTTGGTGTTGCGGTGTGAAATAAAATATTATTTAAAAGTATAAATATCAAGTGACTATTTAATTAAACACTAATTTACAACATTATGTTATAATAAATAAAATAAAATGTGTTAAGCAATTAAGAACTTAAAATTAAAACTTAAAAATTTAAATAAAAAAAAAAAACAATTAGAGATAATCTAATTAATATTCAAATATAAACTTATCTGCCGCTGCCGTTGCCGCCTGCACAGCGCTACACACGCGACGCGTCACTAAAGACGTTACGCGCAGAATATTCGCGAAGGAACGTAACGTGGCCGCAGCGCGAGCGATTAAGTCGCTAGTGTGTATGTTTATATGTACATACACACACACAAATGTGAAAATATGCTAGCTAATGCACACAATATGTATGTATGCATCTACATCTAACACTATTTGGTGCAGGTCAAACCAACAACAACAATACACACTAGCTCTCTTTTTACACGAACACGTGCACTTAGTCACAACAATTTTAAAGTATGATTATATTTTATTATTTATTAAATATTAAATATTATTCCGGCACGACGGTAAATTGTTGTTTACGTATTCGTAGTGAAAACTACGGTTTTATATCAGTTTTGATATCAACACTGAATAAATTAATTCTTCGCGAGCAAGTGACACGCGAGTTACCACTCGTGACCTGAGCGGTGGAGCTGTTGAGGAGGATTGAGGGAGATAATTGTGCTTTCTTTGTAACTTCTTATGTGGTGAAATAAGTTTTCCGCGATATGTGCAATAATGCGACCGTACGGTTCGGAAGTCAAGACAGAAGTAATTTTATTTGAGTTTTGTTCTTAATGGCTAACTTATAATTTCGGCAGAATATGTTGTTGCGTGGAATTGTCGCGCAGCTCAATGTAGCGTTGCTTTGCCTTACGCTTCATCGGAAGACGCCGGTCCGGCGCGGCTGATCGTCGACACATCGTGATTTTTGCATCGAGGTACCGTTGCTTTGCCTTACGCTTCATCGGGAGACGCCGATCCGGCGCGGCTGATCGTCGACTGTGTTGAGTCCGACCAATATGTTCGTATGCTGCGCCTGTAGAGTCAGCGTATCAGCGACTATTTTGTAGCCCAAACAAGCGGCAACTTATATACTGGCCGTTACTCAAATGTGGTGAAATAGATGATTTGAGCAGAAGAGCGGCTGTTGATGTAAGACTTCGCTAGTCGCTGCGCTAGGTCTGTGTGAAGGCATGAGGGGGTTTCAAGGGGGGAATGGCAGCTGTCGGTGCCGGGCTGGTGACTCGCGCGCATCGAATATACGAAGCGATTAATGAAGGGACAAAGCAAAACAGAATAGACAAAAGACGATAGCATAAGTTAGAACGAGAGAGAGATATGTGCATTTTTGGCGCGTGCCAAAATTCGTTACATACACACACACCAGCGTCAACTCTTTCTTCTTTAATTAAGACGTCCGTTAAAAATGCACTGACGTGCCTCACTTTTTGTGTGTTGCCTCACACGCATATATGTATGTACCAGGTGTACAAGTATGAGATGTCATTTTTTTTAAATCAAAAAACGATAAATTTTGTGGAAAAAGAAAAAATCATTTATTCAAAGTATTTGCCGTCGCTAGCTACACATTTTTCCCATCTCTCGGGCAATTTGTGGATTCCACGCCAGTAGAACTCATCGTCTTTTGCGGCGAACCATTCATCGAGCCATTTTTTCACACTTTCGTAAGAATCGAAGCGCTGCTCAGCGAGTACGTGTCCCATCGCAAGCGCACGGTTCAAATTGATCAATTGTTGTTGGTAGCGTGCCGTATTCACCGTTTCGCCGGGTTTCAAGAGCTCATAGTAGATGACACCGCTCTGATCCCACCAAACACAGAGCATCGTCTTCTTGTCAAAGCGATTCGGTCGAGCAGTCGATGTACTCGGTTGTCCAGGATCAACGTATGATTTTGTACGTTTAGGATTAACAAAAAAGATCAATTTTTCATCGCCAGTAACGATACGATGCAAAAACGACTTCCTTTTGTTCATATACATATGTATGCATGTGTGAGCTTCGCGTGCATGTATTGTATACATGCACGCATAAGTACAGCACGCAAAACATCTTAAAAGGCAAAATGTAACACTTAATATATAAATTATTAGATAAATATAAAAAAATGGCAATTAATTAAAAAATGCATGTGCTTTATAAATATAAATGTAAACAAATATGAAATACAACACATACAAAATTAAAATTTGTAGCTAAATTATCTTTTCGCCGTGGGGAATCGAACCCTCGTCGTTTGCATAGAAGTTCGTCATCCTAACAACTAGACCACCGTCGCTGCGCATCGCGCCCGTTAAAATTGCATATTTAGACAATTTGCTCAAAAATTTCATATTTGTCTTCTACAACAATAACACTAATACTAGATTAAATGGGCATAAGAAAGAGTTATTCATATATATATAATAAGATTATTTGTTGAAATTTGATAAATGAAATCAAATTTTATAATGATGAACTTCTAATAGTGCAAAAGTAAAAAAAATCACCCGCCTTGCCGGCTGCTCTACACATTTGACTATCGCTGCTATTATTCGCCACGCAGCTAAGTTACTTTTTCCATCTCACACACACATATAATCATTTTCGCATTAAAAAGATAGAAAAGCACGTGGCTGGCAGCAGTTGATCGGATTGCAATTTATAAAATAAGTTCACATCGCATTTATCTTTATGTATGCCAGAAAGTTAAGACTTCAATACTTTGCTTAATAGTCGCATTTTATTATTTACGAAAGTCGGTGGGCGTGGTACCCAAAATTTGAAAATGAAGTTTACTGCCTAGGATATACAGGAATCTTCATGCCAAATTTGGAGTCTCTAGCTTTCTTAATAGCTGAGAATCAGACGCTCATACCGACAGACAGACATGACTAGATCGACTCGGCTAGTGATCCTGAGCAAGAATATATATACTTTTTGGGGTCGCAGATATCTCCTTCTGCCTGTTACGCACATTCCGACAAACCTAATAGACCATGTATTTTTTTAAAATCCATGGCCTAAAAACCGCATCAAAATCCGTTGCGTAGTTTCAAAGATTTAAGCATACATAGGGACAGATAAAGCGACTTTGTTTTATACTATGTAGTGATTAAAGAAGCATGTAGACCTTATGACGCGCAGTGTACATATGTATAAACACTTGTAATGTGCAAACACTTGTAGTGTGTATATTCCCTACACATAACTATTAATATATAATGTTTCTAAATTTTAAATAATTGTATCGCTATAAATTTATTTCAATCTGTATCGCCAATCGACTATGATACAAAAACAAATCGTACACCTCAATCGAAAGCTACCAAATAATTTTTGACATGACCGACGGCCCTGCCCACTGTTTGCAGAATTCAATTTAAGGTAGCGTCGCTTTTTGTTGAGCGCCAATCATTTTATATTCAATTAGAACATTCATTGTTGTAAAATTAGGCGAAACCTAAACTAATATCTTGAATTAAAATATTTAGATATAATAAATTATATTCCACATATAATTCTTCAGAAATAGGGTGCAATTGTGTTTAATAAATGCTGGCGAGTCTAACAGCTGATGAAGGTTGCTTTCCAGTGAAGCTTGTGATGTGATTTTTGAGAGTGTGTGACATCATAAGTTGCTTTGCATAGGTTATCTTCTAGACACAAAATATATATTTATGCACATTAATGAAATGCGTCCATATTGCTTAAATATGTTTGAGCTAGATTTGGGTTGCACAAATATGGGTCGTACAAATATACATATTCATGTGACATCGGTTACAGAGAGCTTACAAAGCACCAATTAGAAAGAGCGAATGTAGCACCGATTAAAGAGAGCGAATAGATCATCAATAAGAGAGAGCGTATTGAGCACCAATAAGAGCGACAGAGTAAATTGTGCACCGATTAGAGAGAGCGCTTGCCCTCTTTGTTCTCTTTGTAATATACATTAGCATTATGTATTATTTAATTAGGTATCGGTAGAGGTTTTATAAACAATTTTATTTATATACTTCAAAGTTTAAATTTGTTGTACTTAGTACGTCTACATAAATAAATCAATATGCAATATTAATATGATTTACATATTTATGAACATTAACTGATTATGCGAACATTAGGCTTTATAGCCATAGTAAGAGCGACTTCGGTAAAAGATAACTTTAAAAGCATCAATAAGAGAGAGGGAGAGGGAGCGCACTGAGCACCAATAATAAAGAGCGGATAGAGCTCGCGCTTCGCGTTCGCCTCTTCCTTTTTACTCTGGGGCTTCTTGTACCATCTTTTCCCGCCATCTCGACTTGACATCTCAAGGATGATTTGACTTTACACCAATTTTAAGTCTAGCTGGTGGACACGGACGGACTTTGTTGCCCAAGTCTATGAAGAAAAGACATGACCCACTAATGGCTTTTGCTAAAAACTTACGATGCCCGCAGCATTTTCGTCTCGGAAATAAGGAAGATTGAAAACTTTTTGAGAGGCAGAAGGAGACATCTGCGACCCCATAAAGTATATATATTCTTGCTCAGGATCACTAGCCGAGTCGATTGAGACATGTCCGTCTGTATGAGACAACAGATCTCAGCTATTAAAAAAGCTAGAGATACCAAATTTGGCATGAAGGTTCCTATAAATCATAGGCAGATCAAGTTTATATCAAATGTTTGATGCCACGCCCACCGCCCCCGCAAATCGGTTATTTGCGATTATTAAGCAAAGCATAACGTTCTGCTTTGGTATGTATAAAGCTGCATGCAATATGAACATATCCTCCAAATTACAATCCGATCGGACCAATAACACAGAAGTTATTCAAGTCAACGTTTTCAGTACAAATGTTCGGTACGGGCAGCAGCTTTTGCGCTGCTTTGAGCAGTTGACGCCGACGTCGACGTTGCGTCGTGTGTGAGTGCGAGCGAGTAAGCTTTATGTAGTAGAAGTATTTGTGCAGAATTCTCTGTTTGAAATTATGAGTGTGGTTACACGTTTGTAACAGATTTAGAAAATTGGGAGAAGGGTATCTTACTGTCGGGCGCTGGACTGGGCGCCTTACCCACTTGTTTTTTATGTGTTGTATTTCATATTTGTTTATTTATTTATTTATAAAGCAAATGCATTTTTAATTATTTTCCATTTATTTATATTTATCTAATAATTTATATATTAAGAGTTTCATTTTGCATTTTAAGATGTTTTGCGTGCTGTACTTATGCGTGCATGTATACAATACATTAGGGTTGTTGATAATATATCAAAATATCAATATATCGATATTTCTTTTTGAAAATGATATATTTATATCGTGATATTTTTTTTGCCCAAATATCGGTATTGCGATATTTTTTTTTGATATTTTTTTGATATTTTAGCTTGCCCCAAGCTGCTTGGGAAAGCAATCCAATCGAGGTATGGAAAGGCCACAAGGCAACAATGCCGCGCCTTTACCGCTTGGCAATGAGATACATAATAACTCCGGGAAGCTCAGTGCCTTAAGAGCGGTTGGCGTTCGCCATAAAATGTGTAGTGTGCGACGCACGAAGCCGGATGACAGACAAACACATTACTCAACGAGTGTTTTTAAAATCACTGAATTCTAAGTTCTGGCATTGATATATGCAATGTATTATTATCTGTTATATTATCTGTATTATTATTATTATGATCTGTATAAGAAATCCATGAATTTACGTTATGATATATTAAGTTTAAATGAAAATATGAAATTAAATATGAAAATCAAGTTAATAAGAAACTTTTATATTTTTATTGTGCGGGAAAAAAAATGTATTTTATTTGAAAAAAAAAAATATCAAAAATATCAATATATCGATATTTTTTTGTGATATTTTAAATATTATCATCATTTTATTTTGATAAAAAAAATATCATCGATACGATATTTTTTTAATATCACGACATCCCTACAATACATGCACGCGAAGCTCACACAAAACATGAGGCAGGTCTGTGTAATTGTTAATGGACGTCTAAATTAAAGAAGAAGCAGCCGACGCTGGTGTGTGTGTATGTAACGAATTTTGGCACGCGCCAAAAATTCACATATCTCTCTCTCGTTCTAACTTATGCTATCGACTCTTGCTTTTTCGTTATTTTAATTTTTGTTTTTATTATATTAAACATTTTATTTCAATATATATTTTTTTATGGTATATAAAAACAAACTGAAAATCGATGGCCTCTTACAGTCACCGCGTGACTGTAGCCTTTCCGACTAGTTTAGTTTAGTTAGTTATTTGATATACGTCTGTACAAATATAGGCATTTGTTGTAGCCATATCCAGCAAATGGTAAAAAATACGTGTCGCAGAATCACTGGTCTTGGCTTCAATGTGGTAGCGGCCGATTAATCCATATTTATTTTCTTATAATTTGTAGGCAGTCAATTTCTACGTATTTTTAAGATTTTCGATCATATCGAGTGTTTTTGTGCGACTCCACTTTCGATTGCTCTTTTAAATAGCTGAACACCAACGTATGTAGACAGCAATCGAACGGCTGTGTTGTCTTTCCACAATACTTTACTAATAGTGACTCCATTAAGAGCCAACAAACTCCATCGAAAATCCTCAAGGCTTGTCCTTGATAATATTATAACAAGGCAGCTAAGAATTGGGTATACGATAAGGACGTACTATACCAAGGCTATATATACCTTTAGCACGAAGGTACACCAACAAAGGCACTGACCTATAAAAGTTTTCGAAATATATTATATGATTCTGGAATTTCTGTACAGAGTTTGTTAAGCGAACAACAATGCACTATGGGAAATTTGACCGGTTTTTCTGGCCAAAACTAATAACTCCAAAACGGAATGAGATATTAAGCTTCGGTCTTTTGCATTGGGTCAACTTGATTATTATCTATTATTATTGGGGGCGTGGCGCCCCCCCCTTTTGGAAATAAAGTCACCTACATTTTTGAACATTTCAAAGTACTATTTTAACATAAAAAACAAATTGTAGGTTTATATTTAAGCAGTTTTATTTAACAAACGTGGGGGTGGTAAGCCCTAAGGAGAAAAAGAGGTTCCCTGCAGTACTGTAATGAAAAGCCATGAATAATAAATTGAATAAAATATACTCTCCATAAAATACACACCACTTATAAAACTTTCTGGTCTTCGTTTTCCAATTTGATATTGAATGGAAATTCCATTAAACTCATATTAGGTAAACTCATTTCATCCTCCATCTCGTCATCTGTTCTTATAGAGCATTCTAAATGTTGCAAGACGTCTGAAGGAATACACATTTTCTTTTGACGCTGAATTCGCCTATCCAAATTCACAGATGAAGTGATTGGATTAGAAAAATCCATTGCCCGGTTAAACACGTCTGTAAAGTTTTGTTACCTATTATATTTTCGAGCGTGATGTAAGCGATCAGGCTTATAAAATTTATTTATCGATTCGGCTCCTTCTTCTCCAAAGTACCCGACAGAAAGAATTGTCCTTTGGATAATATCAGTATTGAAAGAAGCTTTAAAATTCGGGCAAGGTCTAATTGCTTACGCCTTCGCGCAGCTAAGCTTGCCCCAAGAATAAGCAGGGCTGTTGTGTTTTTCAGCTGTTGCAAGAGCTGCTGCGTACCTTCTACGAGACCTGCTGCTCTTCGTATTAAATGGCAATTTATTCGTATTCTTAGATAATTTAACAACAGTTTGCAAACCCAACCACACTGCATGCTTGCGCTGAAAATGCTCTAAATTACATTTGCACTTCTTCCACATTGCAGCCAAATGGTAGCAAAATATTTTGCTGGTTTGTTCCACAATACTGATATGCTGCTCTATTTCCTTTCCTGGTACGGCAGCTTTTATAAAATAAAAAACAGCATCCTCCTTAATGTTTTTCACCCTTGCTTCGAACTATTTGCAAAACAATTCTGCATTGTCATAATTTAGGTTATGTTCTAAAAATTAAAATTTCACGCAAAGTGGTTAAAAGTGGCATTTTTAATAATAACCATTTGAACAAGAATTGAATAAGCTACAACATAAACTTTAGTTCATGGATGGACTCCGCTGGACTCACTTTAAAACTTAAGAAAGCAAGGCTACCTTCGGCTTGCCGAAGGTTTTATACCCTTGCAGTTATACTAAATATAAAAAACATTTCGATTGCTGCTGGTTTCTGATTGCATACAAAAACCCTGATTTCAGCCGATTGTTCCTATGACAGCTATATGTTATAGTGGTCCGATTTTGATACAATTTTGACAGCACATTAAGAACGTAATAAGAATAAGATTTGTCAAATCTTGTTGCAATATCTTGAAAAACAACAAAAATCGGCCGATAGCTTCTATGATAGCTATACGTTATATCGGTCCGATCTGCCTCATTCCGACTTATTTACAGCGTACAGCAATAAGAAGCTTGTGTGCCAAGTTTTCTGAAGATAGCTCAAAAACTGAGACTAGTTTGCGTTGCAACAGACTGACGGACGGACAGACGGACATCCATTTTTCGACTCCTCTGGTGATGCTGATTCAGAATATATATACTTTATAGGGTCGGAGATGTCTCCCAAGGTGCGTCGCAAACTTCTGGCTAAAATTAAGATACCCTCTGCAAGGGTATGACAAATCTGGTTGGATGTATTGAATTTCTTAATAAATATTTGAAGCATTATATAGGCGTCTGTTTTACACATTCATCATTAATGGCCTTATGATAAGTTCTAACTGGAAGACACTGAGATCAAATTGGCAATATCCAATTAGAACAGAGTGCAACTTTCATAGTGAAAACAAATTTGAGACTGTGAGACATGCTTCTTTTTCGCATAGTTGTAGCGGGTATTTCACAGTCGTGCACGCTCGACTGTAGCCTTTCCGACTTGTTGTATTTATATCTAGCTGGCCAAAAGGTCCTTTTGGAAGCAGCAACAGAGCAGACAGCAACAATAAAAGGCATGACGAAGCAGCAAAAACAGGGGCAAACAGTGTCAAGAAAATTTCCAATTTAGACAATTTAAAAAACATACTGTCCAATACTGTTGTGTTAGCCTACAACGTCGATGGCGTTCAGGGTAAAGCTGCATTAAAATATGAAAGCAGTTTTTATGGAGCCTTATTAGGTAGGTATTATTGCAATTGCAATTGTATTTAAAATTTTAAATTCACTTAGATTTTTATTTTAATTAACATTCATCACATCAATTAAAACTGTTTTTTCTTACTTTTATATTATTAGATGCAATCGAAAATATAAATAAAAGTGGCAATGCTGAGGAACTACTCCGTAAGGCCTTGCAGCTGCAAAAAAAACGTTTTTTCAAAAACGCCACCGTTACCAACAGAAACAAAAACGACTTAGATACTAAGGACATGAATAAAAATGAAATAAATTAAATCTATTAATTTTTGTATAGTATAAACTTTAAGTCAATGAAGACATTATTTGAAAAATAAAATGTATAACTATTCAAACTTGTGATTGTATATTTCATTTTACATGGGTACCTATTCAAGTACTCTATTCATGGGTACTCTTTTTCACTGCCCTTACATGGGTACCTATGTAAGCACTCTAATCATAGGTACTCTTTTCACTAGCCCTTACATGGGTACCTCTGTAAGTACTCTAGTCATGGGTAGCCAATTCACTCCTTCTGGTTAACGATGTTGGGCCGATTGACCCTTTTTGCGGACATTTCATACAAAACACAAAATGATAAAACACATTGCTTAGGGTTTGCAAAGTAAGTAGAGGTGGTCTGTTTGTAAGTACTTATTTCACCAGCTACTACAGGGATACTTTCGCTGCCATGATCTGGGGCCAAGCGTCGCATATTTGCCAAGATTTCCGAAGGCTTTAATCCGGTGGCACCTCCTCCTTGTAGTAGTCGTCGCAGTTTTGATTGCTGCGTACTTGTTATCTGCCGGTGGACGAGTGACCAAATTCCCACAGCCAAAACCACATCTTCCTCAAGATGCAGTGTCACTAAGTCGAACTTGTCAGTATCGTCGACAATGTGGTGCAAACGGAATGATCGCTCCACTTGAGCAAACCACAGGTGCAGGTTGCTGTGTGTGAATTTTGGCAAATGCACGGTAACACGTGTGTGCGTGCGCGGCGTCTCATCTCTGTCCGCAGGAACGTTTGATCGAAGTGCCTCGAGTTGTTGTTGTAGTTCTCGAATTTGAGCGAAGAAATCTGGGTTCGGGTCCGGCATGGCGATGGATCTTGATCGCTTTCGTCGTTGAAACTTAGGCGTCTTCTTTGTAAATTTCGCAAATTATTACGGTTGTTGCGCATTGACTTGAGTCAACGTATGTGTGTGAGTGTGCGTGCACTTGAATTTCACAATAGTACGAAAAATTGTATTCAGTGAATGTTTTTGATTTTCGCACAATTTGCACTAGTCGGGGTCACCACTGTGGCGATGTGAGTTTCGCCATTAACTTTATTTGAGTTTAAATTTAATTACAATGCCAGATTATAAAGGGCACACACAATGCGAAAACCGCGCGTAATACAAGTTAGTATCCAAAGACGCTTTTTCATAAAGTGTTGCCGTATCGCTTATTATAGTGTTAATGTAGAGTTGCCAGATGTAGGTGACGCTGCCGATATATAGGTGCTGCCACAAATATTCCCGAATAGTTCGTTACGTTATGAAGGAGTTTTAAATTCCACCAGTAACAAGCGCAACTTCACAGTTTTAAACTATCCTTTCGAATCTGAAATAATTCAAAGTCACAGTGTTTCCTTTCTCACGATCAAGTGAGCCTCAGTTTCGAGGACTATTTGTTAGCTATTAGGTCTGGCTTAAAAAAGCCACAAATACAGCAGCCATCAATGTTAACGCCTATAATAAACACATACTTTTAATGCAAAGGGCCAACATGGATATTCAGTTCATATTGGATCCCTATGCCTGCTGTAGCTATATCATTAATTATATTAATAAATCCAAAAGGGGATTTCAAAGTTGATGCGTGAAGCTGTGAACGAGATTCACGCCCGAAATTTTAGCATCAGAAACTACAGCATATTTGGCATAAATTTATTACCGGTACTGAGATTTCTGCTCAGGAAGCTGCTTACTGTTGTTTAGGCATGCGTTTGTCTGAGACTAGCCAAAAATACTCAAAAAGTAGATATTGCTCAAAAAAACACTCAATTATATTTGTCAGATTTGCAGCTCTCGGTTGTTTCTTCACTCATTCAGTCATGACTGCCTCTCTGATTTTTTTCTGAGTCTATATTCTAAACACAATTGTTTGGGATATTTTGCTTCTCTCATACATTGTATTGCTTGCGCCTTTGCTCCTATGCCGTGCTTTGCAGCGTTGCCTATTTTCAATAGCTTGCTCGTTTGTCAATTTGGGAAGTTCGCTCGATTTTTGTTCCGAACTGGCTGCCCTTCTTATGGCTAGATACTTGTAAATTTCTTGGCAGAATGCGCAAATAAGGCACTTTTTGTGCAAAATATGCATTAGGGTATTATGGCCGGCGATCTACCAGCGTTTTTGGATTTCAAACCAAGCTGGTGCAACGCCAAGGGAGCGATCAGGAGCCCAGCATAAAAGGGAAGTTCCTCTTAGTTCTAGCGCTGAACGAAGAAAACGGACCAAACAAAGAAAAGCAAAACAATTCAAGGGCAAACAAACTGTGCGAATGCAGAAGAACAGTGAACGAGCGAGCGCGAGTTACCACAGCACCTTCCCCTCCTCCTAAACCGGCCAGATCCCGCTAAGGGGAACGACATCGACATGACAACAACAACATGATCGCGAGTTGATCGTAGATCGTTGCCTACAATGTAGAAAACACTGACGTTGTAAACAGGATACTCTGGACTCCACATTCTTGGAAGAGTTATATTATACAAAGTTGCACACACATATAGAATAATTGGTCAGCATAATTGTAAACATATTAACACTACTGGAGCTTTGGCTCCCTAACATAAGATATTTCCAATAAAATTGTATTCAGTCATATAGTTGACCACAAAGCGAACACACGTCTTTTAAATCATTATAAACTAAACCACAAGCGAACATAAGCTTACCGAATCATTCTAACTTGAACACAAGGAACACACGGTGTTACACCCTCTTATAACTCGCGCAATAGAAAAATCCCATCGTGCACCTCACATTATGCAAACTGAATGAATTGCACGAGCGGGAGAGCAACAAAATATCCAATCGTGCATCTCACACAAGAAACAGCACCAAAAACACGAGAATGAGCATGTGAGGCTACACGACACGCATCCCGATTCATGATAAGTCTCCAGGTTTCGATAACACAACTATCGGTGTTGTGAAATATCTCGTATTTGAGTATCTTTGCTAGCAACGCCGAAGTCTATATTAATACTTCCCAACCAGAGCACGGAGTTCGAATGCTCAAGCCTAAACAACAGTTGGAAAGTTTGGATCAGGATTCATCTGATATTTTTGTTTTGGGTTTTCTGGATCATTATATCCAACGCCCAGATAGTCCCGAAGGCCTGTGTTTAGCCGATTATGCTTCAACATATAACTTTTCAAAAACTTGTAGGCAACTCGCCAAGGGTCTGATAACGAGGATGACGAAGAAACTGAGGTCCTAGGCAGGTTATTTTATCCTCTCCGCGATAGCAGTGGTTTTATTAGGGACCAAGCCAGCAATTATAAGATTTAGGAAGTTCAATCTAAATGCCGATAGAACGAAGAACTTTAGGGAAATACTAATTGTTGGTTATTATTATTGTATAAACATATATTCAAACATATTTCAATATCGTTTCATCGATGTTACCAATCATCGATAAACGAACAGATACAGAACAAGATCATAAGAATGACTCACATGTATGAACATAAGAATAAGATGTAAAACGAATTAAAAGACCAGTCATGAATAAACGAGCGTGCAAGACACTACACTAATGTTATAATTTCCGTGGAGAGATGAACAGGTAGATTTACTTAATGTCGATTGTGAGGAAGTATGTACAAAATTTAGGAATTTTAATAAAACTTTTAAACTTAAATGCCAATAGGCCAAATGACAGAGGAAGGTATAGGTTTGCTAAGGTCTCGAGTTTCGGTCTTAGACCAAATACCAAACTAACCAATTCATTTGTTTTTGAGGAATACTTTTAACACTGCCAAATTAAATTCGATCCCTACTGATCAATTTTTTTCAATAGCTCTCATCTTAATTTAGAAGCCAAGAACAGGTGTTTGGAATCTGTAAAAGATTTGAAAACCTCTCAAACATAGGGTCTTTGCACTACCCTTATTTTGAAAACCACTGCAAAGTACATGATCTCTCATGATCTCGTCAATGGAGCTTCAGGTATTCTTATGGAGTTATGTTTCAATTCAGATTTAAATTCCCCACAAGTCCTTTGGATACACTTTTTAGATGAAAGTGTAGGAGTAAATGCTCGAACTAAGTGCACTCATAGTAGTGAACCTTCTTGGAACCCTGTTTTGAAAACTGTCTGAAACAATTTCCAGTTGTACCTGCAGAAGGTATATAAATTCATAAAAGTCAGGATTCTACATACACCAATGTGTTTGTCCACACATCCCCAGGAATGCAAGGAGAGGCATTGTATCTAGCTTGTAGTAGTGCCACAAGTGCAGCTGGCCTCTTTATTGTTGGGCAATTTGTCCCCCCAAGATCAGATCGTAACTCAGGTGTAGAAAAAGAGCTTCAAAGTCTGCGCACCACTAAGATTTTAAATCCTAATTTCAGCTGTCTCTTTGACTCTAATTAAGTAAATGCTTTGTTTCACAACACACCAAGCATTCATTGCTACTTTTCTGATTTTTGCTTCGATTCATTCGAAGCCTCGACTGCCAATCTAATTTATATTATTTTTATATTCGCAAAAAACGAAATCTTTGAGAATGTCAGTCTCTGTTCAACTGGACGAAACTATTCAGACCCAAATAATTTGGGCTCCGCAGTGTTTGAGTATGTAGTATTTAAATATAAATCTTAAGGTTTTTTGATAATTTATAAAAGTCCAACGTAACCAGTGCTTAAGTTTGAAGCTGAGTTTAAAAATTTTGGGCAGCGAAACCATAGTGTTAGGAGATTTCAATCTGTGTCTAGAAAGATGTAGTAAAAGGCTTTTAAAATTTTTAGGTAGAAAAGGTTATAGGTTTTTGTTACATTTAAACACGTCGGGCGTGTTCAAATATTAGGAATAAAAGGGCCACAGCACGCACCTATGAGAGTGTACAGTTACCGCGGTGGTATTATAGTTAGCATAGATAATATTTAAACGTAGGTTTTCAAATTTGTTATAAATTATTATTATTGTATACTCTTAAATTTTATTTTATGTATGTACATATATGTAGCTTAAAGATTTATTAAGTTAGGTTGAACAGCGGTGATTCATTAATGAAGCACAAGTCGACTCGTAGGTCTCCAAAGCTTGACTTTGGAAAAAACCCCATTATATATAATGGCCTCTAGTTGGTGTTCCCTGGGTCTCAATTTAATTTATTAATGATTTTATTTCTATAAAATTTAGTAGATGTTTTATATCGAGAGCGAGTTCTGTTTGTTTGCTTGAGACAACAGATCTCAGCTATTAAAAAAGCTAGAGACACCAAATTTGGCATGAAGGTTGCTTTATATCATAGGCAGATAATTTTTAGTGTTTGATGCCACGCCCAGTGCCCTCAAAAATCGGTAATTTACGAGGCGAGCGCGTAGCGCGAGCTCTATCAGCTCTTACTAATTGATGCTCAGTCTGCTTTCTCTATTCCATGTCAATCTTAACATGCATTTGCATGAATGCGTATTTATGTGTATGCATACACGGGACATTTCACATGTATTCTAGAGATGGTCGGAAGAGGCGAAGCTCTATCTGCTCTCGCTCTTATTGGTGCTCAATACGTTCTCTGATAGATTGATGATCTATCTGCTCTCTTTAATTGCTGCTTCATTCTCTCTCTAACTGATGCCACTTGAATATGTATATTTGTATGACCATGCCTACATGTACGAATGTTTGTATTATAAGACTATGTTAAAAAGTAGTGTATGTATGTCTGGCATTTACTAGGGGCATTATTCAATTTTGGTATAAATTTAATCATATTGGCATACCGATTGCTCTGCAGCACCAACTAATGCAACCCCAAAACCCAAATCTAGCTCAAACATATTTATGCACATATGGACGCCTTTCATTAATGTGCATATCTAGAAGATAACCTATGCGCTGCAACTTATGACGTCACACACTCTCAAAAGTCACAAGCTTCACTGGAAAGCAACCTTCACCGGCTGTTAGACTCGCCTGCTTTTATTAAACACAATTGCACCCTATTTCTAATTTTATGTGGAATACAATGTTATATCCGTTTATTTTAATTTAAGATATTAGTTTCGGTTTCGTTTAATTAGACACTAATTTATTTTATATTTAAAAATTCAATGTTTGGCGCTCAACAAAAAGCGACGCTATCTTACATTGAATTCAGCAAAGAGTGGACAGGGCCGTCGGTTAAGTCAAAAATTATTTGATAGCTTTCGATTGGCGTCTACGGTTCGTTTTTGTGTTGTCATAAAAATTATAGCGATGAAATTATTTAAAATATATAAATATTGTTTATTAAATGTTTTTTGTGTAGTGTATATACGTATTTGTTTGTGATTGCTTTATACGTATACCATATAGCCAATTGCAATATAATTGTGGAGCAGGGTTCAGATCAGGTTTGCTTATGCTGCAAGGGCTAATGGTTTGCACATCAAGTGGACATAACTTCCCGTGAGGTCATAGAGGAAAAGTATACTGAGGCATACAGTCCAGATATTTTGTATCTATAGTTTATATAGTTTCAGCAAAACTTGCAGTCGCAGCATTAAGTTAGGGAAAAAAACCAAAGGATTCCATTACGAATGGATTAGATTGTCCGGATTTTTCTTTCATGATCATTAAAGCTTTTCGATATGGACGTCAAAGTGCCAGTAAAGGAGCAGTGATCAATGTGCCAATTCCAGTTGCAAATGTTGTAACTTCCCTTCCAAGGGCCTTTATGATTTAAGATTCATCTGAAGCGTAGTAGGATGACATATAAATCATGGCTGAAACCATTAGGCCTTCAAAAATTGCTATAGGAAGCACCAAGTTACTGTCAATGAACAGTGGTTGTCTTCCTACACTTCTGAAACAGTGCCATTTGTTGCATTAGCAGACGATAGGGACATCGTTTCTCAAATGTTAGAGAGAGCTGCTCAAGCTAATGAGCAAAATAACGTAGAGCAGGAAACCGAGATAAATCCAGGAGGTCAAAAAACCTTTTTGGAAAATGTCCCTATCGAGAATATCGATATTCCCAGAATAGCGATAGCTCCCGGTGAGGGTCAGCGTCCTTTGGATATGATTCAAGATTGTGATTCAGAGGAGCTGGCCTTTCCCACTATTTTTGCAGGCATTAAAAGGAAGTGCCAGGAAAGTTTTACAACCATAGTTAGATCAGAACTTAGGAATTTTCGATAGGAGAGGT
This sequence comes from Zaprionus kolodkinae, assembly GCA_018901885.1. Classification (NCBI taxonomy): domain Eukaryota; kingdom Metazoa; phylum Arthropoda; class Insecta; order Diptera; family Drosophilidae; genus Zaprionus; species Zaprionus kolodkinae. Next base: position 725,570 of record JAEIFM010000508.1, read on the forward strand.
TGTAGAACAGACAAATTGTTTCATAACTTTAAAAAGTAAGAAATGATTAGCATTAGGAATAGCACATCAATTTGCTTACGAAAGCACTCTGCCACTCAAGGCATTTCTGCTGCTGATGAGCGTAATGAGGCTACATTAAATAATTTAATTCTTCATGGCGATGGCTATAGGCTTTTAAAGGGTATTCGCACGTCTCCTGCTCATTGGGAGGACGAGAAAAAGAAGGTGATGGCTATGATCAGGCAAGTTGGTCTTCCAACATTTTTTATAACGTTTTCCGCAGCGGAAACTAGGTGGTCGGAATTATTGGTCTTGCTGTCTAAAAATTTAGACAAGCAAGAAATTTCCGAAGATGAGGTTTTAAATTTTAATTTTAATGAGAGAGCCGTCTCATTAGAGTTGACCCAGTGACCTGCGCGAGATATTTTGATTTTAAATATCGCCAGGTCTTAAAGCTAATGAAGAAGGAACGCGGTGTCGTCGGTAGTCATAGTCATTAAGTTTTATTGGCGAGTGGAATTTCAACAGAAAGGCTCCCACACATCCATGACATGTTTTAAGTGAAAGATGCCCCAAACTTCAAAACTCAAGATAAGTCTACATTTGAGCCTGTCCAGTCCTATATTGATTAGTTTATCACAACTGATGCTAGTTCATCTATTTTTGGAGTACCAGACCCATAGTCACGACAACTCCTGCAGGCGAGAGATTAGGTCAAAAACTATTTGTAGATTCGGTATTACATAACCTCCTATGCCTCAAACAGTAAATCTTTTCCCCTGATAAGAAAATGCTCCAAATTCGGAAGAGCATCGTTGGAATTTAAAAAAAAAATTTAGAGTCTCCTCGACGTCCCATTTGATTGTGAAGCTGTAGAAACCCTTAGCGATTTTGAAACATTTTTGTCCCACGATCAACTTAACCTTAAACATGAGTTCTATAAATATAAGAATAAAATTAAGCATAAAGAAACCAAAAGTTTTTTTGAAGCTTTTTTTTTTTGGCAATCAAGCTTAACGCTTAAAACAAGCACCTCATATTAATGCAGCGAGCAAATATAGATATTCAGTTTATTTTGGACCCCTATGCTTGCTGCAGTTACGTCGTTAATTATATTAACAAATCCCAGAGAGGCATTTCTATGCTAATGCGTGAGGCAATTAATGAGTGTAGGAACAATAATGCAACTATAAAACGAAAGTTGCAGCATTTAGGAAACAAATTCATATTTGGCACTGAGATAGGAAGCTCAGGAAGCCGTCTACTGCTGTTTAGGTATACACTTGTCTGCCAGCAGTAGTGTAGTGTATATTAAATTCCACATGTAGTAGAAAAACGGGTCAGAATGCTGAGATCTACACAGCAACTTGATAGTCTGCTCGAAGACTCTAGGGATGTTTTCCACTTAGGGCTTCTAGATCATTATCTTCGGCGCCCAGACGCTCTAGGGAGCTTATGCCTTGCCGACTTTGCTGCTTTTTGGGCCTTGATTTAAAAAAAATACATGGTCTATTAGGTTTGTCGGAATGTGCGAAACAGGCGGAATAAGATATCTGCGACCCCATAAAGTATATATATTCTTGCTCAGGACCACTAGCCGAGTTGATCTAGCCTTGTATGTCTGTCCGTCTGTATGTGCGTATAATTCTCAGCTATTAAGAAAGCTATGCCAAATTTGGCATAAAGATTCCTGTATATCCTAGGCAGAAAACGACATTTTCAATTTTCGGGTACCACGCCCACCGCCTCCCGTAAATTGCCGAATTACAATGCGAGAAGTATTGGCCCTCGCCCTCGTCATCGACATGGTGTCTTGGCAACAGTCAAACTCGGAATGCGAAATTAGTTCCCACACACAATTGATTTTCCGAGCTCTTTAGGAGAAATAGCTGAAGTGAAATCGTCGCATACGGATGTTATTTTCGGAGGTGAATGAAAACAGTCTAAATAGACGAAACGTTTTTAATTAAACGCAACGGTTCTTCCGCTATATTGCAAAGAAGACAAAACTATTCTTCAAAGTCAATGTCAAAAGTAAACAAGAAAGCAAGGCTACCTTCGGCTTGTCGAAGGTTTCATACCCTTGCAGTTATACAAAATATAAAATATATTTGGATTGCTGCTGGTTTCTGTGGCATTTACTGAACAATTATAACAGTACATCGATTATATCAACCTCTTATAATTTCGAATACTCAGCGTCCTCACCACAGCAAGGTCGCAATCCTCGAGGAGGAATATTTACAATACCTTAAACAACATTGCACATACATTCTTTATTTTCAATAATAAAATAAATTAATTAACTAAATATTTAAAAATAAATTATTTAATTAGTGATTATAGCTAAGGAGCACGCCGTCATGGTGACTATATGGAGTTTGATAAGTGATTGCGGCAGCACCGCTTACTGTGTTATCACAAAATATCCAATCAATTTGAGTTAAATGTTTTGTTGTTGGCACATTTTGTTGTTATTATTTAAAGATGACTCGAGCTGATCAGTGGTTGTTGATCGGCAAATGTTAAAATCTCCCAATTTTGTATTATTTTCAGCTGACGTTAGCCTTTCAACATCATTTCTGATTTCATTTCGAAACCTTGTAATATAAAAAGCTGGATTCCTATAAACAACTATGAATATTGTATGCAAGTAATTAAGTGTTATGGACTGGTATATATTTCTTACATTATCAACTGTAACTGTTTCATATAAGAATGTTATGTTTTCCGATATATTTTGTTTTGCATATATCAGTATACCATTCTTAGAAACATCATTTGGTCGATTGTCTTTGTGTTGTAAAGGATCTGTTGGTCATAAAATCTAAATTTGGAAAGTTCTCATTCAAAAATGCGTTTGAATAACAGCTATATGATTTTTGTTTAACATCTACATGTACTAGTACTCAGATTTCCATAAAATTGCAACAAGAACCTTCATTAGGCTGATCGTTGATCGTTATAAGTTATAAAAGTTCGATTTGGATGTGGTAAGCCTGATAGCTATATCTTGAAATATAACGAAAATCGGCCGATAGGCTCCATGACAGCTATACGATATATCAGTCCGATCTGGCCCGTTCCGACTTATTTAAAGAGGGCAGAAATAAGAAGCTTGTGAGCAAAGTTTCATGAAGATAGCTCAATAACTGGGGGACTAATTTGCGTTGCAACAGACAGACGGACTGACTGATTGTTCCTATAACAGCTATAAAATATATACGTCTGAGATATTTAAATGGAAAAACTAAGGACGGGTTACTGTATAACATTAAAAAGTATTGATAATGTGCGGTATTTCCAAAAACAAAACAGGTTTGCTGATTTCAGCCGATTGTTCCTATGGCAGCTATATGTTATAGTGGTCCGATTTTGATACAATTTTGACAGCACATTAAGAACGTAATAGGAATAAGATTTGCCAAATCTTGTTGCAATATCTTGAAAAACAACAAAAATCGGCCGATAGCTTCTATGACAGCTATACGATATATCGGTCCGATCTGGCTCGTTCCGACTTATTTACAGCGTACAGCATTAAGAAGCTTGTGTGCCAAGTTTCATGAAGATAGCTCAAAAACTGAGAGACTAGAGACTTTATAGGGTCGGAGATGTCTCCTAAGGTGCGTTGCAAACTTCTGGCTAAAATTAATATACCCTCTGCAAGGGTATAAAAAGAACTATGGCCGTACATTCAAAAGTATGTACACTTTTATACTTCTAGGATATGTACAGACAGTGCAAAACAATATTGTGGAAATCAATTTTTTTTTCTCACAAAACCCTTAATAAGCAAACCAATCCTACCAAAGGGGAATTCGTCAACAAAATTTATAGAAATAATAAAATCAATGATTTGGAAAACCAAAACAAATTATTGAAAAAGTTTATAAAATGTCACAGGACTCCTAAGCTTCTGCACCAATAAATGGTACTGTATTGGTATAAATACAATTCATGCAGTTCCTCTTGGATATAAAGAAAGGAATGAATAATGAATGAATGAACAATGGGTTTGGCATCAAACATTTGAGATAAACTTCATCTACCTATGATATATATCACTCATACAAAATTTGGTATATCTAGCTCTTTTAATAGCTGAGATCTGTTGTCTCATACAGACAGACTGACGGACATGGTGATCTTAAGAAAGAATATATATACTTTACGGGGTCTGCCACGCATTTACCTTTTTTTTTGTCAGTGGTCGGAAATTTCGTTACTTTCATTTTGTGTATGTCAATTCTGAGAAAATCCATGTAGTTGTTGCTGAGGAAACATTTATTGTCTGGTACGCTTCATCGCTATTTTACATCTCTAACGTTTTTTACAAATACTATTTTAATTGCTTAATTTGTACTTATTAAGAACAAGGTAAATTACAAAATTTATTTAGATTCCTTATCTTAATAAGAATATTATTTCAAATTAAAAGACATGGACAATTCTTACAACGAATGCCAGGGATGTGTCCATACACTTCGCTCGTTTTTAATAATGAGTGATTTCGACAAAATACACTTTTTGCAAGACCATGGAATTGTTTAGAATACGCATGAATGCCCCAGTTGCGGAGAGCCGCGCACGCTTAGTGCTGACCAGGTACTAGCGGGGAAAGTATGTGAAAAATGAATGTTAGGTGGAGAGGGTAAATTTGTAGAAATTGACGAGACGGAAGTATGGCCGCGGACGGATTGTAGAGGGGCAGTGGTTGTTTGGGGGAATAGAAAGAAATTCCAAACAAAATGTTCCTTTTGCCGGTTGAAAATAGGAAAAAAGACACTCTGATTAAAATTATAAAGAAACATACTCTTCCAGGCACCACCATTATATCTGACTGTTGAAAGACTTATAATGAGCTCGACCATCATGAGTACAAGCATTAAGCTGTCAACCACAGAATTCTTTTTGTGGATCCGCAAACTGGGGCACACACCCAAAACATTAAGCGTACCTGGCGGGAAGTGAAGTCCAAAAACCCAAATATGGCCGTAAAGAAGAGCATTTTCCGGGATATTTGGCCGAATTTGCTTTCCGCCACAAATATCCGGACCATAGAACATGGCTGCATGAGTATTTTTTAGCCATAGCAAAATTAAATTAACCAACAAATAAGCAATCAGAAATAAAAAATAAATTTAAATTAAAAACTATGTCTTGTATTATTTGAATTGCGCGAAAAAAAAGTGTTGGTTAGTATTGGAAAAGTGTCTGCCTCACATGTGTGTGTAAACACCAACACCAAGTTTTGTGCATTTTCATTTGTTTATAACTTCTTAACCACTCAACTTAGCACTTCTGCGCCACCGGATTAGGATTCAGGCGATTTTTATACCCGCTACTCATAGAGTAGAAGGGTATTATAACCTTGTTCGAACTGAAATGTATGTAACAGGCAGAAGGAGACATCTCCGGCCCCATAAAGTATATATATTCTGAATCAGTATCAACAGCCAAGATATAGTCATGTCCGTCTGTCCGTCCGTCCGTCTGTCTGTCTGTCCGTCCGTGTGAACACCTGGATCTCAGCTATTATAAGAGCTAGAGTTTCCAAATTTGGTGACAATATGTGCTATTACTGCAGGCTGATCAAGTATATTTTGGATTTCAGCCACGCCCCAATTAATCGAAAAAAAAATGGATTACAGTCGCAATATTAGCTCTACAGCAAGTACAGTTTTATATTTACGTTATAAATACCATCTTGCGGACGTTTCGTTAAAATTTCAGTAAGATTGGACTATAAATATGGAAGATATTAAGGAAATATAAGTGACATGTGACCACCTGTTTATACCCTTCGACCATTGAAAATGGTCAAAAAAGGGTATACTAACTTTGTGCAAAATGTATGTAACAGGCATAAGGAGGCGTGGCAGACCCCATAAACTATATATGTATATTCTTGCTCAGGATCACTAGCCGAGTCGATTGAGCCATGTCCGTCTGTCTGTCCGTCTGTATGAGACAACAGATCTCAGCTATTATAAATGCTAGAGACACCAAATTTGGCATGAAGATTCCTATATATCATAGGCAGATAAAGTTTATTTCAAATGTTTGGTGCCACGCCCACCGCCTCCGCAAAAAGGTAATTTGCGATAATTTAGCAAAGCATTGAACTCATAACGTTCTGCTTCGGTATACACAAAGCTGAATGTAATATGAACATATCTTCCAAATTACAATCCCATCGGACCAAAAGCACAGAAGTTATTGAATAAAATATATGCAGACAGTGACACTTAGTGCTTATGTAGGTTAGAAAGGGAAGGGAGAGGCGAGCGCGTCAATTCGTTCTAATTGATGCTCTCTTCGCTCTCTGTAATTGACGCTCTATCCGCTCTTTCTAATTGATGCTCATTCCGCTCTCTCTAATCCATGTCACACTTAACATGCATTTGCATGCATACGTATGTACATATGTTGCAATATAAGCTTAAGTATGTGTATGCATACACGGGGACACTTCACATGTAAGTTAAAGAAGGACGGAAGAGGCGAGCGCGGAGCGCGAGCTCTATCCGCTCTCTCTAATCGATGTGAAATTCGCTCTCTCTCTCTCTCTTATTGGCGTTCAATCCGCTCTCTCTAATTGATGATCATCTATCTGTGATGCATTCGCTCTCTCTAATTGATGCTTTGTAAGCTCTCAATAACCGACGTCACATGAATATTTATATGTGTACGTACATTTCTACATGTAGGTATGTTTGTATCATAGCCTATGTTAAAAAGTATGTACATGTGTATGTATTATTAAAGTTCACAATAATATTACTAATATTATTAGTATATACCAGGGCCATAACTAAATATTGTTTAGAATTATATTGGCATCCAAATTTCTCTGGAACACCAATTATGGCAACCCCAAGACCCAAATCTAGCACAGACATGCGTAGAAAACATTTTTCAATAATTATGTACATATGGGCGCTTTCATAAATGTACATAACTATTCAGAAGAAGATAACCTATGCGCAGCAACTTATTACGTCACACACTCTCAAAAATCACGTCACAAGCTTCACTGGAAGGCAACCTTCATCGGCTGTTAGATTCGCCAGAATTTATATAACAGCGACGCTATCTTTCATTGAATACAGCAAAGAGTGGACAGGGCCGTCGGTTATGTCAAAAATTAGTTGGTAGCTTCCGATTGGCGTGTGCGGTTCGTTTTTGTATCGTTGTCGATTGGCGATACCGATTTTATAAAATTTAACGCGATTAAAATTTTAAAATTATAATAAAAGTCTTAAATATTATTAGTTTAGTTCGTAGTTGTGTAGTGCATATACACAATAAAAGTGTTGTAAATATAAAATATTAAACATAAACAAATATTCCGCGAGTGATTGTGAGTTCTAGGAACATTGCATGTGAACATATGTATATGTGATTGCGTTGAGGCCAGCGGACCCGCGCATTTAGCCAACAGCCGTTACAGCGTGACTGTACGTATGCTGGCACGCATATACATATGCTTATTATACGCATTCAAGTGAATGCCAAAAACTTTAGTGTGTGAGAATTTAAAAGAATAATCGGTATCGGTTCGTGCGCGTGTTCGCCATAATAAATTTTAATTGAATGCTGCTGCGTAGTAAATCGCAAGTATAAGTTTTTCGATTATTATAATATTAAAATTTTAATATCAAGTGTCAATATATTATATATAAATATATTACATACATTTATATATTAATATAATATATTGATATTTTTGATTAATAATACATTTTGATAATTATAATATTTACAATTAAATATCAATATATTATATATAAATATATTATATATTAATATAATATATTGATATTTAAGATTAATAATATAATATATAATTTGATTTATATATATAAACATATATATATATCTTTATTTTATACAGTTTTTTTTCTCCATTTTTTATTTTATTTATATATATATATATACTAATTTTTAAGTGATTAAAATGCCAAGAATTAGGAGAAGCACAGCTGCAAGTAGAACGCGGAGGCGTAGGTTAATTAATGAGCAAAATAGGGCAAATATAGAGTATTATGATCAGGAACTTGATAGAAAAGCAGCATCTCAAAGGGAACGTAGACAGAATATTGAACTTACCCAGTCAGAAAGAGAACAGGATACTGCTCGACGCTCTTCTCGCCGTAGCAATCCGGCGACTAGAGAACAAGAGCAAACAGAAAATACTTCGCGTCGAACTAGACACAAACAAGACCCTGCTTACAGGGCAATCGAACTTGGACTGGACAGTGCTCTACGCTCTTCTCGTCGAGCCGATTCGGCGACCAGAGAGCAGGAGCAGAGGGACAATACTTCGCGTCGATCGAGGCGCAGACAAGACCCTGTTTACAGGGCAGTCGAACGTGGACTGGACAGTGCTCTACGCTCTTCTCGTCGAGCCGATTCGGCGACTAGAGAACAAGAGCAAAGAGAAAATACTTCGCGTCGAACTAGACGCAGACAAGACCCTGTTTATAGGGCAACCGAACGGGGACAGGACAATCTAAGCGCGCTAGACAGCGCAATAACATAGAGAGACGGATTTTAGAGAGGGCTAGAGATAGGAGTCAAAGGTCTCAGGTAAGAGATAGTCCTATTCGGAGGATTGTCGAACAGGCTAGGAACTCAAGTGCAAGGCGAAGTGCTCGTATTAGAGCGAGACAAGCTGCCTTCGATGCAAACAGAAGTTTGACGCAACGAGTTAGCCAATAAGGAGAAATAGCACAAATAGAAGGGCAGAAAACCTTAGAAACTCGGCTCGTAATAGAGCAGAACGTGCGGATACTCTTCCAGCACATAGTGAGTCACAGGTTAGCATCAGTTTACAGAACCTTATAGCCAACTTCAATAGAATTGTGAAGCAGGGTCCAGATCAGGTTTGCTTATGCTGCAAGGGCTTGTGGTTTCCACATAAAGTGGACAAAATTTCCCAAACTTGCAGTCGCAGCATTAGGTTAGGGAAAAAACCAAAGGCTTCCATTACGAATGGATTAGATTTTCCGGAGCTTCCGGATTGCTTGAAGGGCTTAACGCCATTAGAAGTAAGGTTGATTTCTCCCCGTCTTCCTTTCATGATCATTAAGTCTCTTGGCTATGGACGTCAAAGTGTCATTAAAGGAGCAGTGATCAATGTACCAATTCTAGTTGCAAATGTTGTAACTTCCCTTCCAAGGGCCTTTAATGAAGCCGAAGTTGTTCAGATTCATCTGAAGCGTAGGATGGCATATAACCATGATTTCATGGCTGAAACCATTAGGCCTTCAAAAATTGCTGATGCGATTCGGTATCTCGTCAATACAGAACTTTATAGGAAGCACCAAGTTACTGTCAATGAACAGTGGTTGTCTTCCTACACTTCTGAAACAGTGCCATTTGTTGCTTTAGCAGACGATAGGGACATCGTTTCTCAAATGTTAGAGAGAGCTGCTCAAGCTAATGAGCAAAATAGCGTAGAGCAGGAAACCGAGATAAATCCAGGAGGTCAAAAAACCTTTTTGGAAAATGTCCCTATCGAGAATATCGATATTCCCAGAATAGCGATAGCTCCCGGTGAGGGTCAGCGTCCTTTGGATATGATTCAAGATTGTGATTCAGAGGAGCTGGCCTTTCCCACTATTTTTGCTGGCATTAAAAGGATGTGCCAGGAAAGTTTTACAACCATAGTTAGATCAGAACTTAGGAATTTCGATAGGAGAGGTTGTAGAACAGACAAATTGTTTCATAACTTTAAAAAGTTAGAAATGATTAGCATTAGGAATAGCACATCAATTTGCTTACGAAAGCACTCTGCCACTCAAGGCATTTCTGCTGCTGATGTGCGTAATGAGGCTACATTAAATAATTTAATTCTTCATGACGATGGCTATAGGCATTTAAAGGGAATTCGCACGTCTCCTGCTCATTGGGAGGACGAGAAAAAGAAGGTGATGGCTATGATCAGGCAAGTTGGTCTTCCAACATTTTTTATAACGTTTTCCGCAGCGGAAACTAGGTGGCCGGAATTATTGGTCTTGCTGTCTAAAAATGTAGACAAGCAAGAAATTTCCGAAGATGAGGCTTCAAATTTGAATTTTAACGAGAAACCTCGTCTCATTAGAGTTGACCCAGTGACCTGCGCGAGATATTTTGAATTCAAATATCGCCAGGTCTTAAAGCTAATGAAGAAGGAAGGCGGTGTCTTCGGTTGTCATAGGGTCATTAAGTTTTATTGGCGAGTCAATAGTTTATGCTCTCCGCGATGGTAGTGGCTTCATCAGAAAGAGGCTCACGCCATACATAATTAGGTATAGGAAATTAAATCCCAATACCGAAAGAAGTGACTACTTCAGAGAGCTTGTGATACTTTACGCCCCATGGCGTGATGAGCATGCAGATTTAGTCACAAAAGACTGCGAATTGTTCTGTAGCCGTAATCAGGAGTTAGTAGAGAACAATCGCAGAAAATACAATGTGCTAGACGACAGGGAACTAGAAGAAGCTCTGAGCCACTTGAGAGAAGAAGCCGAAAATGAAGACAATCAGGTAGAAGAACAGGAGGTGGTAGACACTGGCTTCAGAGTGTTAGGGTTGCCTGAAATAGATCCACAACTAAATGTTTTAAATGTGGATGGCAACATTGAGAATACGGACGATGATAGCAATGTCCGATTAATCAAGCTTCCAGCCTTAGTTTCTCGGGAAAGCTTAGACAACATTGTTAGGTCCCTTAATTTAAAGCAGAAGCAATATTTTACCCATGTATTGCACAATGCCAAAAACAATTCAGTGCATTATGAATTTGTTGGAGGCGGTGCTGGAGTCGGAAAGAGCCGACTTATTTCAGCCATTTTTCAGTCATTGTCCGTAATGTATAATAGTATGCCAGGATCAGATCCGACATCTATTAAAATCCTTTTTGTGTGCACCAACAGGAAAAGCAGCATTCGGAATCTGTGGTTCAACACTGCATTCCATGTTTTCACTTCCTGTCAATCAATCTCGCTCAGCACCTCTTAGGGCTTTAAGCCATGATTTAGTTAATACTTTACATTCAAGGTTAATCGACCTTAAATTAATTATTATTGATGAAATATCAATGGTTAGTTCCCTCATGTTTTCCTATTTAGATTCCCGTTTGAAGCAAATCTTCAAAAATACTTCTCCATTTGGTGGTGTTTCCGTTACCGTATTCGGTGATCTCCGACAGTTACAACCAGTAGGCGGTGCTTGGATTTTTGATCCAAACACCGGAGACCCCTACCATGAATTATTTGGTACACATCTCTGGGATCTTTTTAAGTATTTTGAGCTCACAGAGTTAATGCGTCAACGGGACGATCAGTTGTTTGCTTCTGCTTAAACAACATGGCATCGGGTTGTATGACAGCCGATGATATATCCCTTTTCCGGTCAAGAGTTTGCGAGCCATCGGCAGTGCCCGATGACGCAATTCAGCAATTCAACAGCGAGGTAGACACATATAATGTAGCAAAACTTAATTCAATATCTACAGACCAATTTTTTTCTACCGCTCATGATTTTATTAAGGCTGCTCATTTGGATGCAGCTAGAAAAAATAGGATTCTCGAGGAAGTTAAGGGTTTTAAAACGCCCGCTACTCAGGGACTTTGCACGTCTCTGCTTCTTAAGACCACTGCCAAATATATGATGACGGTCAATGTAGACACAGGGGATGGGTTAGTAAACGGGGCATCAGGGGTATTGATGCAAATAGATTTTACCATATCCAACACTCCCAATGTTTTATGGATAAAATTCACTGAGAAAAGTGTAGGAGAAATTACGCGTTCAAAATGTACACATCGTACAGAACCTACATGGACTCCAGTTCAGAAAATTGTTCGCAGTTTTCAATACTCCAACAACGCGCAAGTTACCATTGACCATAGGCAGTTTCCGGTTGTGCCTGCTGAAGGCATCACTATTCATAAGAGTCAGGGAGCTACGTATAGCAAAGTGGTAGTCCATGCTAACTCCCGAATGCAGCGTGCTGCATTATACGTAGCTTGCAGTAGAGCAACTACTGCTTTAGGTTTATTTATTATTGGGAACTTTGTTCCTCCTAAGCCTCCCCAAAGTAATGATAGAGTGAAAGCCCAATTGGAGAAATTGCGGACTGAGAAACTATTGCGTACATATTACGACCATTTAGTTGACAGTTCCGCTCTCCACATTTTCTTCCATAATACTCAGAGCCTGCATTCCCATATCGAAGATGTTCGATCGGACAGGCTGATGCTTCAATCATCGGTATTATGCTTCGTGGAGACTTCCATAGCGAATGAAAATGTCGAAATACCCGGGTTCACTATAGTTGCGCAACTTGCATCTATAAGACCTTTAACCGGCATCTTAGTTTATATTAGGAATGATCTTGTAGGTAGAGTTTCCCATAGTTATAGCGGTAGAAAAACTATTGGCTCAGTAGTTTTTGAGTTTGGCATCTTTAGGTTCGATGCTATAAGTTTTCTAATTATATACAGAAGTCCAGAATATTCTCCATCCCTATTTAAAACAGAACTTGAGGAACTGTTTCAGGAATTTATTCCTTTAGGTAGTAATTGTATTGTGTTAGGAGATTTTAATTTGTGTTTAAAAACCTTTAACAGGTGTAGGAGCATTTATAATTCTTTGATTAGCAAAGGATTTAGGAGCTTGTTAGATTTGAATACGTCCACTACCAATATGGATACACATATTGATTGGGCGTTTTCAAATATAAATAATAATATTATTTGTGCTAGGACGTTTGAACTAATGCATAGCCATCACAATGGGATTTCTGTCAGTGTTCAGGATAGCATAGATTAGGAACATCTAGAATAGGTTAGATAGGCAGGAAATTTAGTGTTAGGTGTAGGCTTTTAGTTAGGACCTTGGTTAGGTAGAATATGTTTAGTGTATAAATAGTATATTATAACTGTAAATATTATAATAAAAATTAAGTTAAGTTATATATTATCCATGAAATGGATTTTAAGTTAATTTTTGTTTATTTTAATTGAATTTTTTGTTTGTTTTTATTTTTTTAAATTTTATTATTTTATTAGTTAATTCCTCCAAATGAAGAAAGCAGGTTTTAACGTATTATTTTTTTGGGGAACTTAGGAGTTGGTTTTTATCAGCTCAAGTCGACTCGTAGGTCTCGAAAACTTTTATTTGTTTTTTTGACCCCATTATTTTGTTAATGGCCTCCCCGTGGTGTTCCCTGGGTACTGAATATATATTCATATAATTAAATAAATATATTAATATATATACAGTAGCAAATTCGAGCGGCGACAATATATATGTATTTATAAAAAAGAAATTATATGTATTAATTTAATAATAATAATATATTTTATTTCCCAAAGTAATTGAACTTAGTTTTAACGCATTTTAGACGTAGGTCGAAGGGTATTTTACTGTCGAGCGCGCTCGACTGTAGCTTTCCCTACTTGTTTTGTCTGTTTTGTTATGTTAGATATGCAAGATTCAGGTTCAACTCCGGCGGCAAGCTTTTTTTCAATTTAAAATTATTGCACTGATCATCATTGCAATTTTATCGTGGTTGCCGAATAGCTGCAGTGGCTACGTGGATGTGGTCGCTGACTGTCGAGCGAAGAAGGGCACGAGTTCTAATCCTCCCCAGCCCCGATGCAAATGGATGATATTTTTGGATATTTGCTTTTTTTCAAGCATTTAAAATATATTGAGTTTAGTATTTTAAATGCATTTATTTGATTTAACAGAATTTTAGGGGAGTGAGTTGTTGGTATTGTCTTACACACACACACACAAATTTTTATAATAATTTGTTTTTGTCCTGTACGACAAGCTGAATGGTCTCATAATGCAACTTTGCCGATCTAATTAAACATGAGCTAATGGCAGAGCGGTTATAAATGCAGAATGCGTACTCTAAGCTTTTTGGAGGTTCATGGTTCAAGTCCTCACGAGGGTGGTGGTGTTTGAGCCAACATTTTTAATTTTGTTTTTTCTGTTCTATTTTTACCTTCTTTTAAAATGGATGTTAACGAAGTTTTATCTTATTTAAGGCCAGTTAAAATCTTAAGCGAAATTTTGCATCAATATACAACAAAAACAAGAAAGCAAGGCTACCTTCGGCTTGCCGAAGGTTTCATACCCTTGCAGTTATACAAAATATAAAATATCTATGGATTGTTGCTGGTTTCTGTGGTATTTATTGAAGAATTATAACAGTACATCGATTATATCAACCTCTTATAATTTCGAATACTCAGCCTCCTCACCACGGCAAGGTCGCAAGTTTGATAAGTGATTGCGGCAGCACCGCTTACTGTGTTATCACAAAATATCCAATCAATTTGAGTTAAATGTTTTGTTGTTGGCACATTTTGTTGTTATTATTTAAAGTAGACTCGAGCTGATCAGTGGTTGTTGATCGGCAAATGTTAAAATCTCCTAATATTACCAATTTTGTATTATTTTCAGCTGACGTTAGCCTTTCAACATCATTTCTGATTTCATTTCGAAACCTTGTAATAGGAAAAGCTGGATTCCTATAAACAACTATGACTATTGTATGCAAGTATTTAAATGTTATGGACTGGTATATATTTCTTACATTATCAACTGTAACTGTTTCATATAAGAATGTTATGTTTTCCGATATATTTTGTTTTGCATATATCAGTATACAATTCTTAGAAACAGCATTTGGTCGAATGTCTTTGTGTTGTAAAGGATCTGTTGGTCATAAAATCTAAATTTGGAAAGTTCTCTTTCAAAAATGCATTTGAATAACAGCTATATGATTTTTTGTTTAACAGCTACATGTAATAGTACTCAGATTTCCATAAAATTGCAACAAGAATCTTCATTAGGCCGATCGTTGATCGTTAAAAGTTATAAAAGTTCGATTTGGATTTGGTAAGCCTGATAGCTATATCTTGAAATATAACGAAAATCGGCCGATAGGCTCCATAACAGCTATACGATATATCAGTCCAATCTGGCCCGTTCCGACTTATTTAAAAAGGGCAGAAATAAAAAGCTTGTGATCAAAGTTTCATGATGATAGCTCAATAACTGGGGGACTAATTTGCGTTGCAACAGACAGACGGACTGACTGATTGTTCCTATAACAGCTATAGAATATAAACGTCTGAGATATTTAAATGGAAAAACAAAGGGCGGGTTACTGTATAACATTAAAAGGTATTGATAATGTGCGGTATTTCCAAAAACAAAACAGCATACAAAAACCCTGATTTCAGCCGATTGTTCCTATGGCAGCTATATGATATAGTATTCCGATTTTGATACAATTTTGACTGCACATTAAGAACGTAATAAGAATAAGATTTGCCAAATCTTGTTGCAATATCTTGAAAAACAACAAAAATCGGCCGATAGCTTCTATGACAGCTATACGATATATCGGTCCGATCTGGCTCGTTCCGACTTATTTACAGCGTACAGCAAGTTTCTTGAAGATAGCTCAAAAACTGAGAGACTAGTTTGCGTTGCAACAGACTGACGACGGACAGACGGACATCCATTTTTCGACTCCTCTGGTGATGCTGATTCAGAATATATATACTCGGGTCGGAGATGTCTCCTAAGGTGCGTTGCAAACTTCTGGCTAAAATTAATATACCCTCTGCAAGGGTATAAAAAGATAAAATTAGAAATACACATACTAATTATCTAAACTTTTACAGATTACTGATGTCGACAGTTGTCAGGATTTGGGGGACTTCATGAGCTGCCATAACACCTCCATTGCAAAAGAGTTGGACGATCAGAACAAGGAGAGCAAGGAGCTTAAACTATATTTTAGCTTTCCCCAAGCTGCTTGGGAAAGCATTCCAATCGAGGTATGGAAAGGCCACAAGGCAGGGCCTTTACCGCTTGGCAATGAGATACTTAATAACTCCGGGAAGCTCAGTGCCTTCAGAGCGGTTGGCGTCCGCCATAAAATGTGTAGTGTGCGACGCACGAAGCCGGATGACGGACAAACACATTACTCAACGAGTGTTTTTAAAATCTCTGAATTCTAAGTTCTGGCATTGATATATGAAATGTATTATTATCTGTAAAATTATCCGTATTATTAATATTATGATCTGTATAAGAAATCCATGAATTTACGTTATGATATATTAAGTTTAAATAAAAATATGAAATGAAATATGAAAATCAAGTTAATAAAAAAACTTTAAATATTTTTATTGTGCGGTAATAAATTTTATTTGAAAACAAGAAAGCAAGGCTACCTTTGGCTTGCCGAAGGATTCATACTCTTGCAGTTAAACAAAATATGTATAAAATATATTTGGATTGCTGCTGGTTTCTGTGGCATTTATTGAACAATTATAACAGTACATCGATTATATCATCCTCTTATAATTTCACATACTCAGCCTTCATTAGGCCGATCGTTGATCGTTATAAGTTATAAAAGTGCGATTTTGATGAAACTTTATAATTAAGGACACACTTAGATTTGGATGTGGTAAGCCTGATAGCTATATCTTGAAATATAACGAAAATCGGCCGATAGGCTCCATGACAGCTATACGATATGTCAGTCCGATCTGGCCCGTTCCGACTTATTTAAAGAGGGCAGAAATAAGAAGCTTGTGAGCTCAACAACTAATTTGCGTTGCAACAGACAGACTGATTGTTCCTATAACAGCTATAGAAAGCGAGAGATATTTAAATGGAAAAACTAAGGGCGGGTTACTGTATAACATTAACAAATGGGTAAGGCTACAGTCGGGCGCCCGACAGTAAGATACCCTTCTCCCAATTATCTAAATACGTTACAAACGTGTAACCACACTCATAATTTCAAACAGAGAATTTTGCACAAATACTTCTACTACATATAGCTTACTCGCTCGCACTCACACAGCGACGCGCGTAAAGAATAAAGCGACACGACGCAACGTCGACGTCGGCGTCAACTGCTCAAAGCAGCGCGTCGGCTGCTGCTCGTACCGAACATTTGTACTGAAAACGTTGACTTGAATAACTTCTGTGTTATTGTTCCGATCGGATTGTTATTTGGAGAATATGTTCATATTGCATTTAGCTTTATACATACCAAAGCAGAACGTTATGCGTTTAATACTTTGCTTAATAATCGCAAATAACCGATTTGCGGGGGCGGTGGGCGTGGCATCAAGCATTTGATACAAACTTGATCTGCCTATGATTTATAGGAACCTTCATGCCAAATTTGGTATCGCTAGCTTTTTTAAAAGCTGAGATCTGTTGTCTCATACAGACGGACATGTCTCAATCGACTCGGCTAGTGACCCTGAGCAAGAATATATATACTTTATGAGGTCTGCCACGCCTCCTTATGGCTGTTACATACATTTTGCACAAAGTTAGTATATCCTTTTTTGACCATTTTCAATGCTCGAAAGGTATAAAAATAGCTAAATTCTCTCTTTTCGCCGTGGGAATCGAACCTTGGCCGTTTGCATAGGAGTTCGTCATCGTAACAACTAGACCACCGTCGCTGCGCTCCACGCCCGTTCAAATTGCATATTGCTCAAAAATGTCATATTTGTCTTCTACAACAATTACACTAATACTAGATTGAATGGACATAAGAAAGAGTTATTCATATATATATAATAAGATTATTTGTTGAAATTTGATAAATGAAACCAAATTTTATAATGATGAAAAAAAACTTCTAATAGTGCAAAAGTAAAAAAAATCACCCGCCTTGCCGGCTGCTCTACACATTTGACTATCGCTGCACTGATTCGCTGTGCGGCTAAGTTACTATTTCCATCTCACACACACATATAATCATTTTCGCATTAAAAAGATAGAAAAGCACGTGGCTGGCAGCAGCTTGCAGGCATCACAAATCAATAGAAAATGTTAACTCGCGTAACTTCTATGTTTATTAGCCGATCGGGTTGCAATTTATGGAATAGGTTCACAACATATTTATCAAGATGTATGCCAACGCAAAAACTCAAGACTTTAATACTTTGCTTTATAATCGCATTTAAAATTAAATTTCCGTTTACTGCCTAGGGTGTACAGGAATCTGTATGCCGAATTTGGAGTCTCTAGCTTTCTTAATAGCTGAGAATCAGACGCTCATACAGACGGACAGACAGACATGGCCGAGTCGATCTGGCTAGTGATCCTGAGCAAGAATATATATATGTCGGGTTATGAATATCAGGGGTCTCGCCGTCCGTCCGTCCGTCCATATCAGCGTCGCTCATATCTCTTTTCACTATATAATTTTATGCAGCTGTGCGCAGTTAACGAGTCCACTTGCGTCTGCTTTGGCTTCTCTACGATTAATGCCCTCACTCCAGTTTCGTGCAGCCTGCTTTGTTTCTTCTCAATTTTTGGCATTCCCTTTTCATTATATCGTTTTCCCTTTCTAACCAAGCAGCGCAAGTGGCCACGTTCAGCAACAGCTCTATCGCTCTCGTTTTTGCAAAATCCCGTTCATAGATAATTCATCTATTCATCCTCACACATTGACAATAAATAGGAACACGCATAATAGCAAAGGGAACATGGAGAAGAAGTAAACAGCGACTACACGCATACTCATTATTTTCGCCACGACACGGCCATTCTGACATTTACACGTCCTCGTGTAAGCTTTTGATACCGAGATACCAAGATATCAAGATCACATACTTTCATCACTATTCAATAACATTTAATTTCATTAGTTTGACTTTATTAGGTGTATTTCTTAAATCTTAATTCTGTGAAGAAACAAAACAGCTTTTATTTCATTGTTGCTGGGATAACTTATTCTATTTTCATATTCAGTTCCATTGATCAGTAATACATCAGCTTACAACTTATCTTAACATTATCATTTCACACACACTTGATTATTAATTCAATCCAAACTCATCGTCTCTCCTGGACGGATCTCTTTTATTACAAATAACAGGTGACACAGATATCTCTTCGTCTCGCTAGACGGATAACTCTTTATTACTTATTCATCGTCTCACCTCGACGGATAACTCACAATTCATCGTCTCACCTAGACGGATATCTCTCGTTCACAAAAGAACTCATTGGCGGGCTTTTCTTTTCATTCAACTGTTTCTATATTTCAGCTATTGCTCTACATTCTCGTTTAACTCATTCGGGATTTCTGCATCCGGCATTTTACGTATATCTTCATGGCAATACTTGAACGATCGGTTACTCTTCAACGACTTTAGTGTATACCTGTCACCCTCTAATACTTCAGTTACCAAAAACGGTCCTCTGAATTTCGGATCTAACTTAGTTTGGTGTCTTTCTTCATTCCTCAATAGCACATAGTCGCCTACGTGGTGTTTGTCAACGGCTGCCCTACTGCTATCAAATCGGGATTTGTCGTAAGACGCTAAGGAATTCATATTTTCTGTCGCATGAGCTCTAACAGTTGCCAAATCTATTTCACATTCGGTCTCACATGGGGAAACTAATCCAAGGGGTCGAGCCTGTTTACCAATTAACATTTCTAACGGACTTGCCTCAGTGGCACGAGAAATTGTACAATTCAGTGCAAGTTGGACTTCGCCAAGTGCGTCCTGCCACGATCGTTGACTTGATTCTACCACTGACAACAAATTTTTCAGTGTTTCCATCACCCGTTCCACTTGCCCATTTGCACGGCTCATTCCCGTAGCAATCAAGTGAAGTTCAACTTTCTGCGATACGCAAAACTCTGAACACTTAGAGCTAGTAAAACATCTGCCCTGGTCGGCGATGATGCGATCTGGTACTCCAAATAAGGATATGGAAGATTTCATAGCATTAACACAGCTTTCGGCATCTATCTTTAAGGTGTGATACAGATAAACAAACTTTGTATATGCATCGATTTGAACAATGACATACTCCTTCAAATCGCTCTTGCCACTTAATTTCCCCGTTATATCTATGTGGATGGTGTGCCACGGTATACTTGTCTTCGGAATGGAATGAAGTTCCGCCTGAACCTTCCCGGAAGATGATTTCACTGATCTACAAGTTATGCAGTTTGAAACAAATTTTCGAACATACTTGTTCATTTTAGCGAACCAATAATACTGGTACACTTTATCAAGTGTCTTTTGCCACCCTAAATGCATTATCGACTCGTGTACCTGGTTAATTACTGACCATTTGAAAGCTCTGGGTACAACTGGTAAATAACTTTTTCTACCTCGTCTTTGGACCTTGCGATATAATACACCTTTTCGCAAATCATACGTTTTGGCCAAGTTTTCGGCCAATTCATCTGACTCCAATTTGTTAACAATTTCTATTATCTCAAGGTCTAACCGTTGCTCAGCAAGAAGCCAAGTACTTGAAATTTCAGACAGATTTACTCGTTTTTCGGGAATCTTGTTTATTGACAAAATGTGTTCGGGTGATAAAGGATTTCTTGATAGGAAATCCACATGAGCCATACGCTTACCCTCTCTATACTGAATTTCGAAATTAAACGATTGTAAGTAGGCCCACCAGCGGTGAACTCTGGGGGTTAAATCTATTTTTGTGCGAGAAGCTTTTAATGAATTGCAGTCTGTATAGACAACGAACTCACGGCCAATTAGGTAATGGCGAAAATGTTTTACGGCTTTTACCACTGCCAAGGTTTCCAGCTCGTATGAGTGATATCTAGATTCAACAGAGGTAGTTGTTTTGCTGAAGTATTCGATTACATGGGGCTTACTTTCTATACGGTGCAAAAGTATCGCTCCATATCCACAGGCACTTGCATCAGTGTGCAACTCAATAGGATATTGCGGGTCGAAGATTACCAGAACAGGCTCATTTGTGAGGATCGTCACAACTTTAAGTCTGATCTCTTCCAGCTCAGCGCTCCATGTAATCTTGCCGCTACCAGACGAAAGTGAATACAATGGTTTCATAAGTTGGGAGAATCCAGGCACGAATTTGCGAAAGTAAGAGGCCAAGCCAATGAATTGTCTAACGCCGGAGACAGTTTGAGGAGGAGGCAAGGAGCTTAATGAAGCTATCTTTCGCACATTCGGACGAATTTCTCCCGCTCGCACTTCATAGCCCAAATACTGTACCGTTGTTTTGAGAAAACTGCATTTAGCAAGGTTAAAGGTAAAACCAGCCTTTGTAAGAACATCCAAAACAGTTTTTAACCTTTCCAAAGCCAATTCCTTGGTTGGCGATACTACCATTATATCGTCCATGTAAACGATTACAAAAGAGTTAGCAAGGTCACCAAGTGCATTTATGACTGCGCGCTGGAAAACAGATGGCGCATTTTTGAGGCCAAAAGGCATTGTAAGAAATTCAAATTGGCCGTCTGGGGTCACAAATGCAGTATATTCCACGGATTCAGGGTGAATCGGGATTTGGTGGAAACCACTTGCCATATCCAGGCATGTGAAATAATTTGCTCCGCGAAGTCTAGCAATTTGATCGCTGATAAGCGGCAAGGGGTATTTATCCGAAATCGTGTTCGAGTTTAGCTCTCTAAAATCAACACATAGACGGTCGGTTCCGTTCTTCTTTTTGACGAGCAACATGGGGCTAGCAAAGGGAGAGCAACTTGGGCGAACAATATTACATCTTATCAATTCGCTCACCTGCATTCGCACTACTTCTCTCTCTTCGGGGCTAAGTCTGTAAGGTCGGCGCTGAACAGTTTTAGTTGGGTCAATCAAACGGATTTTCATTTCGCCTGTATTTACTCGAGTATGAGGTTCCCGTTGGTAAATGAAGTCGAGTGCTTTTCAAGTAGCTCAATTAATTGAGCTTTCTCATTGTCGACTAATTCGGTGTCAATATCGGACAAAGTAAACGATCGCTCAGTAACGGAACAATTATTAACAGTTTTTGATTTTACAACTTTAAAATTATCGGATGCAAAAATTACATAAAAGCCTTGTTTAAGTATTTCTCGCCCTATCAGAATATCATTCCTCATTTGCTCGTTCGGGACTACATGAAATAATATTTCCATAATATTTTCGTTTATAGTGACTTCACTCAAGATTTGCAATGTACTGCACACACTGCCACCACCAATGCCTTTTATCATTACAGTATTGTTTATACGTTTACCAGATAACTTATTGCTAATGTCGTCTTTAATAAGGGAGCACTCTGCACCGGAATCGAAACAAATTGGATAGATCTCACCTCGTTGATGCAAGCTTCCCTTCGGCTCAGTCACACAACATTGGTTAACAGTCTTCTGTTGAGTCACATCTTGTTTGGCTGCACTTCCGTTTTTCGGGCACTGGTTGGAGAAATGTCCCGGTTGGCCGCACCGATAGCACGTAACATTTGATTTTTCACGCTGCGGTTTCGCCTCTCTATCTTGTCGCATTTTACTTCGGCATTCAGCAATTCGATGTCCCGGCTTTGAACAGAAGTGGCATACAACTGGCGATGCCTTACGGTTCTTCTGGTCAGGTCCAAGGTTATCATCTCGAGCATGTCGCTTCTTGTCGCACGTAAACGCTTTTAACTCCGCCTGTAGCTTACTTCTGGTACGCACATTGGATGTGAAGAGGACGCGCTGCAAACGACTGTCAATGTTTGCCATATGCGCAAGAACAGTTGTAACGGCAATTTCTTCTATTTCCATATTCCGCCACTTCGTAGTCAGCGTCGTCACCAGCCGACTCGCATACACCGCGTAACATTCGGCGGCAGTCGGGCGGCTGTTGAGTAAATTTAAAAACGTAGCGGCCGGCGTCTCTTCGGTTTCAAAGCGCTGCAGAAATAATTCCTGGAACTCTTGCCAAGTCATACCCTGGTACGAAATTTGTGTTAGCCACTGAGATGCAGTTCCCTCCATGCAGTTACTTAGTGCCATGATCAATTTACTTCCTTTAAGGGGGTGCTCAGTTAGAATTATATCGGTTGTTGAACACTACTTTGCTGCCTCTACGCATGCAGCATCAGGGTTAAATTTGGGTAGCTTAACATCATAACTAGGTTGCTGCTCACGTGCCGGCGTCACTTGCATGATTTTTACAAGTTCAGCCAAATTCCAATTTTGCATTTCGACTACTGCACGCCACTGATCCTTAGAAAATGCAGGGTGTGGCACAGATCCCACTTCTGATGTCGGGTTATGAATATCAGGGGTCTCGCCGTCCGTCCGTCCGTCCATATCAGCGTCGCTCATATCTCTTTTCACTATATAATTTTATGCAGCTGTGCGCAGTTAACGAGTCCACTTGCGTCTGCTTTGGCTTCTCTACGATTAATGCCCTCACTCCAGTTTCGTGCAGCCTGCTTTGTTTCTTCTCAATTTTTGGCATTCCCTTTTCATTATATCGTTTTCCCTTTCTAACCAAGCAGCGCAAGTGGCCACGTTCAGCAACAGCTCTATCGCTCTCGTTTTTGCAAAATCCCGTTCATAGATAATTCATCTATTCATCCTCACACATTGACAATAAATAGGAACACGCATAATAGCAAAGGGAACATGGAGAAGAAGTAAACAGCGACTACACGCATACTCATTATTTTCGCCACGACATATACTTTATGGGTTTGCAGATGTCTCCTTCTGCCTGTTACGCACATTCCGACAAACCTAATAGACCATGTTTTTTTTAAAATCCATGGCCTAAAAATGTTATTAAATAGTCGCCGCTCGAATTCGCTTTCGATTATCAACTATAATCGGAACCCAGGGAACACCACGAGGAGGCCACTACAAATGTAATGGGGTCAGTTGTTTTGAAAAACAATTTTGACCTACGAGTCGACTTGGGTTTCACTCTGCAACCCCAATATTCCCCAAAAAATATATTTCTGCACTAAGTGCAGATAGATAGATTCTATCTATCTATTTTAACACTAACTTATCTTATATAGTATAATAATAATGAAATTAATTAAATATAATACATATACTAATATTATTCCTGACAAACCTACAACTCAGAACTTTCACAGTCTACTAAAACACCACTATGGTGACTATAAATGGTCTCATACGTGCGCGCATTGACCCTACCTTCCTATATATTTGACATCGCCCAATCAATATGGGTATCCATATTGGTTGAAGACGATGCCAAATCTAAAAGAGACACATATTCTAAGTTTTCTAAGAAACTAAAAACCCTACGACTACACCCTCTGAGAGATCGCAAGCAAAAATTAAAATCTCCTAAAATTGTGGAATTACTATTGAGAAATGGAAACCTCTGGAATATTTCTTCAAATTCTGCTTCAAATTTTAACAATGGATATGCTGGAGTTTTATAAATAATAAGGAACCCTACCGACTTATATTTTAATACGGCAATTCGAAAACTGCAGAAGAAAGGTTGTTGGAATCACTAAAATACCAACCACTGGAGAAAAAACTAACATTCTCAAGTAACTAATTTATAATGAGGATAAGAATGCCTCTTTTCGGTCGAGTTTTGTTGGCCACTGACTCACAACCTAGCCGTACAACTTGTGTAAAGCTAGGTATTTCAAATGTTTCATTTGAGAATATTGTTGTTTCGACGAAACATAAAAGTTTTGATCGCAGCATTAACAGATCGGAGCAAATGTCGCTAATGTGACAATGCAAGCTTTGAGTATTGTGGAAGAGTGCAGTAAACGAATTGTCATTGAAAAGACAGTTATAGTGAAAATAGAGAATTTTTATTATACCCTTCGACCATTGAAAATGGTCAAAAAAGGGTATACTAACTTTGTGCAAAATGTATGTAACAGGCATAAGGAGGCGTGGCAGACCCCATAAAGTATATATATTCTTGCTCAGGATCACTAGCCGAGTCGATTAAGACATTCTAAGCTCTTGTTCAACAGGTGACTGGGAGTCAGATTTTGGCATGAATCCCCCCAACAATGAAAAGTCCTGCAGCATTTGTAGCTCTACTGCAGGCTACATACAAAGCCTCACGACTCATACCAGAAGTTGTGTGGACTACTACTTTGCTGTATGTTGCTCCTTGGCTTTTATGAATAGTTTTACCTTCTGCAGGTACAACTGGGAATTGATTACGGTCAATAGAAACTTGCTGATTGGAATGGAACTGAAAACTTTTTGTAGTTTTGAAGATTGGCGTCCAAGAACGCTCTAGTGGATGCGAGCACTTGGCTCTATTTGGCACTATCATCTAAAAATTGTATCCAAAGAATTTGAGAAGCATTGGATGCATTGAAGCCTATGTCCATTAGAATGCCTGAGGCTACATTTACTAAGCCATCAGCCGTATCTATATTGACCGTAACCATGTATTTGGCAGTGGATTTTAAAATTAAGCAAGTTAAGTTTTTGAGGTTTTGAAAGTTTTGACTGCCTCCAGGTGTCTTTAATCTTTAATTTCAGCGCCAAGATGTGAAGCTTTAATGAAATCAAGAGCTGTTGTGCAATTTGAATTGAATTTAATTTTGTCGTATTAAAAATATCGGTATCCTCATTTCTTTAAAACAACTGAATTGCATCATTTGGCAATTCGCTGGCTGAAGTAACTCTGGATTGAAGAAGCGAAATGTCGTCGGACGACATTTGTACAGATGCCATATTATTTAATGCTACAGCGAAAGCCTGATCATATCTCTGTCGCATGATCTCAGTGAGTTCAAAAAACTTGAAAGAATCCCATAACGAAGATCCGTATATCGCACTATAGGGATCATGCGAGTCAGATGTGGATTTGAAAATCCAACGATCTCCAACAGGACTGGGCTGCCTGCGATCGCCCAAAACGATAACAGAGATCCCTCCGAATGGTGTCTCACGGTTATCTTAAATTTGTTTAAGCCGGCTATCTAGATAGGAGAACATTTTTGCTCCTACCATAGAAATTTCATCTATAATTAAAAGTTTAAGTCAATAAATCTTGAACGAAGGGTGTTCAAGAGATCGTCCCTTAAATTTTTGAAAGCGGTCCCAGATTGGTTCACGGGAAGTGAAAACATGGAATGAAGGGTAGAACCCCCAATTCCAAACGCTGCCTTTCCAGTTGGAGCACATAGGTCTATTTTGGCAGTTGATGGGTCGCATCCTAGTCTACGAATATATAATTAAGACAGGGACTGAAAAAAAGCTGAAACTTTGCACACACCGGCTCTGCCACCTACAAACTCATAAAATAGCTTGTATTGCTGGGCATTATGCAAAACGTGGGTAAAATAGGTTTTTTGCTTAATATTAAGCGAACGAACAATGCTGGATAAATTTTCAACAGATAAAAGTGGCGGAAGCTTAATAACTCGGATAGTGTCATCCCGTTCTTGAATTTGATCAGCATTTCCATTGACATTCAAAACGTTCAGTTAAGAACTTATGTCAGGTAGACCTAATACCCTAAATTCATTATCTAAATCTCCTAACTTGTCACCTACACTATCCTCGACATTGGTTTCTATTTCCATGGCCATTCTAAGCGCGTCTTCTAAATCTTCTAACACATTATATTTCTTAAAATTAACCCTGATCGCTTCCTGATTTTCCCTATACACTTCCTCACAATTTATTTCTAACAATTTTATTTGCTCATCCCTCCATGGCAAATACAACATTAAAAGTTCCCTAAAATAATTGGCCATATCTTTATTAATATTAAAACTCCTAAAGCGAATAATTCTTGGTTTTGTTCGTTCTCAAACAAAACCACTACCATCAAGTAACAAAAGAGGCACACTATCTAAGACTTCGTTAACTTCGGCATCATCATTGTCAGAGTCCCGACGAGTTGCTCTGGTCGACTTCGAAAAAGTAAAATTTGCAGCAAAATCGGCTACGGTTATGCCGTGTAGGCTATGTGGTCGTAGAACGTATTGCTCAATCAACCCGACAACAAAAATGTCAGTTTAATCATGGGGTAAACTCTCAAGATACTGTTTGGGCTTCAGCATTTTGACCCTATGCTGTGGAAGTGAAGTATTTATATAGGCTTCTCCGTTGCTGGCCTCAGACAATCGGATTCCTAAACAGCAATAGGCGGCTTCCTGAGCAGAAATCTCAGTGCTGGAAATATATTTATGCCCAATAAATTGCAACTTTTGCCTGATCGTGAGATAACGGTTGCGGATCTCGTCCACAGCATCACGCACCAGTTAAGAGATACCCCGCTGAGACTTGTTTATATAATTAATTATATAGGTGCAGCAAGCATAAGGGTCCAAAATGAATTAAATATCAATATTGGCCCTTTGCATTCCGAGAATGTGTGATTATATGCATTTACATTAATTGCATCAAAACTTCTCTTTAGAAAAATTTGTGGCTTTCTTAAGCCAGACCTTAGAGTATATATATATTCCTCACAACTGAGGCTCACCTGGTTGTGAGAAAGAAAGTTTTCGAAAATGCTCAAGTGACTGATGTTTTCAGAATCGAGTGTGAAATTTAATACACTTTGTATTTTCTTCAAATTTTCTCGATGAAGGGAATAATTATTAGTCTCTTTGGGAAGGGCCCAAGAATTTCTGTCCGGGGCATTGGAAAATAGGGCATACCAAAGCGACAATAGGAGTTTCCTCCCAATTCACGTTGGCATGAATGCCCGTGCTTGTGCTTTTGGTACTCTATGTACGGAGCGAGTGCGGTAACGAATTGATCGATAAATTCGACAACTGGAGGAATGGTAGATTCATTCTCAAAATCCACTAATGGGGCGTCTTTAAGCCAAAACATTCCGTGGATATGAGGTGAACCCCTTTGCTGGAACTCAACTCTCCAATAGTACATTACCATAATGTGTCTTCCAAAAACACCCCCTTCCTTTTTCATAATTTTGAACAATTGCCTCCAGCGATTGTAAAAATACCGAACACATGTTACTGGGTCGGTACGAATCAGTCTAACCTTTTCCTTTTTCCACCTACTCTCTGTAGCCGACAAGGTTATAAAAAAGGTTGGCAGACCGAATTGCCGGATCATTGCCATGACCTTCTTTTTCTCAGCTTCCCAATGAGCAGGAGACGTTCGAATACCCTTAAGAACCCTATATCCGTCATCATGGCGAATAAGACTATCTCTGCCTCATTAAGGGCGTTTGAGGCAGTAATCGCTCGTGCAGAGCTATGCCTCCTTAAGCATATGGAAGTATTATTCCTAATGTGGATAAGCTCTAACTTTTTATAATTAAAGAGGAGCTTATCAACTCTACAACCTCTCCTATCAAAGTTCCGAAGCTCGGATCTAACTACGGTTGTAAAAGTTTGCGCAGTCTTGCGTTTAATGCCAGCATATATGATGGGAAAAGCTAATTCCTCAGAATCAGCATCCAGAATCATATCGAGGGGTCTTTGGCCTTCGCCAGGAGCAATTATGATTCTTTGCATGGCAACATTCGAAACATTATTTTCAAGCAGAGTTTCTTGACCCCCCGGATTAAGCTCCTCCACTTCAATGTCCTCATTAGGACGAAGTGATGTTTGGAATTCTTCAATTAAATTGTTAACTAACTCTGTATCTGCTTGAGAAGCTATGAAGGGAACAGTATCGGAAGCGAAATTCGACATCCACTGTTCATTTAGAACTACGTTATGCTTTTTATAGAGCTGACTGTCTACAAAAACTCGAATTACATCTGCAATTTTCAAAGGCCTGATGGTTTCTGCCATGAAATGATGGTTATATTCCATTCTACGTGCGAGGTGGAGCTGTACAACCTCTGCTTCGTGAAAAGCTCGTGGTAACGATGTTACAATATTACTAACTGGAATAGGGACGTTAACTACAGCTCCTTTAATTGCGTTTTGTCGGCCAATACCTAAGGTTTTGATAACCATAAATGGAAGGCGAGGAGAAATTAGTCGTTCCTCTAATGGAGTAAGCCCTTTG
Organism: Zaprionus kolodkinae; assembly: GCA_018901885.1. Lineage (NCBI taxonomy): Eukaryota > Metazoa > Arthropoda > Insecta > Diptera > Drosophilidae > Zaprionus > Zaprionus kolodkinae. Next base: position 754,359 of record JAEIFM010000508.1, read on the forward strand.
AGACATTCGCCTTAGAGATTCTTTTATTGCTTGACGCTGCAACAGTCGAGCACTTCGACGTCGTGCAGTGTCAAGAGCCTGATCGACAATCCTCCTTGCAAGATTGTCTCTAGCTTGAGACCTACTTATTTTGTCTTTCTCTCTCTCTAAAATACGTCGCTCAACATCTGGGCGAATTACTGACCTAAGATATGTATTCCGTCTCTGTTCGTTAGTCCCTAATATACGGTCTCATCGTCTTACTGATCGACGTAATCTGTCAGCTTCTCTCTCCTGCTGCTTAATACCTTCATTTGTTGCGTCTGTCTTCTATTTCGTGTGTTTTTTTGTTGTTTAGCTGTCCGTATGTCATTGTCCTGTCTACGGGTGGATTTCCGCAATCTATCGGCCCCCCCTTCCCCTTGCCGATAGTCCCCTTTCGCCAGTCTCTTTCTTCTTCTTTGTGTATCAACCTGTTGTTCAGATGTCCGTATAGTACCGTCCTCTCTACGGGTGGATCTCCGAAGTCTCGCCCCGTCTCTCTGCCTGCCGATTGTCCTCTGCAGTCCGTACCTGCCTTCTTCTTTGTGAGTCTATTTGCTGCTCAGTTGCTTGTATGACAGTATTCTGTCTACGACTAGATCTGCGTGATCTATCGGCAGCTCTTTCCCTCTGCCGGTAGTCTGCTCCTGTTTCAACCTGTCTCCTACTCTGATTGTCCACCTGTTGCTCGGTCGGTCGTACGCGCGTCGACTTACGTAAGGTGTTGTCCGTCCTTTCTAACTCCTGCTCTACATTTCCCCCTATGTCAGGATCCCGTGCTCTAGATGAGCTACGGCTTCTAACAACACTCTCCCCACTTTCTCTGTCTACTAAATTTGCTCTGCGATCTTTCTGGGCCCTAGCATTCCTATCGTTTTCTACCTGCGAATAGTCAGTTTGACCCCTATTCAACCTATTTGTTTGCCTTCGCCTGACTGCTTGTTGAGCTGCAGATTGGCGATGGCGAGGCATATTTAAAAATGTTAATTTGAATATAGATGTTATGTTATAATAAATAAAATAAAATGTGTTAAGCAATTAAGAACTTAAAATTAAAACTTAAAAATTTGAAACAAAAAAAAATCAATTAAAGATAATCTAATTAATATTCAAATATAAACTTATCTGCCGCTGCCGCCCGCACAGCGCTACACACGCGACGCGTCACTAAAGACGTTACGCGCAGAATATTCGCGAAGGAACGTAACGTGGCCGCAGCGCGAGCGATTAAGTCGCTAGTGTGTATGTTTATATGTACATACACACACACAAATGTGAAAATATGCTAGCTAATGCACACAATATGTATGTATGCATCTACATCTAACACTATTTGGTGCAGGTCAAACCAACAACAACAATACACACTAGCTCTCTTTTACACGAACACGTGCACTTGGTCACTACGGCAACAAAAATTTTGAAATACGATTATATTTTATTATTTATTAAATAATAAATATTATTCCGGCACGACGGTAAATTGTTGTTTACGAATTCGTAGTGAAAACTACGGTTTTATATCAGTTTTGATATCATTATCGAATAAATAAATTCTTCGAGAGCAAGTGACACGCGCGCATCGAATATACGAAGCGATTAATGAAGGGACAAAGCAAAACAGAATAGACAAAAGACGATAGCATAAGTTAGAACGAGAGAGAGATATGTGCATTTTTGGCGCGTGCCAAAATTCGTTACATACACACACACCAGCGTCAACTCCTTCTTTAATTTAGACGTCCGTTAAAAATGCACTGACCTGCCTCAGGTTTTGTGTATTGCCTCACACGCATATATGTACCAGGTGTACAATATGAAATGTCGTTTTTTATACCCTTGCAGAGGGTATATTAATTTTAGCCAGAAGTTTGCAACGCACCTTAGGAGACATCTCCGGCCCTATAAAGTACGAGGGTCGTTTGATAAGTCCGTGACTTTTTGAATAAAATATATTTTTTTCGTCAAAGAAGCGTTTTATTTCTCAACATAATCTCCTTTTAGCTCTATACATTTAGTCCAGCGGTTTTTCCAATTTTTTTATTCCTTCCAAATAATAGGTTTTCTCAAGGCCCTCAAAATAGTCGTTTGTTTCTGTGATGACCTCTTCATTTGACCCGAATCTCTTACCGCCGAGCCATTTCTTCATGTTTGGAAACAAAAAATAGTCACAGGGGGCTAAATCTGGAGAATATGCTGGATGGGGTAGCAGTTCGTAGCCCAATTTATGAAATTTTGCCATGCTGACTACACACGTGTGCACCCGTGCATTGTCCTGATGGAACAGCACTTTTTTTCGCCAAATGCGGTCGTTTCTGCTTCAAATCAATATCGAATCTGTCCAAAAGCTCTGAATAATATTCGCCGGTGATCGTTTTACCCTTTTCAAGGTAATCGATGTGAATGATACCTTGTGCATCCCAAAAAACTGTGGCCATGACCTTGTTGGCCGACAGACCCACCTTGGCCTTCTTTGGTGCACGTTCACCCGGAGAAACCCACTGTCTTGATTGTTCTTTGGTCTCTGGTGTGGTGTGGTGGATCCATGTTTCGTCTACGGTAACGAAACGGCGCAAAAATTCGTTTGGATTGCGGTTGAACATCGCCAAACACTCCTTTGAAATGGTCACACGGTTGCGCTTATGGTCGTGTGTGAGCAATCGCGGCACCCATCGCGCGGAAAGCTTTTTCATGTCCAAATATTCATGTAAAATGTGATGTACCCGTTCAGTTGAGATGCCTACAGCCTCAGCTACCTCACGCACTTTCATTCTCCGATCATCCAATATCATTCCATGGATTTTGTCGACGATTTCTGGCATGACGACCTCTTTTGGGCGACCTGAACGTTCGGCATCACTTGTACTGGTACGACCACAACGGAACTCAGTAAACCATTTCTTAACCATTGAAATTGATGGTGCAGAGTCCCCATAATATTTATCAAGTCTTTCCTTGGTTTCGGTGATGGATTTTTTACGCAAAAAATAATGCTTAATTAGCACACGAAATTCACTTTTTTCCATTTTCGTTAAAATTCACGAGATCGTCTGCTTTCAATGCCTATAAAACGCAAACCAAAAAACGCAGCTTTCTCAAAATTTTACAGTCAGCTGTTAATCGATAACTGCTGACAGGAGCAGTGTTGTATTTAGAGCAGGTGCGCGGCAAATACAAAAAGTCACGGACTTATCAAACGACCCTCGTATATACATATATTCTGAATCAGCACCCCATCGCAAGCGCACGGTTCAAATTGATCAATTGTTGTTGGTAGCGTGCCGTATTCACCGTTTCGCCGGGTTTCAAGAGCTCATAGCAGATGACACCACTCTGATCCCACCAAACACAGAGCCGTCGATGTAGTCGGTTGTCCAGGATCAACGTATGATTTTGTACGTTTAGGATTAACAAAAAAGATCAATTTTTCATCGCCAGTAACGATACGATGCAAAAACGACTTCCTTTTGTATCGTGAAAGCAAAATTTCGCAGTGTACATATGTATAAACACTTGTAATGTGCAAACACTTGTAGTGTGTATATTCCCTACACATAACTATTAATATATAATGTTTCTAAATTTTAAATAATTGTATCGCTATAAATTTATTTCAATCTGTATCGCCAATCGACTATGATACAAAAACAAATCGTACACCTCAATCGAAAGCTACCAAATAATTTTTGACATGACCGACGGCCCTGCCCACTGTTTGCAGAATTCAATTTAAGGTAGCGTCGCTTTTTGTTGAGCGCCAATCATTTTATATTCAATTAGAACATTCATTGTTGTAAAATTAGGCGAAACCTAAACTAATATCTTGAATTAAAATATTTAGATATAATAAATTATATTCCACATATAATTCTTCAGAAATAGGGTGCAATTGTGTTTAATAAATGCTGGCGAGTCTAACAGCCGATGAAGGTTGCTTTCCAGTGAAGCTTGTGATGTGATTTTTGAGAGTGTGTGACGTCATAAGTTGCAGCGCATAGGTTATCTTCTAGACAGAAAAATATATATTTATGCACATTAATGAAATGCGTCCATATTGCTTAAATATGTTTGAGCTAGATTTGGGTTGCACAAATATGGGTCGTACAAATATACATATTCATGTGACATCGGTTACAGAGAGCTTACAAAGCATCAAAGAGAGCGGATAGATCATTAATTAGAGAGAGCGTATTGAGCACCACTAAGAGCGACAGAGTAAATTGTGCACCGATTAGAAAGAGCGGATAGAGATTGGACAACGCGCTTGCCTCTTTGTTCTCTTTGTAATATACATTAGCATTATATATTATTTAATTAGGTATCGGTAGAGGTTTTATAAACAATTTTATTTATATACTTCAAAGCTTAAATTTGTTGTACTTAGTACGTCTACATAAATAAATCAATATACAATATTAATATGATTTACATATTACTAATTATTACTAATTATGCGAACATTAGGCTTTACAGCCATAGTAAGAGCGACTTCGGTAAAAGATAACTTTAAAAGCATCAATAAGAGAGAGGGAGAGAAAGCGCACTGAGCACCAATAATAAAGAGCGGATCTATCTAGCTAGCGCTTCGCGCTCGCCTCTTCCTTTTTACTCTGGGGCTTCTTGTACCATCTTTTCCCGCCATCTCGAATTGACATCTCAAGGATGATTTGACTTTACACCAATTTTAAGTCTAGCTGGTGGACACGGACGGACTTTGTTGCCCAAGTCTATGAAGAAAAGGAGATCGCGATGCTTTACTCCTGGCATGACCCACTAATAGCTTTTGCTAAAAACTTACGATGCCCGCAGCATTTTCGTCTCGGAAATAAGGAGGATTGAAAACTTTTTGAGAGGCAGAAGGAGACATCTGCAACCCCATAAAGTATATATATTCTTGCTCAGGATCACTAGCTGAGTCGATTGAGACATGTCCGTCTGTATGAGACAACAGATCTCAGCTATTAAAAAAGCTAGAGATACCAAATTTGGCATGAAGGTTCCCATAAATCAAGTTTATGTCAAAGTTTTGATGCCACGCCCACCGCCCTCGCAAATCGCTTATTTGCGATTATTAAGCAAAGTATTAAATCCATATGATTCTGCTTTGGTATGTACGAGTATAAAGCTAAATGCAATATGAACATATTCTCCGATCAATCCGATCGGACCTATAACCCAGAAGTTATTCAAGTCAACGTTTTCAGTACAAATGTTCGGTACGGGCAGCAGCTTGCGCGCTGCTTTGAGCAGTCGACGCCGACGTCGACGTTGCGTCGTTTCGCTTTACTCTTTACGCGCTTTGCTGTGTGAGTGCTAGCGAGTAAGCTATATGTATTTAAAGTTTTCGTCCAGAAATTTCTGTTTGGAATTATTAGTGTGGTTACACGTTTGTAAAGTATTTGGAAAATTGGGAGAAGGGTATCTTACTGTCGGGCGCCGGACTGTAGCCTTACCCACTTGTTTTTTATGTGTTGTATTTCATATTTGTTTACATTTATATTTATAAAGCATATGCATTTTTTAATTATTTTCCATTTATTTATATATATGTATCTAATAATTTATATATTAAGTGTTACATTTTGCCTTTTAAGATGTTTTGCATGCTGTACTTATGCGTGCATGCATACAATACATGCACGCGAAGCTCACACATGCATACATATGTATATGTGTGAGGCAATACACAAAACATGAGGCAGGTCTGTGTAATTGTTAACTGACGTCTAAATTAAAGAAGAAGCAGCCGACGCTGGTGTGTGTGTATGTAACGAATTTTGGCACGCGCCAAAAATTCACATATCTCTCTCATTCTAACTTATGCTATCGACTCTTGCTTTTTCGTTATTTTAATTTTTGTTTTTATTATATTAAACATTTTATTTCAATATATATTTTTTATGGTATATAAAAATAAACTGAAAATCCATGGCCTCTTACAGTCACCGCGTGACTGTAGCCTTTCCGACTTGTTATACCCTTCGACCATTGAAAATGGTCAAAAAAGGGTATACTAACTTTGTGCAAAATGTATGTAACAGGCATAAGGAGGCGTGGCAGACCCCATAAAGTATATATATTCTTGCTCAGGATCACTAGCCGAGTCGATTGAGACATGTCCGTCTATCCGTCTGTCCGTCTGTATGAGACAACAGATCTCAGCTATTAAAAAAGCTAGAGATACCAAATTTGGCATGAAGGTTCCTATAAAACATAGGCAGATAAAGTTTATGTCAAATATTTGATGCCACGCCCACCGCCCCCGCAAATCGGTTATTTGCGATTATTAAGCAAAGCGTTGAACTCATAACGTTCTGCACACGGTATACACAAAGCTGAATGTAATATGAACATATGTTCCAAATTACAATCCCATCGGACCAAAAGCACAGAAGTTATTGAATAAAATATATGCAGACAGTGACACTTAGTGCTTATGTAGGTTAGAAAGGGAAGGGAGAGGCGAGCGCGAGCTATTTCCGCTCTTTCTTATTGGTGCTCTATCCGCTCTTTCTTCTTGATGTTCAGTGCGCTCTCTCTCTCTCTCTTATTGATACTCTTAAAACTTTATCTTACTGATGTCGCTCTTATAATGGTTATAAAGTTACCTGTATTTATAAATCATAGTAATATAATAATAATAGATTTTTATGTATTTTTCTAGACGTACTAATTGCAAGCAAAATTTAAATATTATGTATGTTAATTGAGTTGCTTATAAGATCGATAGCCAAATAAAAGAAAGTATAATGTTTATGTATTTTATAAAGAGAAGGAAGAGGCGAGCGCGTCAATTCGTTCTAATTGATGCTCTCTTCGCTCTCTGTAATTGACGCTCTATCCGCTCTTTCTAATTGATGCTCATTCCGCTCTCTCTAATCCATGTCACACTTAACATGCATTTGCATGCATACGTATGTACATATGTTGCAATATAAGCTTAAGTATGTGTATGCATACACGGGGACACTTCACATGTAAGTTAAAGAAGGACGGAAGAGGCGAGCGCGGAGCGCGAGCTCTATCCGCTCTCTCTAATCGATGTGAAATTCGCTCTCTCTCTCTTATTGGCGTTCAATCCGCTCTCTGTAATTGATGATCATCTATTTGTGATGCATTCGCTCTCTCTAATCGATGCTTTGTAAGCTCTCTGTAACCGACGTCACATGAATATGTATATGTGTACGTACATTTCTACATGTAGGTATGTTTGTATCATAGCCTATGTTAAAAAGTATGTACATGTGTATGTATTATTAAAGTTCACAATAATATTACTAATATTATTAGTATATACCAGGGCCATAACTAAATATTGTTTAGAATTATATTGGCATCCAAATTTCTCTGGAACACCAATTATGGCAACCCCAAGACCCAAATCTAGCACAGACATGCGTAGAAAACATTTTTTCAATAATTATGTACATATGGGCGCTTTCATAAATGTACATAACTATTCAGAAGAAGATAACCTATGCGCAGCAACTTATTACGTCACACACTCTCAAAAATCACGTCACAAGCTTCACTGGAAGGCAACCTTCATCGGCTGTTAGATTCGCCAGAATTTATATAACAGCGACGCTATCTTTCATTGAATACAGCAAAGAGTGGACAGGGCCGTCGGTTATGTCAAAAATTAGTTGGTAGCTTCCGATTGGCGTGTGCGGTTCGTTTTTGTATCGTTGTCGATTGGCGATACCGATTTTATAAAATTTAACGCGATTAAAATTTTAAAATTATAATAAAAGTCTTAAATATTATTAGTTTAGTTCGTAGTTGTGTAGTGCATATACACAATAAAAGTGTTGTAAATATAAAATATTAAACATAAACAAATATTCCGCGAGTGATTGTGAGTTCTAGGAACATTGCATGTGAACATATGTATATGTGATTGCGTTGAGGCCAGCGGACCCGCGCATTTAGCCAACAGCCGTTACAGCGTGACTGTACGTATGCTGGCACGCATATACATATGCTTATTATACGCATTCAAGTGAATGCCAAAAACTTTAGTGTGTGAGAATTTAAAAGAATAATCGGTATCGGTTCGTGCGCGTGTTCGCCATAATAAATTTTAATTGAATGCTGCTGCGTAGTAAATCGCAAGTATAAGTTTTTCGATTATTATAATATTAAAATTTTAATATCAAGTGTCAATATATTATATATAAATATATTACATACATTTATATATTAATATAATATATTGATATTTTTGATTAATAATACATTTTGATAATTATAATATTTACAATTAAATATCAATATATTATATATAAATATATTATATATTAATATAATATATTGATATTTAAGATTAATATTATATTATATAATTTGATTTATATATATAAACATATATATATATCTTTATTTTATACAGTTTTTTTTTTCTCCATTTTTTATTTTATTTATATATATATATATACTAATTTTTAAGTGATTAAAATGCCAAGAATCAGGAGAAGCACAGCTGCAAGTAGAACGCGGAGGCGTAGGTTAATTAATGAGCAAAATAGGGCAAATATAGAGTATTATGATCAGGAACTTGATAGAAATGCAGCATCTCAAAGGGAACGTAGACAGAATATTGAACTTACCCAGTCAGAAAGAGAACAGGATACTGCTCGACGCTCTTCTCGCCATAGCAATCCGGCGAATAGAGAACAAGAGCAAACAAAAAAATACTTCGCGTCGAACTAGACGCAGACAAGACCCTGTTTATAGGGCAAACGAACGGGGACAGGACAATCTTAGGCGCGCTAGACAGCGCAATAACATAGAGAGACGGATTTTAGAGAGGGCTAGAGATAGGAGTCAAAGGTCTCAGGTTAGAGATAATCCTATTCGGAGGATTGTCGAACAGGCTAGGAACTCAAGTGCAAGGCGAAGTGCTCGTATTAAAGCGAGACAAGCTGCCTTCGATGCAAACAGAAGTTTGACGCAACGAGTTAGCCAATATAGGAGAAATAGCACAAATAGAAGGGCAGAAAACCTTAGAAACTCGGCTCGTAATAGAGCAGAACGTGCGGATACTCTTCCAGCACATAGTGAGTCACAGGTTAGCATCAGTTTAGAGAGCCTTATAGCCAACTTCAATAGAATTGTGAAGCAGGGTCCAGATCAGGTTTGCTTATGCTGCAAGGGCTTGTGGTTTTCACATAAAGTGGACAAAATTTCCCGAGAGGTCATAGAGGAAAAGTGTACTGAGGCAGACAGTGCGAATATTTTGTATCTTTCCTCTATGTTCCCTTCTCAAAATAATAAATATAGTTTCTGCAAAACTTGCAGTCGCAGCATTAGGTTAGGGAAAAAACCAAAGGCTTCCATTACGAATGGATTAGATTTTCCGGAGCTTCCGGATTGCATGAAGGGCTTAACGCCATTAGAAGAAAGGTTGATTTCTCCCCGTCTTCCTTTCATGATCATTAAGTCTCTTGGCTATGGACGTCAAAGTGCCATTAAAGGAGCAGTGATCAATGTGCCAATTCCAGTTGCAAATGTTGTAACTTCCCTTCCAAGGGCCTTTAATGAAGCCGAAGTTGTTCAGATTCATCTGAAGCATAGGATGGCATATAACCATGATTTCATGGCTGAAACCATTAGGCCTTCAAAAATTGCTGATGCGATTCGGTATCTCGTCAATACAGAACTTTATAGGAAGCACCAAGTTACTGTCAATGAACAGTGGTTGTCTTCCTACACTTCTGAAACAGTGCCATTTGTTGCATTAGCAGGCGATAGAGACATCGTTTCTCAAATGTTAGAGAGAGCTGCTCAAGCTAATGAGCAAAATAGCGTAGAGCAGGAAACCGAGATAAATCCAGGAGGTCAAAAAACCTTTTTGGAAAATGTCCCTATCGAGAATATCGATATTCCCAGAATAGCGATAGCTCCCGGTGAGGGTCAGCGTCCTTTGGATATGATTCAAGATTGTGATTCAGAGGAGCTGGCCTTTCCCACTATTTTTGCTGGCATTAAAAGGAAGTGCCAGGAAAGTTTTACAACCATAGTTAGATCAGAACTTAGGAATTTCGATAGGAGAGGTTGTAGAACAGACAAATTGTTTCATAACTTTAAAAAGTTAGAAATGATTAGCATTAGGAATAGCACATCAATTTGCTTACGAAAGCACTCTGCCACTCAATGTATTTCTGCTGCTGATGTGCGTAATGCGGCTACATTAAATATTTTAATTCTTCATGACGATGGCTATAGGCTTTTAAAGGGTATTCGCACCTCTCCTGCTCATTGGGAGGACGAGAAAAAGAAGGTGATGGCTATGATCAGGCAAGTTGGTCTTCCAACATTTTTTATAACGTTTTCCGCAGCGGAAACTAGGTGGCCGGAATCCGGCCGGAATTTAGACAAGCAAGAAATTTCCGAAGATGAGGCTTCAAATTTGAATTTTAACGAGAAACCTCGTCTCATTAGAGCTGACCCAGTGACCTGCGCGAGATATTTTGAATTCAAATATCGCCAGGTCTTAAAGCTAATGAAGAAGGAAGGCGGTGTCATCGGTTGTCATAGGGTCATTAAGTTTTATTGGCGAGTGGAGTTTCAACAAAGAGGCTCCCCACACATCCATGGCATGTTTTGGCTGAAAGATGCCCCAAAGCTCAATACTCAAGACGAGTCCACATTTGAGCCTGTCAAGACCTTTATTGATCAGTTTATCACAACTGATACTAGTTGCCCTGATGTTGCTCCATATTTGGAGTACCAAACCCATGGTCACGGCAACTCTTGCAGGCGAGAGATTAGGTCAAAGACTATTTGTAGATTCGGTATTCCATACCCTCCCATGCCTCAAACTGAAATCCTTTTCCCCTTAGAAGAAAATGCTCCAAATTTGGAAGAGCATCGGATGAATTTCGAAAAAATTCAGAGTCTCTTTGACTTCCCCTTTGATCGTGAAGCTGTAGAAACACTTAGTGATTTTGAAACATTTTTGTCTCACGATCAACTTAATCTTTCCTATGAGTGCTATATTTATGCTATAAGATCAAGCATAAAGAAACCGAAAGTTTTTTTGAAGCGATCTTTTTCGGCAATCAAGCTTAACGCTTACAACAAGCACCTCATATTAATGCAGCGAGCAAATATAGATATTCAGTTTATTTTGGACCCCTATGCTTGCTGCAGTTACGTCGTTAATTATATTAACAAGTCCCAGAGAGGCATTTCTATGCTAATGCGTGAGGCAATTAATGAGTGTAGGAACAATAATGCAACTATAAAACAAAAGTTGCAGCATTTAGGAAACAAATTCATATTTGGCACTGAGATATCCGCTCAGGAAGCCGTCTACTGCTGTTTAGGTATGCACTTGTCTGCCAGCAGTAGTGCAAGTGTATACATCAACACACATGTAGCAGAAAAACGGGTCAGAATGCTGAGATCTAGACAGCAACTTGAAAGTCTGCCCGAAGACTCTAGGGATGTTTTTCACTTAGGCCTTCTAGATCATTATGTTCAGCGCCCAGACGCTCTAGAGAGCTTATGCCTTGCTGACTTTGCTGCTTTTTATAGCTATAGCAAGTCACATCGTGAAACTCGCCAAGACAATGAGAATGACATTGACGACGAAGTGCCAAGGGCTTCCGAGTCAATAGTTTATGCTCTCCGCGATGTTAGTGGCTTCATCAGGAAGAGGCTCACGCCATGCATAATTAGGTATAGGAGATTAAATCCCAATACCGAAAGAAGCGACTACTTCAGAGAGCTTGTGATACTTTACGCCCCATGGCGTGATGAGCATGCAGATTTAGTCACAAAAGACTGCGAATTGTTCTGTAGCCGTAATCAGGAGTTAGTAGAGAACAATCGCAGAAAATACAATGTGCTAGATGACAGGGAACTAGAAGAAGCTCTGAGCCACTTGAGAGAAGAAGCCGAAAATGAAGACAATCAGGTAGAAGAACAGGAGGTGGTAGACACTGGCTTCAGAGTGTTAGGGTTGCCTGAAATAGATCCACAACTAAATGTTTTAAATGTGGATGGCAACATTGAGAATACGGACGATGATAGCAATGTCCGATTAATCAAGCTTCCAGCCTTAGTTTCTCGGGAAAGCTTAGACAACATTGTTAGGTCCCTTAATTTAAAGCAGAAGCAATATTTTACCCATGTATTGCACAATGCCAATAACAATTCAGTGCATTATGAATTTGTTGGAGGCGGTGCTGGAGTCGGAAAGAGTCGACTTATTTCAGCCATTTTTCAGTCATTGTCCGTAATGTATAATAGTATGCCAGGATCAGATCCGACATCTATTAAAATCCTTTTTGTGTGCACCAACAGGAAAAGCAGCATTCGGAATCTGTGGTTCAACACTGCATTCCATGTTTTAACTTCCTGTCAATCAATCTCGCTCAGCACCTCTTAGGGCTTTAAGCCATGATTTAGTTAATACTTTACATTCAAGGTTAATCGACCTTAAATTAATTATTATTGATGAAATATCAATGGTTAGTTCCCTCATGTTTTCCTATTTAGATTCCCGTTTGAAGCAAATCTTCAAAAATACTTCTCCATTTGGTGGTGTTTCTGTGACCGTATTCGGTGATCTCCGACAGTTACAACCAGTAGGCGGTGCTTGGATTTTTGATCCAAACACCGGAGACCCCTACCATGAATTATTTGGTACACATCTCTGAGATCTTTTTAAGTATTTTGAGCTCACAGAGTTAATGCGTCAACGGGACGATCAGTTGTTTGCTTCTGCTTAAACAACATGGCATCGGGTTGTATGACAGCCGATGATATATCCCTTTTCCGGTCAAGAGTTTGCGAGCCATCGGCAGTGCCCGATGACGCAATTCAGCAATTCAACAGCGAGGTAGACACATATAATGTAGCAAAACTTAACTCAATAGCTACAGAGCAATTTTTTTCTACCGCTCATGATTTTATTAAGGCTGCTTATTTGGATGCAGCTAGAAAAAATAGGATTCTCGAGGAAGTTAAGGGTTTTAAAACGCCCGCTACTCAGGGACTTTGCACGTCTCTGCTTCTTAAGACCACTGCCAAATATATGATGATTAGTAAACGGGGCATCAGGGGTATTGATGCAAATAGATTTTACCATATCCAACACTCCCAATGTTTTATGGATAAAATACACTGAGGAAAGTGTAGGAGAAATTGCGCGTTCAAAATGTACACATCGTACAGAACCTTCATGGACTCCAGTTCAGAAAATTGTTCGCAGTTTTCAATACTCCAACAACGCGCAAGTTACCATTGACCGTAGGCAGTTTCCGGTTGTGCCTGCTGAAGGCATCACTATTCATAAGAGTCAGGGAGCTACGTATAGCAAAGTGGTAGTCCATGCTAACTCCCGAATGCAGCGTGCTGCATTATACGTAGCTTGCAGTAGAGCAACTACTGCTTTAGGTTTATTTATTATTGGGAACTTTGTTCCTCCTAAGCCTCCCCAAAGTAATGATAGAGTGAAAGCCCAATTGGAGAAATTACGGACTAAGAAACTATTGCGTACACATTACGACCATTTAGTTGACAGTTCCGCTCACCACATTTTCTTCCATAATACTCAGAGCCTGCATTCCCATATCGAAGATGTTCGATCGGACAGGCTGATGCTTCAATCATCGGTATTATGCTTCGTGGAGACTTCCATAGCGAATGAAAATGTCGAAATACCCGGGTTCACTATAGTTGCGCAACTTGCATCTATAAGACCTTTAACCGGCATCTTAGTTTATATTAGGAATGATCTTGTAGGTAGAGTTTCCCATAGTTATAGCGGTAGAAAAACTATTGGCTCAGTAGTTTTTGAGTTTGGCATCTTTAGGTTCGATGCTATAAGTTTTCTAATTATATACAGAAGTCCAGAATATTCTCCATCCCTATTTAAAACAGAACTTGAGGAACTGTTTCAGGAATTTATTCCTTTAGGTAGTAATTGTATTGTGTTAGGAGATTTTAATTTGTGTTTAAAAACCTTTAACAGGTGTAGGAGCATTTATAATTCTTTGATTAGCAAAGGATTTAGGAGCTTATTAGATTTGAAAACGTCCACTACCAATATGGATACACATATTGATTGGGCGTTTTCAAATATAAATAATAATATTATTTGTGCTAGGACGTTTGAACTAATGCATAGCCATCACAATGGGATTTCTGTCAGTGTTCAGGATAGCATAGATTAGGAACATCTAGAATAGGTTAGATAGGCAGGAAATTTAGTGTTAGGTGTAGGCTTTTAGTTAGGACCTTGGTTAGGTAGAATATGTTTAGTGTATAAATAGTATATTATAACTGTAAATATTATAATAAAAATTAAGTTAAGTTATATATTATCCATGAAATGGATTTTAAGTTAATTTTTGTTTATTTTATTTGAATTTTTTGTTTGTTTTTATTTTTTTAAATTTTATTATTTTATTAGTTAATTCCTCCAAATGAAGAAAGCAGGTTTTAACGTATTATTTTTTTGGGGAACTTAGGAGTTGGTTTTTATCAGCTCAAGTCGACTCGTAGGTCTCGAAAACTTTTATTTGTTTTTTTGACCCCATTATTTTGTTAATGGCCTCCCCGTGGTGTTCCCTGGGTACTGAATATATATTCATATAATTAAATAAATATATTAATATATATACAGTAGCAAATTCGAGCGGCGACAATATATATGTATTTATAAAAAAGAAATTATATGTATTAATTTAATAATAATAATATATTTTATTTCCCAAAGTAATTGAACTTAGTTTTAACGCATTTTAGACGTAGGTCGAAGGGTATTTTACTGTCGAGCGCGCTCGACTGTAGCTTTCCCTACTTGTTTTGTCTGTTTTGTTATGTTAGATATGCAAGATTCAGGTTCAACTCCGGCGGCAAGCTTTTTTTTCAATTTAAAATTATTGCACTGATCATCATTGCAATTTTATCGTGGTTGCCGAATAGCTGCAGTGGCTACGTGGATGTGGTCGCTGACTGTCGAGCGAAGAAGGGCACGAGTTCTAATCCTCCCCAGCCCCGATGCAAATGGATGATATTTTTGGATATTTGCTTTTTTTCAAGCATTTAAAATATATTGAGTTTAGTATTTTAAATGCATTTATTTGATTTAACAGAATTTTAGGGGAGTGAGTTGTTGGTATTGTCTTACACACACACACACAAATTTTTATAATAATTTGTTTTTGTCCTGTACGACAAGCTGAATGGTCTCATAATGCAACTTTGCCGATCTAATTAAACATGAGCTAATGGCAGAGCGGTTATAAATGCAGAATGCGTACTCTAAGCTTTTTGGAGGTTCATGGTTCAAGTCCTCACGAGGGTGGTGGTGTTTGAGCCAACATTTTTAATTTTGTTTTTTCTGTTCTATTTTTACCTTCTTTTAAAATGGATGTTAACGAAGTTTTATCTTATTTAAGGCCAGTTAAAATCTTAAGCGAAATTTTGCATCAATATACAACAAAAACAAGAAAGCAAGGCTACCTTCGGCTTGCCGAAGGTTTCATACCCTTGCAGTTATACAAAATATAAAATATCTATGGATTGTTGCTGGTTTCTGTGGTATTTATTGAAGAATTATAACAGTACATCGATTATATCAACCTCTTATAATTTCGAATACTCAGCCTCCTCACCACGGCAAGGTCGCAAGTTTGATAAGTGATTGCGGCAGCACCGCTTACTGTGTTATCACAAAATATCCAATCAATTTGAGTTAAATGTTTTGTTGTTGGCACATTTTGTTGTTATTATTTAAAGTAGACTCGAGCTGATCAGTGGTTGTTGATCGGCAAATGTTAAAATCTCCTAATATTACCAATTTTGTATTATTTTCAGCTGACGTTAGCCTTTCAACATCATTTCTGATTTCATTTCGAAACCTTGTAATAGGAAAAGCTGGATTCCTATAAACAACTATGACTATTGTATGCAAGTATTTAAATGTTATGGACTGGTATATATTTCTTACATTATCAACTGTAACTGTTTCATATAAGAATGTTATGTTTTCCGATATATTTTGTTTTGCATATATCAGTATACAATTCTTAGAAACAGCATTTGGTCGAATGTCTTTGTGTTGTAAAGGATCTGTTGGTCATAAAATCTAAATTTGGAAAGTTCTCTTTCAAAAATGCATTTGAATAACAGCTATATGATTTTTTGTTTAACAGCTACATGTAATAGTACTCAGATTTCCATAAAATTGCAACAAGAATCTTCATTAGGCCGATCGTTGATCGTTAAAAGTTATAAAAGTTCGATTTGGATTTGGTAAGCCTGATAGCTATATCTTGAAATATAACGAAAATCGGCCGATAGGCTCCATAACAGCTATACGATATATCAGTCCAATCTGGCCCGTTCCGACTTATTTAAAAAGGGCAGAAATAAAAAGCTTGTGATCAAAGTTTCATGATGATAGCTCAATAACTGGGGGACTAATTTGCGTTGCAACAGACAGACGGACTGACTGATTGTTCCTATAACAGCTATAGAATATAAACGTCTGAGATATTTAAATGGAAAAACAAAGGGCGGGTTACTGTATAACATTAAAAGGTATTGATAATGTGCGGTATTTCCAAAAACAAAACAGCATACAAAAACCCTGATTTCAGCCGATTGTTCCTATGGCAGCTATATGATATAGTATTCCGATTTTGATACAATTTTGACTGCACATTAAGAACGTAATAAGAATAAGATTTGCCAAATCTTGTTGCAATATCTTGAAAAACAACAAAAATCGGCCGATAGCTTCTATGACAGCTATACGATATATCGGTCCGATCTGGCTCGTTCCGACTTATTTACAGCGTACAGCAAGTTTCTTGAAGATAGCTCAAAAACTGAGAGACTAGTTTGCGTTGCAACAGACTGACGACGGACAGACGGACATCCATTTTTCGACTCCTCTGGTGATGCTGATTCAGAATATATATACTCGGGTCGGAGATGTCTCCTAAGGTGCGTTGCAAACTTCTGGCTAAAATTAATATACCCTCTGCAAGGGTATAAAAAGATAAAATTAGAAATACACATACTAATTATCTAAACTTTTACAGATTACTGATGTCGACAGTTGTCAGGATTTGGGGGACTTCATGAGCTGCCATAACACCTCCATTGCAAAAGAGTTGGACGATCAGAACAAGGAGAGCAAGGAGCTTAAACTATATTTTAGCTTTCCCCAAGCTGCTTGGGAAAGCATTCCAATCGAGGTATGGAAAGGCCACAAGGCAGGGCCTTTACCGCTTGGCAATGAGATACTTAATAACTCCGGGAAGCTCAGTGCCTTCAGAGCGGTTGGCGTCCGCCATAAAATGTGTAGTGTGCGACGCACGAAGCCGGATGACGGACAAACACATTACTCAACGAGTGTTTTTAAAATCTCTGAATTCTAAGTTCTGGCATTGATATATGAAATGTATTATTATCTGTAAAATTATCCGTATTATTAATATTATGATCTGTATAAGAAATCCATGAATTTACGTTATGATATATTAAGTTTAAATAAAAATATGAAATGAAATATGAAAATCAAGTTAATAAAAAAACTTTAAATATTTTTATTGTGCGGTAATAAATTTTATTTGAAAACAAGAAAGCAAGGCTACCTTTGGCTTGCCGAAGGATTCATACTCTTGCAGTTAAACAAAATATGTATAAAATATATTTGGATTGCTGCTGGTTTCTGTGGCATTTATTGAACAATTATAACAGTACATCGATTATATCATCCTCTTATAATTTCACATACTCAGCCTTCATTAGGCCGATCGTTGATCGTTATAAGTTATAAAAGTGCGATTTTGATGAAACTTTATAATTAAGGACACACTTAGATTTGGATGTGGTAAGCCTGATAGCTATATCTTGAAATATAACGAAAATCGGCCGATAGGCTCCATGACAGCTATACGATATGTCAGTCCGATCTGGCCCGTTCCGACTTATTTAAAGAGGGCAGAAATAAGAAGCTTGTGAGCTCAACAACTAATTTGCGTTGCAACAGACAGACTGATTGTTCCTATAACAGCTATAGAAAGCGAGAGATATTTAAATGGAAAAACTAAGGGCGGGTTACTGTATAACATTAACAAATGGGTAAGGCTACAGTCGGGCGCCCGACAGTAAGATACCCTTCTCCCAATTATCTAAATACGTTACAAACGTGTAACCACACTCATAATTTCAAACAGAGAATTTTGCACAAATACTTCTACTACATATAGCTTACTCGCTCGCACTCACACAGCGACGCGCGTAAAGAATAAAGCGACACGACGCAACGTCGACGTCGGCGTCAACTGCTCAAAGCAGCGCGTCGGCTGCTGCTCGTACCGAACATTTGTACTGAAAACGTTGACTTGAATAACTTCTGTGTTATTGTTCCGATCGGATTGTTATTTGGAGAATATGTTCATATTGCATTTAGCTTTATACATACCAAAGCAGAACGTTATGCGTTTAATACTTTGCTTAATAATCGCAAATAACCGATTTGCGGGGGCGGTGGGCGTGGCATCAAGCATTTGATACAAACTTGATCTGCCTATGATTTATAGGAACCTTCATGCCAAATTTGGTATCGCTAGCTTTTTTAAAAGCTGAGATCTGTTGTCTCATACAGACGGACATGTCTCAATCGACTCGGCTAGTGACCCTGAGCAAGAATATATATACTTTATCGGGTCTGCCACGCCTCCTTATGGCTGTTACATACATTTTGCACAAAGTTAGTATACCCTTTTTTGACCATTTTCAATGGTCGAAGGGTATAAAAAATTAAAATAGCTAAATTCTCTTTTCGCCGTGGGAATCGAACCCTGGCCGTTTGCATAGGAGTTCGTCATCCCAACAACTAGACCACCGTCGCTGCGCTCCACGCCCGTTAAAATTGCATATTGCTCAAAAATGTAATATTTGTCTTCTACAACAATAACACTAATACTAGATTGAATGGGCATAAGAAAGAGTTATTCATATATATATAATAAGATTATTTGTTGAAATTTGATAAATGAAACCAAATTTTATAATGATGAAAAAAAACTTCTAATAGTGCAAAAGTAAAAAAAATCACCCGCCTTGCCGGCTGCTCTACACATTTGACTATCGCTGCACTGATTCGCTGTGCGGCTAAGTTACTATTTCCATCCCATACACACATATAATCATTTTCGCATTAAAAAGATAGAAAAGCACGTGGCTGGCAGCAGCTTGCAGGCATCACAAATCAATAGAAAATGTTAACTCGCGTAACTTCTATGTTTATTAGCCGATCGGGTTGCAATTTATAGAATAGGTTCACAACATATTTATCTATATGTATGCCAACGGAAAGACTTTAATACTTTGCTTAATAATCGCATTTAAAATTAAATTTCCGTTTACTGCCTAGGGTGTACAGGAATCTGTATGCCGAATTTGGAGTCTCTAGCTTTCTTAATAGCTGAGAATCAGACGCTCATACAGACGGACAGACAGACATGGCCGAGTCGATCTGGCTAGTGATCCTCAGCAAGAATATACATATATACTTTATGGGGTTGCAGATGTCTCCTTCTGCCTGTTACGCACATTCCGACAAACCTAATAGACCATGTATTTTTTTAAAATCCATGGCCTAAAAATGTTATTAAATAGTCGCCGCTCGAATTCGCTTTCGATTATGAACTATAATCGGAACCCAGGGAACACCACGAGGAGGCCACTACAAATGAAATGGGGTCAGTTGTTTTGAAAAACAATTTTGACCTACGAGTCGACTTGGGTTTCACTCTGCAACCCCAATATTCCCCAAAAAATATATTTCTGCACTAAGTGCAGATAGATAGATTCTATCTATCTATTTTAACACTAACTTATCTTATATAGTATAATAATAATGAAATTAATTAAACTAATTAAACTAATATTATTCCTGACAAACCTACAACTCAGAACTTTCACAGTCTACTAAAACACCACTATGGTGACTATAAATGGTCTCATACGTGCGCGCATTGACCCAACCTTCCTATATATTTGACATCGCCCAATCAATATGGGTATCCATATTGGTTGAAGACGATGCCAAATCTAAAAGAGACACATATTCTAAGTTTTCTAAGAAACTAAAAACCCTACGACTACACCCTCTGAGAGATCGCAAGCAAAAATTAAAATCTCCTAAAATTGTGGAATTACTATTGAGAAATGGAAACCTCTGGAATATTTCTTCAAATTCTGCTTCAAATTTTAACAATGGATATGCTGGAGTTTTATAAATAATAAGGAACCCTACCGACTTATATTTTAATACGGCATATTCGAAAACTGCAGAAGAAAGGTTGTTGGAATCACTAAAATACCAACCACTGGAGAAAAAACTAACATTCTCAAGTAACTAATTTATAATGAGGATAAGAATGCCTCTTTTCGGTCGAGTTTTGTTGGCCACTGACTCACAACCTAGCCGTACAACTTGTGTAAAGCTAGGTATTTCAAATGTTTCATTTGAGAATATTGTTGTTTCGACGAAACATAAAAGTTTTGATCGCAGCATTAACAGATCGGAGCAAATGTCGCTAATGTGACAATGCAAGCTTTGAGTATTGTGGAAGAGTGCAGTAAACGAATTGTCATTGAAAAGACAGTTATAGTGAAAATAGAGAATTTTTATTATACCCTTCGACCATTGAAAATGGTCAAAAAAGGGTATACTAACTTTGTGCAAAATGTATGTAACAGGCATAAGGAGGCGTGGCAGACCCCATAAAGTATATATATTCTTGCTCAGGATCACTAGCCGAGTCGATTAAGACATTCTAAGCTCTTGTTCAACAGGTGACTGGGAGTCAGATTTTGGCATGAATCCCCCAACAATGAAAAGTCCTGCAGCATTTGTAGCTCTACTGCAGGCTACATACAAAGCCTCACGACTCATACCAGAAGTTGTGTGGACTACTACTTTGCTGTATGTTGCTCCTTGGCTTTTATGAATAGTTTTACCTTCTGCAGGTACAACTGGGAATTGATTACGGTCAATAGAAACTTGCTGATTGGAATGGAACTGAAAACTTTTTGTAGTTTTGAAGATTGGCGTCCAAGAACGCTCTAGTGGATGCGAGCACTTGGCTCTATTTGGCACTATCATCTAAAAATTGTATCCAAAGAATTTGAGAAGCATTGGATGCATTGAAGCCTATGTCCATTAGAATGCCTGAGGCTACATTTACTAAGCCATCAGCCGTATCTATATTGACCGTAACCATGTATTTGGCAGTGGATTTTAAAATTAAGCAAGTTAAGTTTTTGAGGTTTTGAAAGTTTTGACTGCCTCCAGGTGTCTTTAATCTTTAATTTCAGCGCCAAGATGTGAAGCTTTAATGAAATCAAGAGCTGTTGTGCAATTTGAATTGAATTTAATTTTGTCGTATTAAAAATATCGGTATCCTCATTTCTATAAAACAAATGAATTGCATCATTTGGTAATTCGCTGGCTGAAGTAACTCTGGATTGAAGAAGCGAAATGTCGTCGGACGAAATTTGTACAGATGCCATATTATTTAATGCTACAGCGAAAGCCTGATCATATCTCTGTCGCATGTCGCATGACCTCAGTGAGTTCAAAAAACTTGAAAGAATCCCATAACGAAGATCCGTATATCGCACTATAGGGATCATGCGAGTCAGATGTGGATTTGAAAATCCAACGATCTCCAACAGGACTGGGCTGCCTGCGATCGCCCAAAACGATAACAGAGATCCCTCCGAATGGTGTCTCACGGTTATCTTAAATTTGTTTAAGCCGGCTATCTAGATAGGAGAACATTTTTGCTCCTACCATAGAAATTTCATCTATAATTAAAAGTTTAAGTCAATAAATCTTGAACGAAGGGTGTTCAAGAGATCGTCCCTTAAATTTTTGAAAGCGGTCCCAGATTGGTTCACGGGAAGTGAAAACATGGAGTGAAGGGTAGAACCCCCAATTCCAAACACTGCCTTTCCAGTTGGATCACATAGGACTATTTTGGCAGTTGATGGGTCGCATCCTAGTCTACGAATATATAATTAAGACAGGGACTGAAAAAGAGCTGAACCTTTTCCATTTCCATGGCCATTCTAAGCGCGTCTTCTAAATCTTCTAACACATTATATTTCTTAAAATTAACCCTGATCGCTTCCTGATTTTCCCTATACACTTCCTCACAATTTATTTCTAACAATTTTATTTGCTCATCCCTCCATGGCAAATACAACATTAAAAGTTCCCTAAATTAATTGGCCATATCTTTATTAATATTAAAACTCCTAAAGCGAATTATTCTTGGTTTTGTTCGTTCTCAAACAAAACCACTACCATCAAGTAACGAAAGAGGCACACTATCTAAGACTTCGTTAACTTCGGCATCATCATTGTCAGACATCATTGTCAACAAAAATGTCAGTTTAATCATGGGGTAAACTCTCAAGTTGCTGTATGGGCTTCAGCATTTTGACCCTATGCTGTGGAAGTGAAGTATTTATATAGGCTTCTCCGTTGCTGGCCTCAGATAATCGGATTCCTAAACAGCAATAGGCGGCTTCCTGAGCAGAAATCTCAGTGCTGGAAATATATTTATGCCCAATAAATTGCAACTTTTGCCTCATCGTGAGATTACGGTTGCGGATCTCGTCCACAGCATCACGCATCAGTTTAGAGATACCCCGCTGAGACTTGTTTATATAATTAATTATATAGGTGCAGCAAGCATAAGGGTCCAAAATGAATTAAATATCAATATTGGCCCTTTGCATTCCGAGAATGTGTGATTATATGCATTTACATTAATTGCATCAAAACTTCTCTTTAGAAAAATTTGTGGCTTTTTTAAGCCAGATCTTAGAGTATATATATATTCCTCTCAACTGAGGCTCACCTAGTTGTGAGAAAGAAAGTTTTCGAAAATGCTCAAGTGAATGATGTTTTCAGAATCGAGTGTGAAATTTAATACACTTTGTATTTTCTTCAAATTTTCTCGATGAAGGTAATAATTATTAGTCTCTTTGGGAAGGGCCCAAGAATTTCTGTCCGAGGCATTGGAAAATAGGGCATACCAAAGCGACAATAGGAGTTTCCTCCCAATTCACGTTGGCATGAATGCCCGTGCTTGTGCTTTTGGTACTCTATGTACGGAGCGAGTTCAGCATTTGTTACATCTGCGGTAACGAATTGATCGATAAATTCGACAACTGGAGGAATGGTAGATTCATTCTCAAAATCCACTAATGGGGCGTCTTTAAGCCAAAACATTCCGTGGATATGAGGTGAACCCCTTTGCTGGAACTCAACTCTCCAATAGTACATTACCATAATGTGTCTTCCAAAAACACCCCCTTCCTTTTTCATAATTTTGAACAATTGCCTCCAGCGATTGTAAAAATACCGAACAAATCAGTAATTCGTTACATACACACACACCAGCGTCAACTCCTTCTTCTTTAATTTAGACGTCCGTTAAAAATGCACTCACGTTTTGTGTATTGCCTCACACGCATATATGTATGTACCAGGTGTACAAGTATGAAATGTCGTTTTTTTTAAATCAAAAAACGATAAATTTTGTAGAAAAAGAAAAAATCATTTATTCAAAGTATTTGCCGTCGCTAGCTACACATTTTTCCCATCTCTCGGGCAATTTGTGGATTCCACGCCAGTAGAACTCATCGTCTTTTGCGGCGAACCATTCATCGAGCCATTTTTTCACACTTTCGTAAGAATCGAAGCGCTGCTCAGCGAGTGCGTGTCCAATCGCAAGCGCACGGTTCAAATTGATCAATTGTTGTTGGTAGCGTGCCGTATTCACCGTTTCGCCGGGTTTCAAGAGCTCATAGCAGATGACACCGCTCTGATCCCACCAAACACAGAGCATCGTCTTCTTGCCAAAGCGATTCGGTCGAGCAGTCGATGTGGCCTGTTGTCCAGGATCAACGTATGATTTTGTACGTTTAGGATTAACAAAAAAGATCAATTTTTCATCGCCATCGATACGATGCAAAAACGACTTCCTTTTGTATCGTGAAAGCAAAATTTCGCATGTGTTTTTGCGCCTCTCCATCTGCCTCTTGTTCATATACATATGTATGCATGTCTGAGCTTCGCGTGCATGTATTGTATGCATGCACGCATTAGTACAGCATGCAAAACATCTTAAAAGGCAAAATGTAACACTTAATATATAAATTATTAGATAAATATAAATAAATGGCAAATAATTAAAAAATGCATATGCTTTATAAATATAAATGTAAACAAATATAAAATACAACAAGTAGGTAAGGCTACAGTCGGGCGCCCGACAGTAAGATACCCTTCTCCCAATTTTCTAAATCCGTTACAAACGGGTAACCACTTTCATAGTTTCAAACAGAGAATTCTGCACAAATACTTCTACTACATATAGCTTACTCGCTCGCACTCACACAGCGACGCGCGTAAAGAGTAACGAGACACGACGCAACGTCGACGTCGGCGTCAACTGCTCAAAGCAGCGCGTCGACTTGAATAACTTCAGTGTTATTGGTCCGATCGGATTGTAATTTGGAGAATATGTTTATATTGCATTTAGCTTTATACATACCGAAGCAGAACGTTATGGGTTTAATACTTTGCTTATTAATCGCAAATAACCGATTTGCGGGGGCGGTGGGCGTGGCATCAAACATTTGATATAAACTTGATCTGCCTATGAATTATAGGAACCTTCATGCCAAATTTGGTATCTCTAGCTTTTTTAAAAGCTGAGATCTTTTGTCTCATACAGACGGACATGTCTCAATCGACTCGGCTAGTGATCCTGAGCAAGAATATATATACTTTATGGGGTCTGCCACGCCTCCTTATGCCTGTTACATACATTTTGCACAATCGACCATTTTCAATGGTCGAAGGGTATAACTAGTCGGAAAGGCTACAGTCACGCGGTGACTGTAAGAGGCCATGGATTTTCAGTTTACGTTTATATACCATAAAATAAATATAAATTTATATTTATATAAATTTTAATATAATGAAACAAAAACAAGTGGGCAAGACTACAGACGGGCCCGCTCGACAGATATACCATTTAGCATCCGTACCAAACATGTAAACACACTCATGACTTCTGACAGAGAATTCTTCCAAACTTATTTTAATACATATGGCTTACTCGCTCACACACACACATATACGCACGTAAACAGTAAAGCGACATTACGCGACGTCGACGTCGCACATTGCTCATTTTCTTGGCCAAAATAAATAACTCGAGAACAAAACAAGATTTTTGAATTCTGTTTTTTCCATTTTTTTTATCATCTATTGGAACTTGTTTTATGGAAAAAATGGGTGTAGTCCCGCCCATTTGTACAAAATTTACTTTTTTTTTTTTTAAGTATTATAAACGTTAATTTATAGGGATTGAAATTAATAAGAGTATATATTTTCAAAAAATTAAATCGTATGAGTCCACCGAACCTATAATAAAACTAGTCGGAAAGGCTACAGTCACGCGGTGACTGTAAGAGGCCATGGATTTTCAGTTTATTTTTATATACCATAAAAAATATATATTGAAATAAAATGTTTAATATAATAAAAACAAAAATTAAAATAACGAAAAAGCAAGAGTCGATAGCATAAGTTAGAACGAGAGAGAGATATGTGAATTTTTGGCGCGTGCCAAAATTCGTTACATACACACACACACACCAGCGTCGGCTGCTTCTACTTTAATTTAGACGTCCATTAACAATTACACAGACCTGCCTCATGTTTTGTGTATTGCCTCACACGCATATACATATGTATGCATGTGTGAGCTTCGCGTGCATGTATTGTATGCATGCACGCATAAGTACAGCATGCAAAACATCTTAAAAGGCAAAATGTAACACTTAATATATAAATTATTAGATAAATATAAATAAATGGCAAATAATTAAAAAATGCATATGCTTTATAAATATAAATGTAAACAAATATGAAATGTGTGCTGTACATAAAACAGTCGGGCGCCCGACAGTAAGATACCCTTCTCCCAATTTTCCAAATCCGTTACAAACCTGTAACCACACTCATAATGCCAAACAGAAAATTCTGCACAAATTCTTTTACTACATATAGCTTACTCGCTCGCACTCACACAGCGACGCGCGTAAAGAATAAAGCGACACGACGCAACGTCGACGTCGGCGTCAACTGCTCAAAGCAGCGCGTCGGCTGCTGCTCGTACCGAACATTTGTACTGAAAACGTTGACTTGAATAACTTCTGTGTTATTAGTCCGATCGGATTGTAATTTGGAGGATATGTTGATATTGCATTTAGCTTTATACATACCAAAGAAGAACGTTATGGATTTTATACTTTGCTTAATAATCGCAAATAACCGATTTGCGGGGGCGGTGGGCGTGGCATCAAGCATTTGATACAAACTTGATCTGCCTATGATTTATAGGAACCTTCATGCCAAATTTGGTATCGCTAGCTTTTTTAAAAGCTGAGATCTGTTGTCTCATACAGACGGACAGACGGACATGTCTCAATCGACTCGGCTAGTGATCCTGAGCAAGAATATATATACTTTATCGGGTCTGCCACGCCTCCTTATGGCTGTTACATACATTTTGCACAAAGTTAGTATACCCTTTTTTGACCATTTTCAATGGTCGAAGGGTATAAAAAATTAAAATAGCTAAATTCTCTTTTCGCCGTGGGGAATCGAACCCTGGCCGTTTGCATAGGAGTTCGTCATCCTAAAAACTAGACAACCGTCGCTGCGCTCCGCGAACGTTAAAATTGCATTTTTAGACCAGTTGCTCAAAAATGTCAAATATGTCATGTACAACAATAACACTACTACAAGATTGAATGACCACAAGAAAGCCAAATGTTATTTATTTATATTTAATAAGATTATTTGTTGAAATTTGATAAATGAAATCAAATTTTATAATTATGAAAAAAAAAATAAAATATTAACTTCTAAATAGTGAAATAGTAAAAATAAAATCAAACCG
The DNA here is from genome assembly GCA_018901885.1 of Zaprionus kolodkinae. NCBI lineage: Eukaryota > Metazoa > Arthropoda > Insecta > Diptera > Drosophilidae > Zaprionus > Zaprionus kolodkinae. The sequence continues at coordinate 781,412 of JAEIFM010000508.1, forward strand.
CCTTCCCGAGGGATCGAACCTCTATCCCTCCCTTTACTTGATTGCCGGCTGCTCTACACATTTGACTATCGCTGCACTTATTCGATGTGCGGCTAAGTTACTATTTCGATCTCATACATGAATATAACCATTTTCGCATTAAAAAGATCGAAAAAGCAGCAGCTTGCAGGCAAGGCATAACAAATCAATAGAAAATGTTAACTCACGCAACTTCTATGTTTATTAGCCGATCGGGTTGCAATTTATAGAATAGGTTCACAATGCATTTATCTATATGTATGCCAAAGCATAAAGTTTAGACTTTAATACTTTGCTTAATAATCACAAATTACTGATTTACGGGGGTGGTGGGCGTGGTACCCGAAATTTTAAAACGACGTTTACTGCCTAGGATATACAGTAATCTTCATGCCAAATTTGGAGGGTCTAGCTTTCTTAATAGCTGAGAATCAGACGCTCATACAGACAGACGGACAGACAGACATGGCTAGATCGACTGGGCTAGTGATCCTGAGCAAGAATATATATACTTTACGGGGTCGCAGATGTCTCCTTCTGCCTGTTACGCACATTCCGATAAACCTAATAGACCATGTATTTTTTTAAAATCCATAGCCTAATAATGTTAAAGTTAGATTGCAAATAATAAGTATAGTAAGCACTTGTTACCTTAATTATCTTCGTTTTCAAGTTCAAATTCAAATTCATATCCATAAGTTTGTTCATTGCTATTTTCATTACATTCCATTATATCCTGTGACGGTCCTTCGAAACTTATTTCGCATGATAATAGCTGCAATACCTCATTAGGAAGACACATTTTTTTTTGTTTTTTTTGATGCGCTTATTTAAGTTTATAGAGGAAATTATGGGATCCGATGTGTCTAGGGCCCGGTGAAAAACATCTGTAAAATTGTTTTTCCTACTGCTCTTTCTAGCATGATTTAGTCGGTCGGTCTTATAATATTTGTTTCTTGACTCAGCGCCATCTTCAGCAAAATATCCTACTGGCAAAACTGTATTTTGTATTATATCAGAAGAATGTACTATAATTTTGTGGATGGTAGGAGTCATTGGCAACCAAGGATATTTGTCGACGATCATTTCTCCAGTTTGAAAACGTTCTGGATTTATTGGCAATTGGCAAGAAAGACTTATTAAAATAGTCCTTAAATTCCTTATAACCCTCAAGTCAATTCCGGTAATATCAGAAAATATTTGAGGTTGCGAAAATGCTCGCCGAGCTGTATTGCCGTCATTTGTACTGCCAAAACCACCAACCTTTGGCTTATCTACTCGTAGGGACAATTTTAGCCAAAATAAATCTTGAAGTACCTTTTTTCGTTTTAACATTTCTCTTTTGTCGTTTTCGTCACTTATTCTCCATTTTTGTATATTGCATTTATAGCCAGCATGAAGAAAAAATGCAAAGAATCTTATCCAGCAGTGTAAGGGACTCAACCCGTATTTTAAATTTGTTAAAAGCGGCAAAAATGTTTCACATTTGAAATTTTTGTTGTTCAAAAAATCTTTCGGGCTGGCCCCGCAAATTGGACACGCTTGACTAGAATTAGTCCCGGTCAATGCATTTAGAACCTTACCATCTATTAATGTTAACAAGAAAGAAGGCTACCTTCGGCTTGCCGAAGGTTTTATACCCTTGCAGTTTTACTAAATATAAAATACGGTTGGATTGCTGCTAGTTTCTGTTTCCATACAAAAAAACTGATTTCAGCCGATTGTTCCTATGGCAGCTATATGTTGGTCCGATTTAGATACAATTTTGACAGAACGTAATAAGAATAAGATTTGCCAAATCTTGTTGCAATATCTTGAAAAACAACAAAAATCGGCCGATAGCTTCTATGACAGCTATACGATATATCGGTCCGATCTGGCTCGTTCCGACTTATTTACAGCGTACAGCAACTTGTGTGCCAAGTTTCATGAAGATAGCTCAAAAACTGAGAGACTAGTTTGCGTTGCAACAGACGGACAGACGGACATCCATTTTTCGACTCCTCTGGTGATGCTGATTCAGAATATATATACTTTATAGGGTCGGAGATGTCTCCTAAGGTGCGTTGCAAACTTCTGGCTAAAATTAATATACCCTCTGCAAGGGTATAAAAATGTGGCAGATGAGAGGTTCTGAGCACAAAATAAAAGTATTGGAAAGAAAGCAAAAAATACAGAAAGAATTTCGCGAAAAAATGGGTATCATAGTAGATAAGCCTAGAGATGGAGGTAAAGGTTCTTCCAACGACGGAAATTGTAGCAAGAAAATTTTTTTCTAATCCAATATTGGCTTCACAAATAACTGAAATAAATGAAAATTTGATATATCGTTGTGCCACAATACTACAAGCTATTGCATCGGGGTATAAAATTAATGTTAACAAATGTAATACATATGCTCTCGATACAGTCATGGAGTTGATTAAAGAGTATCCATGGTACTATTTGCCAGCTTCAGTCCATAAGGTGCTAATTCATGGATCTGCAGTAATACAGCATGCGTTAGTGTCAATTGGAGAGCTTTCGGAGGAAGCTGCGGAATCTAACAATAAAGAATTGAAAAAATCTAGACTTAATCACAGCCGGAAGATGTCACGCATTACAACAAATGCAGACATTATGAACTCACTTCTAATTAGGACCGACCCATTTATAAGCGGACACAGAAAGCTGGGAAAAAATGATAAGTCATTGTTATTTGAGTCTGTATATGCCTTACTAGAGGAGGGATAATAATTATTATCATATTGTTTATTATCATAAACTTAAATTAATAATAATTATAATGATTTAACATTTCCTCAATTTGTTTTTATTTGTTTCTGGTTATGTTTATAATTGGAGTTTGGTGGTTCTCTGGGGGAGGTATATTACTCCAAATCATATTCATGTTTTTTACCACATTTAACAAATAGAGCAGAAACATCTATAATAATTCCGATTGTTATTTGAGTAATCTCTACAATTACTTGTACGAATCAAAGTTCCTATGTGAGTTGAAATTCGAGTAAGGGTACTTGCGATTGTTATTAGTTCTATTGTGATTTTGTCTTCACCCTGGTCTATTAGAAGACTCGTATTTCCTATTATAATATAGTGCTTGCTCGGTCTGTCATTGTTCGTATGCCAGTTCGATGGTATTGGGGCTCTTTAGTCTGATGAGTGTTTTTAATGGGTCCCTTAGGCCGCTCATAAAAGCGTTCAGAAATACTTCATTGTACAAAACTCTCTTTGTTTCTACTACCGTTGTTGTCTGTCCACTATTTTTCAGGATGGAAAATAGCTGACATATAGTTTTTGAGATACCGAAGAATAGTTGACCTAAAGACATATTGTTATGAGCCTCGTTTGCTATGTCTATTATTTTATTCCTTAATGCTCTAATAGTCAGCAGTCCGTAAGGCGTTTGATCTGCACCCTTTATGAACGTAAGGATTTCTTCGACGCTAGTTATAAATCTGTCCAGTTGTCTAGAAGTACCGTCAAAAGTCGGAAGGTGGCTAACGAATGTCATAATATCTTTTGCTTTAAATATGATTGGTGGAAGTGTTAACATGACCATGGAGGTGGCCGAATCATTGGTTGACTCCATTGTGGGATGCTGTGTAGGAAATGAAGGGGAACTTTCTTCGATTGAGGGGATTGATGTTGGTCGGGAGTTAGATCGTGTGACCCTTGTAGTGGTAATATGGGCTCCTAATACAGAGTGGGTAGTGTAACGTGTAACTAGCGGAATTTAGACCTCCGAATCTGTGCTAGCGGGGCACGCTTTAGAATCCGGCTCTAGCTTGTCGGCTTAGGGGGTGGTGGTCTTGCTTTGACAGATTCGAGTTACCCATTATTAATAAAATTACGTATAAGAAATTAAGCGTGCTTGCGACAAGGAGATTTATAAGGAGCTAGATGGCTAAACCGGACGGAATGTGTAGACAAGTTCGGAAAGGACAGACACCGTAGAGAAAAGAGAACAGACGGGAGAAAAACCAGACTCGCGCGAATCACTAATGTTGCTGTGATCGCTATATCCCCTACCCTACCTAAGACCACTTGCTAAAGAGTGAGACTCTCGTGGTCCCTTATTCCCCTATGCCCGAGGAATCATCGGAGGAGCCAGTCTCCTAAGGATTACACATTCATTTTATGCGAAAAAAAAATTTTTTTAAACCGAAATAGATAGAGACTCCCTCATAGTCTCTAATGATAAGTCGAAGTATCTGCATTTACAGATTTTGTAGTTTTATTATACCCTTCGACCATTGAAAATGGTCAAAAAAGGGTATACTAACTTTGTGCAAAATGCATGTAACAGGCATAAGGAGGCGTGGCAGACCCCATAAAATATATATATTCTTGCTCAGGATCACTAGCCGAGTCGATTGAGACATGTCCGTCTGTCCGTCTGTATGAGACAACAGATCTCAGCTATTAAAAAAGCTAGAGACACCAAATTTGGAATGACGGTTCCTATACATCATAGGCAGATAAAGTTTATTTCAAATGATTGATGCCACGCCCACCGCCCCCGCAAATCGGTAATTTACGATTATTAGGCAAAGTATTGAACTTATAAGGTTCTGCTTCTGGTATAAAGCTGAATGCAATATGAACATATCCTCCAAATTACAATCCGATCGGACCAATAAAACAAGTTATTTAAGTCAACGATTTCAGTACAAATGTTCGGTACGGGCAGCAGCCTGCGCGCTGCTTTGACGCAGTTGACGCCGACGGCGACGTTGCGTCGTGTCGCTTTACGCGCGTCGCTGTGTGAGTGCGAGCGAGTAAGCTATATGTAGTAGAAGAATTTGCGCAGAATTTTTGTTTGAAATTATAAATATAGTTCCACGCTTGTAACGGATTTTAAAAATTGGGAGAAGGGTATCTTACTGTCGGGCGCCCGACTGTAGCCTTACCTACTTGTTTTATTTTTATTTTTTTATTTTTATTTAGCTTTATTTTAACTTTAATTTAATTTGTTCCAACCTAATTAGTTTTAATTGTCTCTTAATTTTGTTTCTTAAATTTCGCTTCCTCCTCTTATCCTTTTCACTATTATTGATTTAAAATGGTTCTTAACCGTGTTGTCTTTCATTTCGTCTTCATTGTCTTTTAATTTTTTATACCCTTCGACCATTGAAAATGGTCAAAAAAGGGTATACTAACTTTGTGCAAAATGCATGTAACAGGCATAAGGAGGCGTGGCAGACCCCATAAAGTATATATATTCTTGCTCAGGATCACTAGCCGAGTCGATTGAGACATGTCCGTCTGTCTGTCCGTCTGTCCGTCTGTATGAGACAACAGATCTCAGCTATTAAAAAAGCTAGAGATACCAAATTTGGCATGAAGGTTCCTGTAAATCATAGGCAGATAAAGTTTATCTCAAATTTTTGATGCCACGCCCACCGCCCCCGCAAATCGGTTTTTTGCGATTTTTAAGCAAAGTATTAAATCCATAACGTTCTGCTTTGGTATGTATAAAGCTGAATGCAATGTGAACATATCCTCCAAATTACAATCCGATCGGACCAATAACACAGAAGTTATTCAAGTCAACGTTTTCAGTACAAATGTTCGGTACGGGCAGCAGCCGACGCGCTGCTTTAAGCAGTTGACGCCGACGTCGACGTTGCGTCGTGTCGCTTTACTCTTTACGCGCGTCGCTGTGTGAGTGCGAGCGAGTAAGCTATATGTAGTAGAAGAATTTGTGCAGAATTTTTGTTTGAAATTATGAGTATAGTTACACGCTTGTAACGGATTTTAAAAATTGGGAGAAGGGTATCTTACTGTCGGGCGCCCGACTGTAGCCTTACCCACTTGTTTTTTTTTAATGTTTAAAAAATTTTTTTTTTTTTTTTTGATTAATTATACCCTTGCAGAGGGTATATTAATTTTAGCCAGAAGTTTGCAACGCACCTTAGGAGACATCTCCGACCCTATAAAGTATATATATTCTGAATCAGCATCACCAGAGGAGTCGAAAAATGGATGTCCGTCTGTCCGTCCGTCCGTCCGTCCGTCCGTCCGTCCGTCTGTTGCAACGCAAACTAGTCTCTCAGTTTTTGAGCTATCTTCATGAAACTTGGCACACAAGCTTCTTATTGCTGTAGGCTGTAAATAAGTCGGAACGAGCCAGATCGGACCGATATATCGTATAGCTGTCATAGAAGCTATCGGCCGATTTTTGTTGTTTTTCAAGATATTGCAACAAGATTTGGCAAATCTTATTCTTATTACGTTCCTAATGTGCTGTCAAAATTGTATCAAAATCGGACCACTATAACATATAGCTGCCATAGGAACAATCGGCTGAAATCAGAGTTTTTGTATGCAAACCTATTTTGTTTTTGGAAATACCGCACATTATCAATACCTTTTAATGTTATACAGTAACCCGCCCTTTGTTTTTCCATATAAATATCTCAGAGGTTTATATTCTATAGGTGTTATAGGAACAATCAGTCAGTCCGTCTGTCTGTTGCAACGCAAATTAGTCCCCCAGTTATTGAGCTATCATCATGAAACTTTGCTCACAAGCTTTTTATACCCTTCGACCATTGAAAATGGTCAAAAAAGGGTATACTAACTTTGTGCAAAATGTATGTAACAGGCATAAGGAGGCGAGGCAGACCCCATAAAGTATATATATTCTTGCTCAGGATCACTAGCCGAGTCGATTGAGACATGTCCGTCTGTCTGTCCGTCTGTCCGTCTGTCCGTCTGTCCGTCTGTCCGTCTGTATGAGACAACAGATCTCAGCTATTAAAAAAGCTAGAGATACCAAATTTGGCATGAAGGTTCCTATAAATCATAGGCAGATAAAGTTTATCTCAAATGTTTGATGCCACGCCCACCGCCCCCGCAAATCGGTTATTTGCGATTATTAAGCAAAGTATTAAACGCATAACGTTCTGCTTCGGTTTGTATAAAGCTAAATGCAATATGAATATATCCTCCAAATTACAATTTGATCGGACCAATAACACAGAAGTTATTCAAGTCAACGTTTTCAGTACAAATGTTCGGTACGGGCAGCAGCCGACGCGCTGCTTTGAGCAGTTGACGCCGACGTCGTCGTTGCGTCGTGTTGCTTTACTCTTTACGCGCGTCGCTGTGTGAGTGCGAGCGAGTAAGCTATATGTACTAGAAGTATTTGTGCAGAATTCTCTGTTTGAAATTATGAGTGTGGTTACACGTTTGTAATGGATTTTAAAATTGGGAGAAGGGTATCTTACTGTCGGGCGCCCGACTGTAGCCTTACCCACTTGTTATTTCTGCACTCTTTAAATAAGTCGGAACAGGCCAGATTGGACTGATATATCGTATAGCTGTTATGGAGCCTATCGGCCGATTTTCGTTATATTTCAAGATATAGCTATATAGCTGTTATTCAAATGCATTTTTGAAAGAGAACTTTCCAAATTTAGATTTTATGACCAACAGATCCTTTACAACACAAAGACATTCGACCAAATGCTGTTTCTAAGAATTGTATACTGATATATGAAAAACAAAATATATCGGAAAACATAACATTCTCATATGAAACAGTTACAGTTGATAATGTAAGAAATATATACCAGTCCATAACATTTAAATACTTGCATACAATAGTCATAGTTGTTTATCGGAATCCAGCTTTTCCTATTACAAGGTTTCGAAATAAAATCAGAAATGATGTTGAAAGGCTAACGTCAGCTGAAAATAATACAAAATTGGGAGATTTTAACATTTGCCGATCAACAACCACTGATCAGCTCGAGTCTACTTTAAATAATAACAACAAAATGTGCCAACAACAAAACATTTAACTCAAATTGATTGGATATTTTGTGATAACACAGTAAGCGGTGCTGCCGCAATCACTTATCAAACTTCATATAGTCACCATGACGGCGTGTTCCTTAGCTATAATCACTAATTTAATAATTTATTTTTAAATATTTAGTTAATTAATTTATTTTATTATTGTAAAAAAAGAATATATGTGCAATGTTGTTTAATGTATTGTAAATATTCCTCCTCGAGGATTGCGACCTTGCCGTGGTGAGGAGGCTGAGTATTCGAAATTATAAGAGGTTCATATAATCGATGTACTGTTATAATTCTTCAATAAATACCACAGAAACCAGCAGCAATCCAAAGATATTTTATATTTTGTATAACTGCAAGGGTATGAAACCTTCGGCAAGCCGAAGGTAGCCTTGCTTTCTTGTTGTCTTTTAATTTTGTTTTTATTAATTTAATTTTTGTTCCACATCTTGTGTTTGATTTGTTTTCAGCTTTGATTTCCTTTAAATTTTCTCCATTTTGTTTTATTTTTGTATTTTTTTTTTTCAGTGCAGTTTTATTTTTCAGTTTTGTATTTAATTTTAAATGCGGTTCATTCTATTTTTGTTTTGCACTGTCTTTCATTTTTTTGCTTTTTGCTTTTAATTTTCATTCGCTTCAGTTTTATACCCTTGCAGAGGGTATATTAATTTTAGCCAGAAGTTTGCAACGCACCTTAGGAGACATCTCCGACCCTATAAAGTACATATATATATTCTGAATAAGCATCACCAGAGGAGTCGAAAAATGGATGTCCGTCTGTCCGTCCGGCTGTCCGTCCGTCTGTTGCAACGCAAACTAGTATCAGTTTTTGAGCTATCTTCATGAAACTTGGCACACAAGCTTCTTATTGATGTAGGCTGTAAATAAGTCGGAACGAGCCAGATCGGACCGATATATCGTATAGCTGTCATAGAAGCTATCGGCCGATTTTTGTTGTTTTTCAAGATATTGCAACATTTGGCAAATCTTATTCTTATTACGTTCCTAATGTGCTGTCAAAATTGTATCAAAATCGGACCACTATAACATATAACTGCCATAGGAACAATCGGCTGAAATCAGAGTTTTTGTATGCAAACCTGTTTTGTTTTTGGAAATACCGCACATTATCAATACTTTTTAATGTTATACAGTAACCCGTCCTTAGTTTTTCCATTTAAATATCTCAGACGTATATATTTTATAGCTGTTATAGGAACAATCAGTCAGTCCGTCTGTCTGTTGCAACGCAAATTAGTCCCCCAGTTATTGAGCTATCTTCATGAAACTTTGCTCACAAGCTTTTTATTTCTGCCCTCTTTAAATAAGTCGGAACGGGCCAGATCGGACTGATATATCGTATAGCTGTTATGGAGCCTATCGGCCGATTTTCGTTATATTTCAAGATATAGCTATCAGGCTTACCACATCCAAATCGAACTTTTATAACTTATAACGATCAACGATCGGCCTAATGAAGGTTCTTGTTGCAATTTTATGGAAATCTGAGTACTATTACATGTAGCTGTTAAACAAAAAATCATATAGCTGTTATTCAAATGCATTTTTGAAAGAGAACTTTCCAAATTTAGATTTTATGACCAACAGATCCTTTACAACACAAAGACATTCGACCAAATGCTGTTTCTAAGAATTGTATACTGATATATGAAAAACAAAATATATCGGAAAACATAACATTCTTATATGAAACAGTTACAGTTGATAATGTAAGAAATATATACCAGTCCATAACATTTAAATACTTGCATACAATAGTCATAGTTGTTTATAGGAATCCAGCTTTTCCTATTACAAGGTTTCGAAATAAAATCAGAAATGATGTTGAAAGGCTAACGTCAGCTGAAAATAATACAAAATTGGGAGATTTTAACATTTGCCGATCAACAACCACTGATCAGCTCGAGTCTACTTTAAATAATAACAACAAAATGTGCCAACAACAAAACATTTAACTCAAATTGATTGGATATTTTGTGATAACACAGTAAGCGGTGCTGCCGCAATCACTTATCAAACTCCATATAGTCACCATGACGGCGTGTTCCTTAGCTATAATCACTAATTAAATAATTTATTTTTAAATATTTAGTTAATTAATTTATTTTATTATTGTAAATAAAGAATGTATGTGCAATGTTGTTTAAGATATTGTAAATATTCCTCCTCGAGGATTGCGACCTTGCCGTGGTGAGGAGGCTGAGTTTCGAAATTATAAGACGTTGATATAATCGATGTACTGTTATAATTCTTCAATAAATACCACAGAAACCAGCAGCAATCCAAAGATATTTTATATTTTGTATAACTGCAAGGGTATGAAACCTTCGGCAAGCCGAAGGTAGCCTTGCTTTCTTGTTTTCAATAGTTTTGTTTTTCACTGTCTTTCATTTTTACTTTTAAAATTTTTATTACACTGTCTTTCCGTTTTCGGCTTTTAAATTTTAATTCACTGTCTTTCCGTTTTCTTTTAAATTTTGATTCGCTGTCTTTCCGTTTTTGGGCTTTTAAAATTTAAATCCCTGTCTTTCCGTTTTTCTTTTAAATTTTCATTCACTGTCTTTCCGTTTTTCTTTTAAATTTTAATTCACTGTCTTTCCGTTCTTCTTTTAAATTTTAATTCACTGACTTTCTTTGCGCAATGGTCGCCGCGCTGCTGACGCGTGCGTCGCTGGGGTGCTCCGCTGGCCTGTGCCGATGTTCGCATGCGTCGCCGGGGTGCTCCTCTGCCGAAGTGACGCGTTCGTCGCTGGGGTGCTCCGCTGGCCGGTGCCGATGTTCGCGTGCGTCGCCGGGGTGCTCCTCTGCGACCGGATGAGCGTATTTCAGGGTTAATTATCCTCGACGCGTGGTTTGATGGCAAGATTACAAAAAAAAAACTTCGGACCGATGTCTTACTCGCACGTTGGTTCAAACGGAAAAGGATTAAGTTGGCGTCAAGCCAGTGCACTTCCCTATACGCAGGACTGCATTTTTACGATCTACGCCTTCCAATGCAACTCTGCATGCAGGAATGTAATTAGGCGATCGGAGCTTTTCCCTGCAGCTCCATACTAGTTGCTGTTTGAATTTTTTTAGGACTAATAATCAGCTTAACAGAAATAATTTTGTTATTCAACACTTCGGGCGCCATTACGAAACCCCCCTTCCATAGTCAAGCTATCCAGTATTGCTATCCAGGTGCCCTAGACTGACACCGCCTGAAGTGGCCTTACTGCCGTATATCCTTAGCGTGGTAGATTCCTATTCGATGTCCTTGTAAATCCTCCAATTCGTAGTAAGACTGCCCTATTTTCTTCTTTATACGAGCTTTTACAAACGCAGGCCCCAGTTTCGCATTGTATCCAGTCTGGAAACAGCTTTGTTTGAAGTTGCGGCGGTACACCTCTTGCCCTTCGTTAAATGCTACTTCTCGAGATCGCAGATTGTACCTTTTTTCGTTGAGATCGTGTGCTTTTTGAATTTGTTTGGTCGCTTCCTCTCGGATTATCTCGAACGAATCTTGCCGGTTATACTTCAAAGAACGGTCATCAAGCATATTTAATTTTGTCAGCAAGGAATATGTAGACCCAGACGTCATCATCTGCTGTCCAAAGACCATGTAGTAAGGTGTGGTGCCAATACTAGAGTGTACGGAGGATCTCATCGCACAGCATATTCTACTCAAATTCTCGTCCCAGCTCTGATGCCGGAAATGAGCGTACGATTCACTCGTTCTGAGGCATTTGCTTGTGGTGAATGTACGGCTGTTAGCATGTGAGAAACTCCGTATTGACGCATCAACTTTTGGAACGCCTCCGATCGAAATTGGGACCCATTGACACCACCGTTTCAGGTACTCCGAAGGTCATAAATAAGTCTCCTTCGAAGTACTTGATTACCACGTTAGCGTTAATCTTTTTGACTGGTTTCAAAAACACAAATTTAGAAAGATGATCGAGAATAATAAATATTCCGATGTTCCCACTTCGTGAACGAGGATATGGGCCCAAGAAGTCGATAAAGATTCGCTGAAAGAAAAGCAATGATTCCGGCGCTTTTCCTAAAGGTGGCCTTAGGACTTGATTTGGAGGTTTCGTGGTCTTGCACGTTTCACAAGAATTAATGTACGTTTTAACGTCGCGTACGAGACGGGGACAAAAGTAATACCTTCTTATGCGCTCGATAGTTTGTGTATCCCGCCATGCGAAGCTAGAGGACTGTCATGGGCCTGGAGAAGCACCTCTGATACCATCTCTTTTGGTCTCCAGTTAGGTGTTCCTCTTTTCTGTAAACATATCCGTCCTCCACTTTTATATCCGGGAAGTTTTCTCGATTTGCGGTTACTTTCGCCACGAGATCTTTGTACTCTGATGATTGAAAGTGTTCGGATTTTAAATTCACTAGCAAGCCCTGTTGAAGATCCATCGCTGCTACATCGTCCTTGTTGACGCGTGATAACGAATCCGGCACCACATGCAGAGAGCCTTTTCGATGCTCGATGCTGAATTTGAACCGCTGCAATGCTATGGCCCATCTTCCCAACCGGGAACTCAAATCATGATTCGCCATTAGCCATTTCAGAGAGGCGTGGTCCGTAACGATCTTGAACGGATGTCCTTCTACGTAGGCTCTAAAATGTTTCAAGGCCACAATTGCTAAGCACTCTTGTTCCGTCACTGTATAATTCCTCTGCGCTTTATTTAACTTCTTTGATATAAACGCGATCGGACGCTCATCAGTTTCCTGGATTAAAACGGCTCCGACTCCTGATTTACTTGCGTCGCAATGGATGGCAAATGGTTTCGAAAAATCCGGATTACCTAAAACTGGTGCTTCACAAAGATGTCTTTTAAGGTCGTCAAAAGCTTTAATCGCCTCGGGGGTAAGACTAAATCTGCGTTTGGTTGTCATTAAGTCGGTCAAGGGAGCAGACAGTGCGGCAAAATTGGGAACGAACTTTCTGTACCATCCACATAGACCCATGAAACTGCTCAAACCCCGTAGAGTTTTGGGGATGGGAAAATCGGTGATTGCTTTCACCTTTTCGGGATCTGTCCGGATTCCTCCATCGCCGATTATGTGACCCAGGTATCGCACAAGTCGCATACAGAAATGACTCTTCTTGATATTAATAGTTTGCCCTACGCAGGCGATCTCCCTTAAAACATCCAGGTGACTCTCAAAGCTTGAAGATACCACTAACAGGTCATCCAAGTAAACAAAAACTCTATCTCCTAGCTGAAACATTCTGTCGATTTCCACATACATGCCTCTGTTTAACTGGCTTGGCGCTCCCTACATCGATTGAATGCTTTATAAGGTTGGTTTTCCCCAGACCTTCTTGAGCAAACGAAGGAAAACAGTTGATAACATTATTCAGCTTAGCCTTTTCCGTATCCGTCAAGCTGTGGTGCTCATCAAGGTTGTCCGCATCTTTGCTAATTTTATTCGGCTCTATCTCTGATATTTGGAGTCGCTTAGGAAGAAGATCATATAACCTCTAAAAATCGATGCCTAAATACAAATCCTGCTTCAACGAGGGTACTACGTAAACTTCCAACGGTTTTCTGACATCATCATATTCGACTTCGATTTTCATTTTCCCTGTGATTCGCTGTTGTTTTCCGTTTGCTGTTGAAACATGAATGTTCAGTGCCTTATAGAAATCTTCCTTCTCCATTACTTCGCCGGCCAGTTTGCCTCCTAAGCAACTTATTGATGCTCCAGAATCGAGTAATCCATATACTGTTCGGTTCATGATGCGAACGGGCAAGTATGGACGGGAATCTAGTGTTCCTGACAGGACCGAACAAATATGTTTCCATCCCATTCTACACTTCCTGACATTTTCCCAAAACGACTTAATCCTTTTACAACTCCGACTTTGGCGTACAGCTAACGGGAGTTCGAGCATAGGTTCGGATGGTGACATTTCAAATAATTGGTTGATTTTACAATGTAGTAGTATACTAGCACTGTCTTCTTGTAAGTCCGGTTTTGATGTTGGGGTGATAAGAAGCTTATCCCCACTTAGTTGGTCATAGTTGACTGCTGACGAGCGGCATTCGAAGTCCTCTGTCTGAACGGCGACTTCTGAATGCCGGATTTTGAGTTTTTTTCACGTCTTTTGCAGCTTGGTTTGTGTGTATTGGCTGTTCCACATCCGTAGCAAAACACCCTCTTCTCCTCCAGGCAGTCTTGATATCGATGTCCCTCCTTGCGACAGTTCCAACACACTAGGGCAATGGCTTCCACCTCTAATTCGGATTCCGTGTCGGATGCCTCTTCTAAGACAGGTTGTTCAATCAATTCAGAGACTTCCCTTCGGAAAGGAGTCACTTTCCCATATCCGTGTGACCTTTTGACATCGTCCACAAAAGCCTGGCGTGATCTACAGATCTCTCTCAGCTCCTGTACTGTTGAGATTTCAACATTCAGGATCTCGTGACGTATTTCCGGTCTCAAATTGTTTATAAGAACGCGGACTAGCTTGCGTACTGACCAAAGGGTTCGCAATTGATCAATCAAGACGTTTATACTGTCGTAGAATCCATCGAACGTCTCATTGGGTTTCTGCTTTCTGCCTCGTATCAATTCCTCTATGTCAACGTCGTCCCGATTCCGACGAAATTGTAACTGCAAAGCTGAGCAAAATCTGTCCCATCGAACTTCAGACACAGATTTGTGGTAGCGTCAGTAGAATTCGTTCCCCTTTCCTTCGAATAGCACGCTAGCGTTTCGTCATAGCACTGCAAAATTTCCTTCTAGTGTCTGATGAGTCAGTGCCTCAACTCTATATATGAAGTCATCTATTGACACTCCCGTTCCTGAGTATTTTAGTTTCCATCCGTTTAGTATGTAGACCACCTTATCGGGCCTTATTCCCAGTTCGGACGTGCTTCGAGGTAAAGAAGAGGAATTCATATAAAACATAACCGGATTTACTCCTTGGATCGGTCCCTCTCTGTTATTTGTCCTTTCATTTACTCTCGACTTCGGTGGGGGGGTAACTGATCTTTCCATGTTACTAGCAGCGGAATTTGCTGGAGTTGGAGCTAGTCTCCGTACGCTCTCGACTACCGTGGTTTGTCTCATCTCGCTCATTTTTTCCGTCAGTGAGGAGAGTAGTCTTCGCTTCATTGTGAGCAATGACACAGCATTGGTTATATTACTTTGACCGCTATTCCTACCACTGGGAGTCTCCCCGATGTTGTTCGCACTCCTAGACGTACCAGGGATGTTATCGGCCGCGCTTCTCTCGTTGCCAATATCTAGGAGACGAGACTTAGCTTGCGACCGAGTTTGTAATCCTCCACTTTCGACCAGTATTACTTGATTACAATCTGGACAGCTATCGTTCTTTTTAAGATATACGTCAATGCACTTTTTGTGGAACTCGTGGTGGCATACGGTTTCATGCAACTCAGATGCAGTTTTTATTTTTGATTTACAAATGGAACAAACTGGCTTTGTCGGCTCCTCTGAGCCATTATCCGATGAACGGTCGAGTCCCATTTTAATTTTTGATTTCTTTTTATTTAATTATAATATATATATATGTTTAGGTATTATTGTTTTATATTTTATTGTTTTCTCTTTTAACTGAAATGCCTAACAAGATGCTTGAATACGTACAAAACCTGGCTCCTCCCTATTTTACTCGGACATAGAAAAGATATTAGTAATAAACTGGATTTTCTCGGAAAAGGAAAGTTTTCTCTCTTCTTAACCGTATTGGACTCAGTGCTGTTCAGAACTAGACACTGTCGTAATCCAGATACCTTAAGGAGACAGTGACAGATACTACACGTTACTCCTCTTGGTCATCCGTGGTTAGAGCACTTCTTTAAGAATATGCTTCTACGTTCCATCGCATGAGTCTAGAGGAGAACTTTTGATCTCTAAAGTGTGGTACGTCAGAAAGGGTGAGAAGTCGAACCGAAGTTTGATGACCTCTGAATCTTCCTCTAACTGATTAACCTCACCATTCAAGGATTTTAATACCAACAAATAGGAAACAAATTCTGACTTGATAATTAATTGTGGCCAGGAGAAAGGCTAGCGCCTTCTGCCTCTGTCTTCCGAAGCAATTAAAAAATCACAGACGGAATTCGAATCTGAAAGTTTGAGAGGAAATTGAAACGGAATAGAAAAGGTTCGAACTTATTTACAATATCAGTGCGTCACTGTGAGTATTTCTACTCATGAGGCCCCACGTTGGGCGCCACTTATTTTTAATTTTATTAATTTTATCTTTAATACGTTTATAACTGTAACGTGTAACTAGCGGAATTTAGACCTCAGAATCTGTGCTAGCGGGGCACGCTTTAGAATCCGGCTCTAGCTCGTCGGCTTAGGGGGTGGTGGTCTTGCTTTGACAGATTCGAGTTACCCATTATTAATAAAATTACGTATTAGAAATTGAGCGTGCTTGCGACAAGGAGATTTATAAGGAGCTAGATGGCTAAGCCGGACGGAATGTGTAGACAAGTTCGGAAAGGACAGACACCGTAGAGAAAAGAGAACAGACGGGAGAAAAACCAGACTCGCGCGAATCACTGGTGTTGCTGTGATCGCTATATTCCTACCCTACCTAAGACCACTTGCTAAAGAGTGAGACTCTCGTGGTCCCTTATTCCCCAATGCCCGAGGAATCATCGAAGGAGCAAGTCTCCTAAGGATTACACATTCATTTTATGCGAGAAAAAAAAAATTTGTTTTAACCGAAATAGATAGAGACGCCCTCATAGTCTCTAATGATAAGTCGAAGTATCTGCATTTACAGATTTTGTAGTTTTATTTTTATTTACAATGTTAGAAATATTTATGTTGCGCTAAACTAGAACAATAGGTACATTTATTTTATGAAGATTTTCAAAGTTTGGCAGCAGGAATAAATTCAATAATTTTCATTTTTTCTAGATTTTAGTTGGTGAAATTTATTTAGTCTTCTTTTCACAAAAAAATTTTTTTTTTTTTTTTTTGAAAGTTTGAGCTGCACTTATGATCACGGAAATTAAAAGGAATAAACAAAACAAAGAAAAATGGCGTGAGTGCCCTCTTGCGTCACATAAGACTTAACTATTTCTCTTAGCTTTCCTTACTTTTATTTTACTTAGTTTTGTTTCGATATTTACTTCATTTAGAATTTCGATTGGTAAGAGATGTTTATTTTTTTATCTAATGAACAATTTTTACGACAGACTTACCCCTCATTCTCCTCGGCGAAAGGTCGACCTCCCGGCACAGGAAGGCTGTGGGAATAATTTTATTTGGCTCATCGCCCACCAATCAAAAATGGCAAAAATCCAAAACAGAAAGAAAAAAAATATAAAAGAACTAGATAAACTTCACCATTAAAAAAAAAAATTGTTTTTTTTCCACTTAATTTTATCAAATAGACATCTGCTCTCCTAAAGCCATCATCTTCTACACGCTTACGAATTAATTTCATTACAGGTGTTGCGTAGTTTTTTTTTATTTTTTTAATTTTTTGGATTCATTTTTTTCTTGTTTTATTTTTTTTTTTTTTTTATTTTTATTTAGCTTTATTTAAATTTTAATTTAATTTGTTCGAACCTAATTAGTTTTAATTGTCTCTTAATTTTGTTTCTTAAATTTGCTTCCTCCTCTTGCCCTTTTCACTATTTTTGATTTACAATGGTTCTTAACCGTGTTGTCTTTCATTTCGTCTTCACTGTCTTTTAATATTTTGTTTTTATTAATTTAATTTTTGTTCCACATTTTGTGTTTGATTTGTTTTCAGCTTTGATTTCCTTTAAATTTTCTCCATTTTGTTTTATTTTTGTATTTTTTTTTTTTTTTCAGTGCAGTTTTATTTTTCAGTTTTGTTTTAATTTTAAATGCGCCTCATTCTATTTTTGTTTTGCACTGTCTTTCATTTTTTTGCTTTTTGCGTTTATTTTTCATTCGCTTCATTTTTATACCCTTCGACCATTGAAAATGGTCAAAAAAGGGTATACTAACTTTGTGCAAAATGTATGTAACAGGCATAAGGAGGCGTGGCAGACACCATAAAGTATATATATTCTTGCTCAGGATCACTAGCCGAGTCGATTGAGACATGTCCGTCTGTCTGTCCGTCTGTCCGTCTGTATGAGACAACAGAATGAACCTATAAAGTTGTGCTTAGGTATGTATAAAGCTGAATGCAATATGAACATATTCTCCAAATAACAATCCGATCGGACCAATAACACAGAAGTTATTAAAGTCGACGTTTTCAGTACAAATGTTTGGTACGAGCAGCAGCGCTGCTTTGAGCAGTTGACGCCGACGTCGACGTTGCGTCGTGTCGCTTTACTCTTTACGCGCGTCGCTGTGTGAGTGCGAGCGAGTAAGCTATATGTAATAGAAGAATTTGTGCAGAATTTTTGTTTGAAATTATGAGTATAGTTACACGCTTGTAACGGATTTAGAAAATTGGGAGAAGGGTATCTTACTGTCGGGCGCCCGACTGTAGCCTTACCTACTTGTTTTTCTTTGCCTTTAGTTTCGTTTATTTTTTGTTCGGGGTTGTCTTGAGACAGTCTTTGCTGCTCCAGCATGTTCACCAGATCAGATCAGATGGTGTGTTGGGAGACCAAATTGAACTGCGTTTTCAAGTTTTAGTTAGTTATGTCCAATCAGTAGATCTCATAGTGCTTGGGGTGTGCCCTTAACTTCTTAGCTGATCATTGAGCTTTGGGGGTTCCTAAGGAATGAAACATAAGAAACATCGCTTATTATTGCAGTGAATCTTTGAATTGCTTTTGCAAATACTCTTTCGCACTTTCGCACCGAAGACTTTTTCAACACTTTTGCTGGGGTTCTTAACAATATATCAACCTTTCGTCGTACATTCGATCAATCTTGAGACATTTATAGTATACCCGATACTCATAGAGTAGAACGGCAATATTTCTTATTAGGCTTATGATTTGTTCTAAACCTAAACACAATATTTGTTATACCCTTCGATCAGTGAAAATGGTCAAGAAATGAATATGTTTTAGAAAATAGAAAATATTAAGTAAGAAAATATTAAGTACTATTTTACGGACTGCTTTTTTCTCGACAGGGCCGCGCCAACTAGCTCAGCAGCACTTGGGGAGGGGTTTTTCCTCCAGCCCTGCAGTTGCACATATTTTCACAATTGTTTAATTTATTCACAGAGACAGCTACTTTACGTGGGACAACAACACACAACAACGGCCATTGGTGACTGCCAAGTCACCGCGCACCCAACCATGTGATGCTCCTGCTCAGGAATTTCGGAACATCACCCAAAATCGCGGAGTCCGTCCTGGCCTTCTAAGGCCGCCCCATCTCCCCCAAAAAGGTAAATTAGCACATCATTATAAATTTAAACATTTATTTAACACTAATAAACCTCACTTTCATGACTAACCCCCATGTGGGAAACTGAACGCTAACACTGAACGTAAGTACGTTCTACTAACAACATTTTTGATTATAACTAAAGGGACATATTCATTTTATTTTAGGTGGCCACTGCGCCTATGTATAATTGGGACTGCGAGCGGCAGATGGTGTTGCCGGCTAGCGCAGGCGAAGATTTAGGCCAGTTGTTGGCGCTGCAGTTGTCGGCTTTCTGCTAGCCCCGCTGGAGTTGCCGCAGATTCAGGTGCTAAGTTGCCGAGGGGTTAAGGCGCCGTCAAGGCAGCAATTTGGCGGTCACGCCGGGGAAAATCGGCCAGCTTCAGTGTCAAGCCAGGTGCCCACGACTGCGGCGTTGTGAGGCGCTGACAAGTCTGGGAAGAAATCACCCCGGCGGATCCCCACAGGAACGGACTTACCAAGGCAGGTATGTTGTATTTTTCGCTGGTCCAATCTTCTGTCCAGAAGCTTGCTGCACACACACAAATAATTTTAAGTTAATTCAAAATAAAATACGTTAAGCTAGAAAAATCACACACTTATTATTTTCGCAGCAGCTTTACTGCACCGACGTGTCGCCTCGAAAAAACTGTTCGTTGATCGCCCTTGGAAGAGATGTTGGCGGTCATACCAATTGGCATCCGGGCATCTGCTGATCCAAGGTCACGCTTGGCTCGCACTGCTTTTTCCGCCACCCGATGTTTTCGTACCAGGGCAGCTGTGTTTATCGATATATGCCTATCGACGCTCCAAATGAACACAGCTGTTTCGCAGAATGATATTACACGTTTTATTTTATTGAAATGTTTTTGGTTCCCTAACTTCTCTACCGCTTCTTGTTCTAAGAATTGTAATTGTACCTTAGATACATTACTGTCAGATGGATTCAGGTTATTTGTTTCGTACGCTGGGAATGATGGATCTTCATCTGAGTTGGATTCTTCAGCTGTTTCGAATCTTACAAACTCCGACTCAGATAAACCTTGTATTTCCTCACTTAGATTAGTACATTTTGAATTTGAATTGGATACATTTGTTTCATAATTAGTATGATTATCATTACAGTTATTAGCATTATTTAATACATTAGATTCAGACTCGATACTATTTTCTTCAGTAAAATTATTAAAGCGATTGTTGGAAGATACATTCATTTCTATTTCATTATCCGTACATAGTGCTTATTTTTCCTTATCATTTAAACTAGGCTAATGAATAGACCGAAGTCCAACAATTAATTTACCATTATCCTCCTTTTTGTTTTTATACCCGCTATAGAGTAGAAGGGTATTATAACTTTGTTCAAACCAAAAATGTATCAACAGCCGAGTCGATATAGCCATGTCCCTCTGTCCGTCTGTGAACACCGGGATCTCAGCTATTATAAGAGCTAGAGTTTCCAAATTTGGTGACAATATGTGTTATTACTGCAGGCTGATCAGGTTTAGTTTGGATTTTTGCCACCCCTCCACCCGCCCCTATAAATTAAAACAAGTGGGTAAGGCTACAGTCGGGCGCCCGACAGTAAGATACCCTTCTCCCAATTTTTTTCATCCGTTACAAACGTGTAACCACACTCATAATATCGAACAAAAATTCTGCACAAATTCTTCTACTACATATAGCTTACTCGCTCGCACTCAGACAGCGACGCGCGTAAAGAGAAAAGCAACACGACGCAACGTCGACGTCGGCGTCGACTGTTCACACGTTTGTAACGGATTTAAAAAATAGGGAGAAGGGTATCTTACTGTCGGGCGCCCGACTGTAGCCTTACCCACTTGTTTTTCATTAGTTTTGTTTTTCACTGTCTTTCATTTTTGCTTTTAAATTTTTATTACACTGTCTTTCCGTTTTCGGCTTTTCAATTTTAATTCACTGTCTTTCCGTTCTTCTTTTAAATTTTAATTCACTGTCTTTCTTTGCGCAATGGCCGCCGCGCTGCTGACGCGTGCGTCGCTGGGGTGCTCCGCTGGCCGGTGCCGATGTTCGCATGCGTCGCCGGGGTGCTCCTCTGCGACCGGATGAGCGTATTTCAGGGTTAATTATACTCGACGCGTGGTTTGATGGCAAGATTACAAAAAACAAGTAGGTAAGGCTACAGTCGGGCGCCCGACAGTAAGATACCCTTCTCCCAATTTTTAAAATCCGTTACAAACGTGTAACCACTTTCATAGTTTCAAACAGAGAATTCTGCATAAATACTTCTACTACATATAGCTTACTCGCTCGCACTCACACAGCGACGCGCGTAAAGAGTAAAGCGACACGACGCAACGTCGACGTCGGCGTCGACTGCTCAAAGCAGCGCAAAAGCTGCTGCTCGTACCGAACATTTGTACTGAAAACGTTGACTTTAATAACTTCTGTGTTATTGGTCCGATCGGATTGTAATTTGGAAATTATGTTCATATTGCATTTACCTTTATGCATACCAAAGCACAACTTTATAAGTTTAATACTTTGCTAAATAATCGTAAATTATCGATTTGCGGGGGCGGTGGGCGTGGCATCAAACATTTGACATAAACTTCACCTGCCCCGAATATATAGGAACCTTCATAACAAATTTGGTGTCTCTAGCTTTTTTAATAGCTAAGATCTGTTGTCTCAAACAAACAGACGGACAGACGGACAGACAGACGGACATGTCTCAATCGACTCGGCTAGTGATCCTCAGCAAGAATATATATACTTTCTGGGGTCTGCCACGCCTCCTTATGCCTGTTACATACATTTTGCACAAAGTTAGTATACCCTTTTTTGACCATTTTCAATGGTCATCGGCCGATTTTTATTGTTTTTCAAGATATTGCAACAAGATTTGGCAAATCTTATTCTCATAACGTTCGGACCACTATAACATATAGCTGCCATACGAACAATCGGCTGAAATCAGGGTTTTTGGAAATACCGCACATTATCAATACTTTTTAATGTTATACAGTAACCCGTCCTTAGTTTTTCCATTTAAATATCTCAGACGTATATATTTTATAGCTGTTATAGGAACAATCAGTCAGTCCGTCTGTCTGTTGCAACGCAAATTAGTCCCCCAGTTATTGAGCTATCTTCACGAAACTTTGCTCACAAGCTTCTTATTTCTGCCCTCTTTAAATAAGTCGGAAAGGGCCAGATCGGACTGATATATCGTATAGCTGTCATGGAGCCTATCGGACGATTTTCGTTATATTTCAAGATATAGCTATCAGGCTTACCACATCCAAATCGAACTTTTATAACTTATAACGATCAACGATCGGCCTAATGAAGGTTCTTGTTGCAATTTTATGGAAATCTGAGTACTATTACATGTAGCTGTTAAACAAAAAATCATATAGCTGTTATTCAAATTTCCTCATAACATTTTGTATTAAGTATATAAGAAATCCAGGTATATACAAAAGCATTAACAAGGTACAATTATTTTTTTTCGAAGCAGGTGTTTGATTCATAGCCTTAATGGTAATCAGGTAAAAATCTCGACTTCCTACATTTTAACGAAAAAATTATGTAAATATCGAGTTACCCATTATTAATAAAATTACGTATTAGAAATTGAGCGTGCTTGCGACAAGGAGATTTATAAGGAGCTAGATGGCTAAGCCGGACGGAATGTGTAGACAAGTTCGGAAAGGACAGACACCGTAGAGAAAAGAGAACAGACGGGAGAAAAACCAGACTCGCGCGAATCACTGGTGTTGCTGTGATCGCTATATTCCTACCCTACCTAAGACCACTTGCTAAAGAGTGAGACTCTCGTGGTCCCTTATTCCCCAATGCCCGAGGAATCATCGAAGGAGCAAGTCTCCTAAGGATTACACATTCATTTTATGCGAGAAAAAAAAAATTTGTTTTAACCGAAATAGATAGAGACGCCCTCATAGTCTCTAATGATAAGTCGAAGTATCTGCATTTACAGATTTTGTAGTTTTATTTTTATTTACAATGTTAGAAATATTTATGTTGCGCTAAACTAGAACAATAGGTACATTTATTTTATGAAGATTTTCAAAGTTTGGCAGCAGGAATAAATTCAATAATTTTCATTTTTTCTAGATTTTAGTTGGTGAAATTTATTTAGTCTTCTTTTCACAAAAAAAATATATTTTTTTTTTTTTGAAAGTTTGAGCTGCACTTATGATCACGGAAATTAAAAGGAATAAACAAAACAAAGAAAAATGGCGTGAGTGCCCTCTTGCGTCACATAAGACTTAACTATTTCTCTTAGCTTTCCTTACTTTTATTTTACTTAGTTTTGTTTCGATATTTACTTCATTTAGAATTTCGATTGGTAAGAGATGTTTATTTTTTTATCTAATGAACAATTTTTACGACAGACTTACCCCTCATTCTCCTCGGCGAAAGGTCGACCTCCCGGCACAGGAAGGCTGTGGGAATAATTTTATTTGGCTCATCGCCCACCAATCAAAAATGGCAAAAATCCAAAACAGAAAGAAAAAAAATATAAAAGAACTAGATAAACTTCACCATTAAAAAAAAAAAAATTGTTTTTTTTCCACTTAATTTTATCAAATAGACATCTGCTCTCCTAAAGCCATCATCTTCTACACGCTTACGAATTAATTTCATTACAGGTGTTGCGTAGTTTTTTTTTATTTTTTTAATTTTTTGGATTCATTTTTTCTTGTTTTATTTTTGCTTTTTTTTATTTTTATTTAGCTTTATTTAAATTTTAATTTAATTTGTTCGAACCTAATTAGTTTTAATTGTCTCTTAATTTTGTTTCTTAAATTTGCTTCCTCCTCTTGCCCTTTTCACTATTTTTGATTTACAATGGTTCTTAACCGTGTTGTCTTTCATTTCGTCTTCACTGTCTTTTAATATTTTGTTTTTATTAATTTAATTTTTGTTCCACATTTTGTGTTTGATTTGTTTTCAGCTTTGATTTCCTTTAAATTTTCTCCATTTTGTTTTATTTTTGTATTTTTTTTTTTTTTCAGTGCAGTTTTATTTTTCAGTTTTGTTTTAATTTTAAATGCGCCTCATTCTATTTTTGTTTTGCACTGTCTTTCATTTTTTTGCTTTTTGCGTTTATTTTTCATTCGCTTCATTTTTATACCCTTCGACCATTGAAAATGGTCAAAAAAGGGTATACTAACTTTGTGCAAAATGTATGTAACAGGCATAAGGAGGCGTGGCAGACACCATAAAGTATATATATTCTTGCTCAGGATCACTAGCCGAGTCGATTGAGACATGTCCGTCTGTCTGTCCGTCTGTCCGTCTGTATGAGACAACAGAATGAACCTATAAAGTTGTGCTTAGGTATGTATAAAGCTGAATGCAATATGAACATATTCTCCAAATAACAATCCGATCGGACCAATAACACAGAAGTTATTAAAGTCGACGTTTTCAGTACAAATGTTTGGTACGAGCAGCAGCGCTGCTTTGAGCAGTTGACGCCGACGTCGACGTTGCGTCGTGTCGCTTTACTCTTTACGCGCGTCGCTGTGTGAGTGCGAGCGAGTAAGCTATATGTAATAGAAGAATTTGTGCAGAATTTTTGTTTGAAATTATGAGTATAGTTACACGCTTGTAACGGATTTAGAAAATTGGGAGAAGGGTATCTTACTGTCGGGCGCCCGACTGTAGCCTTACCTACTTGTTATACCCTTCGACCATTGAAAATGGTCAAAAAAGGGTATACTAACTTTGTGCGAAATGTATGTAACAGGCATAAGGAGGCGTGGCAGACCCCATAAACTATATATATTCTTGCTCAGGATCACTAGCCGAGTCGATTGAGACATGTCCGTCTGTCTGTCCGTCTGTCCGTCTGTCCGTCTGTTTGTTTGAGACAACAGATCTCAGCTATTAAAAAAGCTAGAGACACCAAATTTGGTATGAAGGTTCCTATATATTCGGGGCAGGTGAAGTTTATGTCAAATGTTTGATGCCACGCCCACCGCCCCCGCAAATCGGTTATTTACGATTATTAAGCAAAGTATTGAACATATAAAGTTCTGCTTTGGTATGTATAAAGCTGAATGCAATATGGACATATTCTCCAAATTTCAATCCGATCGGACCAATAACACAGAAGTTATTAAAGTCAACGTTTTCAGTAAAAATGTTCGGTACGAGCAGCAGCCGACGCGCTGCTTTGAGCAGTTGACGCCGACGTCGACGTTGCGTCGTGTCGCCTTACTCTTTACGCGCGTCGCTGTGTGAGTGCGAGCGAGTAAGCTATATGTACTAGAAGTATTTGTGCAGAATTCTCTGTTTGAAACTATGAAAGTGGTTACATGTTTGTAACGGATTTAGAAAATTGGGAGAAGGGTATCTTACTGTCGGGCGCCCGACTGTAGCCTTACCCACTTGTTTTTCTTTGCCTTTAGTTTCGTTTATTTTTTGTTCGGGGTTGTCTTGAGACAGTCTTTGCTGCTCCAGCATGTTCACCAGATCAGATCAGATGGTGTGTTGGGAGACCAAATTGAACTGCGTTTTCAAGTTTTAGTTAGTTATGTCCAATCAGTAGATCTCATAGTGCTTGGGGTGTGCCCTTAACTTCTTAGCTGAGTTGTCTGTATGAGACAACAGAATGAACCTATAAAGTTGTGCTTAGGTATGTATAAAGCTGAATGCAATATGAACATATTCTCCAAATAACAATCCGATCGGACCAATAACACAGAAGTTATTAAAGTCGACGTTTTCAGTACAAATGTTTGGTACGAGCAGCAGCGCTGCTTTGAGCAGTTGACGCCGACGTCGACGTTGCGTCGTGTCGCTTTACTCTTTACGCGCGTCGCTGTGTGAGTGCGAGCGAGTAAGCTATATGTAATAGAAGAATTTGTGCAGAATTTTTGTTTGAAATTATGAGTATAGTTACACGCTTGTAACGGATTTAGAAAATTGGGAGAAGGGTATCTTACTGTCGGGCGCCCGACTGTAGCCTTACCTACTTGTTATACCCTTCGACCATTGAAAATGGTCAAAAAAGGGTATACTAACTTTGTGCGAAATGTATGTAACAGGCATAAGGAGGCGTGGCAGACCCCATAAACTATATATATTCTTGCTCAGGATCACTAGCCGAGTCGATTGAGACATGTCCGTCTGTCTGTCCGTCTGTCCGTCTGTCCGTCTGTTTGTTTGAGACAACAGATCTCAGCTATTAAAAAAGCTAGAGACACCAAATTTGGTATGAAGGTTCCTATATATTCGGGGCAGGTGAAGTTTATGTCAAATGTTTGATGCCACGCCCACCGCCCCCGCAAATCGGTTATTTACGATTATTAAGCAAAGTATTGAACATATAAAGTTCTGCTTTGGTATGTATAAAGCTGAATGCAATATGGACATATTCTCCAAATTTCAATCCGATCGGACCAATAACACAGAAGTTATTAAAGTCAACGTTTTCAGTAAAAATGTTCGGTATGAGCAGCAGCCGACGCGCTGCTTTGAGCAGTTGACGCCGACGTCGACGTTGCGTCGTGTCGCCTTACTCTTTACGCGCGTCGCTGTGTGAGTGCGAGCGAGTAAGCTATATGTACTAGAAGTATTTGTGCAGAATTCTCTGTTTGAAACTATGAAAGTGGTTACATGTTTGTAACGGATTTAGAAAATTGGGAGAAGGGTATCTTACTGTCGGGCGCCCGACTGTAGCCTTACCCACTTGTTTTTCTTTGCCTTTAGTTTCGTTTATTTTTTGTTCGGGGTTGTCTTGAGACAGTCTTTGCTGCTCCAGCATGTTCACCAGATCAGATCAGATGGTGTGTTGGGAGACCAAATTGAACTGCGTTTTCAAGTTTTAGTTAGTTATGTCCAATCAGTAGATCTCATAGTGCTTGGGGTGTGCCCTTAACTTCTTAGCTGATCATTGAGCTTTGGGGGTTCCTAAGGAATGAAACATAAGAAACATCGCTTATTATTGCAGTGAATCTTTGAATTGCTTTTGCAAATACTCTTTCGCACTTTCGCACCGAAGACTTTTTCAACACTTTTGCTGGGGTTCTTAACAATATATCAACCTTTCGTCGTACATTCGATCAATCTTGAGACATTTATAGTATACCCGATACTCATAGAGTAGAACGGCAATATTTCTTATTAGGCTTATGATTTGTTCTAAACCTAAACACAATATTTGTTATACCCTTCGATCAGTGAAAATGGTCAAGAAATGAATATGTTTTAGAAAATAGAAAATATTAAGTAAGAAAATATTAAGTACTATTTTACGGACTGCTTTTTTCTCGACAGGGCCGCGCCAACTAGCTCAGCAGCACTTGGGGAGGGGTTTTTCCTCCAGCCCTGCAGTTGCACATATTTTCACAATTGTTTAATTTATTCACAGAGACAGCTACTTTACGTGGGACAACAACACACAACAACGGCCATTGGTGACTGCCAAGTCACCGCGCACTCCAACCATGTGATGCTCCTGCTCAGGAATTTCGGAACATCACCCAAAATCGCGGAGTCCGTCCTGGCCTTCTAAGGCCGCCCCATCTCCCCCAAAAAGGTAAATTAGCACATCATTATAAATTTAAACATTTATTTAACACTAATAAACCTCACTTTCATGACTAACCCCCATGTGGGAAACTGAACGCTAACACTGAACGTAAGTACGTTCTACTAACAACATTTTTGATTATAACTAAAGGGACATATTCATTTTATTTTAGGTGGCCACTGCGCCTATGTATAATTGGGACTGCGAGCGGCAGATGGTGTTGCCGGCTAGCGCAGGCGAAGATTTAGGCCAGTTGTTGGCGCTGCAGTTGTCGGCTTTCTGCTAGCCCCGCTGGAGTTGCCGCAGATTCAGGTGCTAAGTTGCCGAGGGGTTAAGGCGCCGTCAAGGCAGCAATTTGGCGGTCACGCCGGGGAAAATCGACCAGCTTCAGTGTCAAGCCAGGTGCCCACGACTGCGGCGTTGTGAGGCGCTGACAAGTCTGGGAAGAAATCACCCCGGCGGATCCCCACAGGAACGGACTTACCAAGGCAGGTATGTTGTATTTTTCGCTGGTCCAATCTTCTGTCCAGAAGCTTGCTGCACACACACAAATAATTTTAAGTTAATTCAAAATAAAATACGTTAAGCTAGAAAAATCACACACTTATTATTTTCGCAGCAGCTTTACTGCACCGACGTGTCGCCTCGAAAAAACTGTTCGTTGATCGCCCTTGGAAGAGATGTTGGCGGTCATACCAATTGGCATCCGGGCATCTGCTGATCCAAGGTCACGCTTGGCTCGCACTGCTTTTTCCGCCACCCGATGTTTTCGTACCAGGGCAGCTGTGTTTATCGATATATGCCTATCGACGCTCCAAATGAACACAGCTGTTTCGCAGAATGATATTACACGTTTTATTTTATTGAAATGTTTTTGGTTCCCTAACTTCTCTACCGCTTCTTGTTCTAAGAATTGTAATTGTACCTTAGATACATTACTGTCAGATGGATTCAGGTTATTTGTTTCGTACGCTGGGAATGATGGATCTTCATCTGAGTTGGATTCTTCAGCTGTTTCGAATCTTACAGACTCCGACTCAGATAAACCTTGTATTTCCTCACTTAGATTAGTACATTTTGAATTTGAATTGGATACATTTGTTTCATAATTAGTATGATTATCATTACAGTTATTAGCATTATTTAATACATTAGATTCAGACTCGATACTATTTTCTTCAGTAAAATTATTAAAGCGATTGTTGGAAGATACATTCATTTCTATTTCATTATCCGTACATAGTGCTTATTTTTCCTTATCATTTAAACTAGGCTAATGAATAGACCGAAGTCCAACAATTAATTTACCATTATCCTCCTTTTTGTTTTTATACCCGCTATAGAGTAGAAGGGTATTATAACTTTGTTCAAACCAAAAATGTATCAACAGCCGAGTCGATATAGCCATGTCCCTCTGTCCGTCTGTGAACACCGGGATCTCAGCTATTATAAGAGCTAGAGTTTCCAAATTTGGTGACAATATGTGTTATTACTGCAGGCTGATCAGGTTTAGTTTGGATTTTTGCCACCCCTCCACCCGCCCCTATAAATTAAAACAAGTGGGTAAGGCTACAGTCGGGCGCCCGACAGTAAGATACCCTTCTCCCAATTTTTTTCATCCGTTACAAACGTGTAACCACACTCATAATATCGAACAAAAATTCTGCACAAATTCTTCTACTACATATAGCTTACTCGCTCGCACTCAGACAGCGACGCGCGTAAAGAGAAAAGCAACACGACGCAACGTCGACGTCGGCGTCGACTGTTCACACGTTTGTAACGGATTTAAAAAATAGGGAGAAGGGTATCTTACTGTCGGGCGCCCGACTGTAGCCTTACCCACTTGTTTTTCATTAGTTTTGTTTTTCACTGTCTTTCATTTTTGCTTTTAAATTTTTATTACACTGTCTTTCCGTTTTCGGCTTTTCAATTTTAATTCACTGTCTTTCCGTTCTTCTTTTAAATTTTAATTCACTGTCTTTCTTTGCGCAATGGCCGCCGCGCTGCTGACGCGTGCGTCGCTGGGGTGCTCCGCTGGCCGGTGCCGATGTTCGCATGCGTCGCCGGGGTGCTCCTCTGCGACCGGATGAGCGTATTTCAGGGTTAATTATACTCGACGCGTGGTTTGATGGCAAGATTACAAAAAACAAGTAGGTAAGGCTACAGTCGGGCGCCCGACAGTAAGATACCCTTCTCCCAATTTTTAAAATCCGTTACAAACGTGTAACCACTTTCATAGTTTCAAACAGAGAATTCTGCATAAATACTTCTACTACATATAGCTTACTCGCTCGCACTCACACAGCGACGCGCGTAAAGAGTAAAGCGACACGACGCAACGTCGACGTCGGCGTCGACTGCTCAAAGCAGCGCAAAAGCTGCTGCTCGTACCGAACATTTGTACTGAAAACGTTGACTTTAATAACTTCTGTGTTATTGGTCCGATCGGATTGTAATTTGGAAATTATGTTCATATTGCATTTACCTTTATGCATACCAAAGCACAACTTTATAAGTTTAATACTTTGCTAAATAATCGTAAATTATCGATTTGCGGGGGCGGTGGGCGTGGCATCAAACATTTGACATAAACTTCACCTGCCCCGAATATATAGGAACCTTCATAACAAATTTGGTGTCTCTAGCTTTTTTAATAGCTAAGATCTGTTGTCTCAAACAAACAGACGGACAGACGGACATGTCTCAATCGACTCGGCTAGTGATCCTCAGCAAGAATATATATACTTTCTGGGGTCTGCCACGCCTCCTTATGCCTGTTACATACATTTTGCACAAAGTTAGTATACCCTTTTTTGACCATTTTCAATGGTCATCGGCCGATTTTTATTGTTTTTCAAGATATTGCAACAAGATTTGGCAAATCTTATTCTCATTACGTTCGGACCACTATAACATATAGCTGCCATACGAACAATCGGCTGAAATCAGGGTTTTTGGAAATACCGCACATTATCAATACTTTTTAATGTTATACAGTAACCCGTCCTTAGTTTTTCCATTTAAATATCTCAGACGTATATATTTTATAGCTGTTATAGGAACAATCAGTCAGTCCGTCTGTCTGTTGCAACGCAAATTAGTCCCCCAGTTATTGAGCTATCTTCACGAAACTTTGCTCACAAGCTTCTTATTTCTGCCCTCTTTAAATAAGTCGGAAAGGGCCAGATCGGACTGATATATCGTATAGCTGTCATGGAGCCTATCGGACGATTTTCGTTATATTTCAAGATATAGCTATCAGGCTTACCACATCCAAATCGAACTTTTATAACTTATAACGATCAACGATCGGCCTAATGAAGGTTCTTGTTGCAATTTTATGGAAATCTGAGTACTATTACATGTAGCTGTTAAACAAAAAAATCATATAGCTGTTATTCAAATTTCCTCATAACATTTTGTATTAAGTATATAAGAAATCCAGGTATATACAAAAGCATTAACAAGGTACAATTATTTTTTTTCGAAGCAGGTGTTTGATTCATAGCCTTAATGGTAATCAGGTAAAAATCTCGACTTCCTACATTTTAACGAAAAAATTATGTAAATATTGGTAAATGCAATGTACCTTAATGACAAATAGGAACATAATAAAAGGTTAAGCAAATTAGTTGCTTTTTTTTTTTTATGGCACAGGTAAAAATATAAATAAATAAAACAGGCACATAAGTATATATGTTCATTCATAAAGATCTCACACCACAGTTGATTTTTGTCACTTTAACCGACAAGAAGTAAAAACAAGTGGGTAAGGCTACAGTCGGGCACCCGACAGTAAGATACCCTTCTCCCAATTTTTAAAATCCGTTACAAGCGTGTAACCACACTAATAATTCCAAACAGAAATTTCTGCACGAAAACTTTAAATACATATAGCTCACTCGCTCGCACTCACACAGCGACGCGCGTAAAGAGTAAAGCGACACGACGCAACGTCGACGTCGGCGTCAACTGCTCAAAGCAGCGCGCAAGCTGCTGCTCGTACCGAACATTTGTACTGAAAACGTTGACTTGAATAACTTCTGTGTTATTAGTCCGATCGGATTGTAATTTGGAGGATATGTTGATATTGCATTTAGCTTTATACATACCAAAGAAGAACGTTATGGATTTAATACTTTGCTTAATAATCGCAAATAACCGATTTGCGGGGGCGGTGGGCGTGGCATCAAAAATTTGAGATAAACTTTATCTGCCTATGATTTACAGGAACCTTCATGCCAAATTTGGTATCTCTAGCTTTTTTAATAGCTGAGATCTGTTGTCTCATACAGACGGACAGACGGACAGACAGACGGACATGTCTCAATCGACTCGGCTAGTGATCCTGAGCAAGAATATATATACTTTATGGGGTCTGCCACGCCTCCTTATGCCTGTTACATACATTTTGCACAAAGTTAGTATACCCTTTTTTGACCATTTTCAATGGTCGAAGGGTATAATAATTGAGGTGAATAAGTGAAATTACGGCCAAAGCTAAACATTGCAATATTTTAGTACAGGTTAAAGTACAATTAAAATAACAACTTTTACAAAAAAGTATCCTCCTTGTCTCAATAGCAAAGACGTCAGGCGGCAAGAAATCGCATTCGAGCGTTCTATGAGCGAAATTCCTCTCGCATACGAGTGCGTAATGCCATTCGCTTAACCGAGTTACGCCAAGAAAATGATGCTTTCCGGCAGGAAGAGCGAGAGGGCGACGCTTTGGGACGCGCGCAAAATAGGAGAAATTCCGAACGTCGCAAACAGGAGCATTGTCTAACTGCTCAGCACCAACAACGGCGCCAAGATCCCGAACGGCGTAGACAGGAGCAGTTGGGAAATACTGCTCAGCATCAACAGCGCCGAGCAGATAGAAAACACTACTCAGCATCAACAACGGCGACAAGATCCCGAACGCCGTAGGCAGGAGCAGTTGGGAAACACTGCTTCCCGTTCTACAATCTGGGAGGATGAGGCATTTTGTCAGGCAGAAGGATGCCATAGACAATAATGCAATCACTGATCGTATTGCATTGCAGTGAGGGTCGGCGACCTGCTGCATTGAGGGTCGGCGACCTGCTGACTTAATTCTTGATGCTGATGCGGAGGAACTTTCGTTTTCTACAATTTCATGTGGTGAAAGCTTTAAGGCGAAGACAACTGTTGTCCGTAAAGCCCGATCTCAGATTCGATCTTACGATCGACGTTGTGCAATCGTACCTAAAGTTCTCTATATGTACAAGCGCTACGAACTGGATCGTATTAAGAATTCTATTTCCATCTGCTTGAGAAAGAAGTCCAGCTTAAATAATGTGACTGCGGCCGATATGTGCAACGAGACCTTCGTCGACCGCCTAGTGCAGCACGACGACGGATATCAAATCTTAAAAGGTTTACGGTCTGCGCCAGTTCACTGGGAGGCTGAAAAGAAAAAAGTGCTTGCTATGATTAGGCAATTTGGATTGCCTACATTCTTTATTACCCTTTCCGCTGCTGAAACAAAATGGACAGAGCTCTTAGTAGTTTTAAGAAATCTAGTGGATAATACATGTATTACGGAGGAAGAAGCAGCCAGTTTACCTAGCTCCGAAAAAGCACGGCTTATCAGATCCGACCCAGTAACTTGCTCTCGATACTTTTATAACAGATTTAGGCAACTAATGATGTTGTTTAAATCTGATATTTTCGGGGAATTTCAACTGACCCACTATTATTGGAGAATCGAGTTTCAACATAGAGGGTCACCACACTCCCATGGTATGTACTGGCTTTCCGGTGCTCCCAAACTGGATATCGGAGATTCCTCGAATATCCAGCAGGTGGTACTTTTCGTTGATAGATTTATCAACACTGATGGAGATGATCCGGAACTGCAAGAAGTAATCCAGTATCAACGCCATAGGCATAGCTCATCATGTCGGAGGGAGCTTCGGGGTCAGGAATTCTGTCGCTTTAATATTCCGTATCCTCCAATGCCACAAACGGAAATACTTTATCCACTAGAAGAAGGTCAAGAGAACACTCGACAGCATAACGCGATGTTCAAAAAAATAAAGGAGTTCTTAGTTAGCTCTAATGATGGTAACTTTAACATATTTAATAATGTTCTTACCCATCTTGGTGTCACTTATGAGGGATATAAGCTAGCTTTGCGATCCCGTTTAAAAAGCCACAAATTTTCCTCCGACGCAAGTTTACAGATAGTCTTTTAAATGCATATAACAGCGATATTTTAGGGGTTCACAGAGCAAATATGTATATTCAATTTATCCTTGATGCATACGCCTGTTGTAGTTTTATTATTAACTACATCATCAAATCAAACAGAGGCGTATCCCAGTTGCTCCGTGAAGCCATGTTTGAAATTAGTGGAGGAAATATCCCTGTAAAGCGGAAACTACAGCATATCGGTAACCAATTTCTAGACGATGATTTTAGGGCCTTAGCTGTGCCAAATGTTGATCGCTACGTAAATGTGTTGCAGGACGACAACGATGCGATGAATAATGATGAGGAATCTGGAATTCGCATGATAAAGCTGCCTCCATTAGTGTCCCAAGATACACTTTGTTCCCTGGTTCGCTCTCTTAACTTCAAGCAACTCCAATTCTATGCACACGTTATGCATAACGTGAGACAGTTTTTGGGTCTAAGCGGCTATTTCCGTAAATTCGTTGCCAGATACGCCATCTTATCAGAGCCATTGCGAATTCTACTACGTAAAGATAGGAAATTCCAGTGGGAAACGCCACAGCAGAAAGCATTTGAAGACTTCAAAAGATACCTGACATCCAATCCAATCATCACCAGTTACCGCTTAGATGCCGAACACGAACTACATACGGATGCCAGTGCTGTTGGTTTAGCCGGAGTCTTGCTACAACGCGAGGAGGATCAGCTAAAACCGATTGCTTATTATAGTCGAGCAACTTCTAAGCCTGAAAAGAACTATCACAGCTATGAGCTGGAGGCTCTAGTTGTCGTTGAATCGCTGGAACGGTTTAAATATTATGTCTATGGCAAAAAGATAAAGGTCATCACCGATTGTAACGCATTGAAAACATCGATGGAGAAACGAGAGCTCATTCCACGAATCGCACGATGGTGGTTGCGAATTCAAGAGTTTGACATAGAGATTGTTCATCGTCCTGGAACACAGATGAACCATGTTGACGCCCTAAGCCGAGCTCCATCCGAAGATGCACAGGAAGTGGAGACCGCAAGCCTTAAGGTGTCCAAGGCTATAATAGACGAAGCGGATTGGTTATTTTCTATTCAACTGCAAGATAAGAAAATTCAGAAAATTGTCACCGATCTGAAATTGGAAAAGAAGACACAGAACCAGGATCATGTGATCGAGCACGATCGCCTGTTCCGCAAATATGACAGCAAGTTGCTGTGGATTGTGCCAAAGCAGTTGCGATTCCATATCCTTTATGAATGTCACGATAAGGCTGGGCATATGAGCGTCGATAAA
The DNA here is from genome assembly GCA_018901885.1 of Zaprionus kolodkinae. Taxonomy (NCBI): domain Eukaryota; kingdom Metazoa; phylum Arthropoda; class Insecta; order Diptera; family Drosophilidae; genus Zaprionus; species Zaprionus kolodkinae. The sequence continues at coordinate 816,622 of JAEIFM010000508.1, forward strand.
ACAATTTCACGAATTTTAAATTGTTTCTGGTTTCCTCGAATGCGCAACTTCGTTAAAAGCTACATAAAATCCTGCGTTGGCTGTGCACTTTATAAAACACCAGGTGGACGACAGGAAGGTCAGTACCATTATGACGACATCAATCCGGTCCCTTTCTCCACCATACACATGGACCATCTTGGACCTTTTCCGAAAAGTATCAAACGAAACGAACACATTCTTGTGATTGTCGATGCATTCACGAAATTTACCATAGTACGAGCAGTAAAAAGTACAGCAACCAAACATGTCCTGGAATCCTACAAGATGTGACCAGTTACTTGGGCATGCCAGATCGAATTATTACTGATCGTGGTACAGCCTTTACTTCGAAGGATTTTGAAAAGTACTGTAAGACGAACAACGTGAAGCACGTACTCAATGCAGTAAGAACACCAAGAGCAAATGGTCATGCAGAGCGAACCAATCGAATCATTTTGTCGATGTTATTGCCTACAAACGATAATGAAAAGCGTTGGGATGAAAATATGTGCTCAATCCAGTGGAGCATCAATACCATGATAAACAGTACCACTAAGTGTTCACCTTTTCAGCTTTTATATGGTTACGAGCCCCGAGATATCCTTAAAAATACCTTGACAAATGTGATACAGGGTCACGATCAAAAGATGCTAAATAGTACAGAATTGGAAGAGCTTAGAGTTGATGCAGCGGCAAAGATCAACGACCATAGAGCTATCGCTAAGAAACGCTATGATGCCAGACATTCTAAGCCCACCATCTACAGCCTTGATGATCTCGTTTTGGTAGAGAATGAGCCGTCAAGCACTGGAACTTCGCGAAAATTGGAGCCTCGCTACAAAGGACCTTTTATAGTCAAGAAGGTGTTGCCAAATGACAGATATCTAGTAGAAGATTTGCCTCATTCTCAACGGAAACAACGACACTATACGTCGGTGTACTCGTCCGACAAAATGAAGCGTTGGTGTGAGCTACCGCCAGATGACCCCGATGAAGATGACGATCAGGAGGATGAGTTTAATCCGGACTCTCGCGAGGACGCTCAGATTTGTCAGGAGAGGCCGACTGTAAACAAATGTTAATTTAGCAGTGTTAGAAAACACTAGTATTCATGGACTAATCGATGAATGTATATGATATGTCGATTGTTAAGTTTTTATGTTTATGTTTTTCTTTTTTTTCTTGTTTAAACTTCATCTCCAACTGATATATCTATGTTGTTTGTAGTTAAGTCGTATATTTCCTTCCTTGCCACAACAAAAAATATATTACCACTAAGCAGAAAACACATAGAGGCGTCAAACAGCGTTAACATGCCTGCTAACGCTATGCCGATTTTCAGATACCATCGGGTCTCGGCTCTCTGTCGGAACGAGACACGAGTATCAACTCCGAAAACACGGCGACATCAATTCAGTCGGACAACGACTGCGGAACGATAAGCACGGATGTTTTTTGATGCGCTGTGCCGTCGTTTCAATGTATGCGTAATGTATGCACATGCTCGCATATGAAAGTATGCGTAGCTTGTGAAGTTTGGCAATTGCATGGCCCAGCACCAAGTCCATTTTTCTCTTTCAGAGTCGAAGCCCACAGACCGAAAGTGCGCTTGCATGTGTGGGAGTGTGTCTGTGTTTGTGCTTTGTTTTGTTGTTGTCAACTGAAAGATGAAGGGAGCATTTTATGATGATATCCCAGCCATTCAAGCAGCCGTAACCGAGGTACTGAAGAATATTTCTATAAATGACATAAAACAAGAAAGCAAGGCTACCTTCGGCTTGCCGAAGGTTTCATACCCTTGCAGTTATACAAAATATAAAATATATTTGGATTGCTGCTGGTTTCTGTGGCATTTATTGAACAATTATAACAGTACATCGATTATATCATCCTCTTATAATTTCACATACTCAGCCTTCATTAGGCCGATCGTTGATCGTTATAAGTTATAAAAGTTCGATTCTGATGAAACTTTATTATTAAGGACACACTTAGATTTGGATGTGGTAAGCCTGATAGCTATATCTTGAAATATAACGATAGGTTCCATGAAAGCTGTACGATATATCAGTCCGATCTGGCCCTTTCCGACTTATTTAAAGAGGGCAGAAATAAGAAGCTTGTGAGCAAAGTTTCATGAATTTAGCTCAATAACTAATTTGCGTTGCAACAGATAGACGGACTGGCTGATTGTTCCTATAACAGCTATAGAATATAAACGTCTGAGATAATTAAATAGAAAAACTAAGGGCGGGTTACTGTATAAAATTAAAAAGTATTGATAATGTGCGGTGCATACAAAAACCCTGATTTCAGCCGATTGTTCCTATCGCAGCTATATGTAATAGTGGTCCGATTTTGATACAATTTTGACAGCACATTAAGAACGTAATAAGAATAATATTTGCGAAATCTTGTTGCAATATCTTGAAAAACAACAAAAATCGGCCGATAGCTTCTATGACAGCTATACGATATATCGGTCCGATCGGGCTCGTTCCGACTGAAGAACTGAGAGACTAGTTTGCGTTGCAACAGACGGACGGACAGACGGACATCCATTTTTCGACTCCTCTGGTGATGCTGATTCAGAATATATATACTTTATAGGGTCGGAGATGTCTCCTAAGGTGCGTTGCAAACTTCTGGCTAAAATTAATCTACCGTCTGCAAGGGTATAATGAAGAATGTAGAAAAACAATAAACAATAATAAGCAGCAACCACAGAAATTGCAAAAACAAAAAACAAAAAGTAAAATTGACTCAAAACTACAGCTACATCCTTAAAAAAACAAGAAAGCAAGGCTACCTTCGGCTTGCCGAAGGTTTCATACCCTTGCAGTTATACAAAATATAAAATATCTTTGGATTGCTGCTGGTTTCTGTGGTATTTATTGAAGAATTATAACAGTACATCGATTATATGAACCTCTTATAATTTCGAATACTCAGCCTCCTCACCACGGCAAGGTCGCAATCCTCGAGGAGGAATATTTACAATACATTAAACAACATTGCACATATATTCTTTTTTTACAATAATAAAATAAATTAATTAACTAAATATTTAAAAATAAATTATTAAATTAGTGATTATAGCTAAGGAACACGCCGTCATGGTGACTATATGAAGTTTGATAAGTGATTGCGGCAGCACCGCTTACTGTGTTATCACAAAATATCCAATCAATTTGAGTTAAATGTTTTGTTGTTGGCACATTTTGTTGTTATTATTTAAAGTAGACTCGAGCTGATCAGTGGTTGTTGATCGGCAAATGTTAAAATCTCCCAATTTTGTATTATTTTCAGCTGACGTTATCCTTTCAACATCATTTCTGATTTTATTTCGAAACCTTGTAATAGGAAAAGCTGGATTCCGATAAACAACTATGACTATTGTATGCAAGTATTTAAATGTTATGGACTGGTATATATTTCTTACATTATCAACTGTAACTGTTTCATATGAGAATGTTATGTTTTCCGATATATTTTGTTTTTCATATATCAGTATACAATTCTTAGAAACAGCATTTGGTCGAATGTCTTTGTGTTGTAAAGGATCTGTTGGTCATAAAATCTAAATTTGGAAAGTTCTCTTTCAAAAATGCATTTGAATAACAGCTATATAGCTATATCTTGAAATATAACGAAAATCGGCCGATAGGCTCCATAACAGCTATACGATATATCAGTCCAATCTGGCCCGTTCCGACTTATTTAAAGAGTGCAGAAATAACAAGTGGGTAAGGCTACAGTCGGGCGCCCGACAGTAAGATACCCTTCTCCCAATTTTAAAATCCATTACAAACGTGTAACCACACTCATAATTTCAAACAGAGAATTCTGCACAAATACTTCTAGTACATATAGCTTACTCGCTCGCACTCACACAGCGACGCGCGTAAAGAGTAAAGCAACACGACGCAACGACGACGTCGGCGTCAACTGCTCAAAGCAGCGCGTCGGCTGCTGCCCGTACCGAACATTTGTACTGAAAACGTTGACTTGAATAACTTCTGTGTTATTGGTCCGATCAAATTGTAATTTGGAGGATATATTCATATTGCATTTAGCTTTATACAAACCGAAGCAGAACGTTATGCGTTTAATACTTTGCTTAATAATCGCAAATAACCGATTTGCGGGGGCGGTGGGCGTGGCATCAAACATTTGAGATAAACTTTATCTGCCTATGATTTATAGGAACCTTCATGCCAAATTTGGTATCTCTAGCTTTTTTAATAGCTGAGATCTGTTGTCTCATACAGACGGACAGACGGACAGACGGACAGACGGACAGACAGACGGACATGTCTCAATCGACTCGGCTAGTGATCCTGAGCAAGAATATATATACTTTATGGGGTCTGCCTCGCCTCCTTATGCCTGTTACATACATTTTGCACAAAGTTAGTATACCCTTTTTTGACCATTTTCAATGGTCGAAGGGTATAAAAAGCTTGTGAGCAAAGTTTCATGATGATAGCTCAATAACTGGGGGACTAATTTGCGTTGCAACAGACAGACGGACTGACTGATTGTTCCTATAACACCTATAGAATATAAACCTCTGAGATATTTATATGGAAAAACAAAGGGCGGGTTACTGTATAACATTAAAAGGTATTGATAATGTGCGGTATTTCCAAAAACAAAATAGGTTTGCATACAAAAACTCTGATTTCAGCCGATTGTTCCTATGGCAGCTATATGTTATAGTGGTCCGATTTTGATACAATTTTGACAGCACATTAGGAACGTAATAAGAATAAGATTTGCCAAATCTTGTTGCAATATCTTGAAAAACAACAAAAATCGGCCGATAGCTTCTATGACAGCTATACGATATATCGGTCCGATCTGGCCTGTTCCGACTTATTTAAATAAATAAGTCGGAAATAAGAATCTTGTGAGCAAAGTTTCATGAAGATAGCTCAATAACTGGGGGACTAATTTGCGTTGCAACAGACAGACGGACTGACTGATTGTTCCTATAACACCTATAGAATATAAACCTCTGAGATATTTATATGGAAAAACAAAGGGCGGGTTACTGTATAACATTAAAAGGTATTGATAATGTGCGGTATTTCCAAAAACAAAATAGGTTTGCATACAAAAACTCTGATTTCAGCCGATTGTTCCTATGGCAGCTATATGTTATAGTGGTCCGATTTTGATACAATTTTGACAGCACATTAGGAACGTAATAAGAATAAGATTTGCCAAATCTTGTTGCAATATCTTGAAAAACAACAAAAATCGGCCGATAGCTTCTATGACAGCTATACGATATATCGGTCCGATCTGGCTCGTTCCGACTTATTTACAGCCTACAGCAATAAGAAGCTTGTGTGCCAAGTTTCATGAAGATAGCTCAAAAACTGAGAGACTAGTTTGCGTTGCAACAGACGGACGGACGGACGGACGGACGGACGGACGGACGGACGGACGGACAGACGGACATCCATTTTTCGACTCCTCTGGTGATGCTGATTCAGAATATATATACTTTATAGGGTCGGAGATGTCTCCTAAGGTGCGTTGCAAACTTCTGGCTAAAATTAATATACCCTCTGCAAGGGTATAAAAAAAACAATGCTTTGTAACTTTCTCTTGCCGACGTTTTTATACCCTTGATACTTTTGGTAATTATATTAAATATAACAAAGTATGTTCGCATTGTTTTCATCTTCGTTATGAGCATTATAAAGTCGACCAATTGCCTATATCATTTTTATATTCAGAAGCATCTTCATTTTTGGTTGTATCTTTCTATTATTGATATACGATATAGTTATTTGATATTAATTAAAAAGTATCATTAATAATGGCTTACTGTTATATTTCAATTGCAATATCACTTTTGATACCAATTCATAATATATGCATATGATCTCTTTTTGGGATAAGGGATGTCTTCTTGGGCGCGTTGCAAACATCTGGCCAAATTAATATACCCTTTGCAAGGGTATAAAAAGCACAAGCAGCTCAACTAAAGTGCAAACGGTAACAAACGACTCATTAACACAGGAATAGAGAGTTGCGTTAAACGAAATGAACTCATCGCTCTCTTATACGGACAGTATAAGAGTATAAAAATTACGTTGAATTACGAGAATAGCGATAGATAAGAAGACTAAATTAGACACGAACCAATTTAAATTAGTAGAAATATTTCGTTGAAATGAAGGAAAACAATTTGATTATCATTATATCTGTATATAATTAATTATAATTATAATTAAATAATTGACAAACAAAAAACATTAAAAACTTTCAAGAAGCAACACTTTCACGCCCTTTAACAATTCCCGTGATTTGATAATTATTCTATTATATAATGTCACTTATTTGTATTTTTCAGTTTTCTTATTAATTTTACCGCACAGTCTTGAAAAACATTGTCATAAGTTTCATTAAAAACAAGTCGAGCGCGCCCGACTGTGGTATACCCTACCAACCGTCTCAAATTTGTTCTGACTGTGAATGTTGCACGTGGTTCTTATTAGATGTTGCCGCTTTGCTTTCAGTGCTTTCAGTTCCAGTTAGAACTTATCAGAGACTTTTAATTATGAATGTGTAAAATCCAACAAGATTTGTCGTTTATGTTGTATGTGGCTGCGAAATATCACTACTATATCTTATATCTGCTATATCTTATATCTTATATCTTTTGAAGACCAGTTTTTGTAGCTGAAAAAACTGTTTTAATTATTAGATATATAATTATACCGGCTACTCATGGAGTATAGCGGTATTTTAATGTTGTGTTAATCGAAAAAGTATGTAACAGGCAAAAGGCAAGTATATCTGGCATGTTTTTTGATTTCTTTTTAAATAATTGATACATTTTACTTTATATAAAATTAGTATTCCAAGATTCAAAATCCAATTAAGTGACTAAAATATGGAAAACTCGTTCATGTGCGGCAAATGAAATATTTTAGGACTCTAAAGCTTCATATTTGTGAAAGTTTTGCGAGAGAATTAAAAAAAATATTTCTTACAACTCTAAGCCCCACCATCTTTAATGGACTTAACACTATCCACAACAACTTTCGCGTAAACCGAAACAAATTCATTCACTTATTTTCATTTGTTCTACAAATGGAATATATGCATAATAATATTTATAAAAAAAGATTTACATAAAATTCTAAATATACAAATTTAAAAGCAAAAAAACATTAAGAGGGTTATACCAAGAAATTTTTATTGTTGTTTGGGTTATTCGATATTTTATTTTATCTAAAAAAAGTTTATAAATGACAGCATTCTTAAGAACACTTGCACTCTTGTAAAATATATGTATCACTTTAAAACAAACTAGTCGATAAGGCTACAGTTCCAAAATCCGTTACAAATGTGAAAACACACTTATAATTTCGAACAGAGAATTCTGCACAAATGATTACATGAGATACTTACCTTACCAATAACCAATACATTTAAATGATTTGGTTTAAAATGTTTCTGTTACCCAACCCTTTTACTATGCAGAGACTTTAACTTTAATATTATATATATACTGTATATTCTTCGGCATGCCGTCAACATGAGCCCAAAATTTTATAGGAAGCCCACAGAAATACCAGAAAACAAACAGAATCAATATTTTTTGAAACAAAAACTCTCACCAATATGCACATACTGCAACTCTTACCTCAAAACAACTCGTTACCTTCAGCAATTTCATTTTTCCGGCCTATTTTTTATATCATAATTTACGTGAAATGAATAGAATAGAAAGCCGTACTGTTATTTTTCATTAACATTTATTATATTCAGATCAAAACTTTTTTTTTTAATTTTACAAGCCATGCATACTTTATAGTTTTTTTTTTATCGTTTCTAACAATTTTTTCTTCAAATAAATTCACTTTTTTACAATCTCTATTATAAATACGTAGTTAAATAATTCACAATATTAATATTCGTTTGAGTACAAATATGAGTATAAGTCAAGCCAAACTGCAAATCGTAAATCTGTGCTCTGTGTTGTGCACACACCTGCACCTACTGAAAACATCACCTATAAACTCGATTGTTTTTGGGGTTTGTTTTACAAAAATGACTACAGTTCTTAAATGCCTGAAATAAATAAATGAGTTTGGTGTTGTGTATAAAGTACAACATAGGTTGCTATCGCTAGATGTCGCTTTTCAACTCTACACAGCCAGAATAAACCATCCAGAATTATGCAACATTGCGTTTACCACTGATTTGAGGGACGACGCTCGGCTCCGGGTGCAGCGCTGCCGGAAAATCGCGGTGAGGAGCTCTGCGAGGAGCTGCTGCTGGGCATACTACTGCAGGCGGCTTCGTTGGCCAGAAGCGTATGAATGGCCGCCAGCAGCTTCTTGCGAGCTCCGAACGCGGTGATGCCCAGCTCCATGAGATTCTCCTCGCTCAGAGTCGTGAACATTTCCAAATCGATTTCGTTTAAAACGAAAATTTCTAAAAAAATATTTGAAAAATAAATGAATACGATTAATGAATCAAAAAGCATGAAACAAGGCTAACTCTTTGACTTGTCGAAGATTTAATACCCTTGCAGCTTTTGGATTCAGTATTAATCGATTATTGTAATGATCTATCTGGGCATGTGTTCCTTGAGAATCTTAAAAAAGTATTTGCTAATTTACTTATACTATATGTATATACTTTAAGGAGTCGGAGATATCTCCTGCAACATGTGGATACTCTCTGCAAAGCCTATTGTTCTCAAAGATATCACACCTGATATTATCTATCCATTCTTTATAATGCTATGTATTTGGGAAACAGTGAGCGATATGTAGACTAAAATAAACATGATATCATTATCGGTTACTGTTACTGGATCCATTCAGATCGGACAACTCTCAGGATTATTTGAAAAGCTGCATGGATATAAAGGGATAGGCCCATGAGCTGGGTATGTACTCCATGTAGAGCTCACAATGCTATCGGCATACTCACTTATGTAATGTTCCAATCCAACGCTTGTCAGTAGGGTGTGTATATCCTTGTGCTGCGAGAGCTGCATGCGGCGATTGACGGGCGTGGCATCCAGTAGGCCAGTAGTGGCGCTTATGCCATATGGCGAACCCAGGCCGGGCGGTGGTGGCATGCGCCAGCCGTTGGGATCAGCAGTTCCGCCATCATCCACCGTCTCCAAGGGAGCAGGCGAAGTGCGGCTCAAGCCCATGCCCAGCCAGGCGGGCGTGGGAGTACGCAGCTCACCGGCAACCGGCGTACGTTCCATGGCCTTGAAGCCAATCGCTCGCTTCATGTCGAAGTCGAAGGCGCGCTGCTGCTGCTGTTGCTGCTGGTGCTGCTGCTGGTGCTTGCCAGCTGCCGCTGCCAGCTCGTAGTGTAAGCTGCGATAGCTTTCGGCACTGCCGGGCAGCAGGTGTGCTCCTCCGGTGGCACTGCCCAGGCCGAGCAGGACACCATCGCTTAGCCGGCGACCGAGTCGTGCAGCACCCGGAATACTGCCTGCCTCGCTGCTGTAGGTCGAGTCCGGCGAGTAGTGCGTCCTCGTGGCACAGCCTCCCGATGAGGAGGAGGTCGAGGAGACAGCTGCCTGGAGCTGTGCGTACGGCGGATACGACTGCTCCAGCGATGTAGTGCTGCTGCTGAAGCTCTGGTAGCCGCTCGTGTTCTGGCTGCAGCTGTTGCGCGGCGACAGGCTCACGCCCAGAGTGGGCGGCCCGCTGCCGGCGTGTTGTGGCACCTTCAGTAATCCGGCTCCGGGTACTTGCAGATAGTTGTTGTTGTTGCAATTGTTGTTGTTGTTGTTATTGTTGCAATTGTTGTTGTTGTTGCTGTTGTTGTTGTTGGCTGTGCTGTTATTGTTGTTGTTCATGCTGTTGACGCCGCCACTTCCAGCGTTCATGGTTGCCACCTGACGTGGCTGATAGCCAGCGTTGTGCAGATGCAAATACTTCTGCGTGGGCGTGCAGACACCAGTGGGCGTGGCCACGCCGCACTGGCCCACATTGGCATTGATCAGCAGATGGTTCTTATTGCCATACGGCGACAACTGATTGGCAAGCGGCAGCAGCGTCGGCGTCTTCGGACTGTCAGGATAACCAGCCAGCAGAGCCGTCAGCTGGGTGCGATAGGCCAGACTCCAGTCCTTGTCTTTGGGCATATAATAGTGGTCGGGCAGTTCCGGTTGGATGGCCGGCGTCGATAGACGCAAGATCTCCTGGCGTGCCTCGTAGATCTTGTCTGCAAGTGTAAATTAGGACATAAGTGAGAAGATCAAGTAAAGGAGCACATTCTTCCAATGGAAATATCAATCAGTTGAGAATTGATAATTAACTAACGCTTGGAATTCAACCAATACCATCGATCTGCCAATCTCAACAAAAGCTGCACAACTAATGAAGGTACACCATATTTGGAAATATCCTAGGTCTCTAATAAATATACCGAAATTTTCATGCACAATTTTACTTAGATCCCGACAAGGTCTTTCTATATGAGAACTGAACTGTCCAGAGATATCCATGAATTTGCAAAATAAATGCGATTATATATGAATTCACTTTCTTGATTATTTCAAAGAGACGGGTTATCTTACGGAAGAACGGACGGGTAGACAGATTGTTGACACTGATCAAGAATATATATATTTTAGCGGATGTAAGATGTCTGACACAGAGAAACGACAAGAGTAAATTGAAAACCTGCGAATTTGATCCAAAAATTATAAGAAATATTGCATATGCAGAAATCAATATACGAACTAATCTTTTCTATCCAGAAATAACGCAAAGTCGACTACGTTTCCGCTTACTATATCACTCACCTATAAACTTCTCAATGCCCTTAATCACAATTGCCAAGGTGCTTTGGCGCTGCTTCTGACGCAGCGTGATATAAACACCATATTTGTTATTAAGGCTCATTATCTCCGATGCATCGTTCTGATTGTCGGGGAAATCAAAGATCAAAGCGACTGGCAGATTACCAAGCAGTTGTTGACGAGCTCGATAGACATCGTCGATACGTCCACTGATCGTAACCTGAGACTTCTTCAACGGCTTCACATTCATGTCCGTCAGATCAGGGAATATTATTTTTGTTTGCGTACGCTCCATTATGCTCAATAAATTAACATTATTTTTACCCTTGACAATTTCATGATGCTGAGGGGATATTTCCATCTGAACATTTACAAGAATCTGGTTCTGAGGGGGATAAGAAATTCAGTCAGTCTCCAGAGAGAGAGAGAGAATATAAAGAACTTACTGCAATTCTTTCAAAGGCGAAATTAATCAACAATTGTGTGGCATCGCGCACCTGCGCCGACTCCTTTTCGGAACCTTTAACAAGCACCAAGGATGTGTGTAGCTTGGGACGTGAAGAAAATATGACCTGAAAGGGAAAAGTTGTAGTCTACCATATTTGTGGGAAAGAGGAATTTCGAGTTTTACCTGCACATTGAACTTGCTCTCAATCATTTTTATATAAGGTGTTTCGTGATCAGGCTGCGCCTTACCCGGGCCCATCACAGGCATCTCGAATGAGATGAGCAGGGGCGTCGAGAGACGCACAAGAGCCCTGGCACGCTCCACACCTTCAAGGCTGCCGCACAGCGACACCTGATTGGATTTCTCCGTGGGATTCGAGCGGTTCGAATCCGGGAAATGTATATGTGTGTGCGTATCATCCATTATGCGTTTGATATTGTTGCCGCCGCGTCCAATGATATACGAGTGATCAGTGTAGCTCACATCCATTTTCATAATGACACGCGTGCCCTGCAAGGTATTTCCAAGCAAGGTACAATTGTATCATAGCAATTTATCGCCTCACCCCAAACTTACCCTCGAGTCCAAGGTACTAAGAATATTATCCTTGGCTCGCTGAACTTGCTCAATTTGGCCCACAATACGCACATGGGGATCTATGGGGAAAATATTGGAAAATAAAAGTTAATCTATACATAGAGAAAAATTCCAGCGGGTCTTACCTTTCTTGCTTTTAGCGCCGATCTTCAGCCTGCAAGGCCAGCTCACATAAGTATCAGTGGTGTTCATGATCTAAAATATTATATTTTTACTTATTTGCATATACTGTATATGCGTCTTCATATAATACACTTGAATTTAGTTATGTCAATTAGAAGCTAAACATTTAAAGGTTCTTCACTAAAATTTTAAATTGAAAATTAAATATGAATTTTGTTGAATCGCTTTAACACATTTCTTATGCTGTGAAATTTGATTTCCACATGAGCCTTAAAAGCCTACGTAGTTTTCTTTAAAGATTCGAAATGATGGTGTGACAATCCCAATATATTTCAAGAGTTCAACATTTTTACTTCCAATGGTTGTTTTCTGAATAAACTTTTCGTCAATTGTTTTAAATGATAAATCTTTCAAAATAGTATAATACAATGATTGCAATATTTAAATGTTGATCAATTTATCCAATATACTTGAAATTTTAATTGTACACAAAGGGTAACAATAATTTCAACATAACTCATAATGAATGATCCAAAAGTAAAACAACTGTGTATGGTTCGTTCCTAAAATTTTGTTGTGTTTTTACGGAAAGTCAAACGACCTTATAGATAATAAATTTACAATTTATTATACTCTCAAAGTCCTTTATAAATCTAGCAGTCTATTTCCCTTATGTTTGAAGATATTTTAACAAACTAATATATATATATATATATATATAAGAATAAAAGCATTTCATTAATAGCGGATATCTAAAGATTAAAGCTTATAGGAACAATCAGTCGAGCAATTTATGATTTTGCTTAAAATATTTGATGTCGTCAGCAAATAAGTAGACCTCATAATGGCTCAAACGAACACTTAAATGAACGATGCTAAGATACTCTGCACTTTTACAAATAATTACTATAGGAATAATCAGTAAAGATGTAGATATATATTTAAAAAACGTATAAAAAAAAAAACAGAAAAAGCAAAGCTAACTTTGGTATGCCGAAGATTATATATTCTTGCAGATTATATACCCTTTCCATTAAAAGTTACGTTTATATAAAATCAGCCGATAGTTTGTATGGCAGCTATGCGATATATCGGTCCGAACTGTCTCGTTCCGACTTATACACGTGTATACAGTCTGCAACAATAAGAAGCATTTCTACCCAGTTTTATTAAGATTGCCTTAAAACTGAAAGTCTAGATCATGTTGCAACAGACGGACAAAGCTCTATAAACTTCCCGGGCGGGTCTGATATATATATATCAGATATATCAGTCGGAGATGCTTTCTAAGGTGCGTTGCAAGAGTATACAAATGTTTTGAAAATCCAATTTTAATCGTATTTTTTGACTTACGTCATCAAAGAAGTACTCGGCCCCGTTCATGCCCTCGATGGCGCTGTCCGCTGTGTAATTAAACAGAATGTGAAAAGTATGTCTTTAATAGGAAGAATACTATGATATATGTATATTATATTTAATGCGAACCTTTTATTAATTGCTCCAGTTTTTGGCGATCGACCTTAAAACGCTCCGTATGTAGATCGTCCGGATTTTGTACGCCCAACTTGAGGGCGATGGCGCGTATATCACTCCAATCGCTGTCCATTGAGGAGATTTCACTCTGCGTCTCGCTCGGTGCTCCGCCACCCCCTGGTGGGCCAGACGGCAGGGGGAGGGAGCTGAGGTTGCCGACAACGGAGACGGGGGTCGCTTTCCCACTCGCCATGGCGGTAACTTCCGCTCCGGTTGGGTAGATCAGTTTGTTGAATGAGGCACAGGAGAGCATGATCGTCGTTATCGGTCGCGCAGTCTTTTGGTATATAAGTTATCGATTAACGGCTCGTTTGGTTCAACTTGTTCAATTTGTTTATCGAATGGTCGTTTAGTTTTTAAAACTAAGCAAAATGTCGTTTCACTAAAGTCCGTCTAGTGTCGGGGGAAATGAGAGTCTGGTCAACGTTTCGATGGGTATGGGTAGGGTATGTTTTGATGTGCTACTTATGTTTGTTTGTTTGTGTGTGTGGCGTGTGTTGGTAATGAGACAAACAGTAGATAATGAGGAAGGCTGCGTGTAAAGAGTTTGAAAAAAGATAATGCCATTAAATCCTGATAAAGAGAGGGATAATTTATATTTTGAAATAATATGGAAAATGCAATAGATGTTCTTAACTTTTAGTTTCCAACTTCTTAGCAAGTGTAGGGAAAGTGTCTTGCAATTTCGTAGGTGTATCAATATTTTACATCACCGACAATTTTACTTTAAAGTAAGAATTGGAAAAATGAAACAACTTTTCATACATTTTCCAGATTTCTTGCGATTCTTGTTTCTTACACAATTTAACACACACTAATTTCACATAACCTCTCTGAGAGAAATTCTTCTTATGGCCATGAGGTTATTTTTGCGGCAATTTCGAGCGCGTTGAAGACGTTTTACAGTTACAGCAAAAGAATGTCTGTATACACATTATTCGCACTTTTCTATGCACTTTCTTTCACTTTCACTTCGACTTACCGAACCAGTTCGCTAATCCTTACTTGAGGTTGAAAAGCCCCTTGAAGTCCAAACAAATGGCATGAGTTAGGTCCTCGACAAAATGTATGGCCTCGACGAGGCAAACGTTCATAACAAAATTACGAATTTGTACGAATCTTTCGACGAAAGGCATTTAAGTTGTGATCTACGCAAGGGGTGTCTATACATGTATTCAGTATATAGAGCGTTAGTTGGGTTTCGATTTCGATTATCACATATATTCTTCTCGCTTAAGCATATATTTATATATATTTCAAGTTAGAAATAATTGTGCAGTATACAAAATATATATATATTTATTAGGAATTTACTTTCAGCAACAATATGTTATTTTTCAACCACTTGCGTGTGAGGCTCGGGGGTAATTGAAAGTGCTGTGCTGTGCTCTGCGATGCTACAACTCTCAGAGCGGGCGGGATCTGTCGCATGTTTTTGTCGCCTACAGATCTACTGGAGACAAAAACATAGCTGTTAATATTACGATCGGCCAATGGGATAATTGTGGCCTGGCGCCGAGAAAAATGCTCATAAATGTAGCCCAGGTCAACGAACCGCTCACAGAGAGTTGCAAAACAAAAACACGAGCCTGTCTAAAGCGAGAAAAAAGCTAAGAGAGTTTGCCAATGCGCTCTTTCTTATTTTATTTGATTATGTTATGATCAGAGTTTTCTATTAAAATGTTTTCATTTTTGTATATTTTTCCTATAAATATAGATTATTTTTTTATCGAGTTGTTAAATAGGAGTAGACTTCCTCTCCAAATATCTGCTCAATTGACAAACACAATTTTACTTAAGCTTTTACCAGCTGAATCTAGAAAGCTCAAAATGATTTTCTCTTCTGTTTCGAAAAAAACTCTTTCTTAAAACTCTTTAAACTGCTTCCTCAAACTCGAGCTGAAGCTTCGGAGCCGAAAGCTTTCGTGTCTGTTAGGCCTATGTTAAAATGTTGCCAAGCTCTAACAGTGCGCTGTTATCTTAAAATGTTGCAGGAATTTGGCGCCAAAACAAAGACTGCATTATGTATATAGAATGTATATAGAAGATATTACACCGCACACACTTCCAAAGTCGAAATATTCTTTTCCCGCCAAAACAATGGGGAACTTACCGCTCGAAATTAAATAATCAGCACAAAGACACAAACATTCTTTCGAGTTTCCCTTTTATTCAATTTACAGAACTTTTCATAAAATCATAAATATGGACACGAATATAAGACGAAAATGTGTTTTGGTTTTTCTTTTATTGTATTGTCACAAATAAAAGTATTTTTTGTATATATTTTTATGCACAATAAGTAGTCCGTCAATGGGTTAAATTGAAAGGCGCGGCATAGACGTTTAGAAGAGTATTGGTAGTCGTCTTATTCTTGCATATAGCCAAAAAAAATCACTACCGAAGACAGGTACAATTAACTGATCGAGACACGTGTGTGGAAAACAAAAAGTGAAAAACTATGGGAAAATGTATGCGATTGCTAATCTGCGAGTGAAACCGAGTCAAGTAGTTTTGCGGGTAGTAATATCGCCAGTTTCTTTAATAATTTATATACTAAACTTAATTGAGTTATTCGGAATACAACGCGTCGTAGTAATTTTAAATGGACTCGGGCGGTGCTATCGTCGTCAATGAATCGCGCTGACTGCCCGGAGAGCGGCTGCATCTCGTCCCATCTGACCTTCAGGTGAAGCTTTGCTCAACTGATTGAGTGGCTGCAGTCTTGGAGGAGAGGAAGGGGGGGAGATGGAGTTAGGGAGAGGGAAAAGTTAGATCCAAAATTACAACAAAACGGAGTCAAAAGCTGCGTGTGCCAAACTTGACAAAGCTCTATGAAAAGCTTGCTCACAGGGGGCGCTCTAATTATATTTAGTATAAGTGCAAGAAGCCGTAGTATAACACTTTCTGATACTTCATTATTTATTTGGTAATTTATTATTGTTTATTCATATATTTAGTCCGCTTACTTTATAAACAATACCCATTAATACTAGGTTTACTTTTTACAATACTCTCTTTCGATTCATATGTTGTGTTTATTATAGCTTCTATTTTTTACATCTGTTTAACTGTGTATGTATGTAAGTATGTATTTCTCGGGCTACGATAAGCTTTTTTCTCTCTTTGTTTTTATTATTATTGTTTTTCTTTCTCTTCACTTACTTGCTAGTTCCGTTTGTTCTGCGATATGAATATGTGTTGAATATTCAATTTAAGCATATATGTATGTAAATGTGTATAATATATGTTTTTCTCTTTTATTTATAGATAGATCTACGACTCTTACGATCATAGCTGGTAAACAACATTTACGTTTTATTTCGTTTGAACAAAACAAAAGAAGAACAGACGCTTTCTATATACATTAACAGGGTGTAAAATCATCGGATACATAATTATTCTATATTTCTATATATTTATGTATATAATCTTTAAGCATGGAAGAACTGAACTAGAGCAAAACGAGAACTAATGTAAATAAGGGAAGACAACTTTCACAACACTTTTTGATTACACAAATCTGGCGTATGTAACTTGCATTATACATACATAAATATTTATATTTATCTGTTTAATATATATTTCATTTCCTTATATTCCTTTCATCATTTCCTTTAACATTTACACACACAAATTAACTAACCATAGGTTCGCAAGAGATTTTTGCTCTGTTCTATTTACAACCATATAAATAATTTGATTATAATCGTTATTCATATTTTCTGTCTTTTTCGTATTCACTTGTATAATGCGAATCATTTATCAATTTTCATTTATTTTACATATTGCGCTTTATGCTTCCAATTACAAGAACACCGATCTATTTATAAGGCAAAGGAACTATTTACCGTTGGATTTTTGTTTGCCAAAAATGTTCAAATAATTGCTTTTTCGATTTGCTGAAATTATACGGCTTTTATATGTGTATGTAGGATATTCCTCGCGATAAATGTTTGCTAAAATGTTGCGTGTTAGGTCTACAAATCAAAAGATTTGGTTGGTTAATTAATTTTGCATGTTTCCAAAACCGTAAAAAGTTCCTTTCTATATTAATGTAATCCTTATGCTAACTAGACATGTTTATCGTCATAACTGCGTGTTCTTTTATCTTTAATTTATTTACACAATTAGTCGGGCTCGAATGTACTTAAAACCTGGAAAACACATAAATAATAAGAACCCTTTCGTCGCACTTCGGTAAAAACTAAGCTCAAGTGCAGCACAGTAAGCTCTACATTGGCTTTACGAAAGAACCATTTCCTGGAATATATTTCGTTCAATCAATGTTTTTTCTTGGGTTCATTATATTGGGTGGAAATGTGAAACAAATTGTGATAACATTCATTTTTTTTTTAATTCAGCCGATTTTATGATTCTGTTCACTTTTATGCTGTGAGTGTATGTATTACCCACAGGAAAGTTTTAACAAGAAAATAATTGATAGATCATAAACCTATAACCTTTGTGTAATAACTTCACGATCTGGAGGGTGTTTTCCAACACTTTCTTACGCATTAAAATATACATATACGTGTATGAATAAGAGTCCTGCATGAATACATATATTCCAAACTCTACGTACACTGCAGTACGAATCTATTCTCAAAATATACAACACTGTTTTCATTAGTTAATTAAAACATTTTTAATAAAAAAATTTTACAATTTTATATTAAACTATTGCCGCATCGGATATTTAAATTAAGAATATTCAAAGGCTCAACAAAAATTAAATTGAAAACACACCAAAATTAACTATTTCCCATCGGACAAAGTAAATAAATAAAATAGTTATTTAAGTAAACAGTTTAAGTATTTAATTTAACAGAAATAGAAAAAGTTCTTATTTAGTTCAGAATGAGGAAAAATGTTTGTGGGCGGTAATAATGGGAATTTAACGGACATATTTTAATTCAAAATTGAGCTTAAAAATGATGTGTAGTAAATATAAGTTTGTAAATAATGGAAACTATACTTAAGTATAAATAGATATACACCTGTATATTTTTAAAGAATCATTTATACGACATTCAGCTAAACTCATTGTATGAGTATAGTAAAGAAGTGTAAACGTTTTGATGTATTCATTCATTCATTGTTTTTAATGTATTCATGCAGAACTCTTAGAATAAATCAATGTCTAATTTTACTCTCCTATTCTTGCTCTCCCATTCATTCATTTCGATGAGATTGATCGGTTTGCAAAGTAAAGCTTCTCTTATACAATATCTTTCTAAACGCAGAGCGAGAGCGAAGTTCTTGCTCGGCTCTCAAACTGTAGATGAGCAGACGTGTGGGCAATGCTTCTCAAACCTTTACAGTGAGTCAGGCATAGGAGAAAATAAATTGAAATCAATTTTGGCTTAATTTGAAACGTCTAGACGCGAATTAATTGTTGCTATGCATTTTATACACATATATTCATATTTTATATATATTATATTATATAATCGCTTACGTTGTCTACTTAATGAGCTTCACCTGTTATTTGTTTGCATAGACATCCGCTGTCTATATGTATTATGCTTCAATATCAATATCCCCATCGGAATTAATATTTCAATGTTAATTTATTGTAATTAATTATAACATATATTCCATCGCATTTGCTTGCCTCTGTATCGTGTTGCAAGTACTTCTCCCTTATTATACCCTACTCGAGGTTTCTCTCTCCTGCTTCGTTCAAGACGCCGCTTCTGGCAATGCAATTAATTTCTTATATACGCGTTATGTGGTGTATTAATTATTGCAACACTCGCACTCTTCCTTGGCCAGATATGGAAACAGGGCGAGAAGGACAGAGAGAGAGAGAGAGGGAGAGAGAGAGAGAGAGAGGGTACTGAACTGTGCACACCTTAAGCTACTTTTTGAAGTGCATTTCATCATCAATTCGGCATCAGCACAAGATGCGAACTGCTCGCACTGCCAACTCGTGCCAAGTCATCAATAATCGTTGATCCGGCGACACTGCCACGCCCACTTTTGCAAGTGTCGCTGACAGCTGTTGATGTTGCCGCTTCAATGGGGCTGTTGCTGCCGTCGCTGTTGCTGCCGTCGCTGTTGCTGCTGCTGCTGCAGTTGCAGTTAAATCATCGCAGAACTCAGCAACACTCGCAATATTCCCAGCGTCATCAAGGTTCCCATCATCCTCCCGGTCATCTTCATCGTCAGCTTCATCATCGCGTTGCTGCTGCTGCTGCTGCTGCTGCTGCTGCTGCTGCTGATCCAGATACAGAAACGAATTGCTCGCGTGCCTGCCCCAAAGTGTTGCCAATGCCATTTGACAATTATAAAAGCATTTGTCGCCCCTCGTCGCCGCCTTTGACATTCTCACATCGACATCGACATCGACATCGACATCAGTTGCGATGCAGTCGCCGTTGCCAGTGCTGCTCCTGCTGCTGCTGCTGCTGGCACTCCTTGTCAGTTGTTGTTGCGTCGCTGCTTTATCGCTGCCATATTGACAGTTGATAATATGATGGGCTCCCCACAGCCAAAGGGGAATCGCGAGTGCCGATGCTGCGCCGACGCATCGTTCCCTGCTGCTGCTCCTGCTGCCTGCTGTATCCAATTGCCACGCCCACTCAGCCAGCTGCCTGTTGATGTGTCGCTGCAGCTTTGCCATGTGCTGAAATGGCAGCATCTCCGTAAGCCTCAATAGCCAGAAACGCCAGAAGACTTCATGTGCAGCTCTCGCGGCTCCCGATGCGCTGTTTTCCGCTGTAGAGAGAAGGAGAAGGAGAAGGAGAAACAGTTAGAGTGGGAGAAGGAAAGAAAGACTATTTATGTATTACTTGATTGTTTAACTGGTTTAACCAACTAAATACCTTCTAATAAGTACCCCAATATAACTAAATAAATGAGATATGGAAAGTATTCGCTGCAACAATGTAAACTTCACACAAATTACGCTTCAGGATTCTCGCATTGTGTTACGGTCATTAAGCCGGGAAAAGTCTAGCAGGGTGGAAAGCCATAAAACTGGGAAAAACTGAGCCACTTATGGAATCACATTTCCATATTAGATGTATTCTGGAGAATGTTTTATTTGTAACTCTCTCGCTCCATTGAGTTTAACTCTCGAGCTGAAAAATATCTGATAAGTCTTCTTAACAAACTTGCAGAAAAAAGCGAAGCGCAGTCATCGAAATATTCCCATGTGAGTGCGTTTCTGAGTCTCAGTCTGTGTGTGTGTGAGTGTGTGTGTGTGTGTGTGAGTGTGAGTGTGGGTGTGTGGGTGCATGTCAACAATGCATTTGCATAAAGTTCAACAAAAATCGAATGAACTGAGCTCGCCCTGAATCGAATCCGTTATATGCTGCAAGCAGTGCATTTGCACAGGGTGTGCCCGCCCGCCCGCCTGAACGCCTGCCCGCCGCAAAGCAGTGCACTGCGACGCAGAATGCTGCATACTTTCGAGCGCAGGCTGAAAATAATTTTAAATACAATTTTCAGCTCAGTGTGGTTGCTGTTGCAGCTGCTGCTGTTGCAGCTGCTGCTGTTGCTGCTGTTGCTGTTGCTGCTGTTGCTGTTGCTGCAATCGGTCTTGAGTAAATGTTGCCACAAGTAAGTGGCAACGCTTGCGAAAAGAACTCCATAAACATATAAGCCAACCAGCAGCAATCAAAATGCTTTTCACGGCAAAATTAGAAAAGGGAAAAAAAGAGTCCTTCGGGTGCCGCTTGAGAGATTGCCCGGGAGCCGTGCACAGCGTCCCCTTGCCTTCCATTGGCAACGTCTGCATCCACTCCGCGACAATCTTTCATGTCTAAACTTAGTTTATACCAATTTGATTTGCCCCGGCATTTGATTCGATAAGCGCGCCGGTTATCCAGCAGCTGCAGCAGCCCCAGCCCAGACCCAGCTCCAGCCCAGACCCAGCTCCAGCCCAGACCCAGCTCCAGCCCAGACCCAGCACCAGCTCCAGCCCCGAACCAGCTGGAATGTTTATGCTGCAAATGTTATTTGCATAATTTACGTTGTATGTTCGACACCGACTGACTGCGTCCAAGTATTGGTGGGTTGACATAGCAGCAGCAGCAGCAGCAGCAGCTCAGTTCAACTCAACTGAACTGAACTGTGCGCAGTTTGTGGACTCTGCTCCAAGCTGGGATCAGGCAGACAAACATCACGAAGGGTTTTCAATAGTTTAAAGCGTGAAACGAACTTGAAAAACGATGTATATATAAGTATATGTATTTCAATAATAAATAAGTAATCCATTTATTAACACTGAAAAGTGGCAGGCAAACTGGTCTAAGTTTTTTCAATTTTCTGCTGTAGGATTCCAAAATAATCACTCTACAACTTTGATAACTAAGAAGGCACATCCCAGCCAGTTACCCTTTGAAAAGTTGGGGAAGACCCTTACACGCTTCTTAAACCCGATAGACAGTTTCAAATAAATTGTTCTTGTGCCTTTTGTTCTCTCATCCTAACACACGCCTGTAGGTAAGCTCTGTCCGGAAATATCGAAAACTTTCTATAAAGTATTTCATATATTTATTCCTTAATTGCATTGGAATTTGGAAGATATGTT
The DNA here is from genome assembly GCA_018901885.1 of Zaprionus kolodkinae. Lineage (NCBI taxonomy): Eukaryota > Metazoa > Arthropoda > Insecta > Diptera > Drosophilidae > Zaprionus > Zaprionus kolodkinae. Next base: position 838,690 of record JAEIFM010000508.1, read on the forward strand.
TGAATTATATTCAGCTGCCAGCAAGAGCACTACCTCGGAGTGACTTCGGATGTAGCCTCCCTTTGCTCCACACTGCTTATGTAATTATAAATAGGATCCCTTACACCCCACACATCTTATAAGGGTTAACAATTACACTGACTGCCTTCGTTTTCGCACGAGAACCTTAGTGAAACTGACGGTTCTATACCTTATATAAATACACCACGAGGGGAATTCCTACACATATTAATATTAAACTTTCCTTCCCCCCACATTCTTCTTGAACCTTCCAACACTTACGTGAATAGTACGTCAAATAGGACTCATTGTGATCCTCGTAGCCCCGTTCACGATCCCGCTCTCCGCCTATACCATTGCCATGCTCATCGAGGGGATAGTTGTTGATGTCATAGGATCTACCCGATGCCATGATTCTGGGTCGATCTTCTTCGATAATGCTCTCGATTTCCTCCTTGAATATGTCGAATATGTTGGCCGTGCACTTGAGCTAAAAAGGTGAATAGAAATTGAATCAAAGGCTGTCGAAATCTCTACGGGGGAGGAGATTGTTATCCATTGCATGTACCCACCCTCATTTGGCCCTTGATAAAGTGCTGCGTGGTTACCATAAAGTGTATGGCACTTGTCACGGATTCCAGTGTGCTGTTCTCCAGCTTCTCGATCTGATACGTTTTGATGTGATGCGGCGGCACCTGCGATGGGAGACGCAATGAAATAGGAGTGGGTCAAGTATCACATCGAATCTTGTCGTGAGATTCGAAATCTATTTGTAAATATTCATCAAGAGCTTCTGCATCTTTCGGATGGAACTTGCTGGCGACATCAATGACGAGCTGAGCATTGCGAACCACGAGCACCACGCACCACGTACCACGTACCGTGCACCACACACACAATGCACAATGCACAAGTGGCGACTCTCGAGTGGATGCCTGCCTGCCTGCCTGCCTGGTTGCTCCGCCCCATCTCCATCCCCATCCCTGTCCCAACCATCCGTGCCCTGCGCTGTCCTGGGCCACTTCTTACGCCATCTCTGGCCGCCCAAAAACATACCACAGCAGGCAAATTTATAACTTATGAATGATGAATAGATTTACGCTCGAGTGATTAAGTGGAGCAGCCGGAGGCCACACGGACTGACGGACAGGCGGAGAGACGGACAGGCGGAGAGACGGACAGATGGAGAGACAGGCGGGCCAGGACGAGGCCACTTTGTTTGCGGTGAGTTTAGTTTGAAGTGCCTGCAGATACCGTTGCCAGCCTGACAGCCGGCACCGCCCACTCCTAGCCAGGCCCAGCTCCTATGCCTGCCCCACTGTCAGCACACACACACACACACACACTGTGGCACACACGCATGCACGAGAGGGTGTGCATGCAGGTTCTGTTGAAAAGCGCTCGTTAGCTAAAAGATCAAGTGGCGAACCATACTGCCAACACCCCGCTCCTGCCCCGCCCCAACCTGCCCTGCTCTGCCCAGCCCACACACACCCTACAACACTTAAGTGTTGTTTGTGTTAGTTTTTGCTGAATTGCTTGTTTGATAATGATAAAAATTATGCCTGCTCTCGGTTACTGCAACTTTCTCAGTTCTTCCCCCCTCTCTCTCTTTCTCCCTCTCTCTCTCTCTCTCTCTCTGCCTGCCCGCGACTCTCTGTTGTCCAGAGTCCTGTTGGAAAACTTGCCAAGTGCCGACTGCACAGACAAACAATTACAAAACTTATGCATATCTATTGAAAATCGCATAAATAAAGAGAAAGTGGGAGAGAGAGAGGGAAAGGAATACTTTAAACGGCAGAGAGAGCAGTTTATCGAATCCATTTAGTATTTTCGCATAATATTTTTATTGAATTCCCGAGTTTATATTTTCCCTGACTCTCGAAATGTAATTGAATAAACGTTCTCTTCATTTGCAATTGTAATTAAACGAAATATCAAAATATTTCAGCTCGCGGGTTTTGAAATACATTTTAGGACCGGGAGGGAAGGGCAAAGGGCTATTGCTTTTGAATCGGCAGATTAGTCCAACCAAAAATATTTTCAAAACGGGAATCGGTCATAATAACTGCGAAATTGTATTTACAGGAATTTAATATCCATCAAAGTTTATATTCCATTTTCAATTGCAATTATATTCCTTATTTTCATTTACTCAAGAATAGTAAGCAATCTATCAATATCTTAAATCAATTCCATAAAACTCCCCCTTGAAGACCCTTCTCACTTTAAGAGATCCCTTTCGGGGCTTTCAGCTTGAATCCTATGCAAAATATTTAATTTACTGTTCAACTTCTGGAGGAGGGAGCACTTCTTTCACTCTATATATATTATGCGCTCGAGCGACCCACAATGGAAATGTCGTTTCTCTCTCGGAACAATCACGGCACCTTGACTGAACTTACAAGTTGTAGATGTAGCATGGGTAGAGAGAGAGAGAGAGGGAGAGAGAGAAAGCCACAGCGTATGAAATATGACTTTAACCGAGCTGACATTGACAACGCTCCAGCCACAGAGAGGCGACTCATTCTCTTCGCCTCCTCTCTGTCTCTCTCCCTCTCTCTTTCACTCACAAATAATTCACAGCAACAATAACGTGGCCGTAGTAGAAATTCCTACGTAATGCTCTCTCTCTCTCTCCCTTGGGGAGAGGTATCTCACAAAAAACTAGCTGACAACCTAAACGTTTCTTAAAACAAACGCAGGAAAATGGCAGCAGACCCAAAAATGCCGGGCCATGCCACTTTCCACAGTGCTTGCTCCTCCCCAGCCTGCCCTCCACTTCGAGTGAAACACCTGTGCGGAATCATGCGAAACTATGACAGCAGCCTGGTGGAGCTGATCCTCCTACTCCTCCCACACCTTCTCCTCCTTCAGTGCGATATGTTGAAGCTGCCTGCTGTGGTTGCAGCCATAAAACAGCCAACAGAGTCAAAAGGCATAAAAAGTGACTGCCTATCAAAATATATGGCGAAACCTAGGTGAATAAAAAACAAAAGCAAAAAGTAGGAGACAGAGGGATAGGAGAGAGATAGAGATAGAGATAGAGAAGACGGCAGAATGAAAGCACATACGTAACGCAGGTGCCAAAAAGTGTGCACACATACCCGAAGTGAAAAATCACACACACTAAACGCTAAAAGATTGCAAACGATGCAACGGTAAAAGGCTCTACCGGGGAAGTCAGGGAAGTCCCAAGTGGAGAGCTCCAGAGATGATAGAACTCGATTGGACACTGATGAGGAAATATAAGTTCATGGATAAGCAGTATGAAACCCTATTCTGATCTTAATTAAAAGTGGATTCTTTAAGCTTAAAGAACAACTTGATTATAAAAATGGTTTGAACATAAGTATGTAAACTATTGTAAATAATGACTCTTGTTTATTTAATTCAGCTAACAGTCTAGCTAAGCAATGTATGCCCTAAACTACGTAGATTCTTCAATACTACTAATTACTCTTTAGATATATTCACACACAAAACACATACATTACAAGCCAAAATAACCTACTCTCTCCCTCCTTTTGTTTCTGCCACCTTAAGCTTCCTAGGATAGCTTCATTTCATTCAGTACTTCAACCTTTGACAAAGAAGTTGCTTAGCTTACTCTGAAAACTTACGAGTTTTTATATTATTTATTATAAAATTTCACTCGCATAATCAGGCAGTAGAGTTATATATTATGACTACAAGTAGTACCTTTATTATGTCGCTTACAAATCGAATATTATTGATTTACTGCAATCTTGAAAAGACTCTAAACTCTTGCAAAGTGGTAGGCCTTAGGCCTATTAGAATAGTCTCTAAGGAAAGGATTAGGACATGGTAATATCAACTAGGCTGTTGATGCTCATTTATAATTTACATATAGATATGCCTTATATTTATAGAGAGATGTCTCCTTCTGCTCGTTGTGAACAACCACAATGGAATAACATAATTCCTGAATTATATACAAGTAACGAGAGCTACAATCTATGCGGTGGACTGTAAAATACCCTTCAATTTTGATTCGAAGAATTCCAGAGACTCCAGAGAAGAGACTAGAGAATTGAGTAACTTCCATGATCCGATCGAATGCAATTTCCCTTCTATGTGTAAGGTAACATTAATACTCCTCACAATAATCGCAAATTATCTATTTTGAAAGCTGAGATCTGTGCAGTCAAAAAAAGTTCGAACAGTCGAAGGGTGTTAAGTGCGATAACACCTTTTGAAATAGGTCAATCCAAGTGAAAACTAAGTGCCTCGCGGGGTAACTTTGCTGCCTGGGGAAATTGCTAATTGAAAAATTGGATTGCAATCAATTGTAATCGGCTCGAAGCGTTCTCTAATTGAATGCCGATTCGAAATGGATTCTATTGCCTTTGGCTACGCTAGAAGAAGGTTGGAGTAACCGAAACCAAAACTTACCACAATACCATTAATAGTCCACGTCAAATTAGCAGCCGGTTTGGAGTATTTAATTGAGCAATTGCCGTCGACCAAATCGCCGATGCGATAACGTGCCTGGATCCCGGTAACCACTGTGTGCTCTTCCGGTAGCTCTATAGAAAAGAGTGGGTGGGAAAGAGAGAGAGAGAGGGAGAGAGTGAGTGAGTGGGACAGCATGGGCAGTATAGAGCTGCATAATGGAAATGGAAAATTAGCCGAAACGGCACTCTCAAAATGGCGAAAGGCTGCGCACATTTGTCTAATTAATTTGCTTTTGCCAGTCGCCGCCTCTTCCAATTCCCTTTTCCTTTATTATTATGTGTTTTTTTTTCCTCCCCCCCCCCCATACTCACCCACCACCTCCATTTCGCCGGACACCATCGCCGTTTGGAATGTGGGCGCCTCTACCGATATTTCGCATGTAAATTTCCCGGAAATATTCAGCGGCACCGACTGCAGCACGACATGACTTTGATTCGACAGGTTTCGCTACGAATGAGAGAGAGAGAGAGAGAGAGAAAGAGAAGAAAAAATTGTTGAAAATTTGCTGCATTGAAATTAATATTACGGAGGAGAGAGGTAAAACAATAAAGACAGACTAGCTTCGCTGGAGCTTCACTTATCGAAGTTCTTATACCCTTACGATCTATGCTATCATTAGAACATATATGTATGTAACTATTTACATATATGTACAATTTTAAGACCAATTAAAATATTTGTCACACATGTTTCAAATCCATTTCTATACATTTATAAATATATACAATATATAAAATATAATTAAACTTTCCGATTTTGATAAATTAAATGAAGTAATAGACAGTTGTATACTTAAGTGTCGGATGTACCTTAAATGTTGCAGTAAAGATACGTTTTTAAAAATAGTACTGGGTTTCTTACGATAAGCAAATATAGTTTGTTCATTGTGTCCATTAGAACTTTTCAATTCAGTTTCAATTGTCAACTTAATTACACAGCCCACAAATAATTTTTATTTCAGTTTCGACTTAGCCTCAAAAAAAAACATGTAAAATCTTCAAATTCCCAAAAAATAATGGCATGGTCATGTGATATATGTTTTCATATGTTTTTGGACCTCCTAAATCCGAATCCGAAGTCAAAAAATTACCAGAACGTATAGTTTTAAACAGAACCTATATATGTTTTCAACATTTTTTCAAAATTGGGTTTTTTTTAGTTTTGGATTGAGCTAAAGTATTTTGTATGATCATTCATAAACTAACCTAAGTACATTAAAAAAAGGTATCATTGCAAAAGCCGTTGGAACAGTGGGGCTGTGTTATCAGTTACAAGGGTATACAAAGGTAGGTGCCAAGGTTATCCTTACTTCGCTTGGACACTAAAATAACTCTGTAACTCCTTTGAGAGCGAACATGATAGCAAAATGAGCTTCCATAAATAAATTGGAAGGTATTCTTTAAGAATAATGATGAAAACAAAATAAAAGCAGATAAGAATAGCTGGACTTAAGTTTAGACTGTGGAGGGCTTGGACATTTAAAGTATACTTATGTAAAACTTACAATGTGTAATAAGATACAAAAATAATAAAACTAATAAGAAATTGAAAATTTTAAATATTTATTTGATTGCTTTGTCTTAATTCATTGTTTGTATTATATGCATAATAAGATTGGAAATCTGTAACTGAAAATATTTTAACAAATAAAATGAAAATAAATGAGCATGTGATACCTTAAAATAATTATGTTATAAGCATTATAAAAAGTTATTTATTAAAATATTTAATGTAAGAAAACTGAAAGTTACATAATTGAATAATTTTATTTTATATATAGTCAAACATATATCGATTCACAATTGCGCTCTTTGTGCTGCAACTCGAATTAGCCCTACCCTACTCGATAAGCGCACAATTGTGGTAATATCGTTTCGAGTGTGTGTGAGTGTGTGGGTGTGCATGTGTGAGTGTGAGTGTGCACACACTCTCTCGTCACACTCGAGAGACGTACTCGAAATGCGTGAATATCGTACATGGCGTATGCAACATATATAGTATATCGCATTGGTTTACGCAAAATTTAATCTTTGACACGCCGAGCGTGACCTCATGCTGAAATCCACTTAATAAAAATGAAATTTAATAAATTTCATTTAAAGACGCGCTTTAATATGCGAAAATATGACACTTGCCTGCCGGCGGATGGAGAGTGGATTGGAGAGTGCAATGTGTGAAGAGTGGAGAGTGAAGTGTGGAGAGTGGAGAGAGGAGCGCGGATGCTCGTGAGCTGTGAAGAGAGGTGTGGACTGAAAGTGGATTGGCCATTTCCCGGCTGTTTAACCCAATTTGCCAGGCCGCCTAATTGGCCCGAATGCATTTCAACGTAATAATTAAAGCTGAAAACTTCACTCGACGACTTTTATGGAGTATTTTTGTGCAATCTGCATATATTGTTTTTTAATGAGCCGCAAGTCAATCGCAAGCCGACTAATTGGGCACTGCATGGATACAGGGAAGGTCTCTGACAGAGTGTGTGTGTGTGTGTGTGTGTCTGACTGTGTGTGTGGGCTTACAACATGCTGCTGCTGCTGCATAATTACAACATTCAGAGATTGTTGTGAAACATCGCGGAATGAGTTTTCCGTGCTACTGAGACGCGCGCTTAATGCAATCAGCCATTATGGGCATAATTTACAGTGCGTTTGTTATTTTATGACACGCAACTGCTTGCAGCATGTGCCCTTAATGTGGGCCAGACATAAATACACACAATCCATACATATACCATATATATATTCCATAGTCTAGTATGCGCACTTCTCGTACTCACCTCGACATTAAGGCCACTTGTCATGGCAAAGACTTTCATTGCCGGATTCTCTTTGGGCGTATAGCGATAAAACTCACGCTTGCCCTTATACCATTTCACCGAGTAGAGCGTATCGTTTTCCATATCGTAATTACAGGTAAACAGGGCGTTGCTGCCTCGCTTTACCGCCTGCGGTATCATTACCGAAACATCCTTGAGAGCCACAATAAAATCTGGAAAACAAAGAGAGCGGGAATGAGTGCCGGCAAATCCTTATATAATAATACTGCTTCGAACAAATAAAATTAAACGCAGAAGATATATACGAAATACTTATACAGGGTGGGAGAGCTAGTCAGATTGTTTATATTAACTTTCAAGATTTCTAGCATATTCGGAAGAGAAAGCCTCTGTGGGTTCTCTTATTGATTCCGAATCCCGAATGGAATATGGATCTTCAGAGAAATGAAAATCAAAATACCCTTCTATTCAATGAGTAGCTATTCACTTTCAAAACAAAAGTATAACTGATTCTAACATGTTCAAAGATTGAAGGGCATGAGTATTCACGAATGTCATACCATACCCAGTGCTCAAACTTTCAATTGCTTTGGATTCAAAATAATATGTCAAATATTTATGTAGCTTAAGCATACGAACAGACTTTATCGACTTCTATTCTATGGATAGGGGGTTCTTAATTCATTCGAATTTTTTTAAATATTATATTAAGTCTAATAAATCATTAATCCGCCTTAAGTATAAATCATAGTTTATTTATTTATTTCTTTTTATTAAATATATTATATTATATTTTTTGTTAATCAAAATTATTTCAGTTGGAAAAAGCAAGTGATCCAAAAATAATCACATTATCCTTTTTAAGGATTATACATCTATCTACCTTTGAAAACAGTTTGTTGAACATGAAATAAACCAATTTGTTATTTTGATTTGATACGCTTATCCAAAATGTAATATTTTTTTGCAGAATTCCATTGAGATAGAAATTTATTTCGATTTAAAAACTAACAATATAAAGACTTGAAGCTGCTTTGTTGGGTGGGATTGTTGCAGTTTTCAATACTGTTAAATAGTTGCGAAAACATTCCCGTTATTTCTGTTTTTCAATTTGAACAGTTTCCTCAACAATTCCATGCGAAGCGCATTTCAATTAGTTCGGCAATCAACTGAAAACCCATAGAATAACAACTCTGACCTTCTTCCACTGTGCCCAGCCAGAAAAAAGGAGACCCATAAAAGGCGAAAAAAGTTTAAACAGTGCGCATTGGATATGCACAAATTACAAGAAGAGAACAGAGAACAGTGGGACTAGAGTCAGGCCACTCAGGCTCTGATGTCTACGAACTAAACACAATGTAAACCAAGCTGGCTACCCTTCTATTCCCTGCCCATCCCATCCCATACCCTACCCTACCCTACTACCAGTTCTCTCCCCTGTCGAGAGAGCGATTGATAAGCGAGTTGCCAGCTTCTGACCTGAACACAATCCCCCGTTGTTTTTCTTCTTCCATAGTGCGTTTCGAATGCAGCCCTAAATAGCACCACATACGACTCTAGGCACGCCTCGTGCCCTCCCAGCCCCCTCCTCACTCCTCACTCCCGCTCGCTCACTTGGCATCTATTTTTTTACCATTTAGCTTGAATGTTTCTTTTTTTTTCAATTTTCTATGTGTCATACCTATTAAAATGGGGACTGAAAAGGGTGTTTACTCTTCAGAAAAGGATTTTAAATGATATTGCCAACTAAGTTAATAAGATTTATTATAAGTGAATAAGTTCTTCATATAGTATAGTATCAATAGTATTTTGAAAACCCTGAATATATTATACTGGTGTACATGTATTTCCCACTTACGAGGTATTTGCTAGTCGGGCACTCTCTCTCTCTCTGTCGTCTATAAAATGCTCTTTGTTTCATACTGACCCATATAACGAGTGTGGGTTTGGTTTCTGTCTCGCACTCATTCCCAGAATACCCCTCTAATTCAGCAGAACTCTCGGTGCTACTCCCAGGGAAAATGGCCTTCGGTAGAGGTTGCATTTGTTGTGGTTGCAGACCATACAAAACAACAACAACAACAACAACAGAGACAAGGATAACAACGACTGAACTGAGCAACAACAAGTTTTCCATTTTATTTTGTTATAAAAAACTTTTACAATCTGCGTTTGTTAAGTATTTTAACGGCTTGCCATGGCACAGGAGGGCACAGGTAATATAAACTAATGAAAACTGCAAGGACAACTCATTGTCCAATCTATCTGCCTCTCTTTCTCTCTCTCTGTCTCTGTCCTTGGGTATATACCATGTCTGCATTGGGTGTTTATCTCTCAGTTTATGTTTACAAATGTCCACTCTTAATGGTTCTCCATTTAGCTCCCTGCCAGTTGGCTGCAGTGTGGGTAGTGCAGGTGGGAGGGCGGGGGAGGTGTCGAAGCGGAACCTGCCCTTATCATACTCGCATGCTGTAAAATTCTATTGTAAGGTTGGTTTTCCGTTTTTCATTCCGTCCGTCTGTCTGTGGTACCTGGCTATCGGTCTCTTGGTCTCACGGTCTGCCGGCTCAGTCCATCTGCGAGTACTCTCGGATTCAGTTTATTTTACTTGCCCAATAATGAGTCTCTTTGGCATTGAATACGAGTATGAATACATTTTAAATTATTTCAACTAAATGTGTAGAATAAACCTAATAACTTCATCCTTTTCATTTTGCAGTCTATTGATTCGAAAACAAAACTTTTTGCAGGGAATTAAAGTTACATTCGCTTCGGACTTTAGAACTGGAAAAACTGCAAAACTTTTTACAGTTCTGCTCGTTTTTGTTTTTGTTATACTTTCTGGGTGCGCATAAATTCGGGGATTAGTTTTTATTTGTTTTTAGTTTGGCAGAGAATTGTGAAAAATGTATTTGGCCAAATGATTTTATGGCTAGCTCGAATACCTTTTTTATAGGGATAATTGCTGTCTGCTTGGCTGTTTGCTGATTAGTCTCATTGCGACTTAAATAAGTCACTTCGGTTTCAAACTTTGCAGACAAAATGCATTTGGCTTTGACATTAAAAGCTGATCAAAAGTTAAGCAGCCAAAGAGCCAAACTGCCGCACAACAAACGCCGAGACAGGACACCTCCAAGTGTTGTTCCCAACTCGGTAAAACAAACAAACAGAGAGACAGTCGGACAGAAAGACAGACAGACAGACAGAGAGACATACAAAGAGACGCTTTGGCCAAAAGCGAATATAAGGGTGCCACTGAGTTGGCTTGTAAGCACTGTCAACTCACACCCGCACACTCACACACCCGTAAATACACACACACACACACATACCAAATACAGACGCGAGACGCGCGACGCGACCGCCATCACAGCCACAAAAACCTGACCAGGCCAACCGACTGATGACTGTGGACAACGACGATGTCGTCGCTCGACCGGGGACTGTCAACACTGAAGCCGATGCCAGTAACCAGTAACCAGCCGGCGCAACAACTGAACCCATCCTGCCCCTGCTGAACCCACTGTTTCCCCACTCAACCCACCCATAGTCTCCCGTTTGCAGTCATTTCAACTTTGGAATTTCAATATGCTCCCCGACGAGCGAGCGACGAGCGCAAATGCCGCAGGTGGTAACTGCTGCAAGTAGGCGTACAAAGGACGCTCGTTGCCACGCCCCACGCCTGACGCCCCATGCCCCAAACACCACACTCTCCCCTCCTTCTCTCACGCCTGACGCCTTTTTCCACACGCCCCCTGCCTCCTTCCTCCATCCTGCTGGCGGCTGAAAGAAAAACAAATAAACCAAAAAGTAAATACATAAATTAAAAGTGTTAAGGCGCGAAATTCTTAATGCGCACATTAAATGAAACTGTTTACTCAAGAGCTCTGAGAGTTGCCGGATCAGTGAAATGTTTCCAATCAGATCAAAAATCAACAGGGTTACGTATCGATTGTAGTTATGAAAGTGTTAAGTAAGGAAGTTGAGTTGAAAATGATAAAGATTTTAGTATTCGATGGTAACTATAATTTATATACGTGTAGGTGCCTCTTGAGTTCCTTAAAGTAATCTTGAAACTATTCACTATTCTCAACTAGTATTCATACAATATAATGTTGTTTATTAAACAGTTTCAGCTTACACTTACTGTGTTTATGCGAATCATACAATCATATCTTGAAATGGGAAGAATAGACTGTACTTCAATTCTGAGCTTTATTCATTTTTTTTCTTCTTCTATGCATGAAATGGTGAGGCACAGCCAACTTAACTCGGTTAAATTAGGTGGCAGCACCGTGCGTAAAATACAACGGAAAATCAATTCAAATCAGATTTTTGCACTAAAAAAAAAAATAGTTCCGTAAGATATATACACTTTGGCATAAATACCTAAAGTGTATACATCTTCTAACATGCATTTGGAGTTGAATTTTAATCAAGTTCAAATTGTTGTATATTCGTCATTTACAGGAAAAAATAAATACTTTTCTATCTTTTTATAATGTATAAGATATATCAGATAAATTTATGAATAGCGTTTAAGCTGCTAGTCTGATAAAAAATGTTAGATTAGTTTTGTTAGTGTTATGATAAAATAATAATTTTATAATATCTACAATTGTTGTGCACTTTAGTTAGTTAGTTTCACACGTGTGGCAACTCTGCCAATATTACTACATGAATTCGTTTCTTTCGAGTATTCAAGAATTCATGTAGTATAAACTTAGTGACTTTATGTTCTCCTCTTGCGGATCCTCTGAAAGTTCAACTAACGCTTTGTGTGAGCTTTAAGAGCTGCAATTGAAAAGTTCTCTAGCATTACGAATCACCCTGTGAATATATCGTCTCGCGGCATTTGCCGGTCCTTTCTTTACTTCCATTTTGTAGCTTATGCAGTTTGTTTTCATGTGCTTTGCTTTATTTTTCGAACAATTTTTTATCATCAGCTGTCAATAGTTCATGCAGCTGACCAGGAAAAACGGCAAAGAAAAATAAAAACAGTGAAAAATCATTACATAAAAAGTGTTTTATGTTTTGCTATTGCAACTTTGACCAGGCGGCATATGAGCCAAACTCACACACACTCGCACACACACTCGCACACACACACACACCCTGATGGGCCCTGTAAGTTGTGTAAGGCTGTGCTGGGTTCGAAGTTGGAAGTAGTCCAAACTTTTGAAAAGCAACAACAACGTTCCTGAAATTTTGTGTTTTAGCCCCTTTTTTTTTGTATTTGCCATAAAACTTACAAATGAAAATGGAAGAGAGAGAAAACAAATATCAAATCGAAATAAACGGATTTTTATATATGTATACAGGAGTAGTGTGTGTGTGTGTGTACGTATATCTGTATTTATGAACCCCATAAATATGTCAAATAAATAACAAAACAGTCAAAATATTGTGGCATCTGTGTGTTCCTCTCGCTCTCTGTGTGTGAACTCATTTATGACGATAAGGCAATATATATTTGCGGGTCCCTCCCCACCGACCCGCACTACCCGTAACTGTCTGGGGAACCTCCAATTTTTATTCTGGACCAGCCAAGAGACTTTACGCATCACTTCCCTGTCATAGCGATAGCTTTAAGCGAGTCAACTCATAGCACAAGGTGGAGAGGTCTCTGGGAAATAATATGATATGACTATAGTTACAGTATTTAATTTTAATAGTTTTTGAAAAAATGATCAGTAAAGTAAATTGGAATTTCATATAAAATTATTAATATTATTATTATTCTTTCTTCCAACTTCAACTTTAGAATCAAATCGGTTAACTTAGACAAAGTAGTTCTAAGGGAAAAATGAAACAAGGAGAGATATAACAAGTATTGGAGGATTAGAAACACTCCGTGTATACTTAACTAGACGGACAACCTTATCATTTTCCCAAATTTAATACATTCAGCCAATTAACTTTTTGAAAATCGACTCAATTCAAATACGAAAATCGTCTTTAGCATCGCATAAAGATTAAATTCGTTATAATCATGTTTGGAGATATTAAAATAACCTCAGATATATGTATGTATATTTTGCAAAAATAAGCCTTTGGTAATTTTGGTCTGTGGGGTCTGTTGACATTTTTGGGTGTCATAAAATCTGCGGTAAACTCTGCATTTGCCGCACTGCAATGCACACACACACACACACACACACACACACACATACACATATGCAGGATGCCATATGAAGGGGATGCTGGGGCTGCTGTGGGCTGCCCATCATGGAAAAGCTCTGCCCGCAGTCAATTTCATTAGAGCACAAAGTAAAAAATTAAAAGCATACACATACAGCCACACACACACTCACACACACACACACACACACACACTCACACACAAGTGTATTATAATGAGAGTGTTGATAGAGAGTGTTGAGGTGTGTCGGTTGCGGCAGCTGAGGGGGAAACTTGGCTAGCAAAGTAACCAAAATAGCGAAAAAGTAAAAACAAATACAATGCGAACGCAGTTTGCAGTTGGCGCATTCACAAAATGTTTGACACTGCGCCGAATATGCATCGCACACACACACACACACACACACACGCACACACACACACACATAGACGCAGAATATGTCCCCTTGTGCACTTATGGTAGCACGGCTTATTGGCGAGTGGGGACGGGGGGCAGGGGCAGGCAGGGGGCAGTGTAGAGGCCTCTCAATACATATTTGGCTTATTTCGAACGCGGTACGCTGCACTATTAAATAAACATGCAAATTATTGCGCAATTTTTGATTACGATTTTCAACAGGCTGCAGCAATAACTGATAAAAGAACTTTTGCATTCGACTTGTAGATATCCTGTAGGGGCACTAAGGGTATACCATATTGGAACGACCCTCCTTCTTATCACTCTTGTAATTTAATTATTCTTAGACTAACCACTGTTTTGTCTCTTAATTTTTAGATTATTTAGAAAACTATAAATCAGTTTCCATATTTACCTTGTACGCTAGGAAATGTAACTACAAAATTTCATAAGAATTCTATAACTTTTTAAAACATACCAAATCAAAATACAAAACATTTAAAAATGTTTTACTAATTAAATCGTTGGTTTAAAATGTTATAAACAATAATATAAGTACTACTACTTAAGTACATATGAAATGAATAACATCTTAAATTCGATAAATAATATTATATTTACCTAACTACTCTTCTATTCTTTTCTTATTTAAACGTATTTCTCATTCTTGGTACCATAAATATTTTTTTTTTGAAAAATCCGACTGCCTGCTCTACTTATGATACTAATCTACTCTCTCGAAAAATATAGCAACAGTCCCACCTTTCAAGATCTACGAAGATGCTCCCACTCACTATGAGATACCCTCCCTTTCATGCAATTTATTACCATACCATGCTGCAAAATTAGCTAAACTCTTTTACAAGCCTCTTTAAAAATATTTTAATTTATACAGGGTATTACAACACAACACGACAGAACAGAACAGAACAGAATACGACAGAACACAGAGAGCCTGCATATTTGCGTATGTAAATCGCAGTCGTGTGCCCTGCCCCTGCCCCTGCCTCCTTCTTCCCCTCTGCCACGCGTCTACACGCCTGGTACACCCTGTGTGCATGCATTTAACACTCGACGCCTATTTTGCATACAAATTTTATTATTATTGTACATATTTGTATTGAATCGCAAGGAATGCCGCGACAATCCTCCACAACAACAACAACAACTGGAAAAAGAAAATATAACAACATATTTGTCGTATAGCTGCGTTCCAAGTCTTCTCATTGTTGGTTTTTTGCCATTCAAATCTGTGTTCTATTTTTTGCCTTTTGGTAATATGCAAAATGAATATCTGCAATTTGGGGTAGACACTTGTTTGTTGTCATGTTTTCTATACATGTCGACAATTACCGAATATATATAGTATATGCAGGGTAGAATGACAGGCCC
Organism: Zaprionus kolodkinae; assembly: GCA_018901885.1. Taxonomy (NCBI): domain Eukaryota; kingdom Metazoa; phylum Arthropoda; class Insecta; order Diptera; family Drosophilidae; genus Zaprionus; species Zaprionus kolodkinae. Next base: position 853,872 of record JAEIFM010000508.1, read on the forward strand.
TGCAATGGGAGCCAGTTCAAACTTCAGCTCAGGGCTCGAGGAACAAGATCCGGAAGGAAAAACAATTTGTAATTCACGCATATTGATATTATATCGCATGCAAAGTTTCTTTCTAACCTATAAAACAGTCCCGTATGCGGCAAATCGAACCATCAATTGCAGCTCAGTCGAGAGACTAGATAGAATAGAATAGAATAGAATAGAATAGAATAGAATAAAAGAGAAAGAGTGCACAAAACATGGAAATGGAAAAACAATATGCGATGTTCGCGATGCATTTTACATGAGAGTTTTCAGCAACTGTTGTCAGTCAGTTGCAGGACCCACACACACACTCTCACACACACTCACACACACACACAGGACACTGAGCAAAACAGTTATATTTATTCCATTGCACTGTCGCAGGCAGCCCAAACCGTTACTTATGTATGAACATCGCAAGCAAGACTTTAAAATGGAATTTTTGGAAGCTTAAAATCTATGTAAATTTGAAACTATCCTTAACTATTCTGAAAAATACTTTATTGATAAGAAATCAAGCTGTAAAAGAGAGAGAGAGAGGGAAAAATATCAAACTATCCATAATATTACCTATTACTATAATAAAACCAACATTAGTCGGCAAGACTACAGTGGAGTAAACTCGGCTATAATATACCCGGTAAATATTTGTTCTACCACTTATGTTACTCCTACGTCCATCAACCAAAATTATGTATTATTAATTACTTTTATAGTTATATTCAGATTTGAATCACATCTGCAGAAATTATTTGTATGATGTTTATTATTCTTCCCACTAAAAATTAATAATTAATTAATTAAATTAAATTAAATTAATAATAATTAATATATACATTTGTAAGATATATAGATCAAGATCGGAGATGCTTGCCTGTTATATAGATTTTATATTGGCATCAAGTTATAATACTCTTTTGCTCTACGAGTAGCGGGTGCAAAAGTATCTTGAGGTTGGGTCCCGCTCCAGTTACGATGGAGGAATGAACAAATGTATAAACCGAATGACCGCCAGGAGCGAATGACCCCTCGATTCTCGTTCCCCGTTCCTCGCTCCTCGTTCCTCATTCCGTCATTCATTGCATATCAATGGAAATGAGTTTTTACCGAAACTTTTTTTCAGACTTGGCTGATGATGTTTTTGGCGACGCTTTGGCGGACACACACACAGGCACACACAGACACACACACACACACACATACTGGTTCATGAATGCCATGCACTGAATTATCCTGTCTGTGCCTCCACCTACAGTGGAGTTGGCCAAGTCGATTCTTTTGTATTGCTCTCGCCCAATGGAGATGACATGTCAAATGCATGAACAAACACGCGTCGGACTTGCTCTCCCTTTTCCTTTCCCCTCTCTTTCTCTCTCTCTATTTTCTTGTTCTTCCTCGCTTTGATAGATTTTCAATGAGTTTTCGTTCATTTCGGCAGACATCTACATACCATATGCCATAAATATCTTCTGTTTTGCAAGCTATTAAACATATATATAGCAGGCAAATTATTATGTGTGTTTGTCATATCAATTTTTAGCCGAATTTCTCAGTTTATTTCATATTTCGGGGAAAATAATAATAAGAATTGCTGTCGATTGAATGACATGCGAAATGGAAATGGAAAACATTTTCCAATTTAAAGCGATGCCTAATAGATCCATGCGAATATTATAGAAACGAACAAAACTCGTTATAGATGCCAAAATGAAATTTGCAGAATTTAAATGGGAATTTTGGTAGAGATTAAAAAATTGATAAAGCGAGCATAATATGCATTTTATTCGAACAACTCAACTTTAATAGTTTTTTAAGTAGTAACTCATTTCTGATATCGCAGTGGACTGCTGTTTTAAGACTTAATGTTCTCTTTTCCATGAAGTACAAATATATATATATATATATATATATATGTATATACATCACAGAGCATTAGCACGCACTGTAGCTGCCACTTCGGGGAAGTATTCAATGTTTATGTCAAAACAATCAACTCTGGCAATCAATATGCGAATGTTCCCAGGGTCTGCCCTACCTCCCCGTCCCTCCCCCTCGTCTTGTTTGGGCACATTACAATGCCATTTGAGTGCCATAAACAAAATATAAAATGTTGTGCATATCTGTCGAATGAACGAATGAACGAATGAACGAGTGAACGAATGAACGAGTGAACGAGTGAACGAGGCGTCGCTGCCAATGCACAATTCACATTTAGATTAAAGTGCTTCGGCTGCCGAAAAGTGCCAGCACGTCAGGACCCTAGTGGCAAGAGGCAGGGCAGAGGGGGGGACTGAGGGGGACTGAGGGGAGGAGATGCGGCTGCCTGACAGCTACTCCAAGGTGCGGAGCTGTTAGGATCTGTGGCCAACATTGTTTAGTAATTTATTTTGTTTTAGACAGTTTTTCCCATATCTATAAAACTGATGCTGCCCGAGTCTTTGTTTTTGTTGTTGTTTTTGTTGTATTTATTGTTGCTACTTATGCATCGTCATTGCAGCAGAGCTCGAGGCTGAAAAATTGCCGAGCTACGTGTCCGAGTAGGGGATGAGGGATGAGAGAGACAGGCAGACAGAGAAAGAGAGAGAGAGAGGGAAGAATTCCCCATTTCGTATGCAAAGCATGCAACATTTTGTGAGCTGCAACTGAAGTCTTCGGGTTGGGGAGTTCAAGTCCAAGATAAATTGATATATTTTTTCGGGACTGCGGAGTATTTACGTTTTGGCCAATGCGCCAGTTGAACTGCCACAGTGTCCACGGGCATTAAAGCTGAAAGAGGCAGCAGGCGAAAGGAAGAAAGGAAGGAATGAAAAATAAAACAAGTCGAATAAAAATCACATAAAAGCGAAGGCGATCCGAAATCCCTTTATTGTTCATTGTCAGCATGCCTTAATTAAGAACGCTTCGACTTTTGCAGACAGTTCAACTGCCCCTCGCAATGTTTACTACCTTGTCTGGGGTCCCCAATAACAACAACAAGAACATCTAGCAGAGCTGGAACTGTGGAGGCAAATGCAAACTGACCATTTGCAGGGGGAGGGGGAGGGAAGGAGGAGAAGGACGCGTTTTCGTGGCACGTTATTGCAGAAATACCGAAAATTGGTTTGTTTGATGGAACAATGTCTGCCCGAATTCGATACAACTACAGGCAGACCTAGGTCACACACCCATACACACCCACACACACACACACACACACACACACACACACACCCACATACCCCCACTCATGACATGTGTGTGCAAAAACTCTGCAGTTCTGCGATAAGCAAAGAAAATTACGAATTTACATCGCAACCAGCGGTTCATTTGTTTTGTTGTTGTTTTTGTCGCACAGCTTTTGTTAATAACTTTTTGGGGCGTCAAGTGGTATCAGCCATATGACAGTTAACGGCAACGGCAAACATTCCAATTAACCAAACTTCAATTGCATTTATTTCGCCCATATCGGGGATATTGTGGATCAGAACTCTGTATAGTTCAATTGTCAACCCAAAGTACGCAAGGGGAGATCTTGTCAGGGTCTAAGCAAATTTACTTATGTTCATTTCGGAATATTTATTTAATGTGAGATGTAGAAGATATCAAGAGAGAGTATCACTTCATATGATATGCGTTAATATACTTCTTGCATTTTTATTTAATGTAATAAGAATAACATAATAATGTCACGCGTGTAATCACTACTAAAATAATTGTTAAAACTTAAGATCTGATAATAGGCAAAGAAACACAATATTCGATGAGCAGGCGGGTAATCTTATAGACTTTAGTTGAGTCTACTAAGCCAAAGCTTTCTTATTGGTTGTATCAAAATGAAGAACTCAGAAACTGTTTTGATTTAAGATTGCAAATTATTGAAATTTCTTCTTATCCCGCTTAGATAAAGCAGACCTCACATGAGTTTGAACAAATTCAAGAAAAGAAACATCTCGGAGTCTAAAAAAGGTTATACTACTAGATTTCATCTGAGGTATTTTCTTTATCAAAAGCCTTTAAAATATTTAAATAAATATATTGTTTATTCAAACTCAAATAAACACTATCTCTAGCTAACGTAGATCTCTGGTTGTGTAGGTACTACAATGACTAAATTTGGAATATACCTTCCTTCCTGTAAACTAGATTTATATGAAGTGTTATCTTTTCAGTCTCAGAAGTAAGACACACATATAGTAATCAAAATCAATTATCCTTTTGCGAGTTATAATCGAGTTAACGCAATGGAACACCTTTATGACGACAGTTGCATAACTCGATAGTACGTCAGGTCGCTACTTGATCTGCTAATCAGATTTACGCCAATATGCCTAATGCTGTAATGAAGACTTGAGTTAAGAGACCACCCAGGAGGAGGGGGAGGGGGAGGGGGGAGCTTAGGATGTTGCGGCCTAAGCCCGGTCACGCGCAGACAACGAACGAGTCTATGCGAGGAAAGGAAACACTTAAAGCCTCCTTATCAAATACAAATTACAAATCCGACTCTACCGAAAAATAAAAGAAGAGAAAGCAAAGGCAAAACAAGCAGAGGGGGGAGGAGGGGGGGGGAGGAGCTGGCATTGTGCCCGTGGGGATAAGACAGTGGCCACAACAATAGAAAAGCATGATTGAAGGACCCAAGAAGACTTTTATCAAATGAATGTGCCGTAATAAATGAAACGCAGCAGAGAGAGAGACAGAGAGAGAGAGAGAGAGAGAGAGCGAGAGAGAGGGAGGAGAAGGCGGCGAAAAGGGGCAGCAAATCGCACAAAGCTGAAGCCTTCTTGTTGACTTTAAGGCAGATACAAGTCACGCACACAGTCGCAACTGAGTCTCTCCCTCTCTCTCTCTCTCTGTGTGTGTGTGTGTGTATAAGTGTGTGTGCGTAGTCTATGCGGAGTCTTAAGTCAGTCACTTCAACATAATCACACGACAAGCCGAAAAACAAAGCTAACGAACTAATAGATGGACACAACAGAGCACACACACACACACACACACACACAGTTACTTGTAGGGATTGTTGTTGTAGATGTATGCGGAATGCTATTGATAAGCATCGAATTCATTAATTTATATGTTCTAGGAGTATCTATGTATCTGTGCAGAGTCCGATTCAAAGGAGTCGCGTCTCCTGCCACACTTTGTCAGGATGGCTTTGTAATGGGAAACTAAGTGATTTGCTCAGTCTGCGTGAGTGTGCGAGTGTGTGCGAGTGTGTGTGCGAGTGTGTCTTCATTACAAATCCTAGCCAGATTTGAAATGAAATGACCATGCTCACATACACCCACACACACATTGTCTTTATGGCCAAGTTGTGAGCCAACTGGTTTCTGGTTCTGGTCGCAGCTTTAAGCAGTAAATTCAATCAATTTGCCCACGGATGAAAAGAGGCAGCACGTGGAGAGGGAAAGAGACAAAGGAAGATAGAGAGAGAGGGAGATGGGCGGCGACGTGTCGCGTCGGACCGAGCCGGGGGCGCTTGCTCAACTTTTGTATCTGACAGCGAACAATAAAATCTCGAACTTAAATAGCATGTCAGAGCAATTAATACAAAGGCAAACAGTCCATAGTCCGCAGTCTGTGGAGTCCGTAGTCCAGGCGACACAGGACACTGTCAAAGGTTGATATGAAAGTGAATTCATCCGAAGGCAACAACAAACTGTACACATATCCCTTGGCCAATTGTGTATCCGGGGAAGAGCGCAACGTGGCGTATGCGTAATGGAACACGGACCTCGTGCCGTGTGCTCTGTCTGGCAAGGTAAATTTGCGTTTGACAGCTCATTTTGCCAAGAGGCAGGCAGGCAGGGGCAGGCAGGGTCACCCTTTTTATTTAACCCTTGATCCCTGGCTTAAGACCCAAAGCGAAATGTCAACAATCGTTGTAAATCAAAATGAATTTCCTTGAGCATGATATATGCATCTCCCGAAGCGTCGATGATCTAAGCCAGCGCAGGAGCAAATATTTGCACAATTAGTAGATATTTTTTGGCCACAACTCATGACGATAAATCAACACACTTTACAAGTGAGTGTGAGTGTGTGAGTGTGTGTGTGTGTGTGAGTGTGTAACTGCTATAAATCAAATTGAAGTAAATATGTAATTAGACGAGCCACAAGGATAAGCTCAGTTGTGGCAGAGGAATGTAATGCTAATATATATGGTTCGTATATGGAGATACATATCTATGCAGTATCTTGAGCTAATCTTCAGCTGAAGCACAACTTAATACAACAAGCTCAGACAAAAGCGGAATAAGCAAATGTATCTGCCATATTATGCGCTATCTTGAGCGCATCTTTAGCTGGAATACTCAAGTATTCCATTTCCCCCCCCATTTGTATCTTTAACTCTGCCACAATATTCATAATTAATTGGAGTTATCCCAAGATAGTCGGACCATTTTATTTGCAAAACCTTCGACTGTCTCAATTGTTAATCAACTCGAGTTGATTAAAGCAATGTGCTGTGATTAAAACACATGTTTAAATACTCAACTCGAGTTTGCTGCAATTAATTAGGAATAAGCTGAGACGAGACGTGTAAGCCTAAGCACAGAGAGAGAGAGAGAGAGAGATAGAGAAAGCGAGAGAGACACAGAGTGGCTAATAGACGATTGGCAAAACGCAATTGAATGCCTCATTCATTGCAATTAAAAAATGCAGTTATGCTTGGTCTCGACGCAATTGCCTGGCCACACAATCAGGGCGGGAAGAAAAGAGGCAGAGTAGTTGGCAAATGTGTAAGAGAGAGATAGAGAGAGGGAGAGAGAGGGAGAGAGAGAGAGTGCAATCGGAAAATGCATTTTGCTGCAAAATGGAAACACCAATAAAGCTGACCATCTGCACCTCAAAACGGCTCAAAGAAACAGAAGCAGCCCGAAGTGAGAATGCAATATGAGGCTAGTCAGCTCTTTGTATGTGTGTGTATCTGTGTGCAAATCTCTGAGTGTGTGTGTGTGTGTGTGTGTACACTGTGGCTGAAATTTGCAAGGCAAAGAGAAACCACACAAATCGCAATATTAGTTATGACTGATGAAAATCGACTCGAAGTGCCTCAAATCTCTTTCTCAGTGGATCGAGGCAATTTCCATTGGCTTATTGCAAATTCGACTAATATTTTATTCGAAATTCTTTTGACCAAATAACTGTGAGTGCAGAGCGACACTTGGGTTGGGTTGGCAGTGTCAAATTGTTTTCATTTCCATTTGATATTATTTCTATCATTGCCAAATTACCATTCAAATCAAAGGGAACCCATTCGGCAGCGCATAAAAATTGCATTGCATACTTTCAGGCAGCCGATGGAAAATCGAAAAGGTATCAGGACATTAAATGGAGCATCGATAGAGAGCGAGAACGAGAGAGAGAGAGGGGAGAGAGGGAGAAAAAACAAAAGTGGCATTCGAATGAAATTCTATGCTGCTCCATCTGTCCAAAGAGGCTGCTAATTTTCAAAGACATCAATTCGCAGTGCGCTCCAAGTACGTGTGACAATGTAGGGTATCCCCCACTCCCCCCTCCCACAATCGTCGATACTCATATTCCTTGTGCCTTCTCTGCTGCCCCCTTTACAGCAAAGTTTACGCTGATTTTGGCACGCACACATTTTGCATACTGATCAGCAATCAGCGAGGGTTGCTCCGTCGGGTGAAGCAGCACAGTTTGTGGGGTGCAAATTAAAATTCCACTTTGGCGTTTGGGGAATTCAATTACTTTTCGCTTCCTTCATGGTCATGCAACATGACATTGACAGTCGGTTCCGCTTCTTGTAGTTGTCCCCCTCGATGCCGCTGCCGCTGCCTCTGCCTCTGCTGCTGCTGCTGCTGCTGTGGTCAATAACTAAAACTTTTGCAGTGACTCGAATCGACTTGAGGCGGCGAAAGAAAAGAGAACTTTGTAAGAGAAAAATGCCAGCGCATCAGTGAAACAATTTGTAGATACCCTACGACAGGGCAGGCAGGGAGTATTGTTACACGAGACAAAAGAGAAACAGCGAACTTGGAGCGAACTTTTAGCTGAAAAAATATCGATAGTTTCAAAAGTCGAATTAATTCTTGTATACTATATATTAAGTAATTTAATTATCCATATTATTTATAAATATTTTAGCACAGTTTAGAAAGTTTTAACAAGAAACCCTTGGGATAAGTAATAATTCTATGAATTAAAGAATTCGATTTACTTATATATATATGCTATCGAAAGAATCGAAGTCTTGTAGGGAGAGTCGATTTATTCCTCTACTGGAGTCCATGCATAGTTAGGTCTTAAATTTTATTTTGCCTTATATAGAAATTAAGTATTACTGCATTTGGATGTTCCTTCAACAGGATTATTTGTAATTGTTTTTCTCTTCTGCAAATTCAAGTGAGTTATTGCGCTCTTCTGGTAATATTTCTAGTTCGATTTTGCTGGGTATCTGCTTGTCATGCACACCCCGCTTTGTCCCTTAAGAATGCTCGCCTTTTCTTCTTCTCTCGCCATTTTTGCAGATTTATTGCCCCGAATGGCATCTGCCAATTGTCGCCCCAATGCAATCAGCGTGTTTATTGATTTGGAAAATTAAATATTTTTCTATTCGGCGCGTGCCAAAAGTCGCGCCCATAAATTAGTATCGTGATTTGTTGCCTACTTCCGAGTCCGCCGAGTCTCGAGCATAAGTGACGCCTTCGGGTATGCAGCGATATTTTAATTAGCTATTGAAAGTGTCGGAACAAGTCGGGGGCACGTGCAACCAGCTTGCTGCTGCACAGCCCTAAAAGCAAAAGCTTGTTGCCACACAACACAACAGGAGGAGGGAGGAGTGCGAGGCGTGGGGGAAACAGACAGGGAAAAATTATTTCGCTTGCTTAACGGAAATGTATAAATTGCATTTTGTGGCAAGGAAAACGCGAGCGCTGTCTTAATGCAACATCGCAACATTGTCAGGAGAGGGAGAGGGGGTGAGTAGGTGGGGGGGGGGAGTGGCTTGAAATTGGAGAGATGAGGCAAATGCCGGCAGCAGAGGCAGCAGCAGAGGCAACTCGAGCATGTTGTGCTAAATTTCACACAAGCACACCACGCACACACGTATTCTGACACCCACCTGCTACACACACACACACACACACACACATACACAGCTGGCACAGGCGACAAAAGTGTCGCGAAAGTTTTAGACTGCGCTAAAATAAGTTTGGGAGAGATAAAGATAAAAGATAAAGATAAACCTCATAGTTTACTTAACACACTGAGTATTATTTATTGTAATTATTTATTTTTCTTAGAAGACTCCAAATAGTATCAAATGGCATTCCCTATCTTCTACTTTTCTTTCCTACACATCCGCAGACCAAAAACAAAAATGAAAGTGTTAAAAGCATTTCTGCACTCGCCCTGCACATTTTTCTTCGTCATCCTTTTACATCTTTTGGGGGAAAAGCACTTTGCACTAATGCACGTTAAAATTTAAACATGTCATAACATAAACATTTATCCAGACGCCAATGGCGTCGCCAGCGGAAGACAGCGGAAGACAGCGGGACAGGAACAAGGACAGGTGTGGCATGTTCTACGGACTCCACGCTGTGGCATAATCATCAAAGTATTTATGTCTGAGGCGAATCTACAGTCTTGATTTAAAATCAGTGTAGCCATTAAAGTGAAACCTCTAGTTCCCAACCTATTCCATTATTCCCTGATACTTTATTTCGAACTCAAGCAGAGCCTTCGGCAAAAATAAGAATATTCCGCCGTATATACATATATTGCATATATATTGCGCATATTTTCGTATACCAACAAATGTTTCGGCATTTAATTAGCTACTTACGGTCTTCAGAACCTCCCCTGCATCTCCCCCTCTGACAACATAATAAGTTCCCCACTTTGGTCTAATTGATTTTCCATGCCAATAATAAACACTTGTCTCTGTCAGCATAAAAAAGGAACATCAAGCGAGGCAAGCAGAGCCCCAGAAAGCACGCGCATAAATTCCAAGAAATAAAAAACAATCTCAACGCCTAAGTAGCTCTACCTCCCCCTCCCCCTCCCCCTCCGCCCAGCGTGGGCCGCTGCTCCAGTCCCAGCTCCAGCCCCAGCTCCAGCCTCAGCTAGCGTTGTCGCTGGAGGAGTGTGGGCAATTATTTAATTTATTTCAATTTCACTTTTAATTTGGGCACTAATCTAGGCAATTTGTACACTTACACGCCATTAGAGGGGACTAAGGCGAAATCCTCCACAGCGGGATCGACTGAAAATAACGCTTGACACGTCAAACCGTTGATGCTCTATGAAAATGAAAATGTGAATAAGGTCTGAAAACATTTTTGTAATCTTTTTGAATTAGAAAACCGTTAAGTAGTACGACTATAATAATTTATGAAACCGTATCCATAAACCTTTAAATACATATAGCCTGAATTTGAATCACCTTCATCATAGACTGATTGAATAAAAATTAGGATATATTTTTAAAATATTTAAAAAAATAAAATAATTTAAATAAGCTTTAAAACTTGTTTAGAAAACTTCTTTTTAACATATTTAAAAAACTTTAATTTGAAACAATTTCATAATTTGAATTAGATGATTACGATACTACTCCGAGCTCAATATGGTATAAAGCCCCCAATCCAAAGACCTTCAAACGCATTGAATGCGAATATGAATCGCTTTATCCCTCGTCAAATTGAATAACACTTCGGAAAGTAAGAATTATCTGTTTCTTTTATCATATTTTACAAAGTTCTGGGCAATTTCATATAAGTTTTCTCTACCCAACATCAGGGTGTGGAAAAACATGACCGAAATCCCCCCAAGTGGTAAATGCCGAACGCTTCGCTTCGTCACCCCCAATTCGGTTCGTCGACGCTTTGCTGTACCGTAAAAATGATCAGGGAATATTTATTTGTTTTCATTTATTTCCAATAATTTCAAATTTCCATTACATTAGTTTTTCCCTCTCTCTCTCTCTTTCTCTCTTTCTGCCTCTGCCTTCCCTTCCTCTTCTTTATGATGTGTTTTATGCCTGCGCACGGAAAACAAACAAATTCGACGAATTTCAGGGCCCCCTTCATAAGGAACGCAGCGCTTGCTTTGATTACTAAACTAAATTTTGCCACCCATCGTCCTTGCCGGCCCGGCCCCGACTTGTTTTCTTTACCGTTGCTACAAATATAAAATAAGCGCCATCACTCTTCCCCTCCCTGCCTTCTTCCCTTCCCCCATCTCATCGGCGGACCACACTTGCTCCACTGTGCGTATTTTTCCACAAGCTTTTGCTCTTTCGCTTGGCCGAAAACTTTTCTCATTTCTACTTCAACAAACATCAATACAAACAGCGCGACCGCCGGCAACTTGAAACATATTCCTGGGATATTTCTTTTCGCTCTCCTCGAGCTGCGGACTGTGTGTTGGGGGCTTTGCCGCGGCAACAAACCCAAGTGACATTTGGCACTTGCCCCCATACTGAACTGTACCCAACCGAACCAAGCAAATGCGAACAAATTTACACATATTTTGTGTTGTTTCGCAATACCCTGTGGGGCTTGAGAAGATGCTGAAAGGGGTCCATAGGGAAAGTTATCAAGGGGGTATTATATAGTAGAGGAAACTATTCGAGTAAAGTGCAGACAAGTCTACAAAGATAACTGAATTTATTATTTATTTTTATATATTTAATAATTATAATAAACACTTCATGAATAAATTTAATTTCAATCAAATATCATGAAGAGCAAATCAATTTAAGCAAGTTGCACACATAGAGCATCTTCAAGTCGCATATACCCAGTGCGTGTTGGCCCAAACCTACATATATATTTTTTAGAAATTTGTTTTCGTTTTCTTTTTCTAGCTTTTGTCATACAACTTCCGTTTCCTGTTCATTTGTTCGTATTTCGCATGTCAGTTACGAAGTTTCTGTTCGCTTTTTTTAATAAAACTGTCAACATTTGATGTAGATTAAGAAATTATGGTCGTCGAAAAGTTTTCCAGCTGCAGGGGGTTGCAAAGACCCGAGAGGGAGTGACAGGGTAAGTTAATATCGCAGGGGTACTTTTTAGAAATTATAAGGAAAATGTAAAAGGAAAGTGTAGTAATTATTTATGCATTTCAATGTTTACTTATCAGTATTTTGTTTTTCTTTCTTAGAGATTTTTAATTTATTTATTTTCGGCTTTTATTTCATCACAAGTAAGTGACTTTCAGTGTAGATTTCAGCCTGTTGTAATGTTTTTCTTACTCAGCGAGGACTTTTATAATCCCATACATATGCATGAGATCGTAAAGTTTGCGAGAGTGTCTATTGCATTTGCCATGCAAGTGAAGAGCCCAAAGAAATATATACAAAACTGAATCGGAGAGACACTATGATAAACATGAGTATCCCTCTCTCTCTCCCACGCACTCTGTCGTCAACGGTAATGAATGCATCCGGCATGCATTGAAAACTTGACTCATATATCATAACCGAAATAAAAAACTGCCCGGGAACAGCAACACGAGCTGAGCGCGTGTGTTGACCATCTTGTTGCTGTTCGCAATTATTGTTGTTGCTGCTGTTGTTGTTGTTGTTGTCGAGTGGTATCATTAAAAAAGAGCACAGCTGAGAAGGGGTGTACGAGTCGGGTGGGACATGAGATATGAGATTTTAAGCCAGCTTTGCAGTTGTTTTTGTTTCTGTTTCTGTTTCAGTTGATGTTTCTGTTTTCTGTTCGTTTGCCATTTCATTATATTTCATAAGCTCGCTCAGCCAAGAGATTTCCGCACACCAAAGCATAAATGGGGAAAAAAAAACGAAACGGGAATAATTTCCAGATTTCGCCTCTTAATACTGTTTAAATTTTTTTCAATTGCACAAATTAAATGTAAATTTGCCAACAATTTCGTTTTTTGTTTTCCCCTTGAAATCTCATTTTAAGTTGGGCTCAGCGCCAACTGACACCGTTAGGCCTCTTAAAATTGATACATGCCTGATGTGGGATTATAAACAATGAGCACAAAACTTTAAATACTTCGAAAATTAATTACGAACAAGATAAATTGCTCAACCCTCCGTAGGGAGCGCGGAATTAATCGAAGGGAATTTCCACAGCAGCTGCAAATATTGAAATTTGATTCTGAAAATTGTATTTTATTTTCCATGATAGTTGAAAATAATTTAATAAGTCGACTGAATCAGAAGGTGTGCAATGCTTATTTATTTTTTTTTATTCTGCATCAACAGCTGAGCCGATAAAGCAATATCTGTCTGTACTAAATCTCTGAGACTACTTAAATTGGACCCAATATTATTACAATACTTGTATTTAATAAAGTATCTGCCAAGTTTAGTTTACAATAATTATGAAATAAGCAACTATTGCTAGCAACTATTTGCTACCCAAATCCAAGCAAGTCTTCCACTTTTTTTTAAATTTATTTGAGAAAACGGAATTAATTAAGGGTTTAAAATATTTTTAAAATTTTCTAAGGAGCGGATTTTTGCAAAGATAAGGTATTAAGGTTAAGGTATTTTAAATATATTTGAATATTTTTGTTGCGAACATACATGGTAAGATAAGATAATAGAAAATACATAAAATATTCGTGTTTTCTTGTTGTTTTAGGTGCTCTTTGAGTTTTTCAAAATATTCCGAAAATTTGTACAAACTCACACATAGCACAGATCCTACAAACTCGACCTAATTTTGTGCGCAGTTTTAGCTGCATTCAAGAGTTAGGTCTAATGCTGAGGGGAGGTGGAAGGGGAAGGAGATCCCTGGACAGGCGCTGACATCGACCGTAGAAGGCTGACGTTGGCAGACGTTGACAAAAGGGATGTCAGTGGGTTGCCAGTCGTCTCTCAGCAAGTCGGCATGTCAACACGGTAAACGGTGAATGTCTGCGAGACAAGAGGCAGTCTCTCAGTACCCCTAGTACCCCTCAGAGTAACCCCAGTACGGTACGCCTAGAGTGCCCTCCCTCACACACGAAAAAAGAGCGGCTGCAAAGTGCAAGTTCGTGTGATATGCAAAGTGAATTGTGTGCGGAGGAGAAGATGGAGACGAGCAGCAGAGGATGAGGCTGCAGAAATGCTTTACCAGGCCGACTTAGTTCGGTAAACAAAAGCTACGCATCGCTACGACCCGTGGCAACAGTGCGTATGGGTGATGGACAGCGTTGTGTCAGTGTAGATTGCGTGCAGCAGAGTTGCCAACGCGTGTGCAGCCAATTTCGGGTGCATTGTTGTTGATCCCCCCCTCTACCTCTACCACACACATTCACATCACATCAACATGTTGCATGTTGCAGACAGGTTGCACCGAGCCAGCAGAATGCCAAAAATCGAGCAATTTCTGGGCAATTTCGGAGCTTTGCCTCGGCTCGTTTTCTGTTTGCGTTTAGCATAAATTAGAAACAATCGATTCTCTACAAATGTGCCGGCAATGCAAGCATTAAATCCAAGAAGAAGATGAAGAAGTAGAAGCAGGAGAACAAGAAGGAGAAGGAGAAGGAAACGGAAAGAAAAAAGTTCTGTGCACTCTCGTTGGGTAATTGCAAGAAAATCTTATTTAATCCCGGCAAATGCGACTTTATCACGCAAAAAATTATGAAATATTTTCCAGGCAGCAGTTGCTTTCAACGCCCTCACAGTGGGCGCGGTCTCTGTTGTTGTTGCGGTTGCTTTTGCTTTTGCTTCTGCTTCTGCTTCTGCCGCTTGTTTACACTTTGTCTTCTGTCTGCCTTTATTTTCCGCGTGCCTTTTGGCATTTTCCGAGAGGGTATCAAAGAAAAACGAAGGAACAAAAACAAAACAAGCACAACAAAGGCAGCAACAACAACAACAACAACAACGACAACAACAACAATAACAACAGCGAATCGAGGGAGATGGAAATAAAATAATAAAATACATGGCCAAGCAAATGACAGTCTGCGGATGGATATTAAGTATCATAGTTTCTTTTGCAACATCATCATTTTGCTTTTTCGAGTTCTGTAGTGCTGCAAGGAGAGCAATGAGCTGCTGTTTCGGCTATTATCCGCGAGGGCGGTTCCAACAATTGTCTGAAAGTCGAGACTTTAAAAGGTTTTGCAAGTGACGTAAGCCGAAATAATACTGAGGGACACGTCTTTAGCACATTTTATATTTGTTGTATTATTTCAACAATTGTTTCTTATGAAATTCCAAAGTTTTTTTATTTTGAAGGGTATTTAAACTATTTATAATTTTAAGTAATTAACTTCCTAGTTGGGGTATATTATGATTGCAAAGAGTATATGAATGTAAATTAAATACATTTCTTGATCGGTAAATTTTCTTTGTGTTTCCTATTGTGGTTTCCAGTAAATAATTCAGATCGAACCGATATTTAATAAACCTGTATAACGATCGTTAATAATCGTAGCTTAGTCGAGCGTGTTACCCTTTAAAATCATACATACACGTACGTGTACATTCGATTATAATAACTTTTTCATTAATTATATATAAGGTTCCCTTTTTAATACAGTCACTTTGTATGAATCTTGGAATTCGCTAAGAAACAATGGGTATAGTGTCGTACAATTTATAATATTCAAAGACAGATAAGCAATTAGTATACTTTTCAAATGAATATTTTAAATAATGGAGCAGATTGTATTTCATTTTTAAGTTTTGCACAGATAATTTATTGATGTTTTAGGCTTGTAGTATTGTTACTATTAAAAGTTATTATTATTTTCATAAAATAATTGCTTATCTACAGCAATTACTACTAGTCTTTCTTTTTGTATTTATTTAATTTAATTATTATTACAATTACTACACTCAACTAACCTATGCTTTTTCTATTACTAACTTGCATTACTCTGTGTGTTCTACTCGAACAACCCTCGTCAATTATTACACTGCATGCCCTCGGCTTCAGTTTTTCTTCAATCCAGAGCACCATCCCCTCTTGCTCCCTTCTGGATCCCCCTCGCTCTCATCGCTTTATGCAGATGAATGCGCGCATTTATGAAATATTTTGTTGTCATCGTTGTATTTTTGGTAGTTGTTGTTGCTCTCGCTATGCTACTGATGAGAAATAATGTTTGCGGAAAAATAAGATTTGTTTATTTTACGAACGATTGATTTCGGTGCCTCCCTCTACCATTTCAGGACCCTCTCCCTCCATGGACCTTCGCCCCATTCGGGCT
This sequence comes from Zaprionus kolodkinae, assembly GCA_018901885.1. NCBI lineage: Eukaryota > Metazoa > Arthropoda > Insecta > Diptera > Drosophilidae > Zaprionus > Zaprionus kolodkinae. The sequence goes on from JAEIFM010000508.1 coordinate 870,024, forward strand.
GCTGTCACTTGTCCGCGCTTCATTTTGTGCAGCTTAAAAATTAATTATCGTCGGCTCTTCGGGCTGTCAGTTCGGTGTCATTTGTTTTTGGGCTTTACAACTTTTGTAAATATTTTGTCAAAGTTTCCTGCCGCTGCTCCCTTACCCCGAGGCCCTTAAATTGCCGCGGACTTTGCTCAAATCTTCTGCGAAATTAGCTTCGATTTCAGATTTTCCGTTCTTGTTTTTCGTAGATTTTTGGCTGTTTTCGAGGGGGAATATTCGGAACTTTACTTACCCGGCACAAGCATGAGAAGTACCAGCAATGACAGCCAATAGACACAGCAACTGCCTAGCGTCTGGGCACGCCCACTGCGTCCACAGGACCACGACGACATCGTGCTGCCTCTGCCTCTGCCTCCGTCTCTTTTCCGGCTGGACATTTGCATGCGTGGAGCCTCGCTCCGGCGGCAGTTCTTATGCAGGAATATCGCCATGAGGCTGGAGATATATTATGTATTTGCTCTATTCGTATCTATATAAAAACGGGTTTTATTTTATATCCGAGCGTTGTTTGTCTGTTCTCTGAGCGGCGACCACTTCCTCTGGGTGGACGCCTTGTAGATATATATTGGTCAATAACTGTCAATTCTATTCAGACCACTTTCGACCAGGCCAAGTAAAGCGTTTTTATTCGCTTTATATTTGGATAGTCAGCTGCAATTAGAATAAATAAAAGAGCAGTTGCTGGCATTAGTATTACACAAAAATGTATGAGAAAATTTAAGGGATGGAAGAATAAAATAGATAGAAATGAACGTATTGCAAAAGCTTAACTTTCATTTGATATTATTTTAGTTATTTTCATTATCTCATTAATCTCATTTATTATTTAAATATCACCTTCAATTTATATATATATATATATATATATATATATATATATATATATATATATATATATATATATATATATATATATAAGTAAAACTGATAATACTGATAATTTCAAAATTTTTATAATTGACGAAATGTATTTCCGACCTCAGAAAATGTAAAAAATATTTTCTTGAAAAGCCAAGCAAATTTAACCATGTACGTCTATACTAGAGACTCCTAGACTATAATGTTGGGGCTAACAAATTCGGGAACTTCATGTCTTATGTCAATTTTGCTATTTGACCCTATTCGCATTCATAAATCAAAAAGAATGTTAAAAGTTTTTTTTTTTAAGCGAAAGTATTATTTTTGGTGTGAGCAATGGTTATCCCTACTAATGATTTCTGCACTTGGAGGAGTAGTACTTTAATATTTTTATGAATAATTACTTAGCAGTTATTTAAAATATAGTGTAATTGATGTGGTTAGCGGTTATATAAGAGTCGAAAACTCTCGACTATAGCTTGTCTTCTTGTTTAATCCTAGAGTGCTATTACTCTGCATATGCTGCTCTTCATCCTCTTAATTTGCATTCTTTAATTGATTCGATACTTTTGTGTGCTGAAAAAGCTCACTCAATATTCAAGTTCTATTTGGAGTGAAACAACAAGTCCGTCTCTCTGGTCCGTCTCTTTCCCCCTTTGTCTTACTCCCACTCTCTCTCTTTCTCCCATGTTATTTAGAGCTGCTGCTAACGTGCATGCAAACATTGAGATTAATGCAATTAACGCAGCACTTTAATTAAAAATCACTCCAAAGGCAAATGAACACACATGCACAGATGTGCCACGCCCCTCAAACTCCCTCTTCTTCGTTTCACACTTTCTCCTGTTCCTCCAATTCCCTTCAAGCATATTGTCCGGCACCGATTCGATTCCATTTTAACACTAATCCGCGTGTGTTGCAGCAAATGAAAAAATAATAGTATTAACAGCCAACAAAGTAGTAGAAAGAGAGGGAGAGATAGAGAGTGAGAAAGAGAGAGAGAGAGAGAGAGGCAGGCAGAAGGGGAGGAATAAAAGCCGGTAGGGGAATCCCTTTGGCTGGCGTTTAATTGAAATTACGCATATCTGACACCCGCACAGCACAAATGGCCCATTGTCGCTGCTTCCACTTCCACTTCCAATTCCACTTCCGCTTCCGTTTGCCCCTCCCTGATGTTTCTTGTGTAATGTCTGCTTAAAGGACAATTTCCTAATTGTCTTTGCGCGCTTCGCTAAACGAAAAGAAACGAAAACCTGCAATCCACACTTTAATTATTTTGCCAGTCGCTACACATTTAAATAAGATACACACTCACACATCTATACACACACATACATGTGTACATACATACGTGTGTCATCTTCTCTTCCTCCCCTTTTCTTCCTCATTTCGGCTTGTTTTCGTCGTTAAAACTTTTTCCGAGCGCTTTTGGCAATATCATTTTCATTCCCGATTCCAATTTTCCATTTCGCTTCGCTGCTTTACAGCGTGACTCACGTGACTACAGCCATCTCTCTCTCTCTCTCTCTCTCACTCTCTATCTCTACTTCTTTCCCTTTCTCATTCCACTTGCAACATTTGTTAAATCTCTCATTATTTTTACTGTTTTATACATTTAACAGTTTTGCTTTCCCTGCACTTTTTTTCTGCCTCGCACGGCCTGAAAAATTTCAAAAAAGCTGCCAAGTTTCGCATTAAATGGCTGCCAATGCCAGACAGAGACAGCCTGCACGGCACTGTGTCTGTCTGTCTGTCTCGCTCGCAATTTAAGGTAATGATCACATAGCACACGAGCACAAGTGCAATTAAAAGCTTGTTGCCAAAAATGCATTTCTGTCGTGCTTGCTCTCCTACTCCGGAAAGAGCCGCATGACTTGAGGAACATGTTAGTAACAGAAAGTACAGTTACAAATATTATTGCTGCATTTAAAAGGAAAATAAAGATATTCTTGATTTCCTCTCCACATTTTAATTTCTCTTATTTTATTCAGAGTATTCCTCCATTGTCATACCCTGACCTCTTTATTGTTTCTCTTTTGCTTAACGCATACTTATTTTTACGCTTTCCACCCTCCCCCCTCCCCCCTCTTAGGACCCACCCGCCCGTCAAACAGTTGAAAAGTATGGCTGGCATTAATGCGCTTTATGGCCAAAGTCGACGGCGCATGCATTTAACGAGCCTCCAACTTGAACTCCGCCAAGAAGCGTAAAACTACAAACAGTTTCCAAGGGGACGCGAAGTGGGTGGGTCGGACGGAGTGGGTTGGGCAGAGAACGTAGAGAGAAAAGAGATTGAAACAGAAGTCTCCAAACAACAGTTGAAGTCAGTTTGCCGAGGCAGGAAGAGGAAACAACTCAATTCAATTACGAAGCGCTTAAGCAGTCGAATCTGGGATGAATGCAAATGCGCCAAATGAATAAAATAAATAGCCAAAATATATATAGTGAATATAACAGAATATACAAATTACAGTTAATTGAATCTAAGTAAAACTTATTTTATTGAAGTGCTACAGCAAAGCAGAAGGAGAGAAAGCTAACCCTGCAAGGTCAATCAAAGATACATCAATGCAATATGATGATTAAAATATGTTCTTTAGCATATATTTGTTTATTTTGCATTGCAAAAATACTTACAAAAAATACCAGGCATTTTTATAAAATTAAGCAAGAAAGGATGCAGTCCATGTTTCAATTTATTATATTTAAGCGTAAAAGTGGGTTGCACAAGAAGATACTGGTCATCACCTCTAAAACGCACGAGCAGCTTATCTAGAAACCTTAAAGTCGGATCTTGAATCCCTAGCTATGATAATTGCTAAAAATCTAGACGATTATTAAGACAAACCTATAAACAAATGAAGGACTAAGAGACTGACAGTCAGAGAGTCCGACGGTAAATAGACATTGCCGTAAAGTGTCGGATTCTGATTGGGAATATCATACTTGTATATATATAATTATATATATTATAGCTTCATTGAGTTATATTTTGCCCGTTCTGTTCACACAAAATATATCCTGCTTTTATTTTTAAGTCCATGGCTTTACAAGTTATTTATTATTTTATGTAGAAGCTTTTACCAATTTATCCAAATTAACTTTGTTCTATTCCCATTTTAATACCCATATTAATATGGGCGCCAACTCTGAGAGCGGTGTATGAATGTAGAATGGGCCTTAGGTACCCAATTAAATAGTTTAGTATTTTGTTAAATAGGTATAATAGTTTGTTGTTTGTAAAGAACCGACACTCTTAAATCGACTATTCCGCTTTTGATAAATTTTAGACAAGGCTGCAGGGTTGCATAATGTTATTTCAAACAAAATTAAAATATGTTAATCTTTAACAATTCATCTTCTACGACATTGATATTTTGAAATATTAATCTATTAATATTTTCGACTGTTTGTGGTATCTGCTAATCGTTCCTGCATTTATTCATAACTAAGCATAGGAGCTGACTAAGAGCCTCCATAAGTCTACTGCAACGCTGAAAGGGTATAAAATCGTCGGCAAGCGGAAGGTAGTCTTGGTTCCTTGTCAAACCTGCAACTATCTATCGTATGTTGCTGAATTCGAGGCGCATTGCAACAGCTGCGGCAACACGCTTTGGCGCTGTGCAACGCTGCGTATGCGTATTCCGTGTTGTCTGCTTGGCGCCTCCTTTCCCAGTGTGTATCTATGCATTTCCGCTGAGAAATTCACAGTCCCCCCACTCTACCAACATCAATGGCAACATGACGAATATATCGTGTTCCATTTGTGTATATAAATGGGAGAACAAGTTGGAGTTCTCCATGGAGTATCGCACTCAACGACAACATCAAAGTCACAGCTCGTGCACAAGCTCAAAGATACTTTTTGTATCTCAAATGACACGTTTTTATATCTTTGTATCTGCTGCTGCAGTTCATTGACTCGCCAGTTGTTGTTCGAGCTGTAGTTGTACTTTAATGTATTTATTTATCGCTGTCTCTCTATCTCTGTCTCTGTCTCTATCTTTGTCTCTCCCCTCTTGCCCGGCTACGGCTCACTTATTTCATTTGCCTTTGCCATGCGGTCCATCAATTGTGTATATATTTTATTTAAACGATTTCTCACAACAAGAATATGATGTGGGTGTGCCTCTCTCCCTCTCTCGACCCTCTTTCCTCCTCTTACCTCCTCTTTCACTCTTCCTCCCTTTCTGTTCTCACAATCTTGTGCTGATTTGCTTGCTTGGCTTTGTGGGTCAAGCTGGTTCGAGTTGGAGTTGCAGTTCTTCCATCCCGACTCTTCGCGAGGACATCCCGCAGGGGGTAACCGCTAACAGCAATTACATGTGCCATGAAGATTCGATTAAGTTGTGCAGGATGAGAGCGGGACAAACCGATACCAGGTTTATGCCACGTGCTGCATGAATTGCAGAGTACACGTAATGGGAAATACTACCAGCTTAGCTTAGACGTAAGAAACGAGTTCATGCAATGATATAAGCAGTGTTGCAACACGAGTAAAGTGATATGTACACTGTTAATATGTGTGGGATAAGAGGAAATGTGAAATGATTATTTTATAATAATCAAAAGGGTAGGGTTTTCCCTACCTTCTAAAGTCTGGCACAAATGATTTAATTTATTGTCCCCTATCTGCAATCGTGAAACTTTGATTTGGCTTATTAACTACTTATTCCGCGCAGTGTTTCCCCCTTATTAAACTAAGTTAAGTTGAATTTCCCTGCTTTTCATAAATTTAGACTGAGTCTATCAATCTCACCAGCAATTGCCAACAATGCAGTGAGCCCCTTTCGTCTAATATCAAACATATCCTAACTTCCTGCTTTAACACAACACAGATTAAACATATTCTCAAATAAAAACCCTATCACTTTACTTCAGAATCCGAGCAGATCTAATGCAAAACTTATTTAATCTTTCCCTAAACATAGTAATATTTTTCACAAAATTTAATATAATTAATTGTAAACTATTATTATTATTATTACTTTTTCTAGTTACATTATCCACAATATACATTTCCCTTGTTAGTAGCATAAGGCCATTGCAGCCAAAACTACATTTTAGGTCTAGTTGTATGATATACCTATAACTATGTACATATTAAATAAATAAATAAACAGACTGAGTTTATAGTTCAAATTCGAGTGTAAACGATTACCATACGGATTTTCCTCAATTCATAAACATATTGCATCAAATTGGCTTTGCATAATCGCAGTACGATATGTTCACTTAAACTCAACTTATGCAAGTCTTCCTTGACTTGCAATTAATATATATATATACGTGTATATACCATGTCCAAATGAATGACTTTTCATATTCTGTAGAATATTTTCTACAGTCTCTTCGAGGGATCAAGCAAATCTCTGGCATCTCATCAATCAATTGAGTCGACCTCGAAAGTATTTTATAATTGACAAATTCACATACAACGAATCTCGTGTGCCCTTCTCTCTCTCCTTCTTGCTCTTCCTTCTCTATAGTTTCTCCTGTTCTCTTCTAACGTTGTTCCATCTTTTGTCTTTTTGTTGCGCTGTCGTGAGTGCCAACCTTTTCTTAGACCGCAGAAACTCATTACAGGCAGCACTCGCTCTCTATCGCTCTCGCTCTCGCTCTCGCTCTCTCGCTCTCTCTCTCGCTCTCACGGTCGCTGTCGCAGTCGCTGCTTGTTTCTCTGCGTTTTTGCTATTTTGCAATTAAAACTTTCATTAAAGTAATTAAAATTGCAACAAAATAAACAAAAAATACAATCAAAACCCTGCAAAGGGTCGAGGGTCGACGGAGGGCAGAGGTTAGGCAGCTATTGTGGTTAGAAGGGGGAGAGAAAGAGAGAGAGCGAACCTTGACAAACACACAAAAGTGCAGTTAAAAATGTACGACAAGGGGGACAGGAACAATGGAGTAGTGCCAGAAGCCAGAAGAGTGAAGAGGGAAGGGGGAGGGGGAGGGGGAGGGGAAACAGAGACCAAAGTGTGACAAATATAAACAGGAGTGTAAATAAAATGGCAAATGTAAATAGGCAGACAGGGAGAGCAGGAGGGGGGCGAGAGTTAAGGGGATAATAAAATGTGGTAATTGTAAATAAGTGGAAAATGAGTGTGAGGGAGAAGAGTGAGACAGAAAGAGAGAGAGAGGGGGACAGCGAGAGGGACGTCTAAACAAAAATGTGGAAGTAACATTTTAAATTCAAATTAAACGACTGGCAAAGCCACAAAGGATTGACATGAAGTTAGTGCCGCCAGGAGCGACAGCAACAACAATAGGAACAACCTCACTACAACAACAACAACTGCAACAACAACTACAGCAGCAACAACAACAACAACAACAATGACAATGTCACTGGAAGATAACCGCAGCTGGCAGCTGCTTTTGGTAGTCACTGTTGCAGCGACGGTAACAGTTGCTGCTGCTGCACATGTTGTAGTTGTTGCTGCTGCTGTTGTTGCTGCTGTTGCAGTTGTTGTTGCAGCTGCAACTGCTGCAGTTGACAGTTTGTAACGCATTTACGTACTCTTTGTTTGTGTATTCCAGTTTGACATTTCCATGCGAAGCAAACAGAAACGCACGAGCGATAAATATTGAGAGTGCAAAGAATGAAAGACAAACAAAACACAAAATAAAAAGGAACAAAAAGAAAGAAACATTTGTTAATTGCGTAGTTTGCAATTAATTTGTAGATCATTTGCAAAGTACACGCACATATAGAGGCACATTTAACCTAGGTAGATAATAAATGGGCATATATGGTGTATAGAAATGTCAATCAAAGTCAACTAATGAGGTAGTTAGAGCTCCACTGCGGTCAATTGCAAATGGAATTGGCAGAGACAAATTTTATGTCAATTTCAAAGCAAAGAAGTGACGAAAATGAGACACAAATTACGCAGAAGAAACTATTTTCGAGTGCACTCCGACTGCAAGATACCCTGCAATCAGTTTAAGACAAGTGACGAAAGCTAAGGTCGAGACAGTTCACTCTCTCGCCCATCTAAAAAGTAAGTGATTCGCAGCAGAGCCCAAGCAACGCTGCTCGAAACATAGGATATGAGTAACATATGTATTTATAAAACAATCGGGATGCAAATTATGAATTTATATGCTTAAAACCATTTCATATTTCAAATATAATTTTGCGACTATATTTTCAAACGCTTTGTGAAGTTTCCATAGGTTGATGGTTCCCTTAGAACATCTATGTTAAATAATTCTAATACATAAAAAGAAGTTCCAAGTAAAACACAATCTGAAAAATACTTGCAATCTATTGTACAGCTTATATCGGCTTATGTTTTAGAATACACGTATATAGCACATATATATTTGTATATATTCTCGTTCATTGTTGTCGCAGCTTCCCTGACCATCTCTTTGTGCCAGTTGTTTGCCATTCCAATGAGCCATATGACAGACCCTGAATGCTGTAGCCGCTGCTGTTGTTTACGCTCAAGTACTTTGCCTTCATATTTACATGAAAAAGAAAACTCGAAACTCAAACAGAGAAATAAAGAGGAAGAAGCGGCAGAAGCAGCAGAAGAAGATGCTGCCACATGTGCCTCGTGTGTCTTTGAGACGGAAATAAAAGATTTTACAAAACATTGCACAGTCAATGCGCGCCTAGGAGTATGGCAAACAACTTAGCCACGCCTACGCGCCTAACACTCCCCCCCCCGCCCCCACACACGCCCATTTAAAGGCAACTTGACGCGCCAGACAAATAAATATAAAAAGACGCAGCAGGGGCAAGGCAAGGGAGGCGAGCGGGATGGGAGGCGAACTTCTTAAAGCAGCCCAAGCCAAAAGCTGTAAAAAATGATAAACGCTTCAACTGATGACACATTCAGTTTCACACACGAACGACTTTCAATTTACATTTGATGTTTTATGTTTGCCAGCATTTACGCAGCGCACAGGCAAAAAAAAGAGAAACAGCAAAATGAAGCAGGGGGGAGGAAAAAAATCACTCATACGCACCCACGCACATGGCGTGCGTAAGCGTCTGGCAGGGAAAGCGCGCAGGGAAAAACCTCAAAAAGCAACGAAAACTGAACTTAACTGGGCTGAGCTCAACTCGGCTACGCAAGCAGAGAAATGTGTATTGAAATTGGAGCAGCAGCAGCGCAGCAGCAACGCCGGTGCCAAGTAGACGGCAGCAACCAGAACAACAACAACAACAACAACGAGAACAACAACAACAACGACAACAACAACAAAGTCGCTTGACGAGCAGGCTGTGCAAATAAACGAATAATATTTTTGTACTTCAAATAGAAAACGAAGGCAAAAGAAGCCGAAGGAGTCAGAGAGTATTCAGAGAGTACCAACAAAAGGGGCAGATACACAACCTTTTTTTCGGTTTTTTTTTGCACTGCGCATAATTTTCAACAAAATACCAAATCCACCCAAGGCAAATCACGAAACACTCAAATGAAACTCAATAATTCGCTTGAGTTAATGCAACCAGGATTTATGTACTTACATAGTTTACGCAAAGGATTGCTAGGCTAGACATGTGATTTTCCCTAGAAGCTCTAGAGAGATGTTGGGTATCTTAAAAAAAGTTGAAGAATATTTTGGTAAATTTTAAAAATGAATCCTTAGTAGATGAACATTGAAAACGGACGAACAGTGTGTACTTACTTTGTGTGAACTTATGTAACATACAAGAGGAGCCGTGAAATTCATACCAGACCTCTGCATGCGGTGGTTTCCAACACCGCATTACAATTAGAGAATGATTTGCGTTATTATCCGAAATAATGAAACTACGTTTCTCGATTTAATCCTTTTTTGATTTCCTTATGTAAATAAGATAACGATTTTGCCGACGAGACTATCTTATTTATTGAATCATATGGTACATGCGGGCTTTGCGGTGTAAAAAACCCTGGAAATTCCTAGAAATTTGCTTAAGCTTACTTAAGCCCAGAAGGTATATATTTCAAATGAGGTAAGATAATTGTATAATAGTTTAAATAAAGTCTATTTCTACTTAACTTTTTACATAACTAATAAACTAATGTAAATGTTATCAACCCATTCACTACTTTCTAATCGATCATATGAGTAATTCTAGTCAACGTTTTCCAAGTTTTATTAACTTTGTGCAATTTTCAACTTGTCTTGCTTACTTTATGATCTTTCTGTCTAATGTCTGCATATTTCTATAAATATTTTAAGATCTTTCCTTTAAGTAATTAAATATCAACAATATTGGGATCGGACTGCGACCTATTGTACCCCTTTTATTGTACAGTACAATTTTACAGTACACCTTCTGTCCAAAATATGAACTTAAGTTCTAATATATAATTTCTGAATTTGGGGCTTTGCTTCTTTGTGTAAACTTCAAGCTCAGTCAATAAATGAAGCACGTGTTTGGGCAGCATAGGTTGCTTTGTAAGTCCAACGTATACGTAATCTGAAGTTGAGGTAATTTCGTCGTTGAGAACTTTCTTTGGGCTATATTGACAAGTTGAGTGTCTCGTTCTCAATGGGCACTTGTCAACGTTTCAGTTCTTTACAATAATTTGCTGGGTATGCCGCACAGCACAGCTTGACATGCCTCAGCGTCGAACCTCAAAAGGCACTTGGAAAGAAGGCGCACAACACAAGGCACCCACACACATTCACACTTGAGTACTCACACACCCACACACTCACACACACGCAGAGACAAATCGAGTCGCACAGCGTGCGGTCAGAAAACAAAGCCAAACTCAAATTCAGTTGCCAAAATTGCCCATAACGAGCACTTGAAGACAAATGTGAGATGCCAGAAAGTTCAGAGGCATCCCTGCTCAATATCTGCTTTTTATAAATACTCACATATAGTAGATTTAAAGTACTCCGTGGGAGCAAGTGCACTTAAAGCCCCGTCGAGCTGTCCGGGACTTGTCTCAATGAAGGCCATGGCACGGCACATAAGTTACGATTTTTACCTAATTTATACAGTAGGAGACTGCGGACTGGGGACTGGGAAGAGGGAGGCGAGGATTGGGTCTGCGTTCGCGTCCGGCAACCACTTGAAGCCATATAATTGCGCTTATCTCTTGGCGCACACTCAAGTGGCCCCGGCTCAATATGTTCCTGGAGTGAAATGAAGTGCCCGTTGGGCTGCCGCAAGGACCTGGCTAGCATTTTTGTGCGACTATTTGATTTAAAAGGACGCACCTTTCCCTCTCCCAGTTGCGCCCTCTCCTCCTCCCAGTTGCCGTTTTTGTTGTTTCTATTATTTTGTTTTGTTTCGTCTCTTTTTTGCTCTTGTTTCTCTTTCTCGCTCTTTTTTTCTTTTTTTGTTTACTTGTGGTGACATTTTTATATTGTGTGTGTTCGCAGCGCACCGCAAACTTTTTGGCATGCCACCAATGAGATTATCTTAAGTGGCCTGCCATTTTTCTGCGGCGAATGGACCCATTCGTAGGGCCCTTGACTGCACTCCGATTCGGTTTGATTTGGTTCCTGGACTCGTTGGCCAGTTGCTGTTGCTTTTCCTGTGAAGCTTCTGCAATTGGCAAATAACTTTTCAAATAGTTTTAAATGCGCACAAACTTGATTTTTCCAAGGGGAAAACAAAACCTCATTCCAAGGGAAAAGAAACTGAAATGGAATCGATTGTTCGTTTGCTTAAAGTTCCTAAAACCAACATGTACTTCTTGTGCTTTTCTTGACATATTAGAAAGAAATTTGATTCAAATGATTTCTGCAATATTTATGTGATTGGAATGCAATTTGAAGCGTAGGTTCTTCATTGATTACTTTGCTAAAAATTCGACAATCGATTTTAAAATCAAATACAAATTCTAAAGGTTGTGGTGTACAAATACCTTCATAGCTCTAGCGTTTAAAATATCTTATATGTGTTTAATCCTACACCTCCTTCTTCGTATTACACACACTTGCATAAGATACCTTTACTTAAAAAAAATAATTAAAGAACACCTTTTAATTATTGTATTTTGTTATATATTCACACGTTTGTTTTTTTCGATACAACATTTGTTATTAATTATAATCAAGTTGCATCTTTCCTTATTAGATGCAGCATAATCACATTCTATAAAGAAGAACACCTTGTATTTAGTATCCATATTATGCATTTTGGCCATTTGTATCATCCGTAGAATATAATTTCGAATATAGCTTCCGCGATGTAAAAGAATCAAAGGGGTCAATGTTATATGGAACTGAGAAGAGTCGGACCAAGCCGTACGTCACTAAGCAGCCCACAGCAAAAGTGACGAAGATAAGTTGTGCTATATGATCAGATAGGTTGATTTTTAGATGTACGTATATTTCCGAAATAGATATATAAATTTACCCCTGCCAATTACGTAGTATCTTTGCATTCTCACACCACCAAAATGTGTTTTCACTTGTCTTAATAAACGTCAATTGGAATAACAGTTGTTTAAAGAGTCGCGTTTCACTATCATAGCTTGCTCGAGAAATTCCAAAATAAATATAGGGAATGATTGGGTATTTAATAAAACAATTTATAATATTTATATATTCGTTAATTGTTGCTTGTTTATAATTCGAAATGTTGGAGATGAGAAATACTTGGCTTGATGTGAACTGAATTGGGGAATGTCTCACAACCGACTAACTGAAGAATTGGTTCTCAAACCTAATTAAGCAGATACCAGACAATTGTCCAAATAAAGATGTTAGAAGAATAATATGCTTGCAGTAAGAAGTAACAAAAGCTACAGTCGTGTGCTCACGACGTTAAAATACCCTTCACTTCATTGGAAAACAGTTAGCCAACTAGCTGTTCCCATAATAAGTTCTTAAGCACCTTGAATGATGCGAAATACTTTGCATATTAATTAGATAATTTAGTAAATGTTTATATGTTAGAGAAACCTTAATATCTAATTTGATGACTTAAGCTTTTATAGTCTTAGATATCTAGGATTTAATACCGATGGACAAACATGACTCTTCCGCCTCGGCGTATTAAGAATTTACTTACACACATTGCGATAAAATGAATAGACTGCGATTTTATTTAATCCACCGCCAATATCATTCATTCTCTAGTCTAAATTTTTACTCTTATATCTTATTGCCTGCTTCCCTGTCCCTCTTTCCCCTCTGGCACCTTCTCGAGCTCTTTGAAAGCTTCAAGTGTGAACACACATTATAATAAACGCCTCAATTGTTGTGCAGTCATCTGTGTAATTTATGTTTAGCTAATGTTCAGGCATCGATGAGCTTGTCAGCTTTTGTGAATCACAACACACACACACACATACAGAGAGATGCTGTCGTGTGCTTGTCGTGTCCTGTATTTCTGCTTACACCGAGACACATATGCACACTCACACACTCACACACATAGACATTAACCCCCATCGAGTTGAAATGACGTTAAGGTTGCTTCGTTGAGTCTAATAGACTTTCCTGGCTGCGCTGTCTGTGGGTTGACTTCAGCTTCGGCTCGGCTTCAGCTCCCACTTCCACTTCCACTTCCATTTCCACCTCCACTTCAGGCATCCGCACAAACATCGGCATCGACTTTGCCCCAGTTTCAGTTTTAGAATAAACCTGAGTACGGAAACCCATGTACCGTGGCTCGTGTCCCGGGTTTAGAGTCCTGAGCAACGGTAAACGAAATCCTTTGGCGTCCACTTTGCCCACATGCTCTGGCATTTTATGGAACTTTTCTCGTTTTTCTTATTTTTTCAGGACATGTTTCAATGATTTCCAATTTTTGCTATGGGGCGAAACTGTTGCGCTATTTCGCCGTTAGAGATTTTCCTTATTTTTCTCGTTTTTTTTTGCGATATTTGTCGCTCACTTGGTGTTAAATCATTGATGTATGAAATTCGTGCAAAAAGCGAAGTGGAGAAAAGTTTTGATCGATATTTAGGGCAGTTTCCACTGAAGTTTTTAAGTTGGAATCAAGTTGGCATTGAGCTGCCGCTGTCCCAGGAAATTTTGATGTACCTATAGCTACTACATTTTAGTTCACATTCGTCCGCCGTTTCCAAAACTGCCTACATAAAAAGAAATTCTTCGCTTCGTATTTCTAGCGCAAGTTTCCTATTTTTAAATAATCTTCCTACCTTCCTTGAGGTATTTGATTATTTGTTTATATTATCGTCACACTCTCACTTCCTGTTTCCATCGGCAGAATAGAAAGATGTGTTGTGGACAAGCTGCTTGTGGAACAGTATCCTATGCCTTGGCTTACGGACCGGTCGGGCCGGCACTGCCCGCCATGAATTACCGGAATTGTTGCTGCGGTCCTTGTCCCCCATGCGGACCCTGGACCTGCGCACCCAACAGATGTCGTTGCTGTGGAGAATGTGGTTGCTTTGGACCCTTCTATTAGATAGTATTCTGGACACAATGTTTCCATGTAAGAGGGTGATGGTGAAACGTATGTCTGACCGATCTACAGCTGGCAATGTATCTCGTAATAGGTAACTTGCGTAGGAAAAACGAACGAAGTAGTTTTCTTCTGATATCAAATTAAATGTATATTTAAAAAATAATGGCACGAACTAAAGAATTGGTGGTTTGTAGAACGTTTTGTCGGGGTCGTAGAAGTTTCATACTTTTTAGTATTGGTACGTTTGAAAGATCTGAACTTGCTCAAATGTTGGGTGCCTAAGCGAATGTGTTTTCTAGTTTTTCAAACAGAGCATTAAAACATCGTTCATTCCAACACTAATGTTCCATGATTATGTCAGGGATACACTAGGCTTTAAATTAAACAAGACTTGGTTCTATAAGATTGGTTTATTGAATTTTAGTTTTTAGGTGTTTCCGCTTGTGCACCGTCTTTTTTGACCTTTTCGTAGGCATTCTTCCAATTCTCCTTGGCTTTTTCAGTCTCGGAATCAGCCTTCGGCTTGTTCGAGTTTAAGTCAAGACAAGGCTGCATTTCTACCTCAACTTTGTGCGGCACTAAGCAAGTTCCCCGGCTACAACTGGTGTCCTGAACCCAACACTTGTCCCAGGGACCACACGGTGTGGGAATGAATTCGCGACCCGTGAAACGAATCGTGGAAAGTGGAGGATTATTGCAAGCAATAATGTAGGAGGCACAGGCCCAGCCACCGCACATGGTTCAAAGGCCGTAGGCTAAACGAAAAAGAAACATATATAATATTATCAAGGTTTTTAAGTATTTCTAGATTATGCTTACGTTGAAAACTTTTTAATTTTGATGTGGAAATTACGCTTTCCGGAAGCATACTGAGAACGAGTGTAATGTGTATTTCATATCAAGGCATTTTTAGAACTCACAGCCAACTTATTTTTTTTAGTACTGAATTGCGGCCAAATCAGATTGCCGCCTTTTGTCAATTTTTGTGGGAGCTCGGACCAAGTATTAATATCCACAACAGCCTCCACAACAACCACCGCAACAAGTGGAGCAGTTGTCGAAGGGACCACACGGAGTGGGGGCAAAGCAGCGACCGGTGAATCGCATTGGCGATAAACGATGATGATTACACGCTATGGAGTAGCTACAACAGGCCCAGCCTCCACACATTTTTCTGTTGTATTTTTAATTGTACAGGTATTTTATTAAGGTGTGAGATGAAAAGGCGGCAACTTAATTTGGCTTTAGATGTTTGTGGAACCGAAATCGAAATGCTTATGAGATCCGGTCTCATAGGCATACATGTCCTGTAACTCTCTGACAGCTGCTGACAGTTGCCGCCTCGCCGCCTCGTACAATTGAAATCTCGGGGCTTGGGAGCGTCAAGCTCTTCGTAAATCTTGCCAAGCTGTGTTGAAATCTAGCAAAAGTTTTGCGCAGACGGAAAAAGAAGAAATATGCTAAAATCGGAGGCACGCTGAAATGAAATTAATCCAACGGCAGGCACAGTGGGGCAACCACTCGGATATGGCACAGTGGAAGTGGCAGTATCAGTCGTTCTTTTAGCTTAAGTTAAATCAAGTTATGTTATATGTTCATATTAATCCCTTGGTACTTTTCTTAATAACTTAAAAAGCTGTATAATAAATAAAATATTTAATATTTTTTTCAAATATGTTTTATCATGAAAATCGAATGCTGTGATTTTTGCAAAAACGTATGTTGTTGTAATATTTTATATTACCAGCTATAGCTAGTAGAAAATTCTGCAATTTAATTTATAATTGTTAATATAATTTTCACACTCAATTATCTTTATTTTTGAACCACTGTGAACACGCAGTTGGTGTGCAAAACTCGCACACGCTGACAATCGTTTTTTTTTTTCTGCACTTTTTATGAAGCTCTCCAGGTATGGTTCGCCGGGCCCAGACAATCAATTACATTAGCCTCACTGACCCACCCAACCGCAGCGGCCTACCCGAAAACCTGAGTCGCCCTGTGAGTGCGGGTTGCCAGATTCATGCGGTTAGGCCACTGTACGAGATAGAAAGAGCGTGGATGAGTCACAAGGGGCGGCAGAGGGCGTGGTCAATTCCGCCTTCGACCGCAGGGCAAATGCAATTTAAAACTGAATTTAATAGCTCGCATGCAGTGCAGAATCGCTTTTTTCTTAGCTTGTTTAATTTTGCGGGCATGGAAACAGTTTCAAATACTGTCAAAATTTTACTAGAACAAATTTCAAAATTTGAAATTGAAGTTGAAGTGGAAAATTCTTTTGCTTAACCTATGTCAAAAGAGGTGCTAAATAATTCACGCGTATCTGCTCATGCCTGCCATATTTAGTACATTTTTTGCGTGGAGTATTTGCAAATTGGAATAAGAGATAGCACGTGATAAGTGAATGGGAGCTAAGTAGAGAACAGGCTAGATAGTAGATGTGTGCCCAGAGCTCCTTTTGTTCTAATGGACCCAGTAAGTCCTGCAGTAAGTCTTGCAGCAAGCCTTCTTGTGTGCCCAGCTGTATACCCAACTGTGTGTCCAGCAGTGTGCCCAGCAGTGGATCAGGTTGTGGATCAGGTTGTGCATCAGGTTGTGTATCGGGTTGTGAATCAAGATGTGGATCAAGATGTGCAGCACCCCCTAACATGTGCTGCCCAGCCTGTTGCACACCCTGTTGCCCATCCTGTTGCACTCCTTCTTGCACACCCTGTTGCTCCTCCTGCTGCACAGCCTGCTGCAAACCCTGCTGCAAACCCTGTTGTGTTGGGATCTGTGCATTTTGCGGCTCCTGCTGCTGCAGCCAAAAGCCCTGTGGATCGTTGTCCTATCAGCTTTGCACTGGCCCCGTCGGACCCGTTCTGCCGAGCATGGAGTACATCACAGGATGCATTCCGCCCTTCTATTACGTGCCCAACAACTGCGGCTGCTGCTGGGAGTGGGGCTGCTGCGGACCTTACTATTAGGGCAGGAGATCGTATAGCTTGTAGAGAACTTTGAACGAGGCATGGATAATTTGTATATCAATAAATATATTTGAAGGCCCTACGCCTTTTACACTTTCCCTCTTTTCAGTTGACAACTTAACAAATGTTTGGGCGACAACCCTGTGTGTAACAGTGTTGCCAAAGTTGCACAATGAAAATCATTTAACGTTCAAATTTGTACAAAGCAAAAAATACAAATAAACAATGAAAAACAAAGGGAAAACAGCAAAGTGAAAGAATATTCATTGGACGAAAACAATGGACAACGCGTTGAATCTGAAATTGCTTATTTGGGTTAACCCCATAACAACAACAACAACAACAACAACAACATTGGTCAAGGGAAGAGGAAAATAACAAAACAGAAAAAGGCAATAGAAAAACATGCCGGTAACATGTAAAAACAAAGAATGCGTACTCAAACAATGTGAGAGGTTTTTTACGATCACAACAATGTGTATTTAAGTAGGTCACGGACTCCATGGGAGAAGATTATTTTTTCCCCCTTTTTCCCCAATATTTTTATAGGAAATTTGAATGCGCCGGCTTAATTGAAAATATCACAGCAGCTGCCCAGCCAAAAAGTTGCAAGAGAAAAGTATTGTTTTTTATTTTTGGACTTTCGAATATGTTCAAATTAAATATACGATTTGAATACCCGTGGAGGGAGTATATTAATTTTGCCCAAATATTTGCAACGCAACCCTAGGAGTCATACTCTACTCAATATAGTATTTATATCCTATCGATATTGATGAACTTTGGGCAGATTGAACCAATATATATAGCTCGCAATCAATCTTACTTCTGTCTGTGTACATATGTTGACTAATTAAATCTAGTAACGAAGCTTTAAACAATGTAATGATAATTTGCACTATTGTTCACATAATAGTAATAATCAGTTTAGGTTAGTGTACAAATCTGCAGGGTTATACGACGAGATAAGGCAGCCTTTCGAGTTTAATTCAGTAGGAAATTTCTCTTGACTGGCTCAAGTGCTTTGCACAGATTTTTGATGCATTAAACTTAATGCAGCTAAATTAATTTTAAAATCAAACTAAATATTCGAATTTAATTTGATTTTTTTGTGAAATGAGCATCATCCAACACTGGGATAACTTTCGCTTCCTAAAGTTTTCAAATTGCTATGTAAAATTAACTTTTATCGAATTATGAAGGTGACTTGAAGTATAATTATGTCTCAAGGTTATTTAACTCATGTAGTATCTGAGATCTAGGCGTTCATAACTTCTTCAGTCTGTTACTCACATTTTCATTGAGCCAACACTTTATTTAAAATTAAATTTTTTTACAATTAAAATTAAATAAAATTAATTAATAATATTAATAATCTAGTGAAATTAATTAATCAATGTTAATATTCTTATAATATTTTAATAAAAATAAAAATATTCCAATTGTTTCAACAAATCCAAATATCTGAATTATTTGACTTCTTTTCCAATATCTCAAATTTGTTTATTAGGACTTTGAAGAGCCTTATTAAATTTTGAAACTATTTTCGAAGCTCTAAAATTTCAACTAAAACTGTTTTTCTTATTGATCCTAAATGACAATTCCTTACTATCTAAATTTATATTATCTTATAAGAATTTTTATCATTACAAATATGTTTCCCATATTTTCAAACTAAAATTGATTGTGAATTTCAGTTATATGTTATGTATGTAGCTCTGAGCACTCTGCACAAACTAATCCATATTCAAGACTTTAATCAATTAGCTTTTAAACAATCATTCAAATATTTATGGCCTCAATTGGGCTGGAATTCAGGTCAATTAATTTGAGTAGAAACCTTATTAAAGCGAACTTAAGAAAATTGTTGAGGATATTTTGGAAAAGCTGCGTACACTTCTCTCTGCAACTCAAGGCATAATGCACTTTGCATATTGAATGACATTGATGGCCAGAAAATGGATTGCAAAATTGTTCGTCTCAGATGCTGCCACAATTTGGCTCTGATGACTGCACACGGGTTAATCAAATGTGGCAAATTCGAGGATTTTCCTTAGCCGGACACGGTTTCAAGGGGCGATTGCCAGGAA
Source organism: Zaprionus kolodkinae (assembly GCA_018901885.1). Classification (NCBI taxonomy): domain Eukaryota; kingdom Metazoa; phylum Arthropoda; class Insecta; order Diptera; family Drosophilidae; genus Zaprionus; species Zaprionus kolodkinae. The sequence goes on from JAEIFM010000508.1 coordinate 889,331, forward strand.
ATTGCTGGCGATCTTCGAAATTCAAAATGAAATTGAAACTTAATTCGGAATTCTCTCACTGGGTCTGGCTTGGGTTGGGCTTAACTTCGGATTACCTCTAAAGAGCGAAGTTCATTGCTTCAGCTACTCACCTTGCGGACCAGAGATTGTGCCGTTATTCTCATTCGTGTTGTTGTAGCTGTAGCCGTGGCTGTTGTTGCTGCTTTGATTATGGTAGTCTTTGGTCATAAATTAGAAAATTTAGCACTTTACAACGTTACACAACACGCGCTAGCTGCAGTGTTGGGTAGACACACACACACAGGCTCCAGCACACACACACACACACACATCCAGCGTCGTCGAGGGACTTTTGCGCTGAGACGGAACCGAGACGGAAGTGAATGCGGAGGCGGAGGCGGACCGAAACCGAGACCGAGACCGAACCGGACCGCAAACTGTCCTACGTGAGTACCGAAAATGTGATGTTTTTGTTGTTGTCCACTTTTCACATATTTTTCATAATTTTACGCGATGGGAGAGGAACAAACTGAAGCTGTAACTGTAACTGGGATGGGGACTGTAACTGTAACTGTGACTGTCTCTAACTGTGACTGTAGATGTAAATGCAGCTCTAACTGTGTAACTGTGTAACTGTGTTAGCCCAACAAGCACAAAATGTTGTAAAATTGTTGTAAAAATTTGGAGGAAAAAAAGTTTACGCTTTTCGCTGTGGCTCGTTTGTTGCGAGCACTCAAATCTCTGGTGAAATATTAATTCTCACAATTTCTGACACTTTGCCATGTGCTGCTTTTATCCATTTGGGTAGCTTGTTTGTTTATTTGTTTATTTGTTTATTTGCTTGTTTGTTTGTTGGCTTGTTTGTCCGTTTGTTCGCTTGTTCGCTTGTTCGCTTGTTTGTCTGTATGTTCTTATGTTTGTAGTTCGCCTTTCGGACAGTCAACTTTATGGATTGTTTATTAATTGTGCAATGTTTCCGATGTCGTTTCTCGTTGTCGTTGTATTTTCTCCTTCCTCTCTGTTGTTGTTGTTGTTTGTTGTTGTTGTTGTTGCTGCTCTTCTTGTTGACTAATTTACTTATTTATGCCCCTGGCGCGGCCCTTTCAAGCGTTATCGTTGTCGCTGCCGTGTTGTTGGCTTTACGCAGCAGCGTCGTGTAGGCAGCAGCACTTGCGTCGGCTTCGGCAACAGCAACGGCAACGGCAACAGCGACAGCGTCGGCAGCAGTAGCAGCAGAGCGAACCAAACGTTTTGACATTATCAACGTAACTGAAGCAGCAGCAGGAAGCTGTCGTCCTTTGCCTGTCGCAGTCGCCGGCAGCAGACGTTGTCGCCAACGCCGTTTGGCATCGTTCGCGGTCGCGCGCTCGCTCTCTGTCTCTCTCTCCTTCTCTCGCGGCCACTCAGTGTCTCGCACGCAGACACGAAGCGCGGTTCGCGACTTGACGAAGCCCAAGCAACGAAGGCGCAGCCAGCATCCGTTCGTTCGTGTCGCTATTCGTGTGTCGGAATTTCGTGTAAGAGCGAAACAGCTGACTGCCGCTGCAGAGCGACGGCAGAGCGAAGGCAGAGCGAAGGCAGAGAGAGGCAATGACCGACCTGATGTAACGGCAAAAAGCTCCTGAGTTCGAAACTGTGCTTGTTTGGGATATTTTGTAGTTAACAGAGTTATGTTAGATTACAGTAGACTGCAGACTTTACAGAACTTACGCTGTTTACATAACAGGGACTGTTGGTTAGGTTTTGCTGTTCCTCTTTTGATGAATCAACAAAGTTGAAGGCTTTATTAAAGTTTTGAATTAAAATTTAGTGAAATTCTCAATTTGTTATAAAAGATTATCGTTTAATTGATTATTTCGATGTATAATTATTTATGTCTAAAAACGAATAAAATAATTTACATTTAAATAAATTGTCCTTCTCTACTAGATATATTGAAAATTAGAAATTATGCAAATAATATATGTACATACATATATAAATACTCATACATTAATTTTATTATTTATACTTGATTTGTATTTCATTATTTAAATTTTATGTAATATTTTATTTTCACGATTTTCTATTATATAATTTAATTACGTTCTTTATATTTAGGGTACTTTTACTTAATAATTTTAATTGATTTTATACTTCAAATAAATAAATAAAATACATATCCAAATGTCTCTGTCACCTTTAATCCGAATCTCGCAATTTGAACTGATGTCAACTCATAAAATCAGAGATCAATCGAGGGACCGAGTTATGGAAAACATATTGAAAATTTCACAAGCGACGAATGTGAGGCACGAGCAACGTAAAGTAGTGTGTGCACACACTAGAAAATACAAAATGCATACGACAAACAAGCGACAAGAAAAAGGAAACATGTGTACTATATAACACACTCCCCGCACACCCACCCCCAGCACACACATGGCAGGAATACCAGGGATGGCAGACAATAGCTGCAGAATGTAAATATTAATATTGTCATAATGGACAACATGTATGTAAGCTGGAAATTTGCTTGGGACGACTTTAAATGCAGCTCGAAGCGATGCTGAATACCGAAAAGTGTCGTTAAACCAATGCGGGGATATCAGCAGCAGCAGCAGCAGCAACAAGGACAATGGCAACAGCAGGAGCGAAGGGGAGGGGGGGCGATGGTTAACAGGGAAAATGTCAGCTCATTTCCGGTTGCTTAATTTGAAATCGTAGCGCAAAAATTACAAATGAGCTGACAATGCGAACACAACGAAGAACCCAAACAACCGAAAATAACAGGCCACGCAAGGAAATGTTGGTCACAGGGGGAGGGGTAAGGGCTCAGTGTGTGTCGAAGGGGCAGAGAGAGAGAGAGAGAGAGAGCTAGTGCTGGCCTGGATGCTGGGAAACAATAAGCAGAAAATAGCAGCGTCTAATACGCAAAATAAACGAGAACTGGCCACAGCGTGACGGGCAACGGGCACAGCACAGCGCAGCACAGCCAGATGGGGCCACACCCGCTACGCGCCTCCGCTTCTCCCACTAGTTGTTCCCTCTCCCTCTCCCACTGCCACCCACTCACCCCGCTAGCCACATCCTACAGCCAGTTCTTTGTGTTGTTTTACAATTTAACGCACATCCTGACAGGCAAAACGCAGTCGACGGCGACGGCGACGGCGACAGCGACGCTGGCAACGCCCAACCGTTTAATTTTTGTCTCTGTATGCATGTGTGTGAGTGCATGTGTGTGTGTGTGTGTGCGTGTGCGTGTGTGTGCACTCTAATCTAATGATGACAAGCATCGTCTGGCAAACTCATGGGCGTGGCTCATCTCTCCCGCCCTCAGCTGGCTATTGCAGTCGCCCGCATCCAAGCACATTGCGTATACGCCACGTTGCACAAGTGTCGAAATTGTTGTGCGTTTACCTCTTCCCCATTTTCTGTTTTTTGTTTCCTGCGTTTCTTTTTTTAACCCTTGTGTCTCTGAGTGTGTACCTGTTGTTCGATTCCAGTTGGGTAAGTTGACAAGTCTCCCATGGTATGCCGGACTACGGACTGCCGGAAGTGGGATAGAAGGATTGTTGCAAACATATAAGAATATTTAAAGTGTGTCTGCCAAAGTGAGAAAGAATGAATAAAGCTGAAACTGTCCATGAATAGTATTAAAAGTTACGAATTTTCTATACATGCTAACGTAACTCAAGCAGAAGTATTAATTTTTGATACCACAAACTCCTTAGCCTAATGGAGAGGAAAAATGATTTGAACTCTCCAGGGAAAACGGAAAATAATGATACTTTGATACTACTTTCCATTATTTATGATATCTTATTCTCTGTATGGTAACTTAGATCTCAGCTTTTCAAAGAGGTAGGGCAAATAAATTTGCTGCCAATATATCTTATTATTTTATGAAGATAAACAATTAAATACACTAAGAATCATGCAAATTTGTCTGTGATTTGATAATAAACTAATTATTTAAAATACATATGTATCTGGGTAGAGCTTGGTACAGCAGCACTCAAAGTATACAGCATAAATAAGAAATCAAAAGTTTTTAGTAATGATAGAGCGTATTACCATACTTGTTTAATAGTAATTTAAAAACTCCTTCATACGGTTTAATTATAGGTTTATAAATCAACATTTATGAGTGCAAAAGAGCAAATAAAAATCGAATAAATTCACAACTATAACCACACTTATAAGACCGTATCCGAACGAGTCTTAAGATTTCTGCTGAAAATTGTCAACTTGATTTGCCGCACAGTCACCGCGAATGCGCTCAACTTTCGCCAATAACTTCTGCTGTGCACACACACAAACACACATATGCACACACACACACTCGCACACACACATATACCACACTTGACTTTCACACCTACAAGTCGGTTGGCAACTTCATTCGCGCTACTCGACTAATTGGCTAATTTATGCAAGTCAAATAAGTCAAATAAATGTCATGTCTACGTACGACATCATAATTAGTTAGTTCGCATTGAACGAGCAGGAGAATGTTGTGGAACTAAGTGTGAACCATATATATGTAGTATGTATAGTAAGTAATCGCAGGGTGCGCAATGAATTTTATGCATGATTTGCCTAATCAAAAGATTGAAAAGTAAATTTAATTAAAATTCGAAAGAGCGCAGCTGGCTGCAGATACTCTCTGGAACTTAACTTACTAACTTCTTTACAACTGCTGCAAGGTATTAAAGCGTTTATGCCATGCAATACCATGAATCGAGAAGAAAGAACTGACCAAAAGCAACAAATTCATGTATTCACTAGCACACAATTTATAATAATAATAATAAAAAATAATAATAATAATAATTAATACAGCCACACTATTTATTAATTATACATAACATAAACAGCTGACTGCACATAGTATTATCTCATATTACAAATTAAGAAATATCTGCAAATATCTTGAATTAATTTCTTTTGCATATTTTTAATGAATTTATGAATTAAAATGTTTATCCATTTTTAAATAAAATAATTTTTGAATTATAACAGCATCTCGCGTATTGAACAATTCAAGAGGCACGTGGCATAAACGTAGGGTATGCCGACGCTGAGTATGGCGCAATGCACAAAGAAACATATTTCTTTTTGAGGTCAGCTGCAGCTGAAGTCTAGCTGGCAGCTTGTCAGTTGCTGCCAGCATAATTTTGTTATTGTTTTGCATTGCATTACGGCGCAAAGGCAGCAGGCAGCAGGCAGCAGCAGGCAACAGCAACAGGCAACAGGCGGAACCAGACCAGGCAACTCTCTGGATCTGGCTCTCGCTCTGGCTCTGCCTCCCCCAACTCGCAGACTCCTCTGGTTCCCTGGACTTCTTGCTGTACTCCTACTCTTGCTGCTGCGTCAGCTGCGTCTTAATCTATTGGATTAGCGTAAATGCAATTAGGCGCAGGCAAACGTTGCCTTAGCCAGTTGCCAGTTGCCTGACAGCTTTTGGCCAAGGCTAAGACAGCAGCCCCTCCCTCGTAGCAACCCCTCCCCCCCTGCCATTGCCAAGTCAACTCAATTAAACTGTGTGGACTTTGCGCATTATCAAATTGCAGAGCTACCATTAGCAAGTGCCCAAGTTGGACTCCATCTACAATATGATACCAGATCGAGATCGTAAATATTCCATATGCATTTCGCGGCAATTACTTTTGGTAGACAGAGAGAGGGCGAGAGTGGGAGAGCGCGAAAGAGGGAGCTGAAGTCGAGCGGAGGCTCATCAAATATTCGTGGGGCGGCTAACAAAATAGCTCTCACTAAATCCACGCCAAAACGCTGCCGAAAATAAATAAACAAACCCGTCCGAAAACAGTTCGAGACCCATTTCCAAACTCAATTCAGCGACGTCAGTTTGGCGCATAAAAAATGGTTGCAAATTTCACCCGAGTGCAAACAACGTTGTAAAACAAATATTTACAACACTTTGAACTATGTATGGATGGCTCGATATACACTCGTATCTGTGTGTGTGCGTGTGTGTGTGTGTGTGTGTGTGTGCAACCCACTCATCCTCCCTGTTTCTCTTTCGCTGTCCGAATCATTCGGCCAGAAGCTCGAAATAAAACCACAACGAAAAATCTATCAGTAAATGATTGAAAAAATGTATTTCGAGTCTCGCACGCAGGAGATGTAAAAGAATAAAAACTAAAAAAAATGGTGCACCCCATAAAAGAAAACAATGACAGCGCCAGGATATTACTAAAAATACAAACATGGAAAGTTTAGTTGCAAAAGGATTTAGAATACTGGATAAAAAAACGAAAACTCTCAGATGGAAACAAGTTCGTCAAGCAACACTTGCGACATAAATTCTGGTTTCGATTGCCCCAAAACTGCACTGGGCATTATTTTCTAACGGCTTTTTTGTGAACTATTAAATGTTTTCAACACGCAATCAATATTCAGATTTGAGAGAATTGATGACAATCATACCGATAGTATGGAATAAATACAACACATCAGTTTGCAAACAAAAAGCATTTACAATTTATAAAAAAATACGAGATGGAATAAATTAATTCCTCTGTAAATATGATATACGCATCCATATGCAAAAGCATGTTTGTACATATACATTTATTTAAATGAAGGTAAATTCGTAATACATACTTAAAGTCTAAGCTATTATTAAAGTAAACAGAATGTTCAAGTAGAAAGATAATTTGTAAAAGACAGGGCCGTAGCTTCATATGTTCTTGGAGAGCCTTGGGCAAGTACTCACAAATCGTATTATCGTAAATAAGAAAATCGGAATTTCACATGTGTCGGCGTAGGCATCTTAAACTCAACACGGGATCTCCACACGTCCGTCGAGAAAGTTGTGAATCATTCCAAAAATTTTTGAAACCAGAAGCAATTGCAAACTAGGAAAAAGGCTCCTTTCGGTATGTTCTATTATTCTTTTTATAATTATATATACACATATAATATTCCAATTTCTTACACATTGTCTATGTGGTGGTTAAGAGCTATAGCTCTAACTACTGTAGACATACCAATAACAATAATCTTCATTTTAACCTTATTGTTCCTATGAAGCATTAAGATATAATAAACCATTCTGAACGGTATGGTGTTTCTGTATACTTTCAATTGATACCAATGTGATGTGATATTTCTCACACAAGAACATACAATGTGTTCATACAAAATGCCTCATTTGGGCGATATGTTCTATGACAGCGCTATATATCGTATATTAGTTTGATCCTGCTCCTTCTGACTTTCAATAAAACACACAGACTGACTAACGGACATGCCTAGATCGACTCCCCTGTAGGTGCTGAGCTATATTTATATAAGGCAAAAGATGTCTCCTTAGGTACGTTGCGAACATCTGTCAAAAATAATGTACCTTCTGCAAGCGTTGACTACGAGATTTTATGGATTTGATAATATGTCATAAAAAAGAAACTATACCATAGATTCAAAAAGTCGAAATATACATACAAAAGGATGGCAACAGCAGGCTGACAACGCCGCACAATCCATTAGAAACTGTTATACTTATACTAACCTATTTACTTATATGTTACATCCGATCAGGCTGCAAATTATAGGATAGAATTATATTGTATTTATCTAGCTGGAAGTTGAGACCTTAATAATTTACTTAATATTGAAATTAAAATAAATGATTGGTGGGGCAGGGTGCGTAGTAACCGAAATTTTAAATTATCGTTTACGAATAAGGATAAATAGGTATCTTCACACAGAATTTGAAGTCTCTGCTTTCTTTATAGTTGAGAGCCAAGCGCTCATATGGACAGACAGACTGATCGACTGACAGACATGGCCAGATCCCTGGTCAAAGATATAAATACTTCACACAAATTCAGACAAATCCATGGCCTAAGAACGTTTTTATTCTGAGAAATATTTCGTCCAACGGTCTCAATGAAAAGTATATAGAAATACCATATGTTTGTTGTAATGCCTTAAATTGGCAGTAATTTAATTTAACTTATATATTTGATATCCACGTTTTGTGGTTTACTGTACAGATTTTAAGAGTATCATTGAAAGCTTAGATACATTTTTTGTATAGCCTTGCAAAGTGTGACATTGAACCTATCGATTATGTAATGTTTTACTTTTATTGATTATTAATTGATTAATTATTTAATTATTTCTTTGATGACAACAGTTTTCATAAATATCTAGCTCTAACTAGTATGTAACGCGATTGAAAAACTTGCGCCTGCTCTCTTTCACAGCTCAGCACGAAGAACCTTCTTTTTTGCGGCCATTAATAAGTGTTGCCACTACACGTCGCTCATTTGCTCTCTGGATAAGGCTAACTTCTTGACTTTGCTGATCTGGTTTATTTTCCACTTATATATATGTGCGCATACACATTCAACACTTCATTAATCTTCTTTGAGAAAGAGAGAGAGAGAGAGAGAAAAACAATTAATATCGTACCTATCAATACATATACCCTTTGAATGCTAAAAATGAACCAGAAGGGTATATTAGGCTTATGCCAACGGATTTTCATGACTGAAGAAGGTGCGCCACGGCAATTTATATAGACGTATTTAAATTGTTTTGTCGTCGTGATCAGCCAAGGCAATATAGTGCATAGACGTCCCTATCTCTTGAGCATATTGGGCACAGGGTACCCTTTTGCGGCTGGTTCGACTTAAGCTCTCTATACTTGTTATACCTTTTATACCCGCTACTCAAAGAGTAGAAGGGTATTATAACTTTGTTCAAACCGAAAATATATGTAACAGGCAGAAATGTCTACGTCTCCGACACCATCAAGTATATATATTCTGAATCGGTATTAACAGCCGATTTGATATAGCCATATCCGTCTGTCTGTAAAATAATGTGCATTAATCTAGATTAGAATTCCAGAGATTCAAACATTCTGCAATTGTCCTTTTTTTTAATCCTTAACAAAATTTAACAAAGGTTAACTTTGTATGTAAATTAAAAAATTATTAAAGAAGAATAAATTGCTGTGATTATATAAAATTATATAATATTATGCATTATATGGCACTCCTTACTTTACTTATTAATTATAATTACTTTTACGGCAATGGACTTTAAGGTTTTTCAATGTTGCTGCCCCCTTGCCAACATCCTTCATCTCTTATTTACCATCGTTATAATTTATATTGTTCCTAAATAAAATTCAAAACTATTGAAAGACTTTAGACTACACTCGACTGTGATATACCCTTTAAAACTCCAAGGTCTACGCAAGTTTCACATGGTTCTACAGTTATTGGATGTTGGTGCCTTACTTTTATTCTCGGCTCTAGCTGATGTATTGCTTCGTGCTTAGACGACTGTTGCAATCGTCTGACTTTCATCAAATCCCATTCCAATTCGCTGCTTAAGTCCTTCGCCGACCATTATTTCACAATAATAAGCCATAAATATATTTTGCTGCTTTATAATTTTTTCCACAAGGTTGCAAAATACTCTCAACTCAGAATAAAAGAGGGCAGTTGGGAAACAAACAAACCGACTTACTTGCGCTTCACAAAAGCACAAAGAAGCGGTGTAAAGGAGTGAGGGAGAGAGAATGAAAAAGAGAAGAGAAAAGGAAAGGAAAGGAAAGGCTTACCATTCGCCTGGACAGTTAAGCAGATTTGCTTGTTGTCTTCCGCAGCGCCTCATCCCACCCCATTCTCTCTCGGTCCCCATATCTCTCCCTGCCACTTTTCCCTTTCATATTTTATCATTTTTTCGCATGTTGGCGCTTCCTTTTCTGTCGTCCTTCCCTTCGCGCTTTTGTGCTTATAATTTCTCACGTTTTCCTGCAAATGCAGCACAAAAATTCTCGTAGTAACTTTTAATTTCATGCCATTTAATTCGTTGGAAGCGGAAGGCGAGCAACCACTGAGAAAGAAAGAAAGAAAGAAAGAAAATACCAAGATGAAGCCATGCAAAAGTACAAGAAGAACGCGCCGAGTGTCTCTCTTTCCCACCCAGCTGCTCTGTCCGTAAGTGTGGGTCAGAGCGGAAAAAAAAAGAATTTGCCACAGGACACGCTTTATAACAAAAGTTGTTTCCTTTGTAACTTACTTCATCTCTTTCCTCCACTGTTGCATCGTTGAAAAAAAAAAAAAACAAAGATCAAGCTCAAAATTCGCATTTTCACATTTTTTTGCACTCGTTTCTTCTTCACCCATTTCCGAGCTTCTGTAAGACTCGAGAACATCTCTAGTAAGCTAGATCTTAGATTATGATATCTAATTACCTTTCGTTGATTTCAAGTTCGTAGTCATATAAAGATAACTTTGTTTTCTTATTATATCCACTTTCTTTAAAGTTCAAAAATACCCCGCATCGTTATTGAGCTATATGACTTATATCAAATATAGTGGGTGCATTATATGGTGATATTATTCCGACTTATAATATTGATATTGGCCACGCCCATGTTCTTTAATTGCATAAATCTCAGCTTTTTTGAGAGCTAAAGACGCGGAATTTGTCGTGAAGGTTCCCGTATACCTCTACTTTATTTCAAATGAATACCATAAAAACTTATCTCCCAAATTTCAATCCGATCGAACAATATATACAAACTATAAACAGGAGAAAGCAATAGGTTCAAAACTCTATTTGAAAATTTTTAAAATTGGGTGAGCGATTTATTACTGAAGAACGCGCTATACTTTAAGAGATGGGAACAATACACTTACAAAGCGTGGGCATAGTTTGAAGATCGTACGTAATCTTCGATATGGTATTGAAATAATAATATTTAAATACTATAACCTGTAGAAAAACTGATACATAATTAAATTTAATAACATCACTGTCTGTTATAATATTCTACTTTATTTTTTTCAAATGCCATACGTACATGCACCCTTGTTATACAAATTTGAACTTCTTGGAATATTGGAAAATTGTATTTTTCACCATTAACTCAAAAACTCGTTCAGAAACATTTACTTTATGCATATAATAGTCCATCCTTGCCCCTGAATAAATTGACTCTTCTTTGTTGCCTTCATTAGTGAACCAAAAGACTTGGTGGCAACTTTTGGAATTTCTCCCTTTCATAGAATGTTCGCCATGATTTTCATTTGATTCTCTCCACTCCAGCCAAGATATTAAGTGCTTAGTTTTTGGCTAATTACGAAAAGGAGAAAGATACAAAAGTTGGAAAAATTAATAATTAAATTGCATGCGAGAAAATTGATTATAGTTTTAGTATTCCATTGCATTATTAAGGCTAAACTGAGAGAACTGAAACTGGGGAGAAATCTTTAGTCTGCCCGGCGTGCCGCTATTCATTACGAGGCTTTAAGCAAAGCCAAAAGGTGGCCAACTAATAAAGTTGCGAGTAGAGCAGAGCAGCTTTGGCCACGCCCATACACGCCCATCCTGCACAACTTGCACATTATTCTATACGTTTGTGTATTTGTGTGTGTGTGTGTGTGTGTGAGAGAGTGCGCTTAACTTTTCCATGCAGGGCTTGTTATATGCGTGCCAAATTAAGTCTACCGGGGGGTTGGCGCGGTTGGCTTGGCGACGCTTCCAACATTCCCTGGCAAAGTTTTTAACCATTACTTAAATGTTATGTGCACCTTAAGGCATCACAAGTACACGTACACCCACACACTCACACACACACACACACTCACCTTGATACACTCACACACATTCGCATAAATTCACTTGGGCACGAAAGTGAAACTAAAACTGGCAACTTCTTCACGCAGCTCACGATGCGACGTCAACTGCGATGCTGCTGCGTCGCTGCCTTGGCAATAAAGTGCAAACATGTTGCATACCGTAATGCGTGCTGCAACTTCTTAGCCAAGTTGAAGTGCAGTGGGCGTGGTCGCTGTGGGCGCCAGCAGGAGAAGCCGGTAGATTGCGCTGCAGAATGTAAAATTAATTTAATAAATCAGGTTGAAAATCTTTGCGATGATTAATTATTTCATGTGACAGAAGATTAAAGATTGCAGCGAATAAAATCCATGGTGTACTAAATATCTTAAATATCTTTATGTATCTACTATTTTTTCAAAATTACTGTGTATTATATAAAAAAAAAACCTGATTTATTTCACAAGTTGTACAAATAGCTTAATTTTTTTTAAACAATTTAATGTTTATACGATATTAAATTGTAATCAGAATCCTTAAGTTATTTTTTCCTTAATTCTTAAATTAATTTTTGGAAGTCCAAATCTCATTCTTAGTTCAATATTACCTATACTCAAACCATTTAGATATTTCTTATATTCATTCATGCGTCTCTGTTTTGCTCCATTCACGCGCCACGACAAAGTGACAAATTTGTGTGTTCACATATTTACAGCAAAATTGACAAATAGACGCTGCAACAATAACAAAAGAAGTGTCAACAGCATCTCCAATAACAACAACAACAACAACAACAACAACAACAACAACAACAACAACAACAACAACAACAAAAGCAACAATGGTTCGTGATAGCAAAATAAAAAATTGATGATGTTCAAATTTCTTGAGAAATTGCGCATCATCAACGTTGACAACGTCATCGAGATCAAAGGACCTTCGATGGCGACTAGTTTAGTGTCAGGACGCACACATACCATCATGACCAACCCACGCCCCTCAGCCCACTCTATCCAAAATATATACCCATCCTCCCACATAAGTGCAATGACAATCGAAAAAAATAAAAAATAAAGAAATTGTCTTGCGGCAAAACTTTTTATTTTTTTTTCTCCCACTTTTGTTGTTGATTATTTTTCATTTTGTTCGCCAGGCGAAACATTCAATTTATCTTGTGAATCATTCATATTCACGTTGAGCCGTAGCTGTGTGTAAAGTCAGGTGTGTCTCTTTACAGACAATTGACAATGTGCAATCAACTTAAAGAGCCCCCCAAAAATACTTGATTATTCCCACGTTGTGTGTGGAGGAAGGAAACTTTCAATTGGGAAATAAATGAGAAAAATATGAAAATACTTAGGAGTATTTTGCTTGGCAAGCAAATTGAAAATATATTGGATTATTTTGACATTGCTGAAATGAAATACCATATTCAGTATTTATATTCCAATTTCAGTCCTGCCTTAAACACTTAGACAATGCTGCAGCACATGTGAATTAGTTTTTAATCCAGTTCGAATTGATTTGGCAAATCGATTTTTCTTATCATTGTTTATGCTCTATTAATTATGTGGCACATATAAACAGATTTCCCTTTCTCTCCATAAACACGCTCTCTATGCAAATGTGTATGTCGTTGAGTATGGTAAGTATGGAAAAAATGAATATTAATCAGACTGTGCATAATTAATGCCCATTTGATTGCGTAATCTGTTTGAAAATGTTAATTGCAAAATATTCCAGAGCATTTTTTTTCTACAGACTCTTTTTTTTTGTTCTGTTGTTTGGTTATTTTTGTAATAATTTAATGGGCTGTCGATTGTTGTTTGCTTTGACAGCTCATGTGTAATTGCAGGTCTGCGAATTTAGCCGACATTTTTATTCCGTTGATTGAGAAATTTGTTTATTGCTAATTTCTAAATAAGCCCCACCAAGGAGGGAAAAAATAATAATTACCAGCGAAGGGAGTCACAGAAGTTAGTTCAAATATTTCGTATATGAATTATTATATAGAAAATCAATGTTTATCAATTTCAATCAAAACTACACCTATTTCTAAAATAAATTTAATATATATTAAGCGATGACAGCAAAACGTGGAAAGATATACATATTTCATAATATTTTTTGAATTTTCTAAAAAAATATTTGTTGAAACAGAACTGAAAATTATAAATAAAATTTGTGTTTAGTTTGCCAAACAGACTGACAGGCGGTTAAATTGAAAATGTTAATACCTCCAAATGAATTACATTATCTTTTGACCAAAAATACTCTTTTATCCCATGGGGTTATTAGAAGACTAAATATTTCTTTACTTTTTAATATTGTTTTGCTATTTTTTTTTTAGGAATAATAAGAAACGTTTAAAAAGAATTTGCGTATGTTTTATAATTTTCGAATTATAAACTTTTAGAGTTACCTTCGTTTATTTCCATTAGAAACAATTAAAAGTGATATCAAAGGCAATAGTTTTTGTTTTATTAGTTTGTTTTTGTCATAAAAGCTTACAAAGTAAATATGCACAAGAACAAACTGTCGTTAAATGTGTTTGAAAAAAACAGATACAAATATTTAGAAATGTAATTTTAATATGTTGTTACAGTTTTTGTGGCATATTGTGGAATTGCAAGAATGTTAATCGCAGACGCAATAAATATTTTAGGCTAAGCCTTTTTTTGTAAATCATTAAATAAAGTGATTACAAATATATAAATATTTAATATCCCTCAGCTATGTGTTTCTATTGCAGCTTGCTTTGAGAAAATTGCGTGATTAAATTGTCTATTTATTCATTCATACTCCACTCGAGCGGGACACCCGCTTTCCATGCATTCATATTATTAGTAAATGGGTGTTTCTTTTTTTTTCTCCGCTTTTTCACAATGCAAATGGCATCGTTCTGTATTCGGAATTGTTTTTTTATGGCGCGTTATCCAAATTCAATTTGTTGCCTTGCGACGGGGCACTAAAATCGTAAGAAAGTATCGTGGCAACGGGGTTATGCATATGCCCCATTGAGCACGCATGCTGAGTAGTTGCTCCGGGCCGGGCAAGGGCGTGCCCATAAAGCTGCTATAAAGTAAACTTCAGAAGGAGACAGACAGAGAGTGAGAGAGACTGCACGGGATGGGGGAAATTATATGACAAACATCAATAAACTCGACAATAAAATGCATGGCCTGCAGATGACGCTGCTGCAAACGCAATGTCCTTGGAGCCAGAGAGGAAACAAGCACACACGCGCACAGGGAGGGTATCAGAAAGTCGTTGAAGCTTAAAGGAATTGCTGTGAACGTAACACTCAAAGAAGTACCGCCGAGGGGGCGACTGGGTCCAGGAGGCGCACATAATTATGCAAACTAATTAAAATACTCATACGATACGTTCGTCTTGTGTTTCTTCTTCTCCTTCTCCTTCCATTCCCTTTCCCTTCCTTCCATTTACTTCCTTTCTGCTGCTCCACCTTCCTGCTTCTCATTTGCCATTGCCATTGCCTGCTGGCTGCTGTTCTCTGCCGCCCATTTTTAATTAACAGTAAGCGCTTGGCGATGCGAAGATGTATGCGTGCAGGCGGGGGTAGAGGAGGGGGAGGCAGGCAGCGGGCGGATGGGGGGAAATGTGTCGACTGGGGACAGGGCAAACAAAAATGAAAGACACTCACTTCCGCTTGACATGCTGCGGAATGTTGTGCACATGCATCTGACTCTCCTCAATGGACGGCCCTCCATGTGCGATAGTGTGTGAGTGTGTGCGTGTGTGTGTATGTGTGTGTGAGTGTGTGGAGGCTGCACAAATATAAAAGCAAACCGCAAAAACACAAATATAGCTGCATACTTTTGAGCGCCCAAACACAAGTGCGACATGAACCAAGCGGGGCTGGGCCCAGTGAAAATGAGTTGAACGTCGGCAGCGACAGCCTGTAGCGGCTTCTGTGGCAACTTCTGCTAATATTTTCCTAGATCTACAGTAAGAGAAAAAGTGGGGTTAATTTTCGTGCACTTCAAACAGTTTTAAATAATTACCAAATTAAATATTTATGGTATTTCTTAAATCGTTTTGCACTTGACATACCTCAAATATAAACAAAATAAAATTGGATTCATTTTTAAGAAACTGCTACCCGGCATCTTGCAGTGCATCAGTTGATTCCCCAGTTGCCTGTCTAATCCCAAAAAGTCAGCAACACGTTGCCTCTAATGATATGACTAACGTGCCGAGCGCGTCATTCACATTCAGATTGCCAGTTTGCGGCTGCAAATGTGTGTGTGTGTGGGTGTGTGTGGGTGTGGGTGTGTGACGGTGTGTGGGCATGTGTGGCACTGTACTCTGTTTGGGGAATAAATTGTTAATTATTATTTGAAAAGAGTTACAGCGCATTTTGCAGAGCTCTGATGAGGACCCACAGCCGAGGAGGAGCCGAGGCTGCCGCCCTCGCTGGCGAGGATCCTGCACGGGCCTGAAGGCCTGCACATTAGTTAGGCAGACGCTTTCGCTTTTATGCGAAGGCTCAGGACACGTCATCAGGACTTTTGCGGCCTGGCTGCGGCATGCGGTTGGCTCCCAGGCCCCAGTCGCAGTTGCAGTTGCAGTTGCACATTTGAAACTGAATTTCTATGGACGTTGGTTAGATGCGGCCAGAGGAGGCGGAGAAGGAGGAGGAGGAGGAGGATGAGTAGGGGGGCCCTTTTCTAAATTAACATTCGTTCGCGCCCAGGATCTGTGCATTAATGTGCCCTCAATTCTTGCCACATGCGTGTGCTCATTTCAAATGCGCATTACAACAGTGACAACAACAACCACAAGGTACAAACAAGTTTTGTACTGTGTCAATTGAAATGCAACTGAAGGCAGAAGTTTGCCTAGCTCGCTCTCTCTCTCTCTCTCCCTCTCTGTCTCTGCCTGCCTGCCTTGCAAATTAAAAAGTGAAACACACATGGCGTATGTGTAATATTTTTATTGCACTTGCCTTCTAATTAGGCAAGTCAGCTGTCAGTTCGCCCTGTTTGCCAGTTTGTCAGCTGTGAACTGTGCCACTGGGGCGCCTCCTGCTGCTGCTGCTGCTGCTGATTCTGATTCGGATTCGGATTCACATTTGCATTTGCTTTCAACTAATTTGCTTGGCTTCGTTTCAGCTTCTGATTAAAATACGCTACGCAATATTCGGGCCACCAGTCGCAGTCAGGCGGAAAGCCCTCGTAGCAGAATCCATTTTCCATATTTCCAGAAGAGCAAGAACATGTCCACCGGGAGTACTCGGCCAGGAAGGCCAAGTATGACGAGTATCGTATGTGACACAATTACGCAAAGAGGGGAACTAATTGAGAAAAGAGTTGTGCCTATTAAGGTTAGCAAAATGAATAGTGTAATCTAGACAAATCTCTTGGGAAAGTACTCATTTATATATTTGCACTTTGCATTGAATCTGCAACATTTTTCAAAATTGATTTCAATTTCACTCTAATCAGAGACTCGCTGGCAACTATTTTCCAAGTAAAATTCCCCTACATGATTTCGCAATTCCACAACTTAGACATTACCGCGAAAATCGATTTCAATTCAATTTGTTTGATTGCCGCAGTGCTTAGATCAAACGAACTAAATGCCAGCCACGTTCGTTGCTGACACAAGCACACACACACACACACTTACAGACACACACAAATACACATTGACAGAGGCGCAATCACGAAAATGGCCGGGCAATAATTGCGCGTGTCGTTGGCTTCCAAACTGGAACTGTTTCTACCTGCTTCACATGCGAAATTAGCTTAAAATGGCTGACGCTAATGTGCAAACAGCCCCAAACCCTTGACGCCATGCCGTGTGCCACACACTCCCCACACACTCCCCTTGTGAAGCACACCTTTGGGTAACTGCCGCGCATTAATGCCTTTTGATCTGCACCGAAAAGCGCCAGCAAACTTTCAATGTACGTGTCTGACGCTGAAAAGTATGCAACGCTTTCGTTTGATACACCCCCACACACACACACACACTAACAAACTTTGCAATAGACCACATCGCACTTGCACTGGCATACAAAACGGCGACAGGTCCCCCTCCGTCAGCTCTTCAGGCTCTTCAATTGACATTTCTCCCGGCTCGGACAAGTTTCAATTGAACGCCGCAGAGCAGAGAACCAACAAGTGAATTTTTAGCCACCAAAGCCGTGAAAAGATACCGCAAGCAAACGCAGCAGGAAAACAATCAGCACAGCAGCACGAAGCGGGTATATCGATTCTGTGGTCTGATGTTGGCCATTCGGGATGTGGGAAGAGTGAAAAGAGAAGGGGGAAGAGCGCAAGACAAGTTTGCGCGTTGCAAGTCTAATTTAAATTTTAATAAAATCGTTGCATACTTTTGAGGGCAGCATAAAATCCCAGCAGCTCAAAAAGATAGCATACTTTTCAGCGCACATTAATCACATAAGCAATATATCGATTGCATTTACATTTGGTATTTATATAGTCCAATAGAAATGTTTCTACTTGTTATTTAATTCTCTAAGTGTAATTTACATCTCACCTAGTACAAGCACAATAGACAATAATAAAAATTCATATCGCGCTGTTTCTTTTTACTGCCATTTCTGGCTTTATTATTGCCGTTTAGCGATTTTTTATGTCTCGGTCTCTGTGTGCACTGTAGGCCGCCTGTCGGCTGCGCATTTTATTGCACTGCACACGGCCGGAGACGGCGGGCAGCGGGGGCAGGAGAATTAGTCCGGGGATGGCAGGAAGAGCATAACGGGGTCATTTGCTCTGTTGGCTTTTTGAAAGCCATAAAAATCGAATGGCGGCGGTCGCGGCAAAACAAATCGATTTGTTAAATTGCAGTGCAAAGTACCGGAGCATTCACACACACACACACACACACACACACACACAAACAAATACGCACTGTATACAGACACAAATTGACACACACACATACGTATAAAGTGATTTGTTTCAGCATTATCAGTGTGTTTGTGAGCTGAAATGCGCTTTAATATCGAGAGAATTTATTATAAAATTATTTAATTATGCTCAGTAACTTGTGAACATTTATTTATTACTTAATTTAAAGTCGACTGAGAGCTTTCGGGTCAATTATGTGCTAAATATTTGAACACATGAAAATAAAAGTAAATAAGTACAATATTATACATATTTACAATACATATTATTTAATTTATACAATAACAATATAATACTATAGCGTATTTTAATTATTTAAAAAATATAGGAAATAAAATTAAATGTACCCTGAGCTATTTACACATATGATTTATATATTTATATCACATTTGATAGCATACAATTAATCATGCATACATATGTATATATATATATATATATATATCATATATCATGATACATACATACATATGACTTACTGGGTATCTGCCGGCTTGGTGAGCTTGACTGCAGCCCTTTCTGTTTGTTTCATGAAGTATTAATATATTATTTTATTTTCAGCATAAGTGAGTTATAACCATTGTAGGTTATATACATCTCCATATAGTTTTTACTCTAATTTCAGCCCGCTCTTGATTAAATTTAAACTCAATTCCCAATATACTGGGTATCATGAATAATTTTTGAATTTGCATTGTATAGTGCAGATTCGAGGCATCATCTGCCAGTTGCCTGCCTTGCTCTCTGGACTCTTGTCTTAGTGTTCGTAGCGCCTTTGGCGTGCGACCACAAACCCATCTCATTTATCCATGAAAATCTTGTGGCAGCACAAAAAGGAACCAGCGCCGTATCCTTTTCATTTTCAACACAAGCCACAAAACACATTTCGCTTTCATTTCATTTCGAAAATCCGTAAGAAGCGGAGGGCAAGAAAAATGAAAAAAAAAGAGAAATGAAATGAAAATGATGAAAATGCAACTAATTCCTGACGGCTTACGGTTATTATGCCAGCCTCTGGTCCCGCACTCTATTCTCTGACTGTCTTCCCTCCCCCTCAGCCCCATCCGCTTCCCTAGTTTCGCCTGCGTTTTTGTTATAATTTTTATTTTATTTTTAGCAGGCATTTAAAGCCGAACCAGCCAGAATCAGAAGCAGAAGCCGAATGAGAACCAGAATCAGCATCAGCATCCGCATCAGAGTCAGGTCAGAGATTAACCTTCAACGTCGCTCAGCTGTATATCATTTAATTTTGCGGTAAGCTGAAAATCCAAGCAATCTGGCCCCGAAAAGGTACGTATATATATATATATATATATATATATATCCACCTGTATAGTTTGAATAGCAAATGCGCCCAAGGTTGAAATATCCTTTCTATATACTTTCTTCCCCTCTTCTGTTCTCTTTGGGCTTTTCTTTCGTGCTATTTTTGGCCCGAGGCTTTTGTGTGTGACTGCTGGCGCTGAAAGGTCGAAAGGGCCCAAGCGGCGCTGAGCTTAGTTTAAGTTTAATTACAAAAGAGTCCCGGTACGCAGCGTAAGCCACTTGTTGCCTCGTCTGAGGGTAACCTGAACTCGGCAAGCGAAGAAGGAGGAGGAGTAGGAGGAGCAGTAGGAGGAGGAAGTAGGCGGTGCTAACCACATTACGAATACCGTTCAAACTGCATAAATCAGCATTCAAATTAGAAATTAGCCAAGACACACACACAGACACACACACACACCAACACACACACACACACACTGGCACGCAGACATCGTCCAGATTCGAGAACCATTCAGACTAAACGCAGCCCGAACAGCCACTTGAGGTCCCATCGCTCCCCATTTACACTCAGACACTTCACGCCCTTCTCCCTTTCTTGTCTCTCCCCCAATCTCTACCTATCTCTCCCTTTCTCTCTCTCTCTCTTTCTCTACATCTGCAACTCATTCGTGGCGCACTCGTCAGCGCACTCATTATTAGGCTCAAGTGCAAATTAGTGTGTTTGTTAGTGGGTTATTAAGTTCTCCCGGGCAACTTCTGCACCCATTCCTTCCCCCCTTCCCCCCTTGCCCACTCCCACTGCCACCCCCTTTGTTATGCTAACTAAATGAGTTTCTGCTGTGCGAACTATGTACGAAAATTTTCGCTCGTTTGTCTGCAGAGCAAAACTTGAGTATACAAATTTCATTTCATTGTTTTTCGAGTGCTCTCACTGCTTTATAACAACAGCAATAACAACAGCAACAACAACAGCAACAACAGCAACAACAGCAGCAGCAGTACAAAAATAACGCAAGCAACCGCAACAACAATGGGCTGGATGGGCGTGGCACTGTTCGCACTGCTCCATTGTACTTGAATAGTTTTCGCCATCGTCGCCGAATGGGCAAACTTTTCGCAATTAACATGAAAATACATGCACACACCCAGACACTCACACACACTCACACACACACACACACACACACACACGTACGAAGTACTGAAAAACTCTACTGCCTACTTTTTGGGGAATTTGCCACAGTAAAAAAAAGAAAAAGAAACCGCACTCGGTAGGGCCGTATAAAAAATTAATTAAAATCAATTAAAGCAACAAGCGGAAGCTGGCACAACGATAATAATGAAAAAGTATGCATAAAATCATCTTAATTATGTTCTACGTCCGTTTTCGGGGCTCCCCGAAAATGCAAAACAATTCAGAAAAAAAAAACAAAACGCGAAACGCGAAACGTGAAAAGCAAAGGCGAAACATAATAAAAATTCAATCAGCCCGCAGGAGAGAAGACAAAAGTAAAGCAGAAAAGCAAAATGTGAACCGAACGACAGGAAGATCTGACCCAAAACTCTCGACGAGCTGCCCGAAATGACATTAATTTACACATCAGCGAAGCGGAAGGCGCCAGCGGAGGAGCAAAGGGCAGCAGGGAGGGCAGCTGGAGAGGCAGCACGAGCTCGAGAGGACGGCAACAGGACGTTGCACAAGGAAATGTTCGAGGCAGCCGTAACCAGTTGACAAAGCGCCCAATAAAAAACAATAAAAACAAGGCCCGAGCGGAATTAATATAAAAGAAAACAATTTGTTAAGCGTTTACCGAATGATGGAGGGGAGGGGCAACGCAGCTCTGAATGCGCGTTGAATGCGCAAAGCGGAGATATGAAGCAAAAGAAATGGGAAGAAAGCTGATTCCGCTAAAGGAGCTGAAAGCCATAGCAAGTCTGTTTATTACTGTATTAACTTTAATTCTATAACTACCCCATCTCACTGCTCTACTAGTTGTATAACTTGGCAATCACCTCTAGCATATGGATAACGGTATTCAGTTACTGTGCTATGAAATAGTTATCTATCGATACTGTCGATTTTACGATTTTAAGATTTATATTTATAAGCTATTTAGACTGAAGCTAATAATAATTGTTAAATTGTATACAATAGTCGGAAAAAGATTTTTAAAACAGTCTATCATTATTATTTATTGTTGTTTACATTCTTATCTTCACTCAAAGAAAACATTTCGACACGTAAAGTCCTCTTAAGTTGTTTCCTTGATTTTTTTGTATCCACCTATATATAATATTTTATGATATATTTAAACTGTATTATAATTTTAATAAATCATTAAGGGTTATACAGTAGCCTAGTTAGTTTTAAGCACCGATTTCTTTTGGTATCGTACAGTAAAATGTTTATTGCCAGAAATTATGATAAACAAAATAGAAGATTAAGCTTTAACTTACTCTAATAAAACATATCACAAACATGTACTCAATAAGGGCTTAGAATAGGCTAATATTCTCAACTTGCCCAAACTGCACTGCAGTACTGGAAACAAACTTTGAAAAAACTGTGTATCCTGCTCCATCTTAGAGTCCTTACCAAGCACAATGCAATATCCCAGTAAGCTTAAGCGGCTGTCGGCAAAAATCAACTGGGGGATAGTAGGGAGATGCCTCCTCCTTCAAGACGGACTCGCTTCGGCCAGACAAGACAAGCAAATCATGCAACTTGCCACTAATCACAAAGGCGGCCCGCAAGGCGAACGAGCAAACAAAATGGCGCACAGCTGCTGCTGCTGCTGCTGATACTGTTGTGTGTGTGTGTGTGTGTATGTGAGTGTGTGTGTGTGTGCATAATTGAATTTGATAGCCCAAAAGATTGTTATTGCTGGAGATTTGTGTAGTAATCGTGTCGGGCAACTTCTACTTCAACCCGTAGCAGCTTCTCTGTTTTTAAGCTCTATTTACCGTGCTGCATTACCTCCTCAACTCAACTACATACATATGTCCTAGTATCATGTTGTATTATTACACTATGCTCACATACGAAGTAGAGTGGTTTTTATCAGCTCGTTGACAGTTTGTTGTGTGTAAAAATAAATGATCTCTCAGCTTCGAATAGCGCATGCAATTAATCAGGGAGCATTTATTATTGTAGGCAAGACTTATTATGTTCATGCTCTGCACGCGCACGAGGCGTATGCACAATGCCGGAAATTAAACATACGCCATGTAGGCCAAAATCCAAGCTCAGGCGCTAACTTAAAGCGGATGTTTATTGTTATGCAGTAAATGTGCCCACATAGAAGCAAGTGGCATAGGAGGAGGGAGAGGGAGAGGGAGAGGAGAAAGGAAAATAGGAAAGAGCCCGTCGGAGCTGATGAAAATTTTGCGGAAAAAAATTTAATATTTAAATGCGCAAAACTGCTTATGAGAAAGCCAAACAACAGCAAAAGCAACTGTGAGGGTAAATAACTGCACTGTGAAAATAAGATACCATAGGAAGGAAGAATGATCGACCTATCGCTACCCTGGAACTGTGGTATAAAATACAAGCAGGAGTGTAGCCTGCAGGCGAACTAGAAATGCGTTGTGAGAGTAACAGGCAAGTTAATTTATTCTGCTTCAAACAGACTACCCTTTGGCTTGTCCAACCACTTTAGAGGGTAGTTTACAGGCCAGAAACATGTATAATGTATGCGAGATTCGTCTTTGGACGACGCCGCCAGAAAAATTTTAATTTATACATTTTTAGCAGTGTGACTTTCTGTCGCAAAATGCATTTCTCTATGCACAGACAAAGAGAGAGAGAGAGAGGGAGAGAGAGGAAGGGAGTGAGAGAGAGAGCTTGCACAACTTGTTTATGATTTCATGTCAAATACGTGGAGAAGTGGCCGCCACTGAAGGCAGATACGTTTCGGGGCGTGGCACGTCGTGGAAAGGCCAAGCTGGAGCTGTTGAAATCTCTACAAGTGGAACTCGCTTGCGAGGCACGCCCCTATTTGGCACTGTGAAACTTTTTGATTTACAGTGTGTGGACGGGCACAAGTATGCCCGAAGAGAGTGTAAGAGTGAGAGAGAAGAGAGAGAGAGAGAGTAGGAGCCAGAGAAAGAGGAAGTGCAGAGAGTGACGATGGTGCCGCTATTGGCGTCTTCTCTTGAATGCCTTAAGGCTCCGGAAGTGCAGTTTATGATGTATTTTATTCCTCCAGAAAGGGAAGTGCAACTTAAGCAACTTTTATGTTGATTGTTCCCGAAAACTGCTAAGTGAATATGCTGAATTTTGGGAAGTGTTTGATAGTGTTGTGTTTGCTATAAGCAAGTTAAACTCTTTTACCCTTCGGTAATGTAGAGAAAGCTCAATTCAAAAACGTATAGTTGTTAGGAATAATATGGATGGGAACATTTGCGTATTATAATTTTTAAAGGGTATGTACATATCTGTATAAACGTACTGTACTGTATAAAATGTTATTTGCTGTACAACTTTTTATTTTATATATGTTTTTTTTTATATTTTATATATCGATTATAATTTTTTTAATAACTCCAAAACTGTATTTGCATCGGGGCTTAAAGGTTTTCCAGTGATATATGTGAATTCAACCCTCGGGGGTAGATTTTCCTAGGTATAAGTAATTTTAATAAAATAAATATGTAAAAATTAAATAAGTAATTATTAATAATGCACTGATGAACACTGTTTAAATCTATTTTCGAAGCAATATACTGATCGGACTATAAAAACTGAAGCTACTCAGATTTTCTACTGATCAGGCTTTGCGAACAGGAACATTTATTAAGACAGAAGGTTCAGTTGGGAATTTTAAATTACTCATAAAATTGATTAAGGCCTATCATACTATAGAGCAGTATGAGATACTGTTGTTTATTATTTCGGTTATTCGTATTTTCCTCCTACCCCACATCGGTTTTATTGAAATATCCTGAAAAGCAATACAAGTTTATTTATCCAACGATGCAATTTCATCCGTAGCAATGCACAAACTAGTCCTTAACTAGATAATAACAATCAAATTGTATTTGCATCTAAGCCATGTTTACTATACTTAATAAATATAATACCATTTACTTTAATGTTTAATTCAGTTTAAAATGTATTGTTTTTTAGTTTATATATTAATCCATCAAAAGTGACACTGCAATTTAAGTTGGAAATGCAAGGAATTTGCAGTTGCATTTAAAACGCAGCTTCTGCTCGTTTTTTAACACTTGCAGGCACCCGCACCCCCGCACTCCCTGCGACTCACACCCTCCCCCCTCCCTTGTCCGGCCACCTCGGCGCACACAGACAACTTTTGTGGCTTGCAGCTGCATTAAACATGGCCCACACCCGCACACCCACACACCCACACACACTCACAAAAACGCAACTTCAATCCAAACACTTTGCGTGTGTGTGTGTGCGCCCAACACAAATGCATTTAAAATATAAAGCGAGAGAGTGAAAAAAAAGCAAAAATAAAAAATAAAATAGCAGAAGAGCGAAATCTTTTATGCGCCTGAAAGCACGCTTCAGTATAATTTGCGGTCATGTTCATTGATCTCCTGGGAAGCATTAAAATTTAATGATTTATATTATGAAACCGTCGAGGGAGGAGCAGAAGGGAGAGGGATAGGGAGGGGGATGGAGAGGGGGGTTAGACCCGTGCGGGCTGTAGCAAATGAATTTATGTTATGTCTCGCTTAAAGGGGTTAACATTGTGAAATTAACAACAATTTGACTTATGCGCGGCATAAACACACACACACACACACACACACACACACACACGCACACACAGTAGCTGCGCTCAAAAGTATGCTAAGCAGTCGAAACGAAGGCAACAAAAGTCATAACTCAGCCGAGTGGGCGGCTGGGAATGGGTGTGGCTGTGGGCGTGGACGCGGACGCGGGCAACTTGGCGAAAGGTAGCGAGCAATGCGAGTTTGCTTCCACTATTAATCAGGCTTTAATTGTTTTGCATGTGTGTGTGTCTGTCTGTGTGTGTGTGTGTGTCAGACAGAGCGACAGAGAGAGAGAAAGACGAAGCGGGACAGCCACACGCGCTCGGTTGAGGGCCATGCATCATGCGGCCGAAATCTTTTTGTAATCTCTGGCATTTGTCTGGATTTTTCGCAAAGTCTTTGAATAGATTTATGCCCCTTTGACAGGCACAAGATGTGAGCTGGTGTCGCTCCGTCCGACTGTCTGTCCGTCTGTCTGTCTGGCAGCCTCTTTGCGGCCAGGAGCTTAAAGTATCTTTAAGATACGCTGCTGCCAAGATACGTTAGAAGGTCTACTCGCACCCAAGAGAGTAGCTTGTGTCTTCTGGCTAAAATGCTGCTATTTTGGCTTATCGATTTCACGGTATTATCGATAACACATGTAAGACTCTACCAGCTCCAGCTGCAGTTGCCGTTGCCTTTGCTGTTGCTGGCATTCACTTGCACTCGTGCAGCAGGGCAACCCTGCTATAGCTCTGGCCGTGACAACACTGCAACCACTCTACACACACACACACACCATCACACCAACACACACACAGGCAACACTCAGCGAGAGTATCCACAGTGCAAGTTGAAGTGGTTTTTGCACTGTGGTTGCGCAATCGTCCGTGTTTGCGTTCGGTTCTTTTGCCGGTTCGCCGTTGTTTTTCATCTTCCCCTATTTGTTCTATTTGTTTTTTGCAGCTCTTTTCGGTCTTTTTGCCCATGTTCATGTCTGCACATGCTGCGGTCAAGGGTTGTGTTGGTGTTGCCAAAGTGTTGCCATATATTCTAAATATGTTGGTGCGCCCGGTTGACCAGATGGCCAGATGGGGATTCGCCTTGGGATTGCCCAGTGTGGAGGCGTGTGGAGGGGCAGGGTACGAAACGACAGTTAAACGCAAAAGCGGGCTCTAAAAACCACTTGGCAACTAAACGCGTGATTTATGCCTCAACTATGATAAGAGCAGGCAAAGTCCCAACTGAAGTCGCAGGCTAGGTAAGCTACAAAAGGAATCCAAAGCAAGGCAATTGAGATTGGCCAAGGCAACCCTATACAAATGTATGCTTTAAAGTTGGCCCAAAGAATTAAGCTGCAAACTACTTTAGGATATACAAGGCAAATACTATCCTACCTAGATATGCCTTAATTATTTCAGTAAAATATTATTAAAAGTAAAGAGGGAATACCTTCTATTTACCTATTTGTTTTAAAGTACACATTTGTATTCCCAAGCTTATCCCAATATATTGATACATTATCTTGGAACCTCAATGGAAACTCCTTAAACCTAGTCGATTGGGTATATACTGTGTACTGTCTTCATGCCACATCGTCTGCCTTTTCGCCTATTAATATTTGTCAAAGAACAATAACAGCAATTTACGAATTTGCAGTTATATCGAGAAGGCATAAAGGCATAAATCGTTGAGCACAGATTCGATATTCGAGTTATGTTTTTATGAATTAGTCTAACATTTTTATCTCACACTCATCTGTAATTGTTTGTTTGTCGTCTCGGTCGTCTGTCCCCATGCTCAAGCCTGACTCGGTCTCTATTTCTGATTATTTATGTGCAGAAAACAAACAGAATGTTCTTCAATTGGGCGTAGGACTATCAACTCTTTAGACGGTCAAAATGTCTGGCAATCAGGCCCACTGCGAACCCATCGAGCCGAGTAACCGAGCTTGTTTTCAATTGTTTTTGCCAGGCCGTAACTTCTGAACTTTTTAAATTGAAATTCGAGTTTTAAAACTCTATTAGGAATATCAATAGACATGAGTGTGGCACGAGAGTTTCCAAGGAAATCTGTTGAAAATGAAGCACACACAATATGTGGGTAAATACCACACATGGTGGGGCAGACGATGAGGAGCTCCTCAGGTAAACATTCCCCAATATACTACAAGCACATTTTTCCCTAAACATATTGAGGCTAACATGCCACGCCCTCTTTGTGTGCTATGCAAAAATCTGTGCTCATTACTTGCGAGCAGGTTAAAAATATGCAAACAATGCTAGACAAAACCCGAATGGTGCAGGCTTGTCTTGTGCCAAGTGATGGCAAGAGGGAAGAGTAGAGCGGGGAGAGGGGAGAGGGGATGCCATGCAACATGGGGCAACAAGAGCAATGAAAACAAAGGCGAAAACCTTTCACCTACACAGCACATCGTCGTTGAGGTTGGCCCTAAACAATGGCGTTCATCAGCAGAAACGCAATGAAAATTGGAAAATTCTCTCATTGTGCGGCGAGGCAAAAGAAATGGCAGGAAAAAGAAAATGTTCTACACATAGAAGGAAGAAGAGAGAAGGGGGATATAGAAAGTTGGGAGTGAAATGCCTATTACAGTAGGCAAATCCTTGAGAGCTTGTGTTCGGGACAGCCAAGGGAAGAGGCCGGCTGGGGAAGGGGGGAGACATTACCGACTTGTGGTTGCTTACTTTATTACATTCTTCTTTCTGAACTGTAAAGATGATTCGATCTAACGTATAATCGGCTCCCCGTCCAGCTTCTTCATATTGGGCAGACGACGCATGGCTTCAGTGAGGAAATTGGCTGCATCCATGTTCTCGAAGAGTGGATTCCCGCAGAAAGTGATCTCGGTCAATGAAGGCGGAACACTCATTCGAGCAAACTCGGCCCAATCCTTGATCAGGTTCTGCGAGATGTAGAACACCTTGAGGGCCTTCATCGACTCGATCTGCTTGATTTTCTCGATGCTATTATAGCTAACCCATAATTCCTCCAGAGTCTCGGCTAAGGTCTCAATGCCGTTTAGGTTTTTGAGATAGTTACGAGCCAGACTCAGGACACGGAGATTCTTCATGCCGGATATGCCCGTTATCTTTTCTATCATGTTTGATGACAGACTTAGTTTCTGGCACTCGACCAGGGTGCTCAATGTGGCGTCCATTTTCTCGATCGGCGGATACTGAAACTGCAAGCCAATTTCTTGGGCCGCTATTGCCTCCTGTTTGTTGCGATCTTCCCAGCGAGCCAGTGCATCCTTAATAGTGGTCGGCTTTGCCATTTCTCATTTAATTTTTAAACAGTTTATGATTTCAGGAAAATTACAGACTTTATATACGACTTCAACTTAAAAGATGATAAATGGATTCAAAAGCTTACTAGATTCAAAAGTTTTATTTTTTATCTTTCAACGATAAAAAAGTATATGAATATATTCTTGAAGAGTCTATTTTGCAAACATGTAGCGGGTATAGCCCAGTCGGGCTTGAGATCGGCGAGCCTGTTCGATAATTGAATACATGGGCTATTATATCTTTTGGTTTCAGTATCTTTAAATGTAAATTTCTCTTCCAAGTGCATGTCTCGTATATGTAAAGACATTCAGCGGTGCAATCGATTTTGGGTTGATTTTTGTAAAACTCGCAACTGTTTTTTTACATATGTAGGAAACAAAATAATTCCATCTCACCTAGCTTTTGTAATTGATTCGTTGATCCCTAGTACAGAGTACGGATAGTACGGAGTACTGATTTGTGTAATTTACAAGGTATTTTATATTGGCAAATGGTAAACTAAGTCAGCTAGAATGATACATACGTAGTATCAGCGCTGATAGGTGAATGGTAATAACATGTCAAATTCAATTCAACATATTATAATATTTTGGAATATTTATTTTCCACAGTTAATAAAAATATAGCAACATATGTATACTAGACTGTGTGCTAATTATATAGATGCTACGTACCGCAACCAATCAAAATTTTCGATCGTTGTATTAATTATCCCAAGTTTTTCAGATCTTGGAAGTGTTCAGTTAAAAGTTCGTTATTCTTGGTTATATTCAGAATCAATGTCGATCTATCTGTCTGTTTGACTATGAATCTTTCTATCAGTTTATCCTCTTTTAGGCCATGAATTTTAAAAAAATACATGGTCTATTAGGTTTGTCGGAATGTGCGTAACAGGCAAAAGGAGACATTTGCGACCCCATAAAGTATATATATTCTTGGTCAGGCTCACTAGCCGAGTTGATCTCGCCATGTCTGTCTGTCTGTCTGTCCGTCTGTCTGTCTGTATGAGCGCCTGCTTCTCAGCTATTAAGAAAGCTATAGTCTTAAAATTTGGCATGTAGATTCTTGTATACCCTAGGCAGTAAACGTTATTTTCAAATTTAGTGCACCACGCCCACCGCTCCCGTAAATCAGTAATTTGCGATTATTAAGCGAGGTATTAAACACATGACGTTTTGCTTCAGTATGCATAAAGCTAAATACAATATGAATAAATCCTCCAAATTACAATTCGATCGGACCAATGACACAAAAGTTTTCAAGTCATCGGTTTCAGTACAAATGCTCGGTACGAGCGTCGAAGTCGCGTCGTGTCGCTTTACTCTTTACGCGCGTTGTGTGTGTGAGAGCGAGTAAGCCATATATATTAGAATAAGTTGTGCAGAATTCTCTGTCTGAAATTATGAGTTCGTTTACGGATGTTAAAAATTGGGAAAAGGGTATCTTAAGTAAATGCTTAAGTTACGAATCGTGATATGTGACTTTTTTTAATGGTTATTCAAGCTTGATATTTTATGGTTTTATCAATCACTCTACTGTTCATTCAATATTAAATATGTGGTAAGAACTTAAGCATTTTTTACAAATAATTTTACCAACGTTTCCTAAATTTAAAATTTTTATTTTTAAATTTTCTAAACCCTAGGAACAAATGTGACCGGGCCCACCCCTTGCGGCTTTCTCTGTCTCACACCATCTAAATGCAATTTATTTATTTGTGACTCTGTGTTTACTCAGCTTTTGGCTGCTCCCCAAGCTCCGTCTGGCACACTCTGATAACTTCATTGGCATTGGCTTTTGTTTGAGTCTGGTTACGGGTTCGGGCTGGGGCTGGGGCTGGGGCCGGGCCTGCACTTGGGGACGGGAGCAGCTCCCCAGCCGCCATATGCCATACACCAGTCTGCGTTTTTAATGTTTTTTTCTTTCCTCTGTCATGTTTACCCTGCATGAGTTCATGTATGTGTGTGGTGTGCTTTGTGTCAGGTCCCTTCGGGACTTTATTACACATATTTGAGGTGATAATACAGTTTGCCTTGTTATTTTTCAGGGCCCCGCCTCAGGGGCAGCAGCGTCTGCCAAACTTTTATGCGACTGACAATTATTAAATCGTTTCAGTCTTTTTTGGGCTCCCCCAAACTGAAGCGTTTCATTTAAATATTTGCCGGCATCTGTTATCGCACCAACTGAAACAAATTCACGCCCATAAATTATTGAATTTATTGATGCGGGCCCGCAAAGGAAAGTACCACAGAAAACAGAAAACAGAAAAAACAGTAACGTATGTTGTGTGGAGAATTGTGCTCCACATTCTCATATGGAGCACGGTTTTGATAATCGTCCAGAAATTTGGCAAAACATATTTGACTTTTTTTCGATAATTCTTATAAATTTTTTGTTCGTTTTTTACGACCAGTTCAAAATGAAATTTGTGCCCTCATAAATTGTGTGCTCAATGCGGCAGAACTGTCACTGGCGAAGGGGGAAGGGCGAAGGGCAACTGAGGCAGGAGGGACTGGTCAGAGATTTGGTGGGGCAGAAGGTGAAACATTGTTGAAATGCACCAAAAGTCTAATTTATGCATATGTTGGGTCAGCTAAAGAAGACTAAGTGGTATAGCATGGAGGGACACTTCAACATATGAAAGATGTCCCAGAAAGGCGACGCTAAAGTTACCCCCAAAGAATCTTTTCTCGAAAGTTGCAAAATTATAAAATATGAGAATAAAAGGAAACTTATTACAGTGGTTATAAATTATACTCTCTCTGCAAAGTTGATTTAAGCATCTGTTTCTAATTAATATTCAATATGTCTTCTCAGCTTATCTGTTTGTATACGAACGATTTTAAAAATATTGAATATAATACAGAAACGTATTTCCTTTTAAGTGGATCCTTTTTTTCTCGCACAATTGCGAAAATGCAACCTGCAACTTCAGTGACTAAACTGGAAACAGAAACGCATCCAAAATGCATTTCAACAATTAAGCAATGCTCCCGGCTCAGTGTTGTAGAGAACCAGGGGAACTAGGAGATGCGAGATGGGAGATGCGAGATGCGAGATGGGGGCCTGGCGGATTCAACTCGCAATGTTCCATATGGACACATGCATTATCACTCACATGGAACCAACATATACCAAGCAGGCGGTCCCCTCTCTCTCTCCCTCTTTGTGTCTCTCACTTGCACAGCATGCGAGGGAGTGGGAGTGTGTGTGTGTGTGAGTGTGTGTGTGGGTGTGTGTGGTTGGCCGAGAAGCCACAACATGTCCTGTCATGCAGCACACGACGTTGTGCAGCGGTAACATGCGGTAAACGTTACAGTTGTTGACAGTCGTGTTTGTACTGTTTAGTTTCAGTTAACAAGCGAGAGGCGACACAGCCAGAAAAATGATGGGCGTGCCTGCAGGGCGGTATAGTGGGGGGGATGGGCGGAGAGGAGATGGCCGAGAGTAAGCAGCGAGGGCGAAACTGTGGAAATGCCATCTTTTTAGTGTGCAATTTGTTAAATGAATGGCCATTAAATTAAGGGTTTGACAGTGTTGCACAATTTGCTGGTCTCGAATGACAGGGTTCGCACTCATCCTTCGAAGTAACTGACATTCATTCGAATATATGAATGTTTATTCAATTGATTTCTGCTGTTAATAACGTTATTTCTGTTAATTGTTATTATATTTTAATCAACAATGGAGTAGAGCAAAAATCTTGATCGAATACTCCGCTTTAATCACATGCACTTGAAATAATCGATTAAAACGTTAAATCTTGTTTAATTTAATAATGTTGCACAGAAAATAGTATACTTCTACAGCCCTACTCTGCCAATATACTGTATTGCTGTACCTTAACTAGAACCTACCCTGCTTCAGTCACGATTGTTTAGAAGATGAAATACCCTGAAATAAAATTATACATGTATTTTTATTAATCTTACACTAATACTTTTTAATGAAAATACATCCAAAAAGTGGCTCTACCTCAATTTGAGATAGTAAAAGAAGAGCAAGAATAAAGGGAAGGTGGTGCTTCTTGTCGAACAAAACTGTTTCTATCGGTAATTATCAATGTAAGTTAGCGAACCATAACTTGGTGTAAGATATGACCTCGAAAGGGTGCGTAGTTACTACGGTAATATCCCAATCCTAGATGTGTAATATAAATATAAATAATAATATAAATATAAAATAAAGTTACAAAATCAATCTACTCGTGAGAATGAAATATCAAAAATTATAGTCGTTACAAATCGAATGACAAATCGCTATTGAAATACGAGTTTTATTTTTTATTTGTTTCTATTGTTTTTTTTCCACAGAAACTGCAATCCGTTAATTTGCCATATTAATGCTAAATGCTTTTGTGTATTAACGATGTTAAGTTCTATGCTAGTAAATGATTAGAAATACAATTTATGGCTGCGAATTTCATATATTTAAACACATTTTCTAACTATCCCTATATTATTTTTTCAGGCTAAACTTATCTTGTAAGCTGAAGCTCTTATTTGTAATCCCTGATATACTTGTATACTGATAGGGATTCAATTACGCTGTTAGGTATGCTATCGTGGGATTAATTGCTCAAGTCCTTCAGCTCTCTCGGTTAAGTCAGTTTGCATATAATTATCTACTCATTATCTATTATATTTTAAAATGAGTATCTCTAATTTCTCATATCAACTTTGAGTTAGAGAGCCTAATTTTTTAGTGTTGCAAAATTCCACAAGCTATCAACAGTTCCCTTTACATTTGCCATCTAGCCGGCTATCTATCTTTTTCCTGCTATGTAGTACTACACTCTCTTACATCAAGCAACTCGCTCATAAGTCACAAAATGCTCCCAAGTCCGCAAGGTTGCAACTTTGTTGTTGTCGTAAAAACTTTTATGTATGAAAATATTTTTGTCCATAAAACACCTGGCATACGACGAAAAGAAAACAACAACAGCAAGAACACATATACAGAGTAGAGCAGCAGGGGAAATGCTGGCGAAAATGTTGCATATTGAAAACTTTACATAGGGTAAACAACCTGAGAGAGAATCCGATAACGACTGATAAACATGCTGCTGCTGTACGAGTATGTGAAAAGATTATGGCTGGCATTTTCAAGGTAGTCGGGCAAACATGAAGCGCAGCACGAAAGCGCAACAAAGTCTAGCCAGATATACATATATACATATTTGTATTTATGTTACATGAAAGTCTCAACGGATTATGAGTCTCTTTTTAAAGGGAATTATGTGAAGTCTTTCGTGGCAGTTTCCTAGGGGATACAGAATAATTGCTGAATGAAAAGTAAGTGCATTTCTTGAATAACATAAAGAAATTTAAATTGCAGTTTCAGTGAATATTTTATATTATTTTGCTTATCTTTGGTATCGTAGTAGAAACGTAATTAGTCAGGAAGACTCGAATTGGCACCAGTTGGTTAATATGAAATCGATTTCTATAACATTTTGATAGCATTTTAGGGAGTATAGCATTTGAGAGTAAGATGTGTTTAATTTATTTGCGTTTTGAGTTTTTTAGAGTCTTATGTAATAAATATTTTTTATGCGGTAAATTATATCTCTTTCTGTTAGAATAATAAGAAGAAAATATAAATACAAATATTTTGACAGCTAATGTATAGTGAAGAGTATTCCTAGGGATATAAAACAATAAATAATAAACGTATTATCATGTGAGAAACAATATCACAATAAGAGTTACTTACCTTTATTAAATTATTACCACATGGAATCCAACTTAAATTCAATTCAATTCATATTCTCAAATTGCGAATGCAAATGATATATAAATGTCGTGCTATTTGTCCTAAAGTCATATACATAATTTAACATCCCTGAAGATTGCTTACACCTATCGCTTCCTGTTCCCGTTTTCATGGGATACTGAAGATGTTTTCCACTCACAGACGAGAAGTCTTATAGATAGATACAGTTGGTTAATTGCGAACCTTTGAAGACGCCGGCATACTCGGATATATATTATCTGGGATTTGTAAACAGCAGTTCGTCCTAATTAAAGACCCAAATCTGCATTGCATAAGCCCTTTCCGAAGGCAGCAGACGGGCAGACAGACAACCCACGTTTCCTGAATCAATAATATTGCAGCTGGAGCTGAGTAGGATGCAGGAATCGGTGCAATATCATCCTCACACACACACACACACACACGCACACACATACATTAACACATATCAACTGCAATTGAGATTGAGTTACATAACCGCAAATAGACAGTCAGCAACCGGTTGAGTCATCAACTTGCTGGGATAGGGAGAGGGAGGGGAGACGGGAGACAGGAGAAGACAGAGAGAGAAACTTGGGGTAGGGCATCGCTGCAGCTGCAGCTGGGTAAGGCATGGGCAAACTGTCTGACGTTTATGATTGCTGCAAACAAAAGCTGCACTCCAAATTGATAATTATGATGCACAATATTTGTCTATTGTCCCGGCACACACGCAGACACACACACGCAGGCACACACACACACCAACACATTCCAAACAGACAGGCAGACATTTGCAATTGATTATATTGTACTGAGAGTGGTCTGTACGGAGCTTATTAATTGATTTGATTTCGTATCAATTAACAGAAACTACACCTGCAATCATGTTTAATGGAACAATGCGTATACATATATATTATATATATGCATACATATATCGGATAACTTAATTTTGGGCTCATATTAAACTGACTCTTCTTACAAGTATTAAATATACATAATATGTATAAATATAAATATAAATATACATAATATATATGTATTACATATGTCATTTTGAATAATGAAGTGAGCTTCAATTTTTTTTTACTCAATACAAATAATTGTTTATAAATATTTTATTTTAAGAGTTTTTACTAAGCAAATATTACCTATTATTTCAAAAGTATGTATATATATGACAGACTCTGAATCATTCCCAACAGTAGATATAACTTTGTCTATGTCTGCCTCTCCGTCTTTCTGTTTGTCTGTCTGATCATTTTTAAACGCGTTTAGAGCTAAGAGAAAGAGATAAAGTCACACATCTTTAGAACAAAAGTCGTTTGTATTACAACGTCTTATTAATATATAGTTATGAAAGTGTTATAAGGCTTTTTTGAGATACTAAAAAATTCTTAAAATAAGGAAAAACCTGTTTTTCTGTTGTATTTTTTAATGTGTTGGGCACCGTCTACATATCGATGCAAATTTTTGGTATCTTCAATCGTTATTAACTTTCAATATGTATCTGCTAGTTTTAACTCTAATCGGTTAATATGGATATAAGTTATTTGCATAATCCATGATCTTATAGAGTCTCGACTATACCCGTTCTTAACTTTGTTTAAACTGTTGGTCAATTTTTTCACCATGTGTTCCAATAGAGTATATACTTTATACTACTTTATACCTATAATAAACCCCTATTTATAGGATTGCCGCACTAGACCCGCACAACGATTAAACACAAAATGAGTTTTTGCTGCTTTGTCTGGGGAATTTTGATATGCGGATGCTGCGACAGTTTTTGGAATTGAAGTTCGGAGTTTCGAAACGGCCTACAAGAGGGGCCTATTCACTTGTGTGAGTGTGTGAGTGTGTATAAGTGCCTGCGCATGAATTCGTGTGCGTGTGTGTGTGTGTGTGTGCTGGCTTATGTTGTATAACTTATTACAACCATAATTAACACTAAATTCCCCAAATGGCAACAGACAACTGTCAACTGCAAAATCATTTGTGGTCTGTCCGAGTGAGCCAGAGATAGTTGATGCTGGGCAGAAGGGAAAGGAGACACTGCATGAGAAGAACGGGATAGGAAGCGAGAGAGAGAGAGAGAGGGGAACAGACTTGCCGAGCGACTGACTGACTGACAGCATGGGCTGATGCTGACTGTCCTGTCCCTGGTCCTTGTCATGTTGCAGGACTCGCTTACATGGCAGCTCAAAGTGGATCCGCATCCCTTGTCCCATCCCCCTGCCCTGCCACGCCCCCTTGCCCCTAACTCAGCCTTAGCTGACTTATGTGTTGCGCCGTGGTGCAAATTATAAAATGTTTGCACAGGCCGCAAATTTCACATTTCGCAAAGTCGTTGTCCTGCACACAAACGCACTTCAAACTAGAGAGAGAGGGAGAGAGAGAGAGAGAGAGAGAGAGAGAGAGAGAGAGGGAGAGAGGGAGAGAGAGAAAGTGAGCCAATGCCTATGGCATTTGGGTGTCCTTAAATACATTGCGGCATCAGTTTTCTTCATTTCTATCATAACGAAATTAGTCGAGGCTGCATTCGGGTCACACACTGCAGATGTGCTTAGGAGTCTGCTCATGGATATAGGGAGAGATATACACTATACACCCTTCCCCTCCTTGATAGGCAGTCGAAGAGGAATAATACTTTGTAGCACATTCGATAAGTTTGGGAAATTATGAAATCATCATCAGCAACTCCCCTAGAAACAGGCTACATTATCTTCCAGTTATACGCAAATTTCCATGTTTAATTAGAGCAGAGTGCTGGATGCCACGCCCCTGCGCCGCCCACTTGGCTTGGAACTTGGAGTTGATGGCACTTAAGTCGCTGCGCAAATCGCCTGATAATTACTTAAAATAATCTACACCCTTCCCTGACCACGCCCCCCCTCCCCGGCTCAACGCCCTCTCCCCCAGCTGGCATGCAAACGTGGCAACAAGAAGAAGCGAGGAGGAGAGAAGGAGAAGGAGAAGGAGAAACAGAACCAGGCCAGAAGCGAACGTCCCGACGCCCCAACACCCTGCAGTGTCCCAGGCACGCGAGCAACGTTTGCCAAGTGCAGTTTCTCAACTGGCAACAAAAACTAAAGGGAGGAGGAAGGGGGAAGGGGACTGTGGCGATATCCAACTATCAAGTACCCCATGCTGCAGAAATGGAAGCCAGGCCAACATATTCACTTAATGTTTTTTTTTTTCTTTTATTTTACAATTTTTTGTGAGAACAGAACTCGAAAAACAATTAAGCGACAAGTGTCTCAATTTCAACGTCACTTACAAACATTTTATGCACCGCTCAGAGACAATTTCTCATGTGGGGCAGGGAGAGAAGGATAAAGAGAGAGAGAGAGAGAGTGTGAGTGGGAGTGAGAGCGAGCACGGGCAAGGCGCATTAAATGCAAAACTTTTTACCATTGTCAAGTTACGTGCCCGGCTGTGGGTGCACGCACACACACACGCACAGCCACACACACACTCACACACAGCTGCACGGACAAAAAGTTAGAGAAAAACTTAATTATTTGTATGCTCTGGTTGGTTATAGGTCTGTCTGTCAGTGCAGTGCCCCCTCTCTCTCTCTCTCTTTCTCCCCCCTGTGCATAGAGTGCGTCCCGCAGCAAATGCAAATCTGCGTGTCGAGTGTGCGCTGCAAAGTATGCAACGCATTTTAATCGAAAAGGTCTGCACACAATGTGAGATCTTTTTACAACGATTTTTACGCTTTCTTCTGCGTATTATAATTACTTAACATGCCTTGCACTGCGTGGGGATACTACGCATAGAGGAAGACACGGTAAGACATGAGATTTAATTGAAGATTTAATTGTGAAATAGTTTTGATTGAAATTGAATGAATGAATACAGTCAAAAGAAGTGATGAGAACTTGAATCGAGTATGTTTCTATTACTTGCAGCTGTGAAAATGTATTTTATGTGTCATGGGGAATACATTGTATACTTTCTATAATTTAAAACGCGAGCTAAGACAATCTAACCCTCTCAAACAAGAAGGGAGATAAGGACGACCAGACAAGACTTCTAGATTTTCCTAGAATAACTGGTTTGCATAGAAGCTCTAAGCTCAACAGGGGGTACACTAGAACTATAAAGTCACGGTACATCACACCCCAAAATAATCATAATAATACTATAAATTATAAACAATTCTATAATATTGCAGCGATATACACCACAGATCACATAGATCAGTACGGTCGGCGTGTGCAAGACTGGTTTTTACGAAAGTGAGAATATATAACTATATTTATATAGAATATATAACTCTTTTTAACAGTTTGCTTTGCTTTTATAATAGCTGAGATCCGTTATTTCATACAATCAAACAAAATTACGGACATGGCTCAATTAGGTTGTGATCCTGAGAAAGAGTAAATATACTTTAAGGGATCTACACATCTTCTTCTTTCTGTTAGATGCATTCGCACAAATTAAGTATACCTACATTTGACCACTTTCAATGGTTTAATATAATAATGTAGCAGTTATAATAATAATTAAAATTATTGATTATTTTTATTTGCTACTGAGGAACCAGCTACTATACTACTATTTAAAATACTAAAAAACTTGTAATATTACATAGTAAAAATACTTATTGCATAAATATACAGATAGGATTTGTGTATATTATAATTTCATTATTATCAATCTGGCTGGTAAGAAGTTCCAAGAAACATGAACATATTTATTATCTTAATATATCCATAGTTGAGTACTTCCCAAGTCCCATTTATATGCAAAAATTCAATTTACATTTGAGCTCTGGGCAAACACAATTCAAATTCTTATCGAAAAGAAACAAGAAACTTAAGATACAAGGGTTTTTCTGGGCTTTGTTCCTGAATGTTCTGGCCGCTAAGGCAAATCCCAATGGATTATGGCATTTTGCCACATTAATCCCAACAACGTCAATAAACTATGTCCCAAAAACAAACCACACCCCGCACCCCACACCCCACACAGCATCACACCAGGAGAGCACTGGAAGCACACTCGAGTCCACACACTGGCCACGCTCCTGGTTGGTTGGTTACGTTAAGAGCTGCACAGCCGCCCACAGGTGTGGTTCAGTACTGGTCAGAAACTGCCTTCATCTGGTCAAGAGATCTACGCACACACTCACACACACACACACACACACGCACGGCCAATCGTTTCCCATTTCGTGTTAAATTACACATTGAATCGGATTGCGGTGACCATAACATGTGGCCCTCTGTTTCTGCAACCCTTCGGCCACCCACAACATCTTTCCCTCCCCTCACCCCACTAACCCCATCCTCCTCCTCAGCCCACTTCAATCCCAGAGCTGGCCGGCAGCTTGTCCGCCTCTGTGTGTGGTCACCGCATTGGGCCCTCGATAGGTTTTTGCGGTTTTTTAATCAAGTTATTTGCGCAAAGCATCTTGCTGGATGGATGTGAGGGCCAAGAGAGGGCACTGCGACGGGGTGGGGGCGGTTCTGTGTGGTGCCGAGCGTTTGCTTAATGGCTTAAGTAGCCCGTCGCATAAATAAATACGCATACATAACACATACATACATACACACAGATATATATTATATATTTTCGGGGGCAATTTGTTAAATGTGCGCTCAAATAAATCACAAATGTGTTTCGCAATCAAAGTTTCCCTCTGTTTGCCCAACGATTTCATTGTTTCCCCTCTTCTCTTTTCCTTCTCTCTCTCTGTGTGTTGTTTTCCCATTTTCTTTGTTCAGTTTCGGGGAATCTGAAGAATCAAATTTATTGCATTAATTCTCATGTAAAATATTTTCGTAGATTTTCTAAGCATTTATCAAGCGTTTTATTATTGACAGAGGTCAGCGGCGATTCAAGCATATGACCTCACTCTCTCTCCCTCTCTCTCTCCCTCTCTCTCCCTCTCTCTCTTTCTCTCTCTCATTCGGAGTCGCTATGAAATGTCAAAGTTTTGGCTTAAAATAAAACTGGCAAATTAGTTATATATTGAGATGCGGTCAGCAATAAATTATACCAAAGTTTTGTTCTAATAAGTGAGATATTTCAGGCATATCGTAATTGAGATTCGATGTGGAGACGGATCCCATTTGATTGATGCTCAGTCTGGAAAACGGAAATTAAG
Source organism: Zaprionus kolodkinae (assembly GCA_018901885.1). Classification (NCBI taxonomy): domain Eukaryota; kingdom Metazoa; phylum Arthropoda; class Insecta; order Diptera; family Drosophilidae; genus Zaprionus; species Zaprionus kolodkinae. The sequence continues at coordinate 929,980 of JAEIFM010000508.1, forward strand.
TTACCATAATATATTTATGGGATAATGCTTGAGAGCTGCAGGAAAAGTTAGAAAGAGATACAGAACTGATTAGATTGATGAAATTTCCAAGGCTGTTAATAGTTCTTTCAATAGTTATATAAACCTTGTAAACCACTTTTAAAATACATATAGCTAATACAAATAAAACTCATTTAATGGACACATATCTAAGTACAGATTAATTTGAAGTCGGACACTTTATCTATATTATTCGTTTTGTTGTATTTATTTATTTCTCTTAACCAAAGTAGACATCCCATTGCAAATCATTTTAGCTTTTACTATAGAACTCTCCTCCTCAATGGACGCGAAATATTTAAATCGGACATGATTGTCGATTCCAAGAAAAACCTTTCTTGACAGGATGCTAAGGTTTTTTTTCAGCACGTTTGCAGCGCGCCTTTAATTGAAATAATTTAATACCTGAACGAACATTAACAATTTGAAATAGCTCTAAAGATCTAAGAATAATGCAATAAGTATCCGGCCAAGAGAGTTTTTACTATAAATAATATAAAATAACTAATAGGTTAGGCAGTGAAATACCCTTCGCCCAATTTCCAAAATTCGTTACAAACTAACTGACTAATCAATCGACTCGGCTAGTGATCCTAAGCAAGAATATATATACTTAATAGTATCTGCCACGCCCCATTATGCCTGTTGCATACTTTTGCATACATTTAATATACCCCGTTTCTTGACCCTGTGTATCACTAAAATTGGAAAAAAATGATTGTTTTTACTGGTAAAATAGAAATAAAATTCAGTCTGCGACTTTTTCATGCGACCATCTGCACTCCGTCACACACACACATACACACACACACACACACACACGCACACACACACAGGCGTACTCCCTGTCTATCTACTTATTTTCGTAGAGCGTCCAAAAATTTCTGAACAAATTGAAAATTCCAAAAATCGCTGAAGCATGCGAGTAGAAAATGATAGAATCCACAATGAAATGCGAAAAAGGAAGAGGGAAAAGGCAATGAAAGAAAGGGATGAACTGCAGGAGGAGGTGGTTGGAGAGAGGGAGAAGGGGAGTGCAGGAGAGCAGGGTGCTTGCAGTAGTGTGCAGTGCCCAGTTGCCACACGTACACACACTCACTCTCACACACACACTCACACATGCATGTGGCATGTCTCTCTGCTGACATCGACGACACATTGCCGCAGAATGCAATTGCATAAAGGTCATAAGGCAACAGGGCACAAGTGGGCGTGGCCGGTGCAGGGTGGCTGCTGGCTGCGCCATCAAAGTCAAAAGCAACTTTCGGTGCTTGAAGGTGATGCCGAAGCGATGTCGGCGGAAGTGGAAGCCGAAGGGGCTGGGTGGAGGGGGGTCGGTGGGAAAGACTCGAACAAAGTCGCCTGGGAAAATATTTTGTCATGTCATCAACGCTGCGTCCGGGCAACTGTTGCAGCCCCCACGCCATCGTCATTGCCACGTTGATGATACTCCATCAGTCTGCCAGTCAGTCACTCTGCCCCACTCCCTCCTCCTGCCCCTTGCTGTCCCCCTGCCACGTGTCGCAAGTCGGAATCGTTCTTGCCGTCATCGCAAATGTGGTTACAATAATTTATGCACTTGTAATGACTGACAACAAAGCGTTAAAGAACTCCAACCGGTCCCGACAACCTCCAACCCGAGACCGAGACCGAACCCGATCCCGTTCCCGACTCCGTACCCGCCTCCGAGTGGGAACCAGAAGCCAAAACCTGAACCCAAACTTGATCCCCAACCGCGTAGATACAGTTCGCTGTCAGCTTGTGCGACTGATGTGCAATAAAATGTCGTGTGTGTGTGTGTGTGTGTGTGTGTGTGTGTGTGAAGGGAGTGTGCGTGTGTCAACCCACTCGCCCGAGACGTCGCCACGTCCCGTTGATATGCAGCCTTCGTCGGATGCGTCGGCTGCGTCGGGTGTCGCCGCCACTTCAAAATTAATTTTAAATTTATAGTTGGCGCTATTGCGTTAAATGTTGCTGCGGGTCCCGAACCCTGAGAGCGAAGAGGAGGCAGGGAGGAGCACGGGAATCATCTATCATTTGCGTTGAGTGATTTGCGAGTGTCAAAGGAGTCTTCGTGGAACTCCCCTTGCCCACTCCCCTTGCCCCCTCCCTTTCCGTTCCATTCGATTTATGTTAATATAAACGCGTGCCACGTGGCAACCACAAAAGCGATGCGGTTGCAGTAGTTCCCCACGACAATGCCCGACTCGCAGGCACAGTGGTACTATGCTACGAAAATGGGATAACTTTACTGAGCTTAACAATGGAATTGAGGAATTAAAATTAGGTAAATCGGTTACATACATTAATACATTTTTGCGATATTTAATTTTGTTTAATATTTGTACTTAGTTATTTGATTCGATGCAAAATATTTCTACAAACTCTTAAAGCAACGCACACTAGTTCGTCTAGGACCAAAAATAAAAATATGATTTCGAAATTTTGGGTCAATGTTGATCACTTCAGCTTCTTAATTTCTTTCCGGGATTTTTATGGCAATTGTTGAAGAAATATTAACATTAAAAAGACATCATAAGTTTGTTAGAAGTTAAAAAACACTTTATTATTTCTTAAAGTAGAGGTTATAAAAAATAAAAAACTAATAAATAAAAGGTAACAAGGTTAACAATTTTTGTGGCATATTCCATTACTTTGAAACTTTATTGAAAATTCGAATCTCTTGAATTTTAGAAACCTTTGCTATTTATACATTACTTTGAATTAAAATGATAACTTTACCAAATAAGTTAGTAAATACTGCTTCTATTTTTGTAATTTAAAGATTTATCATATGAAATCCTAAGTAGTCTTACTTAATCTCATTTGGTTATAGATATAGCTGAATTTTTGTGAAAAATTTATTTATTTATACCAACAAATTATTTTTTTTATCGTAATCCCTGTATAAATTTCTACAAAAATAGTATATTATACACTGTAAAGAAAAATTTAAAATAATTTTTCGATCTGCGACAATAGACCTGAAACCACTGTGAAGGTCTCACTCGATGCTTAAGACGTTCATCTTAAGCGCATCGGCTCTGCCTGCAGCTGTGCACTGCCCCTTCCCCCCCACTCTCTCTCTCTCTCTCTCTCTCTCCTTTCTCGTACATCGCACCTCTTGCCAGGACGTCGTCGTCAGCCACCACGTCAACACGGTAAGTGGGGTAATTTTCAATGTAAACGCAACGCCTACGGCAGCTGCTTCAACAAGCCTGGCAATCCGCCTGCACTGCTCTCGTCTGCTGCACTTGCTCCTTGCTCGGCCACCCTCTCCTCGATCCCCTCCATCCCCTCCATCCACAGCTGCCGCTCTGCAGTTAACAACTTGAGTATAACTTTGGGCGTGAGCGTAGGCCTTTGGGGCGTGGTCCGTTCATTTGCATTGTGTGTGCGCGGGGTGGGAGGGGAAAGGGGAGAGGGGGCCCGCTCACAGCAATTGCATTTTAAATACAGCTGCCACGCCCCGCGGCACAGCCCCTGTGACGTTGCCTGTTAAGTAAGTAGACAGAGGGCGTTGTATGTGTCGCTTGTGGAATTGAGCAACGTTTTTATAGAGTGCAACAAACACAGACCTCTTCACCTTCTCTCCGCCCCACCTCCGCCCCTAACTCAGCCATGCTAATATGCAAAATTCAGTTGGCCCGCAGTCACCTCGTTTCTGATATATTTTTAGTCTAGCGTTTTCTTTTTTTCGCCTCTTTTTATTTATTTTTTGGCATGCCCTCAAACTTTAAACTAAGCATAAAGTGTTGCCTAATGGGTTTTGAGTGTTTTCGACGACTACGACAGCAACAACAGCCCCAGTAGCAACAACAACAACAGCAGCAGCAGCAGCAGTTGCAGCAAGTGCAACAGAAACAGAAGCGTAGCGCACAGCCCTGAAAAGTATGCTATGATTTTTTTTGTTCCCTGCCCCAGCAAAAGTTGGTCATTAGCGTTGTTTTCTACACGCTGCTGCTGCTGCTGCTGCTGCTGCTGCTGCTACCGCCTCGAGGACTTTTGTTGCAATAACAAAAATTACAACAACCACACAAGTAAATAACAATTAAAATTTGTTGTTGCTGCAGCACAAAAATCCCCTAATGACTTCGCTTCACTTTGGCTCTGAGGTCAAGGATAAATTGCTTTTGTTGCCCGACTGCGTATTTGATTATCGCATCGGTTGCATATTTCAAATATCGTTGCTGGCAAATTTCCACACTTTTTTGCCAGTCCTCCGTCTCCTTCTTCTTCTTCTTCTTCTGCGTCTCCGTTTTCCCTTTGCTGTTATTAATTCACAATGGTCGAGCGATTGGTAAATTGCTATGGAACCGATAAAGTGTGGCAAACTATTTTCACAGTGTTGAGAGTGTAAATTCGAAACGAAGAATTAAAATCAAATTAGGGTTTTCGGGGGAATTTATTCGAATCATAAGGAACATGGAAGGGGTACTACCGAAAGTTGTTTAGCCTTTTAGCCTTGTCAGATTGTGCAAATATATCGATACTATTCAAATGTTTTATAGAACCCTATGTGATGAGATATTTCATTTTGTTTATGAACATATTTATGTATTAAGAAACAGTAGTTTGAATTTTAAATTTGCACGTTCCAATTGAAGCAACAAGTACTTTGTTAAAAATTATTTCTCAACCGATTGTTTCTATTCGAAATTTAGGAAGTTAAATATTTAAAAAAAAGCTTTAATGCGATATCCTGAAAACATGCCCCATTTCACAACATTGAGCTAGGATAAGAAAATAATTCAATAGATACACATGTGAATTTTAAGGCGTGATATTAAGCATTATATTTACAGGTGATATTATAGCCTTTCCGAATAACAACAACAACATAACAATTTAACCTTTAAACAAGTGAACTTTATAAGTTCAATACTTTGCTTAATAATCGGAAATTACCGATTTACCGATCATCTGCCTATGATATATAGGAACCTTCATACCAAATTTGATGTCTCTAGCTTGTTTAATAGCTGAGATTTGTTGTCTCAAACAATCAGACGGACATGGCTCAATCGACTCGGCTAGTGATTCTGAGCAAGAATATATATACTTTATGGGGTCGGCCACGCCTCCTTAAGCCTATTACATACAGTTGCACAAAGTAAGTATACTATTTTTGACCATTTACAATATTCGAAGGGTATAATTAAATTCAAGTTGAATACCCTAGCTGGCGAAAAGCTGAAGTCAAAGGTTTCTGTATTGTGTAGGTAGACCACAATCTGCTTCGGTCTAGACATATAATAGATAATTACTATATGGTCCTATCTTTCGACTTATACAAGCCCCTCTTGCAACGGTGTCAGTATGCTATTTAGATTAGTTGACGTTGACTGTGTGTGAGAGCGAGAAAGAAGTAGTTTGCTGTAAGGAATTATAATATTAGGGCAAAGGGTATTCTTTTGTCGGACTGGCTGGATTGTGACCTTTTCGACTAGTTTGGTACATGAAAATAATAATAATGAACGCAGAAGCAAAAGGACGTATTATTATATAATTCTGAGCTTTCTAAAAATACACATATAATATATGTATTTATCCATTATATTCCTTCTTAGCATCGTTTTATTTTGAAGTCTCTTCAAGCCGTTCCTCTGAAACTAATAATTCTCATCTCGACCTCCAGTTATGCGTGGCTGACACTCGAAATCAGGCGTATCCACAAAAAGGTTCACCTCTCGCATATAAATCTTTCCATTATCAATGTGACACCAACAAATTATGATTGAGAGTGTCCCCCGTCCGTCTGTGCCCTGGCACGCTCAGGGGATTGTCCAAAGCAAAGAGAAATGGAATGAAAGGCAAATATGCGCTTTGTGTTGCTGTTCCCTGTTCCCTTCTCCTTTCTCCCTCTCCCCCCTGCGACCCGGCGAGGAATGACAAGCGGCGATCCGTGATATGAAAATCAAGGGGAATAAATCATTTAAATGATTACAGCTTAACTTTTGGCGCTTTTAAGCGAAATTAAATGAAGGCAGAGCCCTTCGCCCACTCCCCGAGATGGGTCCAGTCTTGGACTGCCCTGGCAGATTCTATCATAAAAATTATTTATTTGCGGGGAGAGAGAGAGAGACAGAGAGAGGGGGAGAGAAGAAATGTAACCCAAATCTATGTAAGTGAATCAAGAGAAATCACTTAAGTATATTTTTATGCTGGACATGCTGCCAGGAATTACAAATACAACGTGGCACGCACGCACGCACCCGCCGAGGCACGCAGGCGACGCTGCAACCGTCTTCGGGCTGCGAAGAGGACCCGCCCGGGCGGGCGGATGGACGGACACAAGGGGAGCGGGACCCACTGTGGGCTGTGGGTCGCTTTGGCGGTTTGTGCCAGTCATTTTGCCCTGGAGGCCTGCTTAGTGCCGCTGTGCGCTGTGCGGTGGATGGAGGCCATCAAAAGGACATCAACACGTAGCAAATAAAGGACATGCCACAAGGATATGCGACATCGAGGCCGTTCCGCCATTCCCCCAATCCCCCAATCCGCCATTCCCCCCTTCAGGCATCTCTCGGCCCATTGCTACATTGCAAAATTATTATGATTTATATAGCCTCTGGGAATGCGCAGCGAGACTCGACGCGACACAAGCACAAAGGACATGGCCAGCCTGCAAGTGTGTGTGAGAGAGTGTGCATATACATGTATGCGTGTGTGTGTGTGTATCTGTGTGTGTGTGTGTCTCTCAATCGTCGTCGCATTGGCCGCAAAACTTTTGCTGTTGCCGCTGCGACAAAATAGAAAACTTTCTTGGCATAATTCTTTCTATTTTCCTGCATGCTGCGATGTCGTTGGAGTTGGCTGCCTCTGCCTCTGCCTCTGCCGCTGCCTCTGCTGCTGCCTCGGCTCGACTGCTCGAAATTAGGTTAACACTGACGAATTAAGGACATTAGCGTCATAAAGAAATAAGTAATGAAAGGAGCAGCGCAACTTGAGCATTTCTGCTGAGTGCGTAAAGCAGCAGCAACAGCAGCAGCAACGCCAGCAACAGCAACGCCAGCAACAGCAACAGCAGCAACTGCAACAGCAGCAACAACAATTGGGGGCAAAGAAGTTGCTTTTCCTATGCGTTTGCTGCAGGCGCCGCAAGGATTCACTCTACACGGATGAATCTTCCGACTCGGCTAAGAGCAGTGCGGGCAGTGGGAGGGGAAGGGGAAGGGGCAGAGGCAGTAGTTGTGGGCGTTGCCCTGCTGACCCGATGCGATGTTTGCTTCGCCCGTGTCTGCCATCTCCAGCCGGACACGTGTTCCATTTGCTTTTGATCTGAGTGGGGCGCACAAAGAGAAGAATACACATAAAGAAACTGAGAAGAGATAATAACGATTAGCTGCAATCGTTGCCTGGCGAAGAGTGAGAAGCGGAGAGAAGAGACCAAAGCAGGAATCTATTTTCAAAACAATTATGGAATGAACTACAAAGACGGCGAATTAAATAGAATTTCATAATGAATCTTTAATCTCAAGGTTCTTAAACTCAGCTCAGTTTAGTTCAGTGTAATTTCAAGAATATTTTTAAATCTATTTATCAATAATAAGTACTTTTTAATTAAATATATTAACTAATAATTCTTAATTAAATATTTAGTGTTTTTGGTGAAGAAAAAGAGGCAAATTCAATTACAGCTTCACTTTTACGAGAGCTCTATTTTATATTTATACCCTTCGACCATTGAAAATGGTCAAAAAAGGGTATACTAACTTTGTGCAAAATGTATGTAACAGGCATAAGGAGGCGTGGTAGACCCCATAAAGTATATATATTCTTGCTCAGGATCACTAGCCGAGTCGATTGAGACATGTCCGTCTGTCTGTCCGTCTGTCCGTCTGTCCGTCTGTCCGTCCGTCCGTCTGTCCGTCTGTCCGTCTGTTTGTTTGAGACAACAGATCTTAGCTATTAAAAAAGCTAGAGACACCAAATTTGGTACGAAGGTTCCTATATATTCGGGGCAGGTGAAGTTTATGTCAAATGTTTGATGCCACGCCCACCGCCCCCGCAAATCGGTAATTTACGATTATTAAGCAAAGTATTGAACTTATAAAATTCTGCTTCGGTACGTATAAAGCTGAATGCAATGTGAACATATCCTCCAAATTACAATCCGATCGGACCAATAACACAGAAGTTATTCAAGTCAACGTTTTCAGTACAAATGTTCGGTAAGGGCAGCAGCCGACGCGCTGCTTTGAGCAGTTGACGCCGACGTCGACGTTGCGTCGTGTCGCTTTACTCTTTACGCGCGTCGCTGTGTGAGTACGAGTGAGTAAGCTATATGTAGTAGAAGTATTTGTGCAGAATTCTCTGTTTGAAACTATGAAAGTGGTTACACGTTTGTAATGGATTTAGAAAATTGGGAGAAGGGTATCTTACTGTCGGGCGCCCGACTGTAGCCTTACCTACTTGTTTTCTTTGAATAACTAAAATAATGTAAAAACAAAACAATTATGGAATGAACTACAAAGACGGCGAATTAAATAGAATTTCATAATGAATCTTTAATCTCAAAGTCCTTAAACTCAGCTCAGTTTAGTTCAGTGTAATTTAAGGAATATTTTTAAATGTAATATTATATTCCCTTCGTTCGTTTTTTGCTTAAATATCAGGAACTAAATATTTAGTGTTTTTGGTGAAGAAGAAGAGGCAAATTCAAATTACAGCTTCACTTTGAAATGAGCTCTATTTGATATTTTTCTTCGAATAACTAAAATAATGTAAAATAATAATATATTTTCAGACAATTATGGAATGAACTACAAAGACGGAGTATTATTAAAAAGAATTTCATAATGAATCTTTAATCTCTAGGTTCTTAAACTAAGCCCAGTTTAGTTCAGTGTAATTCCAAGAATATTTTTAAATGAAATATTATATTATCTTCGCTCGATTCTTGCTTAATTATCAGTAATAAATACAAGTTAATTGTTATAATAATTAGTTATTATAATTTAGAGTCGAGATTCAGTTTAAAGAGACCTCTATTTTAAATTTATTTTTATTTCTTTATTATTACTATTATTATTATTTTTATATCTTTTTTGAATAACTTAAATAATGTAAAATAATAGTGTATGTAAGGTATTTATGTTCCAAAATACGGTACACTCTCTTGCTGTATTCATTTTTGGTGTACTCATTTTATACTTAACATAATTTCAGAATTTTCAAACGAAAAGTCATTTTGAGTACACCTTTGAAACGATTGTTATGGATACCTGGAATTGAGTACACTGAAAAATAAATGAGTACACTAAAACTGACAAACCAGTGAGTAAATTCATGCACATTCATTTTACGCCAAAATGAATGATTCACATGCCGTTTTGAATGCAAGACACTAATATGTATAAATCGGATGCCTGCATGCAGTTCTTTTTCCATAAATGTACTTTTTAGTTGGTGGTACTTAAAACACTCAAAGTAGTATGAACCTAATATTAATGCGGTGCTCCGCAAAGAGATGTGAGTATGTGAAGGGCGATATATCGATACGTCTCGCTTGTCAATAGAATTAACACTTAAATGAAGGATCCATCGACTTTGAATTCGCCTCCTCAATTTATCAATGAATAAATAATATTAAATATTAAGAATGGGAAAGATCTTTTTCTATAAAGAGTCCAGCCAAAATCAATATCCTGAAGTATAAATTTAGTCAACAATTTTGTTATGTTATATTCTACAGGGGGAAATGACACATACCTTACAGCAATCTTTATTTATCTGTCAACAATCCACACATTTCATTACATTCATCTTACGAGCCTCCCTCCAGTGCTCTAAGTCAATCGATAGTGCCACAGGTTATCGATAATTTTGTCAAACTTTCGACTTAAATGCTGCCAAATAACCGTGGTTCTCAGCCGCCATTGGCAACAGCTGCTCGTGAAATTTGTCACCTACGCAACGAGATGAACGACCTGTTTGATGCACCCTCCCACCTCCTATACAGTGGCCCCTCCCACTCACACGCCCCTTCGCAGCCCCGTCCCGCCCGCGCGTAGATTGTCAGGCTGTAGAGCTAATAAAATATTGATTTATTAAATTATGCCCTGGCAAGGGGCGGCTCGACGCTGACGCCTCGTTGTGGCTGCCAACGCCTGTCAATATTTTGCGAACTTGCCAGAAGGCTGCCAGGCTCAAACGCATATGCCCCTCTCCCTCCGCCAACCCCTCTTCCCCTCTCAGTGACTGTAGCCAGCTTTTGGCTCCCTCCCCCTTCCCCTCTCTCCATCTCTTTCTCTTTGGGTAGCTTTGGTAAGTGCTTTTTAAAATCCCGCCCGGGGCGCATTGTTTGTCTGCAGCAGCAGCAGCTGTGGTGCCTGGGCGTGGGGTAGGGGTGTCGCAGGGGGTGGCAGGGGGCTAGGGGTAATAGCAGGCAGGCGCTACAGGGTGCTGAGCTTAAGTAACCGCACAACTTTAAAATTGTTTGCCAACGGGCCGCAGCTTTGTTTGTTTCACTCAATAAAGCAGCTCGGACGTATGTTCCCCCCTCCCTCTCTCCGCACACCTACTGGCAACACCCTTCCAGGGTTTCATTCAGCTCCTTCTCTTTTTAACCCCTCCGCTGCGGGCTATGGCCCAGCAGAGTCGATAAAAATATGAAGGACCAGCAAAGCCGCCACTGCCCGGAAGCTTTATGGCCGGCCTCAAGTCCGTCGTCCACTTGTCCCATGTCCCATGCCCCATGCCCTGCCCCATCTTCGGAACTGTCTCTAACACTGTTTATCGATACCCTTCCTGCTGCTGTTGTTGTTGTTGTTGCTGAGCTGCTGTAGACATTGCTGACGTCTTTTGTGCCTTTTATGCGATTGCCAAGCAAAACTCTTCGGGGCTTCCTCTTCTGCTCCCGGTTCCTCCCCTTGTTCTGCTTCTTGTTCTTAGTTTACCAACACTGTCCTGCGGTTAGCAGCATGCTAAATGGTTTTATGCTAAAATTTCCACATGCCAGGGCTGGGGGGTAGGGCAGGATGGGTGGAAGAGGACGGTGGAATCTTTTCAAACTTGAAGATGAGCAAATCTCAAGTAACTAATTTATTAGCCAGAAGTGAATGCGATAAGATGTTGTATGCAGCGACCGGGATTGACCCAGAAGGGATGAGGCAGAGGCAGGTCGGAAGTGAGTATCGCCAGGGCTGCAACAATACCTGAGACATCCGGCGAGGGCGAGAGGTGTGTGTATTTCCTGCCCGAGCTGCTAAACTTGCCACAAAGCAGAAAAATCATAAAAGCCAAATAAAATAAAATAAAATAGTAAAATTGGAAAATGGCCAAACTGGAAAATAGGAAAACCCAAAACGAGCGCATAAAAACTGCATTAAAATTGCGACGCGGACATCCGCAATTCGGAACCCGGGCCCGGGCCCCTACCCTACCGGGCCCATTCGCTTCGGGTTTTTTTCGCCTGACGGAAATGCAAAAGTAGACGGAAGTGCAAAAGTTGTGCAAGAAACGCCATTTACTTACCTGACCACCCTCTGCATCCTCTCCCCCCATGAACAACCCCTTTCTGGGGGGTGCAAAATTAAATGTTTCCGCCATACTCAGACAAAAGCTGAAATCGAGCAGAGCTTGTGACATGGAAATGCTGACAATTTTCTTGTCATTTGCCGTGCGACATTTTGACATTTTATTGCGCACTTTTTGGCACATCGTCAGCACCTCCCCCCACCTTCTCCAGCTCCGTCTCCGTGTCCAATTTGGCACATCATTTAGCCTGACCAGCTACAAAAGATTACCGGGACCGGGACTGGACTACACATAGACAGCCCAGAAGCGGACACGAATCCCTGTTTGACTTGCTGACCACTTGTCACCTTCGCTGACGGCGACATCCATTAATCAATCAAGCCTCAAGTCTCCCTCGCTGAGGGCAGTGGCAGTGGGGCCGAGGCTGCCTTGGATGGGCCTAGGGTATCTCCGAACTCTACAACAATTAGCCTCAAGTTGTCGATCCTACAGCTGCTGGAGTTGGTCTTCAAGTGATTTCGCCTCTAATGAGTTAAATGCGCACTAACTTCTAGAGGGTTCTAACTTATTGTGTTTTACTTGTCACTTCTTTGGGAAACTGGAATTTCAGTGACAAATTGTTAGAAATCTATGTGTGTTTCCATACGATTATTTAGATACTTCACAGTTTAATGTTATTTATAAATTAAGTCTTGCTTTGTTATTAGACCGCTGTTACCGTTGCTATATCATGTATTAAATAAGAGGTGCAAACTAGAGCTGGATTACTATTCGTTTTGAAAAGCGTTTTATAAATTCTATGTGAATATTTGATATTCATATTTATTTAATTTTTTGATACTGAAAAAAAAGGTATATAGCATTTTGCATCCTCAGCTTAAACATCTTGATTATTTAAATGCAACTGTATTGGGAATTTTCGTAGAAGAAATCCATACACTATTTAGTCGAAAGACAACTCATGGAGGCGCCACTAGAATCCTCAACTGGTTCTATCAGCATGAAGATGAAAAATTAGAAGGCCCAAGATGAAAGTTAGAAGGTTAATAGAAGTTTGCTATTTTGTATTAAAATTTAACATTTGTCAAAAACGTTGACTTAATATGATGCAGAATTATTTTAATTATTTTATAGAAAGATTATAGTATTCTTCCGCAATGTATTTTGCATTATATACAACTGTATCAATTTATCCAACTTTAAAATGCTGTGAGTGCAAAACATATTTTATTGCTTAATCGATCCATAAGGGAAAGTTCGAATCGTTTCAGGCTTGTATTAAATATATATATTAGTTTATAATTGTTAAGTTAGCTATGAATATCTAAAATAAACAAAGTAAGATGCCAATATTTGCATCCGAAAACAAACAATTTTCAATAAGAGTGCAGTTTCAATCCTAACGTAGGTTTTATCATACTACGTATATAAACAAAACCGCATTATTCACACACTACATAATATGTACATATTTATTTCATCGATAACTTCACAATATTTATATTTTTTCTTAAAGGGAAAATACCCCTTTAAGGTGTATTTTCTTGCAGACTAATCTAATCCGCGCTGCATGTCCCACACTCACCTGTTTCGCATTTCGCATTTTTTTGCATGCCACAAAATTCTCATCTCACCTGGTGAGCCCCAAGAGCCCCTCGCTAGCCCCAGCAACAACATCCACTCCCACTCGCACGCTGCAACTGTCTCACTTCTGCCCCATGCTACTCCCTACACTCCCTACACTCCCCACACTCCCCCCCCCCCTGGCTAAGCCACACGCCAGTGAGCTACTCCCATGCCGCGTTCGCATCATCAACGACGCTTCATTAGCTGCGCTCGCTGCAAAGGCCAATGCCAAAAGGTGTAAAACAAAAGGGAAGAGGGAAAAGCAAAGAGAGAGAGAGAGAGAGAGAGATGGAGAAAAAAGAAAACAGGCAGGAAAAGCTAGAGCAGGGGCAGGGGAGCAGGGGCAGGGGAGCAGGAGCAGGAGCAGGACCGGGAGCAGGAAGAAGCAGAAGTAGCTGCTCGTAGACAATACAAAAACAAAAGCAGACGCTCGCTCAAGTTACACGAAAGGAAAAAGTTGCAAAGAGTAGTAATAACAGCAACAACAACAGCAACAGCAACAACAACAGCAACAGCAACAACAGCAACAGCGAACTGAGCGAGTCAAGCTGCTTCTGCCTGCGGCTGATTGATCTCGTGGGAAATTTTGCACAGTTGCTGCAACAGCAACAACAATGGCAGAGACAACGGCAACATTGGCAACAACAACTTGGCCTCAAAGTAAAATAAAACTCAACTTTCTTTCTCTTTCTCTTTAGTCTTTTTTTTGCCCTGTATGTTCTATAGCTCATTTCGTTTTCTACTCCACTTCTGCACCCCCTGCCTGCACTGTGATTATTTTGCAGCTGGCTCTGCTTCTGCTTCTTCTCCTTCTTCTTTTTCTTCCGTCTTCCCTCTTCTTCTCCCGCCTTCTCTCGTCTTCGCTCGTCCTCGCACGAAAATTAACTTAATGTCACTTACACTTTAGTGCTTTGGGTTAATTTGGTTAGATTATTGTTAATATCCTTTGGGGTGCTCTCTGCGCTCGCTTAACGTATGTGTGTGTGTGTGTGTGTGTCTCTCTCACTCTCTCTGTGTATGTGTGTGTGTGTGTGTGTGTGTGTGTGTTAGCCAGAGCACTCCCTCTTGGCCACGGGGCACATTCATCGCGCTGCGGCAGTTGAAAACTTTTTGGGCATAAAAATGATGCATCGCTCCGCTTACGACTCGGAAATTGTTTTCAAGCCGCCGCCGCCGCCGACAAAAGTGACAAATATTTCCAGTCCCTCTCAAGGAGGGGCGAAAGTGAGGTTATGTGAGCTTGTACATAGTATAACAATAAGGATGAACTTGACATTGCGCAACCGATGACATTTATGAGAAAATTCATCACCAACTTGACATTTTCAGATTCTGTGAATTAGATAAGTATAAAAAAGCATTTTTCCATATGTTTTCTGTTTCTTTTTTTTTTAAATTATCAGAAGTATAATGAATTAAAAAATAAAAAAAAACAAATTTCCATATTAATTGGCTATGGTTATTTAAACATACATACAAACATTTTAAAAATAAGAACAACAAATTAAAAATGATTTAATGATAAGCTTACATTCATTAGTTAACTTCCCTTATAATTAATATATTATTATATACAATAATATAATTTTTAAAGCGTCATACTTAGGAATAGAAAAGGATCGAGATTTATTCGAAATTGAACAACATTGATGCATGTCTTATTAATGTTTCTTATATGCAGTAGAGCTCTTAATTTAATATTATTTCCATCGGAACTGTCAGTTATATATAATTATAATTTATTCATAATAATATATGATAATTACGACAATACTTTCAATTTCTGATTTATTTTTGTTCCAAGTGTTTAGTGCGCAAAAAGTGCTCAAACAGTAGATATTTCGCTGAGATTGTTTAACTATGAATAATATCGATTAATCGATTATTTTTTCGCAACACTTCTTTGAAGAATAATGTAATTTCCTTTCTTTCCTTCTCCACAATTTGTGTTGCAAGACTAATTTATTTATTTTCTTTCAAGAAAATGTCTTGTCAAAGAGCGTGACTAGCGTCGCGACGAGCTGTTTGAATCGTTGTCCATCATAATTGCCCATTAGTCAAATACGTAGAAGGTCCCGGGCTGTCCGACTGTACCTGGCTAGGATCCCGGCTCCCGCGATGCGTCGCCAGCAGGGGCCATAGATCAAGGACGCTTTCCTTTAATGTATTGCACAGTGTACACCCATATATAGTATAAAAACCGTTTTTTTCTGTTCCACACAATATTTACATAATGCAGACATTAAACCCCCCTTTTAAGAGGGGTCTGTGTGTGTGGGGGAGGGGGAGGGGCGACTCTTTAAGAACTGACTTTGCGGCTAATGCAGATGGCAGGCGAAGCGAAGCGTAAAATGCTTTGTAAATTATTATAGAGCAACAACAAGACCCCCCAGGGGCGGGGGCTCAGAGTCAGCATAATAGACACAATATACAAATATTTTTGCAGATAAACAAGCTGGGGGTGCCTGCTAGGTAGGGGTTGCGAAAAGAGAGGGGTGCCCAGAGGGGACGCTGCATGTGTTGTGTGTAATAAATTTCAATTGACTTATGGAAAATGTGGCGCGTGGGAGAAGTTTTCCGTTTTCCGTTTTCCCATTTCCCATTTCCTATTTACATTTTTCCGCCGTCATAAACTTAACATGTTTAAATTTGGATGATTTTCAGCGGGGTAAACGGCGACTTGCCCAAATGCCCAACACACGAGCTTAAACTAATTTCGCAACAACCCCTCCATCTCTTTCCGCATCTCTCCTCGTCGCTATTGTCTATCAAATCCCAACCAAAATCAGGCAATTCAAAATGCATATTTCACTCTGCGGCTTAGGCACCACGCCGACAATAAAAGCGAATTTTTATGACAGTCGTCAGGTGGAAACAGCGCTAAATCTCTCCCACATACGCGCTTATAAATTATGCTTTAATTTGTATGCAGAGCGGAGATTGTGCGACGCCCCTGCTCGACGTCCCCCTTCCCCTTCCCCCTTCCCCCCCTCCCGCTTTGTGCCCCTCGTAATTATATCAAGCACATTAAAGCAGACTCGCAAAGGCGTGTCATAAAGAATTTCAGCAGTATCTGTGCGCCAGTCCCAAAGAGAGAGAGAGAGAGAGAGAGAGAGAGCGAGAGCGGGAGAGTATGTGCGAGTGGGAGGCAAATAGAGTGCATAGCTAATACGGAATCGTTTTAACTCAATGACACTCTGAGCATGCATAACCCCAGGTCGTAAACGCCGATTATATGTTTCGCAATTAACAGTTATTAATTTGTCGGGTCTTTGCAGGATAATTAGAGTGCGATACAAGTAGTGAGTGGAAGAATTAAGGCAGAGAGAATTAAGTGGGGTATTCCTTATTTAATTTCTAGGATAATATGGAAAAAGTGCATATTTTGAAAAATGTGATTTATATATCGGAGAGAACTAAGATTAAAACGAAGAATACGTTCTATTAATGAGCTAAGTTTTTGGCTCCATTTCGTTCGCTTCTTAAAGTGAAGAAGAATATTATTTCATCTGCGGTTGGATTGACAACAAAATTTGAAACCTTCATGCTAAACTTGATATCTCTAATATTCTTAATAGCTAAGATCCAGAACAAATTAGAATTATAAATATCAGACAAGTGGATAAACGTGTTTTCGCAGAACGTTCTATTTATTTTAGTTTGCAATTTAGACACTTAAGTCGGTCTACTACACATGCCCAAAAAATAAAATTTAAGATAACAATTTGATTAGGTAATCGAAATTTATTTTTATCTCGAAATCTGTTATACCTTTCTACTATGTGACTTCACGTTTGGATTCAGCAGAAAATTGTACATTGGCATTGATGCTATAGGACAGCAAATTATAACCTAGTGTAATCAGCTATTTATACCCGCTACTCATAGAGTAGAAGGGTATTATAGCTTTGTTCGAAAAATGTATGTAACAGGCTGAAGGAGACATCTCCGACCCCATAAAGATATTCTGAATCAGTATCAACAGCCGAGTCGATATAGCCATGCCCACCTGTCCGTCCGTCCGTCTGTCTGTCTGTCCGTCCGTGTGAACACCTGGATCTCTGCTATTATAAGAGCTAGACCTACCATTTTTTGACATTATGTGTTATTACTGCTGATTAAGTTTATTTTGAATTTTTGCCACGCCTTCACCCGCCCCCATATATTGAAAAAAATCTATTGCAGCCGCTATATTAGCTTTACAGCAACAGTTTTATATAAACGTTACCATCTTTCTGAAGTTTCGTTAAAATTTCAGTAAGATTGGACTATAAATATGGAAGATATTAAAGAAATAGTAGTGCCATGTGACCACGTGTTTTTGTCTGTTTTGTTTTGTTAGATATGCAATTTTATGTACCAACATTATTTACTCTGATCATAATTGCAATTTTATAGTATTTAAATAATAGTTGAAGTGGCTGAGTGGATGTTGTCGTTGACTGTCGGTCGAAAGGGTGCGAGTTAGAATCCTGGGTACTAGCTTTTTTTCAAGCATTTAGAATACTTGTATGTTAAGTTTAGTATTTTAACTGAACAGAATTTTAAGGGGAGTGAGTTGGTATTGTCTTGCACGCACAAAACAACGACACAATAATAATTTGTTTTTTTCCTGTACGACAAGCTGAATGGTCTCATAAGTGCAATTGTGTCGAATCAATTATTTATGCGCTGATGGCAGAGTGGTTATAGTTGTAGAAAGCGTAGTCCGAGTTTTTGAAGTTCCTATTATAATATATTTTTTTTTTCATTAAAAAATCGATGTTAACGATGTTTTTACTATATTTAAGGAAATTTAGTATCTTTAGTGATATTTCGCAGCGACAAACAACATAAACGACAAATCTGGTTGGATTATTGAATTTCTCAATAAATATGTGAAGCATTAAATAGGCATAATATAGGCGTCTCTTTTACACATTCATAATTAAAAGTCTTCTGATAAATTCTAACTGGAAAACACTGAGGCAAGGTGGCAACATCCAATAAGATCCAGGTGCAACTTTCATAGACAAAACAATTTTGATACTATTAGACGTTTTGTTCTCGCATAGTTGTAGCGGGTATACCACAGTCGGGCGCGCTCGACTGTAGCCTTCCGGACTTGTATTTAATTATATTTCTAAATTTAAAACCTACGTTTTAAAACTAACAAATTATTTACAAATTTTTCAAAGTTAAGATTAATTTGTTTACACCCTTGCCTAATGGTTATACTTTGATACTGTCGATGATATCGTTGCCACACAACTATGTACATATGTATATGTACAAACATCTAAACATAAAATACAAATTCCATGAACCTCGACTTTAAAAGAGAGTAAGAACAACAAATGGTATCACACTTTAACAATACTAATTATACCCTTTGACCATTGAAAATAAGTTATAATTATCTATTAGCCTTGTAAAAATGTATGCATGTTCATTTAAGAAAAAGACGTACTCGTATGTAATTTGCATTATAATAAGTCAAATACACAATTTCCGTTTAACGTCACGATCCCATAAAATTAAAGACACAAATTTGGTTGGGGGATTTCTGTATATTATTGTAAAGGCAGAGGGTATTTTACAGTCGGGAAAGCTCTACTGAAGCTTTTGTTACTTGTTTTTCTATATAAAGCTACAAATATTTTTATTGCAAAATTATAAAAACGGAAACAATCTTGAAATTACCTTATCAACTTTCATTTATGATTCATTTAAGTAAACTTCTGCATGAATTAATTTTTAAAAAAAAAATAGTAAAATAAAGTGTTATAATATTTGAAAAACTTATTTTTACAACATTCACTTTCATTTCAGTAAAAAAAAAAAATGGACATGATGATTAATAATTATATAATATATGTATAATTAATAATTAATTTGACCTTTTGAATGCATTCATGCAGGACTCTAAATTTCACATATTATTTGTACAAGCAAGTTGAGGTTTTAGTTTAAGTCGAACATTCCACGTAACACGTTGAGTCGATATATAAATAGAGAATGTGGAAACAATTATTTGGATACTTGTGCATATTCTTAGCCATAAAATATTGTGGTGCTGATCAAGAGAAAATGTATTTTTGTGATATTGCTGAATTAGTTTTCAATCAGAAATGTGCCGCATTGTTCACGGAAATGACAATCGATAGGAATAATGACGGAGAAATAATAATGAAATTCTCAATATGGGGTAATGATCATACAGAGCAAGTAAAGATCAGTCAATTCATTGGCTTCCTAAAACCCAGGAATGCTAAAGAAAAAGATAGTTGTATTAGGGAAGCATCACAGAATCGCATTCGTAATATACTTGGCTTTAAAGGGTCTTTCACAGCTCGATTATTTCAAGTGTGCGAACTGCACGTGTATTCACTCGAAATTAATACCAATAGAACTACTGAATTACCACATCTTTATACCGAAGTATCAAAAGTGCCTAACATAACGGATCTCACATGGAAAATGCATACCAAGTGTCATCCCGTGAATGAACTCATTTCCAATTTAAAGCAGCTCAATAAGTTGGAGTTACAGCTAAATAGTAATGTGGATCTCAATGAATGTGATTTCCGGTTTAACGGTGCATCTCAGCTTAACACTTTATCCATTACACTAAACTACAATCTCTATTTTGAAAGTGCAAAATTAAGGAATAACGCTTTTACACTTCCAACATTTTTGCGAGGCATGAATAACTTGACTAAATTCGAACTAAATTGTCGACCTACAGATTTTCAGATTGATATACCAAAAGAAATATTTCAAGGCATGAGCAACATAGAGGAACTAACTCTGTATGGATGCTTTTTCAACGAACTCTCGACTGAACACTTCCAAGATTTGACAAACTTGAGAGTTTTAATACTCATGGATACAAGGATCGGACATTTTGATTGTCTGCGGTACGTGTTATCTATATAGTCATAACATTGTGTTTGTAAAATTAAATATACCAAGTTTTTATACCCGCTACTCATAGAGTAGAAGGGTATTATAACTTTTTTCGAACCGAAAATGTATGTAACAGGCAGAAGGGGACATCTCTGACCCCATAAAGTATATATACGATATTTTGAATCAGTATCAACAGCCGAGTCGATATAGCCATGTCCGTCTGTCCGTCTGTCCGTCCGTCCGTCTGTCCGTCCTTCCGTCTGTCTGTCTGTCCGTCCGTGTGAACACCAGAATCTCAGTTATTAGAAGAGCTAGAGTTATTATGTTATTACTGCAGGCTGATCAAGTTTATTTTGGATTTTAGCCACGCCCCCACCCGCCTCCATAAATTAAAAAAAAATTGATTGCAGCCGCAATATTAGCTTTACAGCAACAGTTTTATAAATACGTTATAAATACCATCTTGCGGACGTTTCGTGAAAATTTCAGTAGGATTGGACTATAAAGATATTAAGGAAATAGTAGTGCCATGTGACCACGTGTTTTTGTCTGTTTTATTTTGTTAGATATGCAAGATCCAGGTTCAACTCCGGCGACAAGCACTTTTTTTCAAATTTATGTACCAAAATTATTTGCACTGATCATGATTACAATTTGTTGGTAATTGCGTAATAGATGCAGTGGCAAGTGGATGTGGTCGCCGACTGTCGTGCAGAAGGGTACGGGTTCTCATCCAGCCCGGTGCGAGAGTGTGCAGGTTTTTATGGATGGTTTTTTTTCAAACATTTAAAATATTTATACCCTTCGACCATTGAAAATGGTCAAAAAAGGGTATACTAACTTTGTGCAAAATGTATGTAACAGGCATAAGGAGGCGTGGCAGACCCCATAAAGTATATATATTCTTGCTCAGGATCACTAGCCGAGTCGATTGAGACATGTCCGTCTGTCTGTCCGTCTGTCCGTCTGTTTGTTTGAGACAACAGATCTCAGCTATTAAAAAAGCTAGAGACACCAAATTTGGTATGAAGGTTCCTATATATTCGGGGCAGGTGAAGTTTATGTCAAATGTTTGATGCCACGCCCACCGCCCCCGCAAATCGGTAATTTACGATTATTAAGCAAAGTGTTAAACTTATAAAGTTCTGCTTTGGTACGTATAATAATATGAACATGTCCTCCAAATAACAATCCGATCGGACCAATAACACAGAAGTTATTAAAGTCAACGATTTCAGTACAAATGTTCGGTACGAGCAGCAGCCGACGCGCTGCTTTGAGCAGTTGACGCCGACGTCGACGTTGCGTCGTGTCACTTTACTCTTTACGCGCGTCGCTTTGTGAGTGCGAGCGAGTAAGCTATATGTACTTGAAATATTTGTGCAGAATTCTCTGTTTGAAACTATGAAAGTGGTTACACGTTTGTAACGGATTTAGAAAATTGGGAGAAGGGTATCTTACTGTCGGGCGCCCGACTGTAGCCTTACCTTCTTGTTTTTTTCTGTTTTTTTTTGCATATGCGTTATCTTTATTTAAAATCAATATTAACGAAGTTTTTACTATATTTAAGGAAATTTAGAATATTAAGTCATATTTCGCAGCATACAGCAACATACATACAACATAAACGACAAATCTGGTTGGATTATTAAATTTCTCAATAAATATGTGAAGCATTATATAGGCGTCATTTTTACACATTCATAATTAAAAGCCCTCGGACGAGTTATAATTGGAAAGCACTACAAGCAAAGTGGCGACATCTAATAAGAACCACGTGCAATACAAATTTGAGACTGTGAGACGTGTTTTTTTTCGCATGGTGGTAGCGGGTATACCACAGTCGGGCACGCTCGACTGTAGCCTTTCCGACTTGTTAGATAAATATTGGCACTGAAAGTGTTTTTAATTTATTTATTTTTTTATTTAACGTCAACTAAGAGCAGTCGACTCAAAGACTAAAATATAATAAAATTACAAGTGTAAATTTAAATTAAAAATATAAGTATAATTTAAGTTGAAGGTAAGTATTATATTAAAAAATATATATATATATATATATTTTTTTTTTTTGTTTTAAAATTTGTTATTATTAATTAATCATTAAATTATTTATTTAATTTATTTAATCTTTCCGTTCGTCTATTTCAGTTCTGAAACACTGGCAAATCATGTAAGCCAACTTTTTTTACCATCCTTGGATATGAAATACCTTGAAAATTACACAAATCTGGATTACGTTTTCTATGATAATGATGAACGATTCGATAACAAGCGAGAAGTGGGAAATAATTATTTTGTTTCCTATATTTGTAAGACATTTTCTTGCCACTTTTACAAAAATCAGCCTAAAATCTTCTGTCCTGCTGATTGTCGTTGTACATACGATAGCCACAACATGTGTTTAGAACTCAATTGCACATTTTTCGATACGGAAATTAATTTTACAATACTATTTAATCCATATGGAGTTGCAGCATTCTACTTTAATGATACGAATATGAACAAGTTGCCTGATGCAGGCTTATATAACTACTCAAGGACATACGAACTTTATTTTGTCAACAATCAAATCGAAGATCTTACTGTTTCTCAACTGCCACATAACTTATCTGTTTTAGACTTAAGGAACAACAGTTTAAAGACTCTAAACTCCGAAGTTATCGAATTTCTAAAACATCGAAATGGTAGCCTGCGTATTCAATTATCAAATAATCCATGGAGTTGCGATTGTCATCCTCCAGATTTTCTGAATTTTTTAGCTAATTATCCAAACATGATAAATGATATTCATCTTGTTGAATGCAACGGTATTAAAACCGTTTTAAAACTGGACGAGTGCAGAGTACGTACACCTTACCTGATACTTGCTATAGCTGGTCTCATGGTTGGCATATGTGTGATCTTCTGTGGAATAATCTTCTGGTTCAAGATGTCCATTCTGATGTGGCTTTACGACCATGATATATTTGTGAATTGTATCCTTCGCTCAGCGAATAACATTGAATTTACAAAAAAATTCGACGCGTTTCTAGCGTACTCTCACAAGAACTTTGATCTTATCGAAGAATACGTTGAGAATCTTGAGAATGGGCAACGTGAGTTCAAGCTGTGTTTCTATCATCGTGATTGGCTCATTGGAAAATCAATTCCAGAATGTATCCTACAAACCATCGAGGACTCAAAACGAATCATTTTGCTAATGACCAACGAGTTTATCAAGTCCTCATGGGGCACTCTGGAGTTCCGCACCGCCATCAAAGCAACCTCGATGGATCGACAAAAGCGTCTTATTATCATCGTGTACCCTGAGGTTAAATCCTTTGATGATCTCGACACGGAGCTGCAGCTCTATCTGAAGTACAACACGTATTTATCCCGAGATGACTCACAATTCTGGAGAAAACTTATATACGCAATGCCACACAAAAAGATCAGAAACTCGAAAAAAAACACGAATGTTGAGCACAAAACAGAGATCTAAGTATCTTTAATAGTATGTTTATAAATATAAACATAATTAAAACTCCGTGACTTAGATTTTTTTGGTGAAACTGGTAGCCTTGAGATTTTAATATATCTCGAAAACTGTTCTACTTCCTTAATATCTTCATATTAGGGTTCATAACAAAATTTTGCAGTGGGATTGATGGCCTTATTTCACATTACAAATTAATATAAAAGGACTCTAATTGAGCTTAAAACTGATTGTATTGGACTTATTGTCACCATAATTGGTACGCTATTTCTTATAGTCTCTAGCATATATTTATTTAGTGGAGAGTTTATCAAATTCATACATTTGATGTATACTATAAATAAAGCCGAAAACTAGTGTTACAACTTCCATTGCTTATTGAATAAATTTAATACTGTTAACTTTCAACATTTATTGATTTAATTATTAATATTTATCAAACAAAAAATCATTTACTGATATAGAATATATAATTTTGTTAACACGAAAGTTCAGAAAAATTGAAAATAAGAACCGTTAAGAGTATCATGAATTCCTTTGGATTTTCCCAGTATTTATTTTTGGGACAGTGTTCTGTTAAGGTACACTCATTATACAATCCATACTTAAATGAAGACATATGTTTAAAACTCCTCTTTATATTTTAAACCAGAAAAAGCTAAAACACGCGTATACAGAAAGCCGTGATTTATTTAATTACATATTTAATATTCAATCAGTTCCAAATCATGGTACTTTTGCACTAGCACTGCCCCTGCCACTGTGACAGTCACTGTTACTGTTACTGCAACTGTTAAACTTCTCTTGATAAATTTCCCTCATGAAATATCCCATATCCTTGCTTTTCGCTATAACACTCGGCTCTCAGCGGCCTCTCTCATTCGCTCTCTCACGTGGGTTCGCATGGCAAATGCTGCACGCTCTCGCTGAGAGCACAGCTGCTTTCGTTGAGTTGAGTAACTCGCACCAAAGAGAGCACTCGGACACGAAGGTGAGCCGAAGGCACGAGAGCAGCACACGAAGCGCACGAAGAGACGAGCAAAAAGGAAAACTTTCTGGGGCGATGCTAGCAACGACGGCGAGAAAAATCAGCAGTTCAGCAGTTTCATTGATAACGCGCTGCGAACTGGATCGACCCCAAGCGAGTCAGGTCCTCCGTCACCGTCAGGCACGCAGCGGCGTCGTTAGCGCAATTTACAACAACAACAACAACAGCAGAAACAGCAGCAACAGCAACAGCAACGTAGTTAAGTAGTGTGCGACCCATCCCTGAGCTGAGCTGATGTTGTTGCCATCCCTGGCGCCTCTGTTGCCGCTTCTGCTGCTGCTGCTGCTGCATTTTTCATAAACATTTCGCTGGCTTCGTTTGTTGCCGCATGGCGCAGCGCGTGTGTTTAATTATCGCGGTTGTGCGTGTGTAAAGTGCTAAGAATGCGCCGTTATGTACACTCCATATGGAAGCCAAACGTGCCGTAGTAACTGTAAACTGTAACTGTAACTGTAACTGTAAATTAAATTAAATCCTTCACTCTCCGACCTGGTTGCGTGTCGAAAACAATTTGTTCGAGTGAGCTTAACACACAACAAGAACGACAGGAACAACAACAATCCCGGAACAATCATGTAAGTGTAACGGAATCGCTTTAAATATATATTAATTATTGCCCACCTGGGTCACCCTGTGATAGTCCCTAAAATAGGCAATTTCTGTCGTGTAACCCGCCTTAATTAAGGATCTTCCACTTGGCTGTTTCCCCTTCAATTAAATGTGTTCATTGGAGTGTGGCAAGAGAAGGTCTCTCAATCCTCTTCTTCTGCCGGATTTAAGACAATTATTGAGGGATTCCTAATTGAATATTCTTGATATTGAAGGGAGTGCATGTAATAATAGATGAAATACCTTACAAAGTCAAGTAGTTGACACACATTTACTTTAATACATGTTAGAGGTTCTCTGCATGTCACTCTCGTTTTTATAATGTTGTTATTAAATTCTTTTCGAGCTCTAAATAATCTATACCCTGCTCTTCTCTCCGCACTCCAATTAAACTCCTATTAAAATTTCATTAAACAGAAACACCCACAAAATGACCACTAATTAGTTTGGCCACGCCCACTGTGGCCTGACCTTCGGCAGGGCAAGGCCAACAGCATCAAGTGAAATTTTAAGCATTTCTTATATAGGGCACAACACAAGGCAGACGGCCTAATTAAACTGCTGCCCAAGGATGCCCGACGGTTTTTCAGATTGTTTGTTTTTTTTTTCTACTTCCCGCATAAACGGACAAAATACTGATATTTTCAATTAATGCGTCGACATTTTCATTTAATTTTTCTGGGGATGAGAGGCAAGAGTGGGAAAGAGAGAGAGAGAGAGAGAGAGGGAGAGAGCTGAGCTCAGCTGAACCCGAAAAACAATTTTTTTGCAATTCTTTCGTCCTCATCCGCCCCGTCGACCCGTGCGCCCGGTTGACCTCTGGCGCCCAGGCTGGGGTATTTTTATTTTATTTTGCTAATTTACGTATTCCTTCTGCTCGCATTGAGAGCCTCGGCAAGCCCTCATAATTTACATGCCCAACTGGAACTCCCCAGCGCAAATGTTTTATTTTTGTTTTCGCACAGCGCGCTCAGAAACTTCTGCCCGTCTGGCAACACTGACAGCACTACAGGGGTGTAGCCGGGTGGCAGGAGTGGCAAGCGGGGAGAAGAGGATGGAAAGGCTGGGGAGGCTGGAAATAGTCAGGCTACTGGGTGTGATGTCGTCCAGTTGGCGTCGCATAAATTTTTATACACAAGTATTTTCCGCTAGCTGCCAGTAGGCCTTCCCACTGTGCCCCTCCTCCTCCTACTCCCTCTCTCCAACCCCCATCCCCTCTCTCAGCGTTTTTTTTTTCTCTCCTCCGACTGACAGCGACTTAATGAGCTGCGGAAGTTAATGTGCAACTTTGGCTCGGACTTCTCCCTGTTGTTTTTTCTCTCGTTTCTCGCATATCTTGTTGGAAAATTTATTTGCATATTTGGGTTAATTCTGTTTCTATTTTATGACCTCCCCCCCCCCCAGCCCACTGTATGACTGGCATTTTGCGAATATGTCTATGTGTCTAGTCTTTCCGCCTTCTAACTCGGCTTAATTAACATGTTCCATCATTTGTCATGCCCGCGATGAGACTATATAGGGCTATAAAGTCTCTTAGTATATTTATAGAATTTGTTTTTCTCATTTCTACTTTATCTCCTTCCCAGCTTAAAGGTTTCAAGATAGATCTGTGTGGGTAATAGAACAATTAACTTGTAAGAAACGCTTTATCGATGTGCCTTATCAGTGTGTTTTTATCTAACATTAGTTAACACTAAACTTCCTTAATAACGCCAAGAGCAGAGACTTGATAAACTCTCAGTTAAATTTTAAAATAAATATTATACTTAAAAGAGACCTAAAATGTAGAATCTTTTGTTTCAGTTTTCTTAATTTCTCTTTTATCTTAACAAACTCTTCTAACATTGCCCTTGCCATACTGGAATATCTCCGTAGTTTCGTATGTTACATTTTTCTGCTATAAGTCGGGAAAACAGAATGTCTCGAACTGCTCTCTTCGCAGCTCCGACAAGTAGCGCACTCGGGGGAACTGAACCAGTGCAAATAACGACCCCTCGACGAAAATCAGAGTGGAGCTATTGACTTTTGTGTGCCCACAGTGGGAGCCCGAAACGTGCTTCCCCGCCAACGTGGTAACATATGTGTAAACACAGACACGTATATATATGTATATATATATAGGAACTCACACACACACATACTCGGCAATCAAACAATCAATAGAAAAAATTCTTTGTGCAAACACGTTGGCTCGTTGAGAGGAAAATTCTGCGAAAATCTGTTAGGGAGCAAATTCGTTTTGGGCAGAACTCTTTAATCAAAGCAATCGACTCTTGACTTCCCCGCTCACTCGATTCTATTGGGAAAATACTTGTAATTTCGCTGTGGACTGTGCAACTCTTGTGAGTAACCGAATCCGTCTCTGAATCCGAATCCGTATCCGTGTGTTGCCTATTTGTATGCCCAGGTTCATTAGCGTCAGTTGGTAAATATTTGCCCGAGTTGGCAGTTCCTTTGCGCCCTCCTCCATGTCGGGGGCTACTTCGGACTTGTTTCTTTCGCTGCAAGGAAAAACATTATTCAATTTAATTTGTTGCCAATGTTGATTGAATTTACTGGACTGGTTGGAGCAAGACCGACATATAAACTATGTTTGTTGCTTCCAAAATATTTATATTATTTTTCAAATTTTGTAATTCGTGCATAGAGTACAGAATACTAAGGGCAAAACCTAATCAGTATCTAACTCTAGATCATAATTATGTATTATATTATTAATTATTAATTTAATAAAATAAATAGACAAGTATAAGTTAACATCCCCATATTTAATTTATATATAGAGAGCTTAAAGTTAATCAATTTAAGTTTCTGCTAATTTGAAGTCTATAAAGTGCTCGAGATTAAATTATATATAATTTAACGTGGCAAGGACTAACAACAAAAAATATAGTCAAATTTTTAAATTTGCCCTTATGTCATATTCCAAAATACATTCTTTTTAGCATAAAGCGAAAATTTTCTTGTTTCTTACAATACTATTAACACAAGAATAAGTTTAGTTATTTCCAGGCTTAACACATTATATACTAATAAATATGATATAACGATATTACAATGAACCAAATTTGTTCTAAGCTTAAGCAAGTGAATCCATTACTTTTTACTGTAATCTTTACTAACTTATGGCACAGAAATAATCTCAGAGAAATGAATCCAAAAGCAGCAAGTACGAAACCTAAAAGTGCACTATTTTTCAGGTAGTTAGGGTCTCTTTATTAAAACTGAAAGTATTATTTAAAGATTGCTGTGTATTTTCATATACCATATAGTTATTATTCACTAGAGAAGTCTTTTCTGTCGAGAAGCAAATTCTGCAGACTTGAGACATTTGAGAAGTTGGTGTAAATTGAATTGCGTGCCGAAGCTGTAGACTCTTGTTGCATATCGCAGGGTGCTCCACTGGGAGTACACAGAGGAACTGGCAGACAAGAACGTGGACAACGGAACTGGAGGGGTACCAAGACGGAGGCGGTGCTAGAGACAACTCCTGTTGTCGCCCGGCATCGCAGCATCAAGTTTAATTCATTTTTAATGCAAGTGCTGGGCAGGAGGAGGCAGAAGGAGGCAGAAGGAGGCAGGCAGGAGGAATGAGGACTGCTCGAGTGGGTTGGGTCGCAACTTTTGCACTCGAGTTGCAGTTGACCAGTGGAGACAACTGAGAAGAGCTGAGGGGCGGAGGGGTAGTGCCTGCTAGAGAGTGCCGCTGCTGGAGCTGCTCCATGGAAAATACTCCGCATACCAAAAAGGCGGAAATCAAAAGTTAAAATAAACTACGTCGGCGACGACGGCAGCGGCATCGGCATCGCCGGTGTCTGTTGTCCTTTGTGGGACTGCAGCTACAAGCTACAACTGTAGCCTGCTGCTTATAAAGTTGCCGGATATCCGGTTGTTGTCTTCGCTCATTTCTCGCCATCTTTTCCGCGCTGCACTCACGCCCCGCCCCACTCTCCACACTTCCCTCCTCGCACTCTGTTCATTGTTGTCGCTCCTCGTCGCCGTCGTCGTCGTCGTCGCCGTCGTCGCCGTTGCATAGTTTTGTTTAATGTTTCATTTATTTATATTTTGCACAAGGACCTGCAGGACACTCTGTCTGGATTGCATTGTGCCGCGCATTTGCTTTCTCTTGTGTTTTCACTATTTGACGCTTGTTTACCCATTTCCGGTAGCAACTTGCCCCTGTTCCCCTTCCCCTTGCCCTCCCCTTTCGTCGACCTCCTCTCGATTGCATAATGTCCTCCAGCGCTCGAGTTAATGTTTGTATTTCTTATGGCTGGGGGCAGTCAACCAGCTTGTGCATGTTCGAGCCAAGAGTCCAAGAGCTGCCTGCGAAATAAAATTAAAGAAAAGTAGCCTCAAAAGTTCCTCCTAAAAGAAATTGAAATATTCTGAAAATTGAGTAGTATTTTATTTAATACTTTTATTTTAATATCAGTTAAAATAAGTAGGGAATGCAAAAAGATAAGTGATCTCAAACTACACTCTTTATAAGTGTACTTCCTTTTGTTAGCAATGATATTTATAAGTTATTCCCTTAGTATAGCTAGAAAAGTAGCCACAGAATTGTAAATTAAAGAAAACAAATAGTAATAATATATATTTGATATGATATTAGTGGTATAAACATTATATTTTATTGTAGTATGAAAATCCAAGAAGTTAAAAAGTATTTTAACTTAAAAGTAAAGAGAGAATCAATTAGAAAATTGAGTGTAACCTATTAACATACACACTTTCTCATAATTATCCTTCCCTTTCTTAGCCTTGATATTATTTATTCTCTTGGCGAAATTCATTTGAGCCCCATAAAATTCAATTTTCACTCGAATATCTCGATTACAAGGACGAAAGTTTCGCTATGAACTTTCTCGATCTGCCAGCGCCAATTGCTTTTAATTTACCTCAAGGCAAAAGCAATCAATCAATATTCATCAAAGTGCTATTTAATTTGGCTTCACGATGCTCCCATTCTCTGTTTCCTCTATCTTGCTGCCCCTCACCCTCCTCTCCCTCTCTATCTCCCGGCCTGGAACTTGTTCAACTCGGTAAAAACTTGGGGACGCATCGAAAACTTTTGAGTATTGCCGACAAAGCTGCTGGCGCCGTGGATGCAACTGAGCTGTGTGACAGTCGAGGATCGAGCCCAAAAGTGTCAAAGCGAAACTAACGAACCTGCAACAGTTTCAAGTGTTTGCACTGCCACAGCAACAACAGCAACAACTACAACAACTGCAACAACTGCAACAACTGCAACATCTGCAACATCTGCAGTGGCAGCAAGACGCAGGCGGAGCAGAACAAGTCAATTTTCCAGCTGCAAAGTTGTCAAGGTGTTGACTGACTGCGAAAAAAAAACTGTCACACGGCGCATTTCTCAGACATTGCACTAATTGTGAGATTCTGAATCGCAAATTGTTGCATACTTTTCAGCTGCTCTCACTCTTTCTGAGTGTCTATGTGTGCGTGTGTGTGTGTGTGTGTGTGTGTGTATAACCTACATTTCATGATGAATGATTTCAATTCCAAACAAATTGCACTGTCTACCTTGAGATGCCACTTCGTTAACCAGATTTCAGATACACTGACAGAAAAAGAAGGTGCTTTAGAAATCCATACATGAAATTTGTAAACTCTTTGGGGTTTTTTTGTTATAATCAAAGCAAGTTCCTCAACCTTGGTATTTGATAGATATTTTCTAATGAAACCCGCTTTGTTGAAACCAAATGTGACCAATTTTTTTCCAAAATAAAGTTAAATTTTTTAAGATTTTTAAGGATTGAATCACTTTTGATACCATTTTGAACCCATTTTAAGAATCTGAAATTTGTTAACAAATAAAGAAACTACGAATTTTGAAAAGCTCAAGGGGAAAGAGCATAGTTCTTAGGCGTCATTGAATTTTGATTTGCAGATAGATGTTTAATCCCTAAACTGTAGATTTGTATACATTATAATTAAGAAACATTACCCATAATATTATCTTTTTAGCAAAATATTAGGTTAACTTCAGAAGAAACTGAACGATTCCTAGTGACTATATGAATAATGAATAAAGAATAAAAAGAAAAAAAGAAATAGATAAATGTTAATATGCTTAATGTGAAAATTTTCCATGTTAGTGGAGACCACAGACCTATACTTTTAGACAAACACGTGCAAAATTAATGCATGGGCTGGTTTAAAGAGGATTTTCTTTATAAAACACATTTTTAATTTTAATCGTTGCCAGTTGACAATTTCGTGTAACTTTTCTATAATATTTTGAACGAAAAATTAAACAAGTGCAAAACTAAAAATCTTATTAAAATTTTTATTTAATAAAACGTAGTTCCCCTATAATGATTTATTTCTTTGAAAAATGCACACACATATATCGTATTTTTTGTAAGCTCCTTTTTATCTTATCTTTGATAATGCTCTCAATTACGCTAAAAAAGAGTCCCGTCTGTAGTGCTTAAATTTCGTTTTTCTCCTCTACCTTTTAAGCGGCTTAGGCTTTGATGGAGACTACGAGCAGAGAAAGCGCGAAACTTAATGTGAGAATATTTCCCTGGGTGCCACTTTATTTTGTATTATATTTCGGGTATGCAACTTTCAGCAATTGCTTTAATATTATTTCGCCAGACAGACAGACTAATATAAATTTTATGCGCCATGCAGACACCTTACCTTCTTAAAGAGGAGAGGGAAGCGGAGAGAGAGCAGAGAGTGCAAAGAAAGCAAACAAAATATTTTAAAGACCACAGAAAGCATGTCCTTCTGTGGCAGGCTAAGGCCACTTAATGCACGCCAAAAGCAGTTGATGTTACCAGCAATATGAGTGTGTGTGTGTGTGTGTGTGGCATGGCATAGCTCATAAATATACACACACACACAAGGAGACACACACTCTCGGTAAGGACACATGTTTTGGTTAGCTGAGCCTGCTCGCAGGCATCTTTTCTGTTATCCAACGCCATGTTTGTCTCTGCGCTTGTAGTCGTGTTAATAATGCTTTTGATGTGTGCTAAAGACAGCTACAAACTATACCATCCAGGCAGGCTGCTCCTAGTGCAGAGTGCCACTGGTTTTGACTATGGCAAGCTGAGGTGGTCCTCGCCCCGAATCCAGTTATGGCTGCACTGGCTGCCTTCCAACCCGGTTTAGCTTCGCCCGGGGCAGCGCAAGGTCTTTGGAGCAAAATTCAAATGAAAAACTGAAACTGCAAAATTGCGTAGAAAATCGAGTGGAAAATCAACATTTTGAGAAGATTTTTTCGGGTTATTGCATAGTTAGATAAATTACAAATGCAGATACAGTTATGCTCTAGGGAAGGTTGCTCAAGTAACGAGTTCAGAAAGTAATGTTTAAATTGAAACAGGAAGAAAGGAAAGCACTTTTTTTCTAAGCTATTTAGGATTATCTTGAATATGCATTTACACTTTTGTGATTTCTTAGGAGAACATAGAGAAATATTACATATTTAGAGGCAATACTAAGTTATTTTGGAGTAGAGATTGCTTCAGTAAGTTCTTCACAAGATTTTCATTTAAATACAAAAGCGACCCCTAGCAGACTCTTCATACATTACCAAATATCTTAGGTATATTTGTTTCAATTTGTGTGTTCTTTAAGGGGAACCATATCAATTCCTAGACATCGTATTTCTGTCGCATTACCGAAAAATCCAATACGTAAGCCGCTATAGGCCTGTCTCGTCGCACAATTTAATTTACGCATTACGTATACGCAGCTTTGCGCACTCTTTTTATGGCAGCCACTTTCACCTGCGCCTCTCACGCAGCTGAGCAATTACAGCAACAACATCGCTGGCGATGAAGACGCCGCCACCTTAATGGCGCCACAACAACAACAACTTCTTGTCTAAGCCCAACAAAGAGGGAAAGAAAGAAAGAAAGTATGAGGTAAAACAGGAAAAGTAAGTCTATTAACGGCAATGACAAAGCACGCGAAAAGCTAATAGAATGACAGACCTGTAAAGTGCTCGTGTGAAAGTGTAGTGTGAGGGAGGGAGGGAGGTAGTGGGGCCAAGGAGGCGTTGTAGTTTGGCAAGTCTATAAAAATGTATTAACTGCTGGGAAGGTGGGCAAAATAAAGTCATAAACACCAGAGACAGAGACGGAGACAGAGACGGAGACAGACCCTACCCCAGGGACGTGGGACGTGGGTTGCCTGTGGAAATGTGCGTAATATGACAATCATTGTGGAAGAAAAAGATGTTGGCTCTGCCCAAAATGGGGGGCGTGTGAAAAGTGGGTGCGCCACTGTGTCTGAGATATGATGCCCGCGCTGAAGTTCCACAGCGGAGATCTTGCTCAGGCCACAGCAAATCCATTAAACCCTTATGATGCATGAGCACAAATAAAGTGAGTGAGTGAAAGCCGCCAGACAATGGCGAAAGGGGAAAGTGGGCAGAGGAAATGCAAAAAAAAAGGCACACACACAGACACAGCCAGCTCAGGGCAAACAAAAACACTGCTGCGAAAGGGCGTGGGAAACATATGCGGAGAAGACTTAGCCCCAAAACGAAACGAGGCAGGAGAAGAAAAAATGAAAGAGAGGCGCAGGCCGAAACGGTAACTAAGCAGAGGCATGTGCTAGAAGTGATAGCCATGGGCAGCAGCCACATGGAGGAGCTGGAGGAGGGCTGGCTCTGGAGGAGATTGGGGATAGACGGATAGAAGGTGTAAGGGCAGCGAGGGAGGCCGCAAAGTGAGCAAACACTTGAGCCAAGTGCTTGACTGGTTAAGGCGCCAAGTGTGGGTGTAGTTGAGTGTGCAGGGGTGTGTGTGAGTGTGAGTGCGACTGCGAGTGTGGGTGTGCAAGTGAATGTAAATGTGAGTCTGGCAAGTGTGGCTAAGATAGTGAAAGTTGACTCAAGTGCGGGGCGGGGCGGGGCGGAGCGGAGCGAGTGGCATAACCACTAAACAATAGATGTAAAGTAGATGGATAAATTAGATGTAAGTGGATTAGATATGAACTACAGAGCAAGGCAATGTAGGGGGAAAGAGTAGGTTAGTAGAGGGGAAGGAGGGGAAGACTGACTGGAAGAGTACATAATTTGCCTTTGGCAAGTAACTCAACTGTTTACAAAGTTGGCAAAAAATGAGACAGACTTACGGGGAATAAAATATTTTGTAAAGTAACTTCTTGTATGACATAAGCCTCATTCCTAATCGCTTTTTAGAGTACTCGCTTTTGGTCTTTTAAAATTTTATAAAAATATGCAAATAACAATCACTTCTGCAGAAATTGCATTCCATAATATATCAAATTAAAGGTTTACTTAGTCTTCAGATAAAACCTTAGCTTTTTCTTTTTTGTCTATAATTTTTAACGATTTTCTAGTACTCTGTAAGTTGTTTGATAGGAATAAGCATCAGTCTTTTAGTAGAAGCTCTTATTTTGCTCAAGAATCTGATGGAATCAATAATAACGATGGTATTAGGCTTGAAATATAGAAAAATCAAATGTGTTGATAATTAATTTGTAAAATAAACTTTATTATAGCGAAGTATATAAACAGTTTGTATATTTAAATAATCTGAGATTTCTTTCTTTACAAAATAATCAACTAAGCTAATATTATGGTTGGTTGGTTTATATTACCATATCAGAGATTCGGTCTTTTAAATAACTATCAGCATATTTTCACTGTATTCAGTTTAAGCTGCTATGCGTTACGCATCAAGGGGGTACCCAATGTTGTGCTCGCACTACATTTACACGTGATTCGTATGACGTTTTCCATTTGTCACTTTTACACAGTTTCGCTTATCATTGTAAAGCCTTCGCACACACACACACTCACACACACACAGCTGCCCCCTTTATGCAGCTCTCGATTGTTGTACTCATCATACAATATTTTCGCTTTCAATTTCATGTGCGAGCGCATTCGATGCTGATACGAGGGCATTACATAAAACATGCTCTTATCTTGTTGTCTTGTCCCGAAAAAGCAAAACCGAATCTCGAATCCTCTGGCACAGTTGCATAAATAAACAACGCCACAGCACACCACAGGCACAACAGCCTTCACACACACACACACACACACACACACACTCGCCCGATTTCAATACCTGAGTGCATTTTTAGCATTTCCTGGTGCCAGCACAATCCTCCAGCCGACGCTATATACGACGCTGCTCATGGAAAAACATTTCTGCATGTTGGTGTGCTAAAAAAGACAGGCTGCCCACGCCCAGCGCAACCCACCAGGCGAATCTTACCAGGTCCCAGCACCAGCAGCAGCACCAGCACCAGCAGCGAGTGCCGGCAACAACAATAACAATTGTGTAAAAAGCATAACGTATACGCGACGTGGCACCCACAAGAGAGTAAGTGGGGGTACTGCTTGCCGGAGGGGGAGAAGCGTGTGGAGGGAGGGGGGCGGTGGTAGTCTATACAGCAAAAGAACCTACTGAAATTGCTGATGTGGAAAGCGAGAAGCACCGAATTATCTGTACATTTACCGTGAAGAATATAAGTATGAGAAAGACATAGGAGGAAGAGAAAGAAAGGGAAGGAATTGATATGAAAAAATATATAATAAAATGTATATAGTAATATACAATTGCAGGACATAGCTTGCTTTATTATTTATTGATTTATTGCAATTAAGATGTTTCATCTTTCATCTTAATTTATCTACAATTCACTTAACTAAGTAGATTGAGAGGATAGCTACTATTTAAATATCTTCTAGACAACAAGCACAAATAACTATACACAAATATCCAACATATTTAAAAGAGTATAGCGAATGTGGCATACCCGATACGAGATAGTCTTGAAAGCCCCCAAAACGAAGAGGAGCCAACTAACAAAAGGCAGGCTCAACTTTTGGTTGCGACTTGCACAGCAAAGAAGGCAGAAAGTTTAAATCAACTTGTGGGAATTTAGACAATTTTTTTAAACATGTACGAGCCCGGAAAAAAAAATACATTTATGTGGGTGCAGGGAGTGGAGAGGGAGGCAGGGGAAACGGGAAACGGGAAATGCATATAATACAAATTTAAAAGTAAACCAAGTCGCGTTGCTGCGCTATCTGCGGATGCCTCAGCTCGTGGTATTCCCCTCTGTAGTTGTCGTTGTCGTTGTTATTGTAGTTGGTGTTTATGCAAATTCTCGCCTGCGTCGTGTGTGTTGGGGCAGCGCCAAAAGCAGATACGAATACGTACGTGCCATATACACAAATGCTGGGAAATATATATAGACACTTGTATATATATATATATATATATTCATGAATGTATGAATATCTCTCGCCAGTATAAACAGCGCGTAACTGAATAATAATAACAAGAAGCGCGGCAGACGCCGTGCGCCAAGAAATAACGTATACGTATTAAGGGTAGACGAGCCGAGGAAAAGAATAAGTTCCATGGGGAGGGAAACTGTCTCCAGTTTAAATTGTTAAAAGTTTTCTGGCCAGGTGAAAATCCATTTACGACGCTTTAAGCAACTTTGTAAAAGCTTCGCCCATAACTTCGCCACTTTAAAGAGAAGATGTTTACCCGATACTAAAGGCATATTCACTATCTACGATATAACAAGCCCAAGCTGGTATAAATACATATTTTTATAGATATGAATACCCTTAATACCTGCAGCTACTAAATAAGGATAAGGCATATTATAAATATTTTATATTGTCATATCTTACAAGCACCAAATAAATACACATAATATTATTTTGAGTTAATTCTTCATCCAATCAAAATGCAGTATCAATCTCTGTTACTCCTTCCCCTCTACAGTTATATTTCTATCAGGTGACCCTTGTGTCCATCCTTTCCATTTTCCACTCTACGCCAGCTAAAATAGAAATAAAAACTGAGGAAACAAAATAAAAACAAATCCCCAGCATATTGTGCTTTTCTGCTCTCTTCACTCGCTCTTCCCTCCCTCTTCGCTCCAGTTCACTTGGCCATTTTCATTTGTTGTTGACGCTTTCCCCCATGCAACAGCTTTCACCCCGCTCTTCCCCATTCCCCCTTTCCCCCTCCCGGCTGTCATTCTGCTGCACATTGAAGCGTGAAACTTGTGCGCTTGTCACAAAAATGCTTCCTGTCAGATTTCGTTCGTTGCGGTCGCCTCCTGTGCAAGACGTGGCTAAAGTCCCAAGGATGACTAGAGGATAATGGCGGGATCGACATGCGCATATAAATTACAAAATAGTTCGATGCAGGCAGGCCACGGGTCGAGCTGCCTGACCCTTCGTTTCTACTGCCAGTTACCGATTGCCACTTGCCACTTGCAGTTAACTCTCTCCCCTCTTCCCTCTTCCCCCTCCCTCGTTTCCACTCGATTGTGCCAGCAGCTTAGTAAGTAAGAAACTCGAGGGGTATCAACATTACGAAATAGTCTATTTCTATTTCTACATTTCTGTTTTAACAATTAATTAAGCAGCAGATTAGAGACCCCGAAGAGCATAGTGGGAAGATAAGGTTAATAAGAAATGATGCTGTTACAGTTGGGAGAAGGTATTCTTACTAAGTAGAGCTATCTAGATGATAATCTACATTTCAGATTTTATAAAAGCTAAGATTACTTAGTTTTGCCACGCCCCGTTTATTGAAATAAAATTCAGGCGTAATTAAATAGCTCTATTATTAATTTTCGATGTGTGCAATATTAATAATATATTTTATTAATTTAAATAATATATATATTAATTTAATAGGAGAAATTGTCACAGTTTCAATATATAAAGTACAAAATACTGCACATCAAAGTCAAGTTAAAATTCGGCATCTTAGATTAAACTCTGTAGCGAAACATCCCCACATTTTATATGGGTTTTCTCTACAGTTGAACGTCTTTGTTTTGCTCTGGTAACTGCTTTCTCCGAGTTTTCATAGTTCTCCCAGTTCTCATGGTTCATTAGTGCACTTTTCTGCTCTGCCTCTTAGCCTTGTTTCTTTCTCTATTTCTCCTTTCTTCTCCTTCACCATCTACCCAAAAAACAAGCAGACAGACATTAGAAAAATATTTGCAAGTTTCACGACTCTCTTTCAGTCTTTGTTTGTTCTTCTCTTTGTATTTCTTTTTTTTTTTTAATTTCTCTTGAACTTTCTTGAGCCCGACATTGGCTTCTTGCTTGGCACCCTGGGCTGCTCCACGGGTTCTGTGCCTCCTGTGCAGCTTCTTTAAGATCCGCTGCAGCTTCGACTAATGACTTTAAATGTATAAAGATAAGTAGCGTCACGGCAGCTAAAACGACAAGGACAGCAACAAAGCTGAAGCTGTCAGGCTGAAGGCTGAAGGAGCAGGGGTGGAGAGAGAAAGGGGCTGCCAATTGGGTTCAAGGAGCAACAGTGGCTGCCAGGCATATGCGCCGGGCGTAACGGCCAAGCCAGGGCGAGGGGTGTGAGAGGGGAGAGAGGCGAGGGAAACGGGCTCCTTTGCAGCGCAACGACAACAGGAGAAATTTGTTGTGCACAAGAACTTTGAAGCAGCACAGGCTGTTCGTTCTCTCTCTCTCTCGCTCTCTCTTATTGCTCCCTCTACTGCTGCTTGTGTGAAATAAACGACAGCTAATAATGCGCACAACAAGGCAGAAACGCGCAAAAGTAGACTATACTAAGTAGCAGCAGCGACAGGGACAGCGGGAAGGGGTGTGCAGGCTGCTTGTATACCCTTTGCTTGCTGGAGTGCAGAGTGCATGCTCGACTGGAAGAAAGTTTGCAACTTAAGAAGTTTTTGCCATTTTTAATATATTTATTTTTATATATTTAAATAATAATTTAAATATTAATTTTGTTTTTATATCAAAATTATTTAAGGTATAAAAAGAATACTGTAGTTTTAGCTCAAAGTCCTTTTAGACTTCCCAAGCTCTGTATATAGAAGTCGCATTATTTTGCGGTTTACTTAGTAAACTGTTCTTCAATTAAATTGAAAAGTATTCAATATTACAAATTTAAATAAAATTATGTATAAAACAAATTTATGTTAGCTAAATCTGAAGATCTTATGCATCTATAGTAGAAAAATACTTCCTTATCTTCTCTGCTAAAAGTAAACTTTGAATGCAAGAATTCCTAGAGATCCCGAACGCAGCATAACTTCTTGGGTTCCCCACTAGGGTTGTGCTTTTAGTTGTCGCCTGGTGTTTTGGGGGCGTGGTGCGCCTTTAATTGGCACACATGGCAGCAACTCGCGCGCGTGACACAGTTGCCACTACTCAAATGGGGATGGGGGGAAGGGAGGAATGTAGTCGCACTCGCTGCTGGGCACAAAGTTTTGGGGCACACACACATACATAGACAGAGACACACGCTTGTTGTATGTGTGTGCGTGGCGCCTGGAATGGCTCCCCAGTTGATCTTTCGCCTGGTAGGCGTGTACGACACTTGCAACGCCTTATGCAAATGACTTGATGTGTGCGCGGGCACGCGGCTTAACACGCGACATGGGGCACGGACAGGGGCTGGGAGGCGGTTGGAACAGCTGGAGGGGGGACAGTGCGGAGTTACGGCCTGCACAACACACACACAAAAACAATGCTCCGAAAGCTCAAGTGTTAAGGGTCGCAGCTTAAGTTTAATTAGACGCGAGCTTGTGATTTATTTGATTGCCCCATGCCGCCACATCGACATCAGTTGAATAGTTTTACTGGGTCAGCGAGAGACCCAAAGAGCGGGAAGCCGGAAACTTTGTTATCCCCAATCCCAAAAGCTAAAAGAGTAACTTACGTATATATGAATCCTGTCCTTAGAATAGAAGGGTATTATAACTTTTTGACAAGCGAAAAAATACAAATGAAAAAGGCAGGATGAGGCATCTCTAACTCATGGCACTTTTATCGTTAAAATCAAACTGAATGCATTAATTTAATGTTACCAAATTTTGTGTGTTCAATAATTAACAATTTTTAAATAATTTCTGCAAATTTGATGCCATTATATAAATTTGATAGTGGTTATATTTTTGTAGAATATGTAGCAGTCGAGCATGCCCGAAATATTCAACCCAAAAAAGATGATTTTAGGCCAACTACGAAATGCTGGTATACAGAATTATTAAATATCTCATGTCTTACTTACCCGTTCGGCCTTTTATTCCCCTTCTTACAATTTGATAATAGTTATTATTTTCTTATAAACAAATATTGCTTTAACATTTTGAATATTTCTTGAATTTTTCAAAACTTTTCACTAAACTTCAACAAAACTTTTTGTTTTAAAAACATTTTAATTATGCGCACTATTTTCGCACCAACTCTTCTCCATTATATATAATATAATATAATATTTCAGTTAGAGCCGTTACTTTAACAAGCACTACAGACTGACTCGGCACGAACAAAAAAAAGAAAAGAAACTAGAAAAATTGCGAAAAATGCAGAAAAGAAACTAGTTAACTTCTAAAAGTTTTCCCCAAGTTGCACTCGCATGAGTAATGAGCGTTTCCATTTCGCGATGCTGCACTTAAAAACTCAACCACGCAAAAAGAGAGAAAGGCAGAGGGGAGGGGGGTAAGGAAGGGGTAGGGGATTCTGGCGACCCAGAGAGCCGCATAAATAATAATATCTGTCAGGCAAGTTGGAGCTACTTTTCTTTGTCTGCTTTACGCCTGATTCGCTACGCAACTTTGGCTAGGTAATTTTTCAGTGCAAAGAAGGCAGGCTGGAGAGGAAGAGAGGCAGAGGGAGGGAAAGGGCAATAGAGGGGAGGTTGGGACAGAGTGGGGTGGGACTTGAGACGCAGTCACTCAGGCGCAGTCGAGTGCACGAAAGTATGCAACAGTCTGTGGCAGCGGCATGCACAATATGCTGGCAACGAGGCACAAGATGGCAGCGCGACGGCAGCCACTAAAGAGCTAACTAAAGTGGCACACACACACACACACACACACACACACAGGCACTACGACAATCGAGGTTGACCTCCATTGCTGCCAAGATGTATCCGGTTTCCATCTCTCCTCTCTCTCTCTCTCTCTCTCTCTCTCTCTCTGCCCATTTCTGAGTTGTGACTTGTCACTTGCACTCGGCTCTGACAGCTGGCCAGCAGCTTTTAGCTTTTTCCAGCTATTTGCCGCTCATCCCTGTCTCGTTTCCCGCCACTGCCACTGGCAGTTGCATTAATTTTTGCTGCAGCTCATCGCACTCCTCCGCTGCCACTCCCTCTGTCCCTCTCTTCCTCTAAACCCAAAAACTTTAAGCTTTACCCGAGTTGGGGTTCCCTTTAGCCGCAAATATTTTGCGTTAATAACCAGGCTAAAATTTGCAGTATCAAAATTATTTTTGGCTTTTTCCGCAAGCAAAATGAAATCTCTATACAAGTTTTCGGGGTGCGGGCAGAGATGGAGATATACATATAGAGAGATAGCTAGAGAGAGAGAGATAGAGGGAGAGAGAGAGAGGTTGGAAAATGAAGCTTGTGCGCCCAACTCGTGTGTGCAGTAAAATATGTAATTATCCATAAATTATGTTTGCTTTTCAAATTAGGTTAGCACACAAAATATTCCCAGCCTCTCTGTCTAAGCTGAAGCCCCGCCCTGTCCGTTTCTCCCCCTCCCCCTTAACACGCTCTCTTTGCAATCCACCGCCCATTGGTGGGTTAACAAATTTGTACATTTTTGGTTTTGAAATTTACGTTGCTAATAATTATTTTTCGGTTTTGGTATTTACAGTAATTTGTGGAAGGATACTTTGGAGTGGCAGGTAAAAGGGGGATGGGGAGAGGTGGAGGGGGGCCCAAGGGGTGGTGCGTGTGCGAGTTTTCGTTGGCATAATTTGTTGGTTTTTGCGAATGCGTTTAATGTCTGACGAGTACTGCAAATGATGTAGACTTTTATTGGTTCCATAAGAATGGGAATATTCGACAGCTATGGTTAAATTTAGACAGAAGGTAAAGACTCATTAAACGGTGGAAATAAGTTTAGAAACATTTCAAATTTAATGAAATTTAAAATACAATTTAAGCTACCATTTTTAAAGGTATCATATAAAATCTTATGGCTAAATCTTGGGACTGATGCTTTTTTCGATTTACAGAAAATGTAACAAGTCTTTTTTTTCTAGAATTATAAAAGTGCAGGCTTATAATGTAAATATTAAAACATATACATGTAGAAAAAAACGAGATAGCGATAAAGAAAAGAATAAAAGTATTTTTTAAGATTATTTTCAATTTGTTTCACTGATTTACTTGATTTCTGAAGAATTTATATCCTTATTAACTGCCTTGAGGGCAACTGATAAGTTTTCATATTTCCGGACAAGATTGAAATATTTATACTCGAAACTGCCCAGTAAGCTGCCAGTTGAGTTTGTGGGGATTTTGCTGTGATTGCCACTTAGGCAACAATTTCCATGCGCTTGAGAAAATCCATGGGACAACGAGAGGAAATTGCTCGATTACTATAGAAATTATAAATAACGATTTATCATGAGCTGCAGCTGCAGTCGGAGCTGGAGTTGCATTTGCCAATTGCACACCTGAATACGCAGCGACAGGTAGCGCACATGTGTGTGCGAGAGAGAGAGAGTGGGAGCGAGAGGGCAAATGCACTTGAGTCTGGGATGAAAATCCCTGGCAACATAAAGCGAAATAAATTGCAAATGGCAGTCAACTTGCTTGCCAGTAACTGAGACAATTTTTATGGCCATAGATTGTAGTACATTCATCGTATATCGCATATAAGCATGGTACACACATACATATGTATACACATACACATGTATAATAGAGTGTGCTCTGCTTAACTGAAAATGCGCTGTCAATATCGCAGGCAGAGGCAATTCACATTGTCCGTCTGGGGGTCAAACTGGCAAACAGCAAACAGCAAGCCGGAAATATTGTTTTGTGCATCTTTTTCCTTCTCGATAGCAACAAGGTCTAACTGAATAACGCAATTTCGGGTCCCCTCTCTCTCTCTCCCTGGCATACATATTATTTAAATTGCGCATACGCCGCATGGGCCGCGTGCAAAACGAGAGAGAAACGGAGAGCGAACACACACACACACACTCTCAGGCGAGGCCGCAAACTCGAAATAAACTCGGCACATTTACCGCTAATCGCTTCCCCACAGACGCATTAACAATTTATCTTGTGTTATTTTATGCGAAAAGTTTCCCTATGCCCTGTATACCTCGACCCCCTGCCCCTTCCTCGCCGAGCAGAATATTTGAATTGAAAATCGTGCAGAACCGAAGAAAAATATCGAAGAGGATGCGAATGGCTTCGATTCAGCTGGGAAATGGCTGGGAAAAAAGGCGAGAAATCTAGCAGGCAACAGCACATTCAGCCTGTAGAGGTGTGGTTTAAATATTTGCCGGAAAAGGGAATAGAAATGCCATAGAACAGTTGGAAATCGAGAAAGTGTTGCAGAAAGTTGAAAAGAGTAAACTGAATTTGAATGTATTATTATATATTACTGATTATATATAGAAGCTGCGCTTAATTAATGACCAGAGCTGCTAACTAGCTGGCCAATTAGTTTCAATCTACCCATAATTGATAATAATCATTGACCGAACTGAACCGAGAAAAAGATACCCAACTGGG
Organism: Zaprionus kolodkinae; assembly: GCA_018901885.1. Taxonomy (NCBI): domain Eukaryota; kingdom Metazoa; phylum Arthropoda; class Insecta; order Diptera; family Drosophilidae; genus Zaprionus; species Zaprionus kolodkinae. The sequence goes on from JAEIFM010000508.1 coordinate 973,676, forward strand.
GAATCGAAACGGGCTCTCTCTCACTCTGGCCAGAGAGGTCGTTCATTTAGTTAATCTAGGGCAATTTAACATAATTTTCCAAGCTGTTGAAAACTTAAATGTGACCCCTTTGACTCGGCACACAATCCATACCAATTAAAGTAGAGAACCACATAAAGCTATTGGCCAAGAAAAGGCCAGATAAAAGCTAAGGCAACTACTTCGAGTTCAAGTCGCTTCGAGTCTCCCCGAGACGAGAATAATCTTTATGGTGCCCCAAAGACCATGTGCGAAAATTGCAAAATTAACCCACACACACACACACACACACACACACAATCTCTCACACATCCACACAATACACTCAGTAAAGACTTTAGAAAACTGACCAAGGAAAAAGACTTTGGTCACGGCAAATACAAAAGGCGACTAAACAGTTTGGGGTCATCAGAATGGGAAGAAGGACAAGAGGGAAGTTAATCATGCTGAAATTATATGACAAAGGGAGTGGGCATTGTGAGTGGGTTGAGGGAGTTGGGGAGTGGAGCAACCCTTTCAGGTTGTTCATTTGTCAAACTGAAAGAGCTCCAACAGCTGTTCGGGCAAAAATAGTTGGGTTCGCCTTTTCAGAAGGCTGTCAAATGAGATTAAAATAAGCTTGTTCGTCAATCGACTTGGTTATCCCTTGCGACACAGTCGCACACATGACAATAGCTTCCCATTCCCCCCATCTCACTGCCTGGACTCCCTCTACGATCTGCCCTCATATAATGGTCGCAGCAAATTTATAGCAATTGTGCACTAAAAGGGTTTTATCCACGCACAACAGCTTGACCAATAAAGCAACTAAGCGCATTTGTGCGCTCTCCACTCGAAGGGGCTGAAAGGGATCCCAAAGCGCATAGAGGGAATATGGTATAACTGGGTATGGTATGGTGTGTCCTGGTCTGGGCATGGCTGCTCGCAGTTTATTGCCAAATTGAGTTCTGAGCGAGCCGGGCACAAAGCTTTGTTAGCTCCGACATCGTCGACGACGACGAGGACGACGAGGACGACAAAATGTTGTCAACAACAGCTGCACAATTGAGATAAACTTCAATTTTCGTAAATTGTTTAGTTTATTGAAAAATGCGACAACTTGAAGGCTGCTGTCAGCGTATGCCCCTCTCTCTCTCTCTCTCCCTCTCTCTCTCTCTGTCTCTGTCTCCCTCTCACTGTCTCTCCACATTAAGCGCTTTGAATTTTAATTCAATTTGACTTTAGTTTAGTGTGTGAACGAGAGCAGAGGCGAAGGGGTGGGGGTGCAGAGATAGAGAGAATTTATTGGCACATTTTATTTTACGAATTTATCGAACTTGATTTGATTGGACTTGGGCAATGGAAATTGAGAGCACGAGCTGGCAATGTGTGCCTGATGGCCAGTTAAAAGCTTTGTTTATGTGTAACAGTTTCCCCTACGTCTCCTCTCGCCCGCCCCGCCCCCCTGACTACTCCAACATTTCGACATTTTTTGCCACTCAACTGCAGTTAATTTCGAGTGGATTGCAATAGTTCGCAGCAGTCCCCCAAGTCGAGCTGAGTGCAACAATTGATCAACATTGTCTGTTGAAACCCGCTCGGCAGGCGAACAAGGCCCAACTGAAGGTGGGATTAAGAGCAACTGCTGATTAGTTCAATTATCTGGGAATGCCCTCAATGGCTGACAGGTATCGAAATACAGGCAAAAGTTGAAGGCAGACAATGGAAATTTGAAAATGTTGTTTCTATGTTTCAAATAAAACCGTAAAGAATTAGAATTTGGAATTGAATTAGGTACGTTTGAATTTAAATTGATAGCAAGCAAATAAAATATGACAAGCTCGCAAAGTGCTGCATAAGGTGAAATTAGTTAGTCAGTATTGCAAAAGGCTGGTTTACGATGGTGACAAACAAAGAGGGAATGTCTTGATTCGATCGAAAATCTAGCAAAACTACTTTAAAATCAATAAGTAAGCTTGCAATTACAGCTGCTTTACGAATAGCTAACTACGATCTTTATCATTCAATTCTAACTTACTTGTTGATCGTATGAGGTGTCATCTTCACGCAGCCTGAACTGGTTGGGAATTCTAAGGGCGCAGTGGTGAAAACCAATTGAATAACCAAGCTCATCGCTTTTGAGCTTGAAATTTGTACTGTAAGAGTTCCCAATGCAGCTGAACTCTTCTTTTTATGTGTATAATACTGTATTTAGTGGGATTTAAATACTATATATATTTTAATATTCCTATTTGCCAATTTAAGGTTTTTTTTGTAGACACTGACTGAAACTGACCGACTACAAGAGTATGTGGACTTCCCTGCAGAGGGATGGCAGTTGAAATTGCCTACAGCAGATGTTTGCATACTTATGCATACGAAAGTAGATCTATGTATTTGTGTGTGTGTGCGTGTGTGTGAGGGTGTGTCGGTGGGAGTGTGTTGCAGTACACTCAGCTTAGCAGTTGGATCGTTCGAATGCATAATGGGCAAAGCAGCTTAATTGCATGGGCTGTGTCTGTATGTGTGTCTGTTCCTCTGTGTGTGTGATGTGTGTGTGTATGGCGAACAAAAATGGCTAAAAAGGCAAATAAACAAGGGGAGTGTGTGCTGGAGAGGGGAGTGATTGGGGGGGCAGGGAGAGGAGGGCACAACGAGTTACTGCAAAATTCATTATGTATTTTGCGCCTCGCAGCGGGCCAAGTGCTGCAGCAGCCACTTTCATGTAACTAAGACTAACACACACACAATCCCGTTATCCCTGCCAAGAAGCTGCCAATACCTCAACGAGGCCCCTTAAAATACCCCCTAGAAGGCCCCCTTTTCGTGCGCCTCTGCTTAGTGCTGCTTTCGTCTGTTGCGGTTCGGCGCTTGTTAATTTTACAGTGGAAATTGCTTTGGTATTTACAGTGCACTCGGGCAAAGGCGGCCAGACACAGACGCACAGTCAGGTCTCGCTGCCAGCTCACCCTCTCTTCCTCATCTCGCCCTCCCCCCTCCCCCCTCACGTGAACGTGGCAAGTCGCTTGTGTGTTTGTTTTCCGCTATTTGCGCTGCATTTTCCATCGACAGCTGTTAAGGATTTTCACGTTAAGTCTGCCGCTTGATTGTGTTTACACGCTGCGTCGCTGCTGCTGCTGTTCGGCTTTCCTACGCCCCTCTTTAAACCAGCCCCGCCTCTTTCACCCACCCGCTGGCTCGTTGCAACAAAATTCCCTCTCAGGGCTAATCAAGGGCGCCACTTTGTTTGATAGCCCCAGTAAGTATGCTTTGGCATATTTTGTAACCTGCTTATCTTTAAACTAATTTGTTTCGAGAGGGGGAGCCTGACTCGCCCTCCCCTCTCCTCCTCACACTCCCCCCCTTATTTGCGCATTTCGCATTCGCATTTTGTGGTCGCCTTTTTATCAACTTTGCGGTGCGTTTCATTACCCAACAGCAGCAGCAACGAGGACAACGACGAATGACTATAAAACAATGCAGCATAAAAAAGTGTAACCCCACACCCCGAGTACGTAACTCACCTCCCCCTCATCCCCTCTCTGCTGCTTCCTCCCTTGTCATTCTACACTCCCAGCATTCCCTCTCTCTCTCTCTTTCTCTCTATCGTGGAGCTGCCTTACCTCGTAACAAGCAAAAGTACTCTACGAAAAATAAAACAAAGTAACTATAATAAATGTTTGCAAATAAATTTGAGCTGCAATATTCGCTTCTCTCTCCCTTTCCCTTTCCCACTCCCTCCCTCTCTCTCTCTCTCTATCTTACTGTTCGACCATTACATTTTTTCTTTTTGGTTTTTGGGTTTTTGTTGCCTTGGCATAAAAAAAGTTTAAGCACTTTGCTCACTTCGTCTATGAGGAACGTTGGCTGGGTAGGGGGGGCTGGGGGAGTATAACAAAATATGTTTTATGTTGCGGAATTTGTACATTTTCTGACTGATGAGTACGAGATGTTGCTGCACACTATGTAGAGAGAGAGAGAGACGAGCTAGTCGAACAAGAACACGAGAAAGAAGCAGCATTGCATATTATGATATGATGATATATCACAGAGCTCCTACATCTTGGCTAATTTGTGACTGGCTGGAATTAAAGTTAAAGAGGGGATTAAGCCAAGCATCGGTAGATGGCTTAACGCCGCATTGAAATACGCATTAATTCATAATAATTGTTGATTTATGAGATTGATTAAATCCATGTGGGGATTGCACTTGCAGTGTTTTCCTGGTTCAATTACGATTCGATCGCTAATGGCAATCTTTTCATGCATTACCATGGGGCATTGACTTATATTTCTTTAAATATATAATAATTATAATGAATAACAAAAAACAGTAAGGGGAAATATTAATATCCTCCGAATTCCATCAAATTCTAATCTTAAAAAAATCCTCCAAAACTATATAAATCTGAAACTTTTGAAATTGTGGTGCATTCCAGTAATGTAAGTCTGTAGCTATTTTCTTGTATACTATATACATATATAATACATAATCTTTGTCAGGATCATAAATGTAGGAACAAGATAAAACTGACCTCAAGATAAAATGTTTATCTGAATACTTTCGGCTAAAGAGAGCTGCAGTTGTAAGAAATTTTTGCCTAGATTGCTTCCCTTATTAAATTGTAATTTGAAAGATGGATGCATAATAAATCTTTATGCTATACAACATTAATACATTGTTGGTACTATTAGGATTAAATGATAAGGTTATGTTTCTTAAATAAGCAAGCAGGACCAATCCAATTAATAAAATCTATATATGCTGTATTTTATATCAATTACATATCAATCAAAAAATAAATATGTATTATAAATGGTATTGTAAAGGAACTTTCTGGCCAAAATTGATTTCTGTAGCTTTTAAAATGCCTGCGATCTCTACGTTCGAACATACAGACAAACAATTTGACTACCGATGATAATAAAGCACATAGTCTACCCTTCGCAATAATAAAAGCAAAAATTGTTGTCAATACTTACCAAGCCCAAAGGCATTTTAAGGGCTCTCTCCCCCATTCTTCCATCCGATACTTGAACAACCAGTTGGCATCGCAGAACGTAAGACTTACCCAGGAATAATAACTTAAACTGGCGTTTTGCATTATATGTAATCAGTCGCATCACAAGATATGAAAGACAAAGGAAATGTGATAGAGAAGTGAATCACTGCCATCAGCTCCTCCACAAACGATGCATGTCACCACGTGCCATCGCTCCGACTCTGTACGGGAATCCTCCACAGTCACTTTTCACTTTTCTCCAACCCTACAGATATTTTCAATCAGAGCCACAGTTCATACCGGGCTACTGAGTGTGTCTGTGTGTGTGTAACACACACATATGTGTGTGTCTTGGTGTGTGTGTCTCGAGCGCATTTTCAGCTTAAAGGATTTACATTGAATACCGAATGTTGATACTCCATATGAGTTTAGTTTTCCCTTTGCCGGCGCAAAGCCGAATCGGCATTCGGTTTGGTTCGCGAACTGTCGTCAGGCAACGAAAACAGAATCTTCGATTTCCATAAGTGAATTTTCCCCCACCCACACACACAAATACACACTCACACACACACACACACACACTTATTGCCATGGTGAGGCATGTTAAGCAGGCGGCCCTGGGCGCTCGACGGATGCGAAAAGCCGCCAGCATATCATTGCCAAATGGTGTCATGTACGATATGTGCGAATCGTGTTGTACAATTTCATGGCTTGGCTTTTCCCCAATTTCCAATGTAAAGTCAGTTCAGCGGGAAAAGCGAGCGAGCCGACTGCGTGATTGGGAATGCCAATGTAGCAGGAGTTGCAGCTCCAGAGTCTTCACTGAAGTTGGAGAAGTTGGACTCGGGTTCGGAGTCGGGATGGCAGTTGCGAAAGATTTGTGCTGTGCGTATTTGGTTTGCTAATGGGCAACATTTGGATTTTCAAATCAGTCGGAAAATGCACTGTTTTCCCTGCGCAAGGAAAAGCCTGTGCAGCTTAAGGACTATGCCAATGATTTAGGAGTTGACTTGAGCGCTCAGTGTGGCTCCGTTTGTTCTGTTTTCGATGGGTGGGGTAGGAGCTCTGAGGATGGTGACTTATTTGATGATTGGATTCGTGCCACATGAAGGCAAAGCAGCATGCGGAAGCTATCAATAACACATGCTTTGTTGTGTTTTATTACGCATAAGGTGGGGTGTTCATTAAATGAAAATATTTGACAAAATTTAAAATTAATTTCAAATCATTTAATTTTTAAATCCTTGTCTGATTCAGGCACATTGATGAGATGTTTAGGTTAGACTCTTGCTCTTAAACTCTTCACTGCCAGTAAAGTTGCCTTTTATATCAACCAAATTAAAGAAGAAAGAGCATACAAAGTGATGCTTGAATATATACATTTCTTCTCCTCTGAGGATCATTTCAAAAGGGAGAGGTCCAAGCTGGATTACACTGTACTACTGTCACATTGCGCCGATATTTATATTCATCTTCGCTCAATCCCATCAGAGAATTTAGTAGAGTCGTGTACACTATGCGACGCCAGGCTGTGCAAGGAGTCCTCTCCCTGAGCAACTGCTACTCTCAGCTATTACTGCCCAATATCTCTGCTAATCCATAGACACTTAGCTCAACTAGGGAGCCAACCTGTCTTAAAATAAAACCTACTTAGAACTAGGCGATTTTACTGGCTCTACATCATCATTAAACCTACGCAACAAGATCCTCTTATACACTTCGAACCCCATTTGTGACTGTTTGCCATGCCTATTCGAACCTACTACTTGAAAGTACCCAAGGTTTAAGAGACCATTAACAAATACACCAAAGTCTTTAAGACAACTTGTTGATAACGAAAGTGTTTTTGCGATCTGGCTAATAGTACCCAACCCTGAAGTCCAAAGAGATACCACTCATTGGATTTGTATCCCCGATTCTACTCTACATTCCAATTCTACTCTATGTTATCCCCAAAAATCAGTGTAACCTTTTCAAATAAATGTATGTACTCATTGTAAACCCTCTGAAATGCAGTTGTTGTACCCAAGGACAGACCCTTAATAGGGAATATGATAATACAAACAAATTAATTAAAAACTAACCAATCGATATTTTTGCACTTTACTTACAGTTGAAAAAAAAAAGAAAAGCTCGAACAATCTGACCGCAAGAGGAAGGAACTCAATGCTGGTGCCCTCGCTGTGCCCCATCTGGAGTGGTGGAATTTAGTGCAAACAGGAAATGAATATGCAAAAGAGGCAGCCAAAAAGAGGATATGAAAAATGCAAATAACCAAATCGAGTTCAGCAGAAATCTGCTAGCCAAACGAACACGTATTTGCACAATTCTCTAGGAAACTCGAAACGTGAATACGTTCGCATTCGAATGGAACTCCCAGTTTCCAGTTCCCAGGTCTCCCAGAACACAGAACAGAGAACAGAGAGCACAGTCCACTGTACACACATCCGATGGCTAATTGCGGCAACGAGCAACTGTAACAAAAGCCATCAGTGAAATTCGATAAAAGCATATGAAAATATGCATTAAGTGCGACCGCAAAATAGGAAAACCAACAAAATCGCAAAAAACCAACTCAGAATTATTAATAACAAAAAAAAAGAAAAACGGGAAATTGCAACTGGAGCGAAAAACAAATACGAGATTCCAAATGTAAAAATTGATTTCTGCGGTTTCCACATCCAACGGACATCGCACAGTGAGCGCAAAAAAAAAGAAAACAATTCCACACCGTGTGCTGACTTTCTATTAAGGGATGATAATAATGCGTCTGCCAAGGACAAAACTCTGCAAGATATTCATCATCTGCGTGGCCTGTCTAACGACCCTGCCAGGTGAGTTTGTCAAGTGTGACCAGAGCTCGGCTCGCCCGCATTTGAAATCTGGTCAGAGCTCGGTTGGATCCGCCTTTGGAGCACCTGACTAGTTTGTGGTTCAATAATGTTGTGGTTCAGGCTTCACTTTGCACAGTTTGAATCATTCACACACTCAAACTAACACACACACACTCACACACACACATCCCACGCACACAGCCAAATAACCACAACAAATGCAATAAGCAACCCGCACAGTGAGGTATTTCGAATTGAAACAAATTATGAAATGAAACATCATGAAACCACAACTGTGTTGTTGGATATTATTTGCTACAGAGAAGTGGGCTAAATGCTTTTATGTTAAAGTGTTACAAAACGAGAGTTTCTGTGGAAACGCTTTACTTCAATTAGTTTAAATTTTAATGTAATCGATAATGGTAATCAGAAACAGATACGGACATCATCTACCCTCTAAAGTAAATTGGAAACAGTTCGCTAATTTACTTCAACTTGCGACTCCAATCAAGTTATGTAAGAGTGAATAAGCAATAATCCATAAATTATTCGATTGGATTTTTATCACACAATTTTCTTATTTATTTTTGAAATGTTTGGAATTATTAACGATGTGCGAAGCGTATCATATTCTTAGATACGCGCTTGTTACACTTTATCTTTGATTGTAATAGAACCAATCTTTATAAATGCTTAAAGCAGTTTTCTAGAACTTTTTTACGATATTGTTATTTGGATTTATTATAATATAATAGCAGTCGACTCAAAGATATTAAAAAAGAAAATTACCAATAGAGGTATAACTTAACTTAAATTAGTAGAAGTACGAATATTAAAATTATTTTTTTTTAAATAATTATTTAAGTTATTAGATTTTATTATTTGAAAATTTTTTAAAGTATTTTATCCTATAAGCATTTAAGCTGCGAAGAAAAAGATAATTTCAATTAATCCAACATTTTTTGCAAAGGATTGGGGAAACCCAGGAAACGCAATCAGATTCATTATATCTGAATAATTATCATAATATTTTTTAATTCTCTCAACCTCTTAAAAAAATTGTATTATAAGTTGGGCCCAAATTCACAGAAAGAGTAATAAATGTTGGAAAAGTATATTCATATGTTTCTTGTACATTTGATAGTATATTATGTTAACAAGCTAAAATTGCTACAGAACCATCCTTCAGATATAATGTCCAGCTGCATCTAAAAAATACTGGATAAAAAAACCTGAGGCAAAAGTTGCTGAAATGTTTTGCCATTTCCTTAAAGTGTCTCTTCCTTATATCCAATAATGCGGCACTCAGCTAACTGAACTCTCATTATCTATTTGCATAATTCCTCAGGTAATTTCCTTCCTGGCCATTGCTTGTCTTAGTTATCGCTTTATGCATCACGCTCATCACGCTTGATGATTTCGATTGAACACGGTCAATGTCCGTTTATGGTTTACCAACACTAAAACTCCATTGTTCGGTTAGAGTGCGCTTGCGGGTGAGAGACATAAAAAAATGGCTGCCACCTTTTTACAAATATTTCTTTTTCATTTTAATTTGGCGACAGAGCGTGCATCCTGCCCACCTCCTGCCCACATTTTCATTTCGTTTGAGCTTTTCTCACTCACAATTTTCTTTTAGTTTTTTTATCGCCAGCGTCGCCGTCTGCCACTTTGGGCAAAATGGCTGCAATGAGTTGTCGCTTTATCTGCATTTCCGGTTGCTTTAATAACGTTCTTTATTTCGATTCTTTTACGACAAACTGTAGGGGAGTCAAATAGTCGCCCCGTTTATGGCGGCTTAAGTTGCGAAACTGAAAAAGTTCTTTCAAGTTGAACTTGAATATTGAGTGTGTGTGTTGCAGTATTTGCGTAGTGTGTGTGTGAGGAGGGTGTTGCGTGGTCTGTAGGCAATTCATCAAGCCGACTTCCGTTTCCGGTCTAGGCCAGCGCCAGCGCAACTGCTTGATTTTTGACTGTTGACTCATGACTGACACGCCAGAAAGTTAGTCATATTTTTAGGTGCCCCCCCCCCCCACTCACACACATACACGCTCACACACACAAACACCCAACGACACGAGGCGTCGCGTCGTGTTGGCTGCTCGACAATTTCAATCACGTCGCGCGTATCCTTCACTAGACACGCATTTCAATGGCCAACTAAGAGCGGTGCGACCCCTCGCCTGCTCTGAGCGTGGGTGTGAATGTGGCAGTGTGTATGTATGAGTGTGTGTGTGACTGATGTGTGTGTGTGTGTGTGTGTCTGCAGGTCGCACGTAGCGAGCCAACACATTTATGCACACAGATCAGTCAAAAATGCTTGAACGCGAAGCTTAATTGAAAGCCCGGAACGCTGCTTGCGACGTGTTTCGACATGCAGCATAAAAACGGAGCTTAATTAATAAAAAAAAAACTAAAGGGTAAAATATTTAAAAATTTTAAATAACAATGTAGTTGGTATTAAATAAATACCAGACTAGGTGGAAATACTAAATAAATAGCTGGCAAGATTTGATCGAATACAATGCAGTAAATTGCTTACATTCTGCGCTGTCTTCGTTGCAGTTTGAGCTTCTCCATTTTCTGCTACACAATACACACACACACACACACACAACACTAGGGCACACACACACACACATACCAATACACCCCTCTATTTGTTGTGGCACGCACGCAACGCTGGCGGCAGCCGGAAATGCCGAGCACAACGTCCCAAAGGCAGCAACAAAATGGAGCACAACAGGAATCAACTGTTGGCATGTTGACGATTCTCTCACCCTGCCCCTCTCCTCTCTCTCTGTCTCTCTCCCATTCTTTCCCTCTCTCTTTTTTGTTTTTTTTTTCCTCTGCTTTTTTTTCTGTTTGCCCGGCTGGTTGGCATTTTTGCCAGCGTAATCACGATTAAACTGTCAACGGCATACTAATTAGATTTTTATTTTTATTGCGCTATGACAGCGCCGCGTGACGGCATCACCAGACGCCCCGTGTTCCATGTGCCCTGTCCTGTATGCCCTGTATGTCCCGTCTACCGCTTCCTCTATTCCAGTTTAGGGCCCGTCCGGGCTGGGATTGGCTGCGCTGCTGCTGCTGCTTAGCCAGCGTGCCCCCCCTCGGCTGCGCGTGATCCGCATGGCCAAGTGGCTGCCTGGCTGCCTGGCTGCCTGGCAGCAGGACCTGCCCAGCATCCCGATGCCCGATGTGGCCTGGTGGCACTTTGCGACGCCTGCTACTTTGTGATTTATGTCTTATCATATTTATGAAAATTATTGTTATTGATGGTATTCAATATAATGGCAGGCAAAAAAAAAGGGAATGGCCTTTTGATTGATTGAAAGATTGACAGAGCTGCAACCCAGTTGCCAGTTGCCAGTTGCCAGTTGTGTAATTGATTTAAAATACAGATGCCTGCTCACATAATTAAGTATGCTCCAGGCGCGAGCGTTCTTAAAGCCAACCACACAGACTTTTCCTCCCCTCCCCTCCCTCTCTGCTTTTCCGCACTTTTTGCCCACTTCTCGCAGTGTTTTTGTGCGTCTCTATTACTTCCAAGCTGTTGAATGCGTCACCGTTCTTAAGAAATGCCCACAACCAATTCTCCAGCTTAAGCATTCTTCACGCTGCTCTCCCCATTCTCTCCGCCTTTCACTTGGTACTTTATGCTACTAGGCTACGCCGTAGAAGGAACTCTTTGTTCCATTGCTTTTGTTAATAATTCTTTTGCTCCCTTTTGGCCAACAAGTTCGCTCACCGGCACAGGAAGTGAAATGTTTTGTTGTGTCCGAGTTGTTGTTGTTGTTGTTGTTCTTGCTGCTCTTGGTTCGCTGGCGCAAGTGCTAATGCGCCCAGACAATGCGCTGCGCTGCGCGACGTTGCTAACGCGTTGACTGCGAGCAATGCGAATTCGTAGCATACTTTTCAGCGTCGCGCTAAATATTTAATGAAAATGCGAAAAACAGTTGTTCGTGTTCGTGCTGCTGTTGTTGTTGCTGTTGTTGTTGTTGTTGTTGCCTGTGCAGTGCTGCCAATTAAGAATGCACAAATAATTTTGCTTGCAATTTAAAATAATTATTGCATTCACAGTACGTGAGCCCCTGAGTTGTTGCTGATATAATAATTATTCGCTCAGAGTTGTTTTAGTCGTTTCCCATACTCTGTGTGCACTCTATGTGGTTTATCCCGTAGACACTCATCCCTCTCTTCTGCCTCTGCCTGCTGCCAGGGGTTTGTAAACCAACACTTTGCGGTATGCTTTTCAATTTGCTCAAGTGAAGGCACCTCTCCTCGTATTCTTCTGCTTGTTGTTTTGCTGCGTTGAAGTTTAGAAGCAAAAATAAGACAGCTTACGAATCATAATCTGGACATAAAAATGCCTTAAAAAGATTCCCCCCCTGAGATTAATTTTTGACTGCTGTCTCGAGGCAGGGCGAAGAGCTCCATCAAAGACTTTCAAGTAACATAAACTAGTCCAGGCTCCTGCTGAATTGCATTTCCTTCCGCGATGTTGTATCGTTATCCAATTGAATACGATCCATAAAAAACAGAATCGCAGCCTTGGCTTAATTCATATTTAACTTTTCCCTCATAAACCGATATCGTAGTGGGAAAAGTTTTAACCAGCCGTGCATGGAATATCTTACTACTCCGGGAGAACTACTCAAAAGTTTGGTCAGCTATAAACCCCCCAGGCAGGAGAGCAGGCATACCTAACCATAACCATAACCACTTGAGCATTATGCGTCATATCCTTACTCCGCTCTCGGAAATAAAGCAATAAAAATTATGTACGAAAGTATAAAAACATAAGCAAAAGCAAACAACAGCGAAATCCACTCGGGAGTGTGTGTGTGTGTGTGTGTGTGTTTGCTTCTTTGCGTGTGTGGAAATAAAAACCGAAAAAATTTTGATGAATATGCAGAAAATTTGCGGAAAATTATTTCGAACGCGTGTGTAAAAAACAAAAAAAAAGAAAGTTAAGAGCGGAGAAAAAGAAGAAAACTTTTGATTGCTGAAGCAAAACGCACCCGGCGGAATTGACGTCAGTTTTCGTGTGGAGCGTCTGCAACAGATTCACGTCATCATCATCCTTATCATCAGCCAGGGAGCTCCCAGAGAACTCTGCCGCGCCGCAGCGGCGTCTGTGTGTTTGCAGCGTGATTATCATCATATTCGCATCATAATCATCATTATCAACAGGCCGGAAACGTGACGCATGGAAATTAATATACCACATGTGTCTGTGTGTGTGCGTATGGGAGTGTGTGTGTGTGTGTGTGTGTGTGTGTATTTGCGCTGCTGTAAATTGATGGATGTGTTGGCGCCGGCTGTGGACAAACCTTGTGAATATGTCTAGCATCCTGTGCCGCACATTGAGTATTCATAGCCCACGAAAGACCCTGAATAATGCCATAGCTAATTTGTTGTCTTGACTGGAGAAAGAAATAGGTATAGCTAAGAAGGGGGAGTGCTGCAAAGGAACCTTAAGGAGCCAAAGAGAAAAATATATATTTATATGTGTACACAAATTATTAAATCTTTTTCTTTACTTCTACCTTAATTGTAGAAAATAATTAAAAATTACGCATACGCATTTAGGAACAGTTCAAATACTTTTCCCTTTAAGATTGTCAGTATATATGGCATAAAGCTTTCCCCTCCTCCCAACTTCGGCAATCATTCATGCCTTATGAATATGCCTTTAAGAATGAGTGAGAAACTGAAGCAACTTCTGCCGACTCTGTGGAACTCCATTACAAAGAAGTATACATCATACCCGAGTTTCCTTTCATAGCTCGAATCCGCCGCTGTTTTCCCACTTTGGCTTATGTTTCCTCCCGTTCGTACACACTCTCTGTCTCACTTATTCTCTTCCTCCTTCGTCAGTCTTTTTCTTTTTATTATTTCGCACAATGAACGCACTTGGCGGACATTAAATAAACCCCCCCAGAAGCATTTATCAAATTTCTCTTTATAAATATTACCAGTCGGGCGGTCGCACGGTCGTGCCGGGACTAGTCTGACTATGTCCCCTTCCTGCCGTGCGTTGTGTGAATATTTTCTGTCTTCTGGTTTTTTCCCGAATCATTTATGAAATGTCAGGTAGTAGGCAAGTGTGGAGCAGGTGGTGCAGTGGGCAGGTCACAGGGGGGGAGGGGCAGAATAATGTGCGCTTAATGACAGCAATGAAGATGCCAAAATGATAAACAGCAAAGCTGCGGCCCAAAAGTGACCACAACGAAGCGATGGAAAATGGCCACAAAGCAAAGTGAAAAACAAACAAACTGAAAACCGGAAATGTGTTTGGCCATTTTGCATTTTGTGGTCGATTTGGGGGATGGGGAAACAAGAGGCTGACCTACTAAGGGGGGCGTGATAATGCCGGCTACTCATGCTACATTGGTAGGTCGATAGATGCAGTATAAACACACATACTCGAAGCTCTTTAATTATTTATTGATCCTCTGCGTTTTCGTCTCATTTGAAGCTATTACCCCTTGTGGGGTGGCTTATTCAATTATAGGAGAGAGAGCTACGCGAAAGAGAGGGTGATAAAAATGAACACAAAACAAATTGAAGAAAAAATTAGTACAGCAGATTAGAAATTAAAACAATCTATACTGATAAATAGTTTATTAGCACTTGAAATGATGAGGAACAGCCAACTTAACTGGGTTTAATTAGGTGGCAACGCTGTGCGAAAAGTGAAAGCAGGCGTGATGAAAATCGAAGTAAGTTAGTTATTGTTTCTTTTCGTTTTGAATGATTGTGGAAGAATATGTATTGTAATTTTGCATTGTCAGAGCTCATTTACCAAAAGTTTCGTATATTTTATTATTAAGTAATCTGCGTTTTCAAGTCGATTGGTTCATTTTAAATATTTCAACCAAATATATCTTTGAATTTCAACAATGGAAAGGCGCTCCTTTCCCTAAAAATATCAAGTTCTGACTCATATAACTTCTACACAAATTCAGTGCGGTTGGTTCAATGAATTGACATTTTCCATTGGAATTTTCCTGCGCTATTTTGAGCAAATATTTTAGTGTTTTACAATACACACTTGTCTCTCAGCCTAGAAATTAATTTATGGACCTCGATATGCATACACGTACTTTCAATGAATATTCGCTGAAAATGAATCTATTACGTTTTGTGATACCGCAAATAAATTATTCCCGGTCAACGTTGATGATATATGTAACCTTATATCTTAGCCTAATAACATGAAATATGATTGACATAAACTAGTAAAGACCAATCTGAAGCATTAACAGTATATAGTATGGGCTTTGACAAGCCGAAGGTAACCTCTCATTCCTGAAGATTAAAGTTGCCTTCCCCACACTTCTTTTCTTTCCTTGATTTCTGCTTTACTCGCTTTCATCGTCATCATCATCATCATCGCTGTAGCTGTCATCGTCATCTTCATCGTCGTCTATTTAATGAGTTGACTTTTGTGAGCAGAAAAATTGCCTCTACAGTCTCGCAGACAGGTTGCCCTGTCCCGCACTCTCCCAATCTCCCCACTCTCTTTAGCTTATTGATAACAATAAAAACGGCAACAAAACATTCCATTCAAATGGCTTAGCAACCCATTGTGAACCTATCGCAGGCATTGTTTGTGCCGTCGACGAGTCGGGAAAACGATTTTCCTCAGTTATCATATTCATCCAGCCATAGGACTTCAGACTCCCCCCCATTCCTCCCTGGACGCACTTTAAATGTCAATTAGTTGTCAAATGTTTTATGCACCAGACCATCGGCATTGCCCAGGAAATTCGCAGGAAAAACATCAGCAAAAGAAAACCCTGTGCGGATAAGTCGACAAAGAAGAGAACGATGAGAGGGATGAGAGGGAGAAAGTTTTCAAGCGTTCGTTTCTACAAAAAGCACAATGTCAAAATGATAATAATTTATAACTATCAATGTCATAAGTTCATGACATGCTCATCAATCAATGCATTAGACAGCTCAACACGATTGTGTGGGCGTGGCACAAGTCTCTTTTGGCCCACTGAGTGCGGGGTAATTCAGACAAAAGTTCGTCCAAAGACGACGCTTGTCCGACAAGAGTTGCTCTTTCTCCTCCCCTTCCTCCTCATTCTCCCCACTCCTCAATCCTTGTCGTTGTCCTCGCTGTTGTGCGATACAAATGAAAAGTTTCCCTGTGGCACCGCTCATAATTTCGTGTTGCATACTTTTCCACGCACAAGAATTTCCACGCTACAATTGACAGCAATTGCGATTTGTGTGTGTGCGTCGAGTATTTGGGAAAAGTTATCGAAACGTTTGCCCAAAACTTTGGGGTGCAACATGAAAACTTCGGGATGGGATTACTTGCTCTAGCTCATGGCGAATGGCCCCAGCAGTTGATTGAGTTTTATTTTAATACGATTGCCTTGCGTGCCCGACGACATTGAGAAAGTTTCGTAGTTCTCTTGAAATATTGCAATCGATTAATCGAACTAATTTTTGGAAAACTATTTAGGGGCAAACGAAAAGAATGGAGGTGGTGTGTGGGAAGGATAAACAATGAAATGAAGAGTGAGAGAGAGACCGTTGATCAACGGAGAGGAAGGTAAGGAAGAACGAACAATGGAGAGATTAAGAACAGACCTAGACTGAGGGAAACCCAGAAAAAAACAAGAAAAAGACAAAGACTTTAATAAATACATAGCATAAAGGAGTTCATGGACTGCAGATACATATATTATGATTTAAACCTAGGAATTTTAAAATCGCATAGCTAGATAAGGGTAACTAAAGATATACGTAAATTGACAAGCTGATGGAAACGATACATTATAATAAAGATCTCTTGAGGTCATAACATTACTATTTTTTGGGAATCTATTTAGTGGCTAGAGAAATAAAGAAGGAAAGAGATGGTAAATGAGTTGGATAAGTGATGAAGGAAGTTTGAGAGAGAGACAATTTGTGAAATCAGTGAGTGAAAAGAAGAACGATTGAGAGATTAATGTATCAGAACTAGACTGAGGAAAACCATAAATGGAGGGGATGACTTTTGAAGGGAAATATATATGATATGATTACATATCTGCGAATTGTCACGAAATTATAGTATTATTGTGTGGACTTTGATGTGGACATTGAAGAGTTTTCCATTCAGGAGCATTATTATCCTCAGTTTGTTTTTTTAACGATTGACTTACAATTTCCATCTTTGGTGAGTTACAAGCTTCTTAGATTATTTAGACTTGCTCCCTTTTTTTCTTTCTTCAGTTTTCTTTTTGAACTAATTTTCTTTTTTTTCACCTTTTCGGTTTCCAATTTCTGCTGTCAAAATATGTTTTCTGTTTTACTTCCCTTCTTTTCTGTGCTCTTTATTTCTGTCCCACTCTCAATGTGTCTCTTTGCCTCTGTTTGTGGTGTCTGTTTTTCTGCTTTCCGTCCATTAATTTTTCACTTTAACTTGGACTTGCATTTACCTCGTTTTTCGTTTACACTTCCTTCTCTTCTTCTTCTTCCTCCTTCTCTTGCTTATTCCACTTCTCATTGCGTGTTTCTTGCCTCCTCCTGCTGCTGCCGCGAGCTTATTCAAATTGAGTCAATTTTTGTTAAATTTCCGCTGCCCGAAAGGGGCTCCAGGAGGACACGGAGGACACGGAGGACACGCCCCAGCACGCCGTGCTGGCAGGTTTACATCGGCCCAAGGCGCAGCGGAATGCAGTGCGCAGTGCACGGCGTGCTTAATCCCGGCCAGCGGAATGTGTCGGCGCAAAAGCCAATTTAAAAATGCCAACAATGATTTATGCCACGTATCGCTTGGGTTACCTTTCCTGCAGCTGCAGCTGCTGCTGCTGCCTTTCTGCTCTTCCTCTTGCTCTGCTTACTGTGTTTATTTAACGTGGCGCTTTAATTTAAACAATTAACCCTAATGATTAACCCTAACAAGGCTCCACACGGCGCACTATTCGCTGTAGCCAATAAAACTTAATGACTTTATGCCCCGCCGCGTGGTGTTGCCTTCTGCCTGTTTGGGGCTTGCGTGTTACTCGGCCAAGTGGCAAAAGTCGCATAATTAAAGCAACAACAGCTACAACTACAACAGCAACAACAACAACAACAAGAGATACAGCAACTACAACAACAACAACTACGGCAGCAATGGCCGTTATGTTGGGCCACTAAAACTAGTGCTAACAGCTCTATTTATATAAACGGCTCGACGGCGAAGCGACAAAGTCATTGACTTCCTGTCCCTATCGCGACGAGAGAGAGAGAGAGGGAGAGAGAGAGGGAGGGAAAGGATAGCATAGGCAAAGACATGTGTGTGCTGCAGTAAAGGCGCAATTAAAGTACACGACACACGGACGGAGCAATAAAAGACACAACAACAACAACAAAATCGCCCATGCAAAATGGGAAAATGTTTCAAGCTATGCGACTGTCAGTTACCCTTTCAGCAAGCTAATTTGACAGAGTGCAGTTGCAAACTAAATAATATGAATTTCCTAAAACTGTTGTGTTTTTCGCAATCGGTATATCGGTCTTATATACCTAAATCATTTCAAGCGTTACTAGATGCCAGCTTTAAAAATTGTGTACTCGAAAACTGACAGAATGTTTATTTTCAAATATTCACAATCGATTTTATTAAATTTATTTCAAATTTGACTGACCTATTGATTCGATCTTACGTCTTAGATAAGCTTCAAATATTGGATATAAATAAAGTGCGAGACTAACTTACAAATTATAAGAATCAGTTTCAATGAATTATTTAAATATTAAAGAAATCAGTTATGAAAAAAAAACAATTCTTATCATTTATTTATTATTTATTTTATTTCCAAGAATTAAATCTTAGGAAAATGATATATTTCGAATCGTGTTGAAGGTACATCTGTATACTCTAGACTGAGTCGTGCTATCTCTGGAATATATTGAAGCTTAACTGCGCAATTTGGAAACAAAATTCATTTTGATTTTGATAAAGCAGAACTGATAATGTGCTCAAAAAGTAAAAAAGTTTTTTTTTTGAGATAATCTGAATACAAATATGCTTAACGTTTGAAGTGCCTGCCT
The DNA here is from genome assembly GCA_018901885.1 of Zaprionus kolodkinae. Classification (NCBI taxonomy): domain Eukaryota; kingdom Metazoa; phylum Arthropoda; class Insecta; order Diptera; family Drosophilidae; genus Zaprionus; species Zaprionus kolodkinae. The sequence continues at coordinate 992,559 of JAEIFM010000508.1, forward strand.
TACCAGATATACCCGCAATTCGCTTCGCAATGCCGCATGGATTACAATGCTTTCCTGCCGCATCCCATTGGGGCGTACCACGTTGTTGGCCATTATAAAATACCATTATAAGCATATGTGCTCGGTTGGGCGTCGAGAGAAACCATGGAGCATACTGCTATCAAAGCCCCTGCCCTCCACTCCATTGCCATTCTCAGCAGAGTGTGTACTGGGCGTACGATGCATATAATCTCAACATCAAATCAAGTTCTTGGAACTCAAATATGTTGACCCCTGCACGATAATTCGCGCTTTATCAATATTATTTTGTTTCTCATACGGAATTGCCAATCAAACAAATATATTGTGTTAATTTAAAAAAAATAATTATTATAATAAGTTAAGGCAGTCAAGATCGACGTCTTATGTATCATGTATAAATTTCACCCTATTATCTTGTCTTAAACAAAATAATTGTAATAAAAGTAAAAGAAAGTAAAAATTTACTTAATTTTCAACTACAATTTTAAGTCTGATTATATAAATAATACAAAAAGAAAAGCCTCTTTAAAATACAAAAATTACAAAATAATAAAACTAACTGTGCTAAAGAATTTGAAGCATTTATTAAAAATACAGTTTATAAAAGATTATTTCCAACATGAAAGAGAGAGAACGAATATTAATAATTTAGGATTGATAACAAGGTTATACAAGCGGGAGAATCGAGCTTAAGAGTGAAAACAAAAAAACCTAATAAAAGAAACAAATTTTAATTTCCAAAGCTATTTAATAATCGGTTTTCCCCAGAGCTCATATGAAATGCCATAAGAACTGGAAAGAACATAATAAAAAGCATGAAAAAAGAGAGCAATTCTTAAACATTGAAAGATAACGCAAACGTTTCACGACGGGACGGGATTGAGCGAGTGTTTCGGTATATACTACTTGGTTTGAGCGAGGGGCACTGCCAGTCATTTTATTCCTCTTGAAGCGAGAGGTTGTCGGGAAATATTTATTTGCATAAAAACAAAAGCGCTGTGTCATATATATATTATAAGTATATTTATAGAAATGGGAAATAAAATGCGGCTGGGCCTTTGCTTGATAGGCCTTATATACATTCAGCATGCCGTCTGCACGCCCGTTCAAAGCTCGATTTCGAATACAGATTTAATCAAAGATCTGGAGGAGCATAAGTCGAATCTGCAAGCTGTAATAAATCAAATGTATCGAAGCCGACAAGTAGCTTGGAAGACAAAAAGCACTATCCGGAAGCAACTCTTCGGCTTCTTTGATAAGATACAGAAAAAGCTGCAAGCCTGTAAGAAAACTCGAAAGCTCCCGGAAGTAATTCCGATAAATGTTACCACAGAAAGACCTCTACCCACCCCAGATCCCGTCGAGAAAACCTGCGGTTCGGGTCAGAATCTTCAAGGAAAATGTGTGAAATCGGCGCTGTGCGCAAGTAACGACATTATTAATGTTGTTGTCGTTAGATTTGATTTACCCGATCCAAGCGAGTGTAGTTCCGATGAGGTTTGTTGCAAGCCAAACAGGGACTCCGACGATTCCCTACAGCCCGTAGCCAGAACACAGTGCGGAAGTAGGGGGGAGTGTGTGCCGAAGGGAACGTGCAGCCTTTACAAGAAATATACCCACAGAAACTGTGAAGCTGAAGAGGAATGCTGTCCGCACCAAGAGGACGAGCACTCCACGACGCCAGTGAACAGCTGTGCTGCCAATAGAGTGTGTGTGGATCCAAGTCTCTGCAGCCTGATCTCGGACCGAAATATTGCACTGGATATGCCGGCTTCCAACTGCACCTCTCCGGAGGTTTGCTGTCGTAGGGAGGATGAGGTAAGACCCCATTGGCGTCTCACGATTGTTCCACTTGGCTAACCATTTGGTCTAACCATTCTGCAGATGAATTGTGGCCAAGTCAAGCCCAGTGATGGCAAGTTCCCCTGGACAGTAACGATTCTAAGAGACCACACGCTGGTCGCTGTAGGCACACTCATTAGCAGTCAGATTTTGGTAACGACAGCCGATGCAGTTGCTGATTTGGATGTCTCCGAACTTCTGGTTCAGCATATAGAGGATAACTCCTTCCAAAGCAGCCTAGTCATATCGAAGTTGATTCACAAAGACTTCAATAAGTTGCTGCTGCCTTTCAACAACATCGCTTTGCTCAAATTGTCGGAACCTTTTAAGCCAAACCGATACCTAAGGCCCATCTGCCTGATCGAGGATATCTCGGAAATAGATACCCAGAATTGCAAATTGTCCTTCCAATCAAAGACGAATCAAAAGACTACATCCAACCAGGATTGCCATGATGTGCTGAAGGAGACGGGTGTAAAAGACTTTGGAAATTTGGTACGTGACAGTACCCTCTGTACAGAAAGCGCGGACGGCGTGAATGGCTGTACTACTTCTGGCAGGGGTAACCCCTTGGTATGTCCCATTAAGAGGATGAGAAATCAATATGCTCTTATCGGGTTGGCTAGCTGCGACTCCTGGGGGCTCGAAAGGTCCAACCCGGAACTGCCCGGCATTTACGCAAATGTCCCTTACTTTTACAACTGGATCAATCTAAATAAACAACTTGTATAATACTAAAATAATAATAATAATAATTTTAAGCAACAAGTTAATGCTTTAAACGTTTACGATTATGGTAATAAATAATGAAACACATAACTAATACTAAACTTCAAATTTCAAAATGACAACCTATAAGGGATATACTATACAGTAAACCATTAGGAGAGTAGAATATATATTTATTTATTATTAATCATACTGTATGTCTACTATTTGTACATACATATATATGGTATATATATTTTTAAATATTTTGATGTCAGACTTTTTTTTGTTATTTGTATAGACAAATTGATAATAAGTTCAGGTTATGATAACCTTTCTAAAAGCTTAACTTTCAGACAAAGAGACAACCAATGACACTTTTAATAGTCTCATTTGTTAACCCCATGGAAACCTAAAATGTGAGTTACAGATATCAGGCGGCAGTATGGAATTAACATTTATCAGAGAATTTAACAGCGAGGGCTTCAAAATTTCACAATACAAGTATATTATAATATATAATAATTTTAAGGTTCTTTTTGACAACTGTGCTGAATATTTAAGAGCGATCGGATTATAATTTTAGAATTATTATAGAATATGCAGAGGCCTAATTTACTCACCTTTTATTGCGATAAAAGTGCGACACGGGTCTCTACAAGTCGAGCGATAATCCATTAGAGCTCATGTAAACCGAACATCCTTATCGTAGCCGCCTTTCCGATAGGACGTATTATTTTGTTTATTTATTACGAACTACATTTTCAAAGTCAGTGAAATAATACCATGTATATTATAAGCATAATCAACAGTGCATGACTTCTAAGTGCTTCTTCTTATTGATGATGGTAAAAAATGATAATTTCAATCATATTACAATGAATTAGAATTCTCATTCTTAAAAAGTGAGTCTTAATTTGCTGCTGTCGATAAGTGTGAGTGATAGGAATTTAGTGTAGTGAATGAGTGAGTGAGTCATTGAGTGAGCATTATCAATAACGGGTTAGAGACTGATTCGTGTCAAGCTTGATTGCAATATTGTTCACCCGACAGGCGGATACCCTTTAACTAGTTTTTAAGACCATTGAAATGGTATACTTACTTTGTGCAAATATATAAAACAGGCATAAGGAGGCGTGGCTGACTTAAGAAAATACGTGTTTATGTATTCTTTTGTTCAAAACACTTGCAGGGTCGATTCAGCTATAGCCGTCTATCTGCCCGTTTGTCTGTTTATTCGTCTGTGTGAACTCACAGATCTTCGCTATTATAAAAGCTAGAAACACTGAATTTTGTATGAATTATACTCTATAGCACAAATTCTGGGAATTAATTTACAACTTTTAGTGTCACGCCCACTGACCCTTTAATTTGATAATTTGCGATTATTAAGAAAAGTATAAAATCAATAACGTTCTGCTACGGAATAAATATACAATAGATATATGTAATATAAATGCATTCTCCAAATTATATTCCGATCAGACTTATAACACATTTATTCCACTTTTGATCATAATTATTTTATGCAATTAGAGGGAAATTTTATAATACAAATCATGCATATTGCAGTTGATTTCCAACCATAAATAGAGTATGTTTAAATTTTAGTCATATAACTAATTGAAGACATATTAAGGAACTTTCGAATGATTAAATTTATGCAACAAACAAAATAAAATATTATATTATTTGATAACAGTTCAAATAGATTTGGGAACAATATAAAATCAATAAAATCCAAAACGAAATTTCCCATCGGCTTATTTAAATAACGATTTAGAGATTACTTGTATAAAAGATATGAAATAATTGTAATGGTTTCAGTTGCGTTATAAGTATTTTAAAAGTCGTTAATAAATTCCCCTACGAATCTGCAGTTGATGCCTTCAGTAGGCAATTATAACGCTCGCCAAATGTGATAAATCACAAATGAGTCCTGGCCAGGTTGGCAAGTTACGGCGCGAGCAACGTTCGTGCTGGGGATGTCATAGAACGATATATCGAATTGTTCGATTTAAGCTAGATGTAACTAAAGGTTTAAATTTTTATTGCGATTTTTGTAGTTTCTGCAAGAGCATTAGATATATTGTATATAAACAGAAAATCAGATTGTAAATTTCGTAATGTATTTTAAATGTTTATGCACTTGATTCATCTTGATTACGGTCAATAGGATTATATATAAATTTTAACTGATTTTAGGGTCATTGCAAATACTGAAATTTATGTTTTACATCTTGACAAACTGATCTGAAAATACGTACATGCACACCTTTTTTTTAATTTATTTACCTAACTTATTTCAATTTCCTAATCATATTTTTGCCCAACACTGATCCAATTTCCATTCTCTTTCTCTTGTGCGTTTCGTTCTAGGTAATTGATTGCAAAGCAAAATTAATTTATGTCTGTCTGCCTCAGCTTCGGAGTCAGACTCGAAGTCGGAGGCGGAGTTGGCGTCCGTCTCTGTCTCCGTCTCCGTCTCCGTCTCCAACTCGGGAGTCGCTTGAGTAAGTAGCCGGCAATTTATCACGCATTCGAGTAGACGGCGCAAAAACAACTACTAAATAATTGTTAATGTATTACGAATAATTTATGGCACTATTTCATAAAAAGCAATAATTTTTCAATATCAAACCAGGCGGCAAACTGAAGCCGAGTCGAGGGCTCGGCGAGGCGAGGGCAGTTCCAAAAGTGTTGCAGTTGCAGCTGAAGGCGGCTCTGCTCTTGGGGCAACCCTCCTGCTGTCCCGCCCCTGCCTCACTGCCTCACTGGCTGCTGCTGCTGCTGCTGCTTTCGTAATAAGCTTGATAAATAATAAAAGAGCACTAGTAAAGTGAAGCCAGGCAGAGAAGGGTCGGAGAGGGGACGAACGGGGGCAGAATTCGCTGGATTGTGGGCGGGGCTAGGAGGCGTTTGGGCTTCGGCTTGGGTTACTGTCGCTACAAAGTAAAATTTATCATTTTTCATAGCTGCAAGCTGCACTTTCTGAAACATTTCACTCAGCGACCAGCGGCAGCTGAGGGTGACAGAAAGGGAAATGTTGCTGGTGGGAAGAGAATGGGGGAAGGGGAGCAAGTGGGGTTTCTCTGCACGGTAATAGAAACCTCTGAAGTGTGCACCCTATTCCGCCCAGCTGGAGTCTCATATTTTCGGCTGCTTAGACCTTTAGCGTCTCCCTTCGTGTTTGTTATTGCTTCGCAGGCAGCTCCTGCTGCTGCTCCTCCTTCTCCTCCTCCTGCTGCTCCTCCTGCGACTGGCAAATGTTTACGGAAAGAGATTAATTGATTCCACTTGGCTGCATACAGAGTGTCCCTGCAGAGTCTCCGAGAGGCTGCTGCCCTTGCTCTCCCCTTCCGCCAGCCCCGTTTCCTCCCCGGTTTTGAGGTAGGAAGCGTTGCTGAATTGTTTGTTGGTATTTGCTGACGTTTCTGTTATGCAAGCACTGAGTGCGTACCTTATGGATAACCCGGCCCAGGCGCCCCAATAATATTTCCGAATAAGCGGCAGCTTTAATGGAATAGTCGAGTTGGGAGTGGGGTAGCACAGCGTTACCTGGGTATGAAAATTGCCAACCTATTCAACTTTTTAATTTCCATTTACATCACTGAGTAAGTGACCCAACGAACTGTTAATCCAATTAAAGCCTCAGTTAATCATTCATTTGTTTTTCCGTTTCGTTAATGTCATTTATCATAATTAGTTCATCAATCAAATTATTTTGATACCCGGAGGAGGGTATATTTATTTTGCAACGCACAGAAAGAGAATCCTATAGAGTATATTTATTTTTGTTCAGTAAAAACAGAAGAGACGTAACGCAAAGTTGTCTCTTAGCTTATAAAATATATGGATAATAATTTCTATATATAATTATGACTAGGGTGAGTGGGAAATATGTCAGTTTCAAGATAGCATATTAAATAAGCCACTTCTGAAATATATTTAAACGCTTTAAAAATTTCTTTAAAATGTGCTAAATATTTACAATGAGAGTTTACGTATGAAAATCTCTGCTATTTTTATTAGAATCAGAACCTTAAAAATATCTAGCACGTGGAGTCGTGGACATTGTTTTTGCATTTGATATTTAGTGATAAATATGTAATTTCGAAGGCTCCTAATGATCATTTAAATATACTGTGTACAATTACCATGGAAACAATTAACTGAAAACCAAGACTCTAATGAAACTAAACTTTTTTAAGCTCAAAGACAACCTTACACTCTTCTCCTTAAAACGCGAAATACCATTTTTTTAACAAATTTAAAATTAATATTAGCAACGAATCTTTTTAAAAATATATTTAGTCAAGGAGTAAAATATACATAAATAAATATTGACATAAATATACAGATTGAGAATATAATTAAATTTATAAAATATAAGTATTTAAAAATTATGGTAAAGAGACTTCACCTAGTTCGACACCGAAAGCGCTGTTCCGAACCATGAAAACGATAACTTGAATTACTTTTGTGTTAAAGATATTGAATTTTTGAATATTTTTAATTTTATAAGATAAGTGCTTTTTATATTCACCGATATGTATGAATATAGAATATAAAAATCAAAAATAATTGGTTTGAATAATTGAAGTTGACATGTCACTCTTAGGAGAGTTTTAACGATTTCCATCGTAGCTGCTGACCAGCATCGGATGTCACTTGTGCCCCTTTTGTCCTTAGTGACGCCTTCATATAGTACATATCTGTATAGCAATAAGTTTATATATATATTTCACTGTTGGTATGTTTTACATGATTACAACTTTATAAATGGCAGGCACAAAGGGAAACCGATTCTGGAACTGGCGCCAGCGTAGTTAACAAAACCCCAAAAACAGTTGCACTGCTTCTGCTTCTGCTTTTCTTCTTCCTCTCCTTCTCCGACTTATTCCCTCTCCCACAACTTTCGTTTCGAAGCTCGGAAGAAACTTTTTCTCAAAGTTGTCAGAGTCGCTAGTTTTGGGGGTCGGAGGTTGCCTGCATTTAATAAGTGGCGAGCTGGCAAAGAGTTCTCCAAAGACGCAGCAGACTCGGCCAAACATTTGCGACATGCCGCACCAGTTAAATGTTTGACAAGCAAAACATGCAGTACCCCGCCCGCCCTGTCCCCACCCTGGTCCACTCCTCTCCCCTCATAGTACCCCAATGGCAGCAGTCAGCGCAGCTGCAATTGTTGCCTGCCTCGTTGCGGTTTTTGATAAGTTCAGCTTGTCAGCCTTTTGGACGTGACAAATACATTTAATTGCTTGCAGAAGTTTGCTGCCAAAAAGTTTTTCCCCAAATGCGCTTCTTCTTACGCCTTTTCTTCTCTCTGCTCTGCTCTTCTTCCTCTCTCTTCTCTTCTTGCCTCTTCTCTTTTGGCATGTGTGAAAAGACGTTTTTATAATTGTTGACAATAACGTTTCCATTTGAGGCCTCGCTTTAATTGCTGCGTTCATATTATATCATTTCTCTCTCATTCATCTTCCCAACTGAAGCAGCCTCTTGGCCAGATTTACATTTTAAAGGTGGCCCGGAAAAGTGATTAAAATTTAATTTGAGCTCGCTGCGGGTCTGTGCTCATTACGCAGTTGCAGGGACAGGGGCAGTTGCAAGTTGATGATATTTTCCATAATTTCTTAGCTGAACTTTTCCCTTGACGCAACTTGTCATTAAGCCGTGATTGTTGTTCGAGCCAAAGTTTTGCATTTGCTTCAAAAAACAAAACTTTTCGAGAAGCAACTAAACTCAGTAACGAAGGGTGGCTAAATTTCTGAATTTTGTCAGAAAAAGTTCACAAAAGATTAATCGTTAAGCTAACTGTTGAAACTCGTAATACAAAACTACATATTATATATAATCATAGTGAGTTTCTCTCAGATTGTGTTCCAAGAATGCAATATTCGAGTGCGCTCAAAAGTATGCTACATTTATATTATGTCGGCCAGTTGGGCCACTCTTAAAGCACTTGCAACTTGTGAATGCAATTTAAAGCATACTTTTAGGAGGGCCAAAAATTAAATATGATGTGTGAGTGCACTTAAAATACACATACATTGTTAATGCATTTCCAGTTGCCAATTAGCGAACTTTCATAGCAAATTTATTTCTTTGCTTAAATTAAAGATGCCTTAAAGTACTATATATATATATATCTTAGTGCTCCTTAGACTTGCCTCCATATCTTGATTTGCCCTAAATGTTCGCTGATTTTATAGTTGTGTTTTCTTTCTCAACTCACTGAGAGTAATTCCATGTCTGCCTCTACGCCTCTTAATGGCAGAGGGGATCCCCCTCGCTACTTAAATCGCGAATTATGGCGTTACACAACATTTACGACAGCAAAAACAAGTGAAGAAAAAAAATAAAGAAAAAAACATAACAAAGGCATAAATTCGTGTTTAATGCATTTTTTATGCAAAATAATAAAGCTGTGAAATTTGAATGAAATTCGATTGAATCGAATGGTAGAGCGGCCATTAAAGTGTTGCGAACTCCTCCTCCATTGGGGTCAATTGAGAGTAAGAGGGGGGAGTAGATCAAAAGAGGCCTGTGTATGGGTGTGTGATAAACCTAATGCCTTTTGAAGTTTGTCGCTGAACATAAACAAAAACTTGGACGTAATGCGAATTGACTGGCCAAACAAAGGATCAGGCCAGCTCGTTCACATGTCTAACGGAGAGGAGTGTAGGTGTTTATTGGATTACCGAACTGTCGCTGGGCTGCATCCTGTGCTGCCTTTGCCTTTGCCTGTTTGTCAATACTAATCTGCTACACAGACACACACACACACACACACGTGCAGAATCCACAAAAAGAAACAGAAAGTGGCGGAGTGTGCGGGGGTTGATAGCCGTAGGTAGACCCAAGGACCTCCTGCAGTGACTGCGACAACACAATCAATGTAGAAATCGAAAGCAGCGGGAACTCAGAAGCAGAGGCCGTGCTCCTTCAACGTTGGAGTATTTGAACCGGAAATCAAAATAAACAACAGCAAATCAGTCAAACAAACAAACAACAAACAGGCTCCTGGTACACCTCCTGCTTCTGCTCCTGGTCTGACTCTCCTTCTCCACCTCCGCCTCTGAGTCGGACTAAAAGCAATAAGGTCAACTCTGCGTTACACACTCAGCTCCTACTGACACGGGCAATTTTTGTGACAAAGCCTGCTACAGCTCATCCCCCACTCTGGGTGGGTTCGTCTGTGTGTGTGTGTGTGTGTGTTACCAGTGTGGGATGTACATGTGCCACAATAAAAGCTAATGGCACAGTCCCAATCATCGGGCCACTTACAGGCCCCACTAGGTCGTTGAGGTTGTGTCAATTGGGATCCCGCTCTCAATTAGCTGGAAATTAATGAGAACCGAGCGAGAAAGAATAGATTGGAGCTGCGTTTATGCAATGACCTTTTCATGAATTGGGGAACAAATTTTGACTATGAAATAGTAAGGCACAACCAACTTAACTCAGTTAGATTAGGTGGCAACGCCTCGCGTTAAAAGCAACTCTAATGGTTTGTGTCTCCACTTAGCGATGTTTTAAATACATTTTTCTGCTAACAGATTTTACATTATCAGGAACTAAGAAAGCACTTGGTATAAACTTAATAATACAATGGGCTGCTCATACTATCTAACATGTTGGCTCATTCTGGTTTCATCAAGCTGGTGTTTCCCCCAACCTTAGCCTTCCCCCTCCCACTTCCCTTTTCGATAACAACCACGTGCCAGCTGTTTCATGTTCTACACGTGTCGCAGAGCGCAGCTTCCAATCGATATCAATGCTTTCTCCCTCTCTCTCTCTCTCCACTCCCTTCCATGGAAGACCGCAAGAAAAAGGTCAAGAAATGCGTTGACCTACTGCGAAAAAAAAGAAATCGAAGGTAAAAGACGAATTTATTTTTATTCAATTTACAAGCGACATCAAAAGGCAGCTGCATTTACAGTGGCACGCTCCCCCCCTCCCCCCTTCCCCCTTCAAGACGCAACCCGTCGCCCTTAACTCGTTGCCTTTTTTTATGAAAATTACATTTTTACATAATTTAGCAGGGGGACGGGAAGGCGGGAGAAAGCGAAGCCGAAAAGGAAATCAACGAAAGGGAGGAGACCTCAGTACGTCATTCCGTCAGTCAGGCATTTTTTATGGCGCTACTTGAGCGCCTTCTCCGTGTTGTTGCTGCATTGACCACTAAAGTTCCCATAAAGCGGCATCAAATTTGTGTTGCTCGCAACGATGGAGGAGACGGACTGGTCGGGGTTTTCAGGGGGTTCGGTGGAAGGGTGCGATGGAAGAAGTGGCCACTTGAGTGGCCGCACTCTTCATGGGTTTTTCAAGGTGCCTCCGTCTGGGCTGGGATAGATCCTTCTTTAAGCGCAAATGATGTTGTAAATACAATTTTTTAGACTGGTAAATGTCTTCATCGTCAAGTGGTAGCTCTCTCTCCCCCCGCCCCTCCTCTCTCCTCACCCATCGAGACACCATAACAAAATGGCGTAAAAGCAGCGCGTTGTGCAGCCAAAGGTTTGCTAAGTGCCAATGGGTGCTTTGCGTGGCAGTACATTGAGAGAGGGGGGTTTCGGGGAATACTAGGAAAACTGTGTTAAAATGTTGTTTATGCGAGGGTTGCCAAAGAATGGGCAAAAGTTTAGCTAGTAGGGTTGCCAGCGAGTGAGTTAACAAGGATTTGCAGTACGGTTAGAAAATACTTCTTGGTAAAATGTTACCCAATTGTTAGAGGAGAGTTTTTCAAGAGAAGTTCTACATTAAAAGATATGTATGTGCGTTTACAGTTTATAAGAAATGGAACTAAGAGCGTTCTTTATTGGATTTCTTTTCTGGGAAGTGTTTTAATACAATTCACAGAATCCTGCAAAGATTATTTTCTTATATGCCGAACTGTCACTCTGTCTTTATCTCGCTCTTTACCTTCCTCCCCTCATTTTGATTTCCCCCTTTAAGCGTTACCAGTGCAGTTGGTCTTTCCCGCTGCTCGTTCAAGCTTTTGTCAAAATTTCAGCTTAGTCCCTGACGCTGTGTTTAAATGCGGAGTATCAAGCAGAAGCAGATTCCCGAGCTGAGAGTTGCCCGAATGAGAATCCTCATCATTACCAGAAATGTCCTGCAGTGTCAATTTGTGAGCGCCGTTGGCATCGCTCCAGGAGCAGCAGCCTCATCACCACCAGCAGGCAGGCACTTAAGCCTAATGGTATGGAGGTCTACGACCCTTCCCCCACCAGGGTCAACAATTTTATTAGCACATAAATTAGTGCAAAATAATCAATAAGCAAAATGTGGCCGGAATCGGCGACTTCGATGGCAGCATAAATTGCATTTATTAGCCGCACTTGGACAGGCAGCATACCATAATATTTCCTTGCCCCAATTGCGAGTGTCCTGTGCAATGCGACTGGGGCAAATTGCTTCATTTGTGAGGGTAACTGGCAGTCGTCTCCCTCCACCTGATTTTCCCTTTCTATCTCTTTCTCGTCTGCAAGAAAGTTCTCCATAATCAGCTTGATTTTTCGACAAAACAGTTTGACTAATCCACAAAGTAAAGGAAGTTGAAATACAGAGGGAATTTTGAAACAGTCTGATGCAGAATAAATACCCTAGGCAGTACCTTAAATATTGAGTTGTTCTAAGCCTGAAAATAATGCGTTAGCGGAATAGATACAACAGTTTCCTTGTCCCCTTTACTACATATGATGGGGTAGAAAACCAGAGGAAATAGAGGAATTATTTGTTTACTTATTTTTATGACAGCTTCAGTTAGACAATTTAAAGACCCAACCAAAGGCAGCTCTAGTGATCAAAACTATAATCATATTATAGAAAACTAAAGGTATTGTCTTGTCTTCCATCTTATAGTATACGACTGTACACGTTTCATCTGAACAGCATCAAACCTTCATCACTTTTAGAGAACAAATAAAGCGATATACAGTTAGCAACTTTTTCTAATGATCAAAAAAATACATATATCCATTATAAGAAAGGAAGATGTGTCAAGCTGCTGCCCAGTTCGAATATACCCTTTGCATGGTGGGGACTGTCGCCAGAGTTATCGGACGAGCTGTCACCCTCTAAGTTGGGTGCAACTCTGCGTCTCGACTCGTCTTATATGCAAATCTCCCTCCGCTGGCGTCGAGCCAACTGCAGCAGTGAATGAGAGTGGGGAGGAGAAAAGAAGAAAAGGAAAACAAACTAAGACTGGCAAACTTAAGTGCCGGAAATGAAATACAAACTCAGGCAGCTACTAAGTGGAGGGATATGGGTAGTAGGATGCGGGCCAAGGTCGAGGGGGCCGACACAATTCGCTGTCAAACCCAACTGAAATTAGAACGTGATTAGATTTCATTTAACTGAGCACAGAGCACAACTGACAGGCAGCATGACAGCTCGACTAAGCACAGGGAGAGGGTAGTAGAAGGACTCGAGCTGAGCTCTCACTCGAAAATGATATTTTGAGCACGCAAATTTATTGGCAATTAGCAGAAGAAAGGAGGATAGGGAGGGGCTGGTGTCCAGATAAATTCAGAATAAGTTGAAGAGAGAAGGCATTAATTATGGCGTGCATAATTAACAAATCTGGCAATCAGATGCTTAACTCAACGAGAAATCTGAGAGGACAAGAGGAGAGGGCGCTGGGGCGGGGGCTCCGACAGTGCTCAGTGAGGCGTATTAATTAAAGCTCCATCCGGAATTGGCACCCTGTCCACGCAAGTAGAAGTTATTATCTCTGCTCGACAATATATAGAATATGAATGTGATACGAGTGTGTGGGCTGGTTGTCGAGCTAATTTACGGTATTAATGAGAGCCAAGTAGCAGCCCGAAATCGTCTCATAATTGGCCAGGCTACTTAGCTGTTATGGACATGCAGTGCCAGATTAACGAGCAGCACGAACCAGATTCGAGAGTCGTCTCCCCATTAGGTCTCCCCAGTCCCAAGACAGCGAGTAAACAAGGCAAGGGCGTCCAGTGACATGGGGCTGACACGAGACAACACACGGCGGAAACACACGACAATGTCGAGTTAATCGCTGCAAAGTTAAGCAAACACAAATAGATTGGTTCAAAGTTCGCTCCATGCTCAATCCTCGATGCCAAAAGTCAAATTGTGTCAACTGTTCCCGGCGAAACAACAAAAAAAAACGAGAAGGCTCCTTTCTCCCAGCTCCCATCTTCCAGCTCCCAGCTCCCTGCTCCCTGCTCCCTGCTCCCTTCCCGCACTTCCCTAGCGAGCACACGGAGCGTGTTTGTGGGCGTGGCAGGCAGGAGGAGGCGACAAGCACAACAAATTGCCTCCCTGCTAAGCGATTCACGATTGTCGATTGTCGATTGACGCCGATTGACGATTGACACTTACCAGGACGACATCATGGTCTCCTGCTGATGTTTGCACACAGCGTCCGAGCAAGCACTGCGGGGCACAGAACTGCGGGAAAGTTTTCTGCTCTGCAGGAAATGCCACAGCTCATGGAAAGCAACTAAGGGCATAGATAATATAAAATATAGTTGTAAATCAAATTTTCGGATTACAGTCATAATCGTACAGTCCAACCATGATCCCTAATCTATTCCAAATTTATGTTAGTTAACTATTTCTCAATATGATTGATTGCATTTTTCTAATGTTTTATTGAATGAGATTGAAGCTGCCCTGCAACCTAAATAGAACAAACTTGTTTTCATTGCAAATTGAAGGTAGTTTAAGCAGCATAGGGATTTCATTTTTTATGAAACTCCATTAGCCTGTACCTTAACTAACCGAACTGAATCTGCTTGGATCTGATTGGAAATCAAGCATTAATGATCTTTAGACAGAAGCTTAATCATTTTGCTGAATGAAGAGTTATTCGGTTGTCGATATCTTGCACCTTACCCTTGCAAAAGGATTCCAGCAGTAAGCAAGGGGTACAACCTGCAAAAGATAGGTAGTATTTGGATATGTCACATATGCATTGCAAACCTGGCAGTCTGTAGTACCAGTTGAGTCAAGTATGAAATGAAAGTAAAAGTGAGAAAAACTGTTCCATAGTTTCCTGCGAACATTAAGCCTGTATGTATCTATTCGAAAGGGTATTTCGTAGCTTAGGAATGGAGCAAGCTCAATCCCATGTAACTTAAGGAAATCGGAAGTTCTCTTTTTTTAGAACTAGTTATCATAACAGATACGATTTTTACCCCTGCAGCGTTTATCTCACTTTCTCCTGCTTATCTCACATTGCGACACATTTACCGCTAAAATGCTATCATGCGGCAAATGAAAAGCTCAACTACACACTCTCTCTCATCATCATCGTAATCAGCGTTATCATCATTAGCGCGGTAGGGCTGCGTTACATGGCATAAATGCGAGAATACTCGACTAGGACAAGCTAATTAGCTTACAGACATCGCAACATTTCATTAAACAAATGGTCCCTGGTGTATAATTTTAATACGCAATTACAGCCAACTCAACGCCACTCAATTGCCTGATAGTAAGCCCCACCCAGCTCCACCCAGCACCACCCAGTACCACCCAGGTGCCACACCCCTGCTAGATACTTGAGCATAAGCCAAGGCAATAAATTTCATTTGATGCTCATTGCGCTGGTTACCTACGCAATCGTTGGGTTGCCTGGCAGGGTAAGGCAGCAGCAGCGGGAGGGGTAGCTGGATCGGAGCTGAGCTTTAAATTATTTGATAATTTATGTGGAAATTATGTGACAATTGAGCGAAAAAGAAAAAGTGTATCAGGCTCAAGCTGCCTGGCAACAAGCCGAAGCTCAAAGGGAAACAAGAAGCTGAAGTTGGGTTTTATTCATCATCAATCAATTAGTTGCCATGTCAGAGTGGTGTCACACCTCGTACCAGGCTGTCTCGGTGTTCAGTTCTTGATGCAGCGGGTCCATTTCGTCGAGGTCGTGGAAGATGCGTACGGGGCACACAAACTTGAAGAACTCGTAGAGCGCAAAGTAGACGGAGCCCAGCATAGTGCACAGGGATAGTAGCCGAAGTAATACGGATGAAGGCAGTTCAGGGACAGCTGTTGGCTACGACAGATTGGCGGGGTACCCAAGTAAAAGAAGGACTTAACCAGCACTGTGTTGGAAGAAAGGGAAAAGTGAGGGAGAGGAGACTCAAGTTTGCTTTGTTATCACTTACCACCACCTGCGTATCTTGCTATGCGTTTAATTGATTTGAGCAGTTTGTTTTTGCTTTGATACTTAAATTTCATTATTGGGTTCGAATTTCAAATGCCGAGCTGGATCCCGAAAAATACACAGCCTACCTTTCTATAGAAGCAAACAAGTAGCGAGAGCTCCGACAGACACCTGGATAGGGTAGAAGAGTCTCCTCCAACTACTCAGCCCCTGGTTATGTACAATTAACGCCACGCAAACTCCGCAAACATTCAACCACAGCCTCTCAATTACACCTCGATTTGTCGCTCCTTCCAATTTTGGGCTCTTCTGTTGTTGTTGCCTCACCGCCAACTGAGATTCCTGAGACTCAGTGCCGCAGGGTGTGTGGTTGTTGAATTATTAAGGCGCTTTAATTGTAAGATCATCGCCTGTGCCAAACTAATGAATTTTTCCTGGAAACAATCGCCCAACCTGGTTAAGTTACACAATGCGCGCCCTCTGGCGGCAGTAATCGTAAGAAGCGCTCGTAATTGCGGGTGTTACTTAACCTCAACAATCGATAACACTTTTTTCGTGCGTTCAATGTCGACTTTATTTTTCTCGCTTTTAATCACTGCTAGATCCCTGTGGCAATCGCATTAAATATTAATTTGTATACACCCAAATCGGCTACTAAGCCTCGACTTACATATGCCAAAAAAATTAAGCATACACCGAATAAAAAACGCACCCTTTGAAAATGTAATTAAGCGAGTCACCTGTGCGCCGCAAGCTTATGCAAACCACTCGAAAGCCGTAAGCCCCGCCCCGCCCCGCAAGCCACGCCTACATTGGCTTATACAAATATAGATTTAAACAAATAAATTTAAAGTCGTAGGCAGGTTGTGTATACTCTACGCATAGGGTATTTACAATGTGTCGAAAGATACGCATGAAAGCAATTAAATAGAAAAACTGATGCATACTTTGCGGCGTTGCTTTTTTTGTGCCAATTAGTCGCCCATAGCTGTATGTATATATATATATTTTTTTTTTTTTTTTTTTAACTTTATTAAGGCATACGGGGTAGCTGTGAACCCCTTTGTCACCTTGGTCGCTAATAATTCAGCCCTTGCAGGCGCGCCGGCTAACAAAGGTTAGCTGTAACAAAAAATACAAAAATAACAAATAAATAAATATATTTAAATCAAAAAAGAAAGGAATCAATCGATATTTGCTTTGTAGGTAATGTATTTCATCGCTTAACCGCCTTACGATCTTTGGCATTAAAATTCAACTTTATCCCATTCATAAGCGACGCTTTATATTGATTTAATTAACGAAAGTGTTGCATACTTTCGAGCTGCCAATCGTAATGGAAACGCTGGCTATATACGCGGCTTATTGGCCAAGTGTCACGTGCAACCAATCAGCCGCAAAATACTCTCAAGCCGATAGCGGCCATAGAAACGATGCGAGAGTGTATTATGAGTTCTGCATGCGAGTGATAAGTGCGAAACGGGAAAATTAAAAAGCGTTGCATACTCTTAGGCTGATATTTTAATATTTATCTGCCTACACGGCGCGAGCAGAGCAGCAGCAGCAGCAGCAAATACATTTAAAATGCAATCAATCAGGCGCGCTAAAGCGGGGTTGCTCGTGGCGGGGGATGGAAGGTGGAAAGTGGGCGTGGCCATACAAGAGCCGCAGCAGCAGCAGCAGCAGCACAAAATTGAAATTAATTATACGCACATCCACATGCAAATGCAGCATTCACACACGTATTTAATATCATTTGCATTTGGCCGTGCAATTTTTTAATCAACTTTTTTATTAGCACAATTTCAGCATCACTTTGCTGGCGATTTAATTGAATATTAATTTGCTCTTTGCATTTTATTTTTGATGAAAATAACAAAACGGGAAGCTTAAAATAAAATAAAAATAAATAAAGAGCGAAACAAATTCCGCCTCAAAGGCTGCAACGCCTCCTCATGCGTACAGTTTGTTGCCCGATTATAGCGAGGCACAATTTATTTATAATATACACACACTGCACATGGGACAATAAAGAAGAAAAAACCTCACCAAAACTGACAGTAATAAATGAGGCAAAGTTGCCCGCGGATCGAAATTTAATTAAGGCGGCAGTCGGCCAAGTTTGTTGCCATCAATTGGAGTAGGCCGGGGCTGTTTATTCGGTTGTGTAGATTTAATGAGCAAATTATGTGGCTTGTGTAATTAGGGCCCTGTGATTTGCGTCAGCTAAAAGGAGGCAGGAAGGGAAAGGAATGTAAGAGAAGGTCGATTGGCTTCTTCTCTTTCGAATCACACACTTCCAACACCTTTCGCTCTTCCTGCGGTTTCTAATGAGGTCTACAAACCTTCATAGAGAGAAAATACTTGCAAGCATATTTTTATAAATATTTCATTATTGAGTCATTGTGTTACTAATTTACTCCGAAACGATAGAAACCATTTTTTATAGAATAGGTTTGAGAAGCGAATGGCAATGACTTTTCATATCCCTTAGATTTTTGAAGTATTCCCAAGTTCCTTAGTTTTATTTTTTGAATTCCTGAATTAAATCCAACCCAATATAGATCTGAAATGAACTGAAAACTAGCTTGAGTATGCAAATGAATTAAATAATTCCTATTTAGTGTGCACTTCCTCATATTTCCATTAGAACTTTCTTGAAATTGTTCAGTTTTGCCAAATAAATTCAGCTCAACTTTGTTTAAACATATTAAATTCTCTGCATTTATCGAAAGGTGCTGAAATGATTCCCATCATTGTCAGTCGCCTTCGTATTGCAACGTCAACAGAAACTTTTCTCAATTGCCTCTCGGAAGTTTTGCGGCCCTGAAGCGGGTTACCCCTTCGTCGCCAGACTCCGAGACACTTCATCATTCGCATCGTTCACAGACCGCACTCTTTAACAATTATTGCCAACCACATGGACACGGAACATGGACATGGACACG
This sequence comes from Zaprionus kolodkinae, assembly GCA_018901885.1. NCBI lineage: Eukaryota > Metazoa > Arthropoda > Insecta > Diptera > Drosophilidae > Zaprionus > Zaprionus kolodkinae. The sequence continues at coordinate 1,011,219 of JAEIFM010000508.1, forward strand.
GGACATGTACATGGACACGGGACATGTACATGGACATGGACATGGACACGGACACGGAACGCGGAGCAAGAAGCACGTGGAATGTGGAATGTGGGATGAGGACGTCGACTGCCTCTGCTTGTAATGTGCTCAATTTTTCGCATTTTGCACAGCCGACGGGCGGAACGAGGAGCTGAGGCATGGCAATGGCAATGCTGTCCATGGAGTCCATGGGGCACCTGGTGCCGGCTGCAAACCTGCCAGCCATAATAATATTAAACAATACATATAAATCACTCAGCTGTCTGACAACGAGCCAAACGTCGAGCCAGCAAACTGGCAAACTGGTGACCTGAGGAAGTGGCCAAACTGGGAGCTGCTCCTCTTCTGGGACTGGCGGGGGTTTCATAAAAATACACCGCCATAATGCTTATTTTAAAAGTCAATATGTTGGCTGCCTGTTATTTTAACACCCATCGTGTCCAGGTGCCACCGCTCGACAAGCCCATCCTGTCCGGGTCGTTCTCTTGCTCGTCGCTCATATCCGTTGTAAAGTGTGCGAGACAGGCAACAACACACACACACACACACTCTCGCACACACACACACTCTCGCACACACAACATAAAACCAAAGTGAAAAGTTAACAAAAAAAGGGGCCAAAAGGAAACAAGTCGCAGGCCCCGCAGCCATCTAAAGTTAAGCGACACATGTCACCCGGCAAAAGCCCGTGCAAGATGGCCCAGTCCAGGGTGATCCCTCGCCCCATTCCTCTCCTGCCTGCTTGTCTTGCCTCTTGCCCAGCTCCCTCCTATGCTGGCTTGTCGTGCGCTTCATATGACATGATTATGTGCAAAAGTGCAACAGGCAGCCAGCCAACCAAACGTCTGACCAGAGAACGGAAGACCTGCTACCTGGTACCGCTCTCTGCAACCCTCTCTCCCAACTTCCCTCCCCGTCACCCTTCCCAACATCATGCACAGGTGTCAACTGGCCCTCGAGCACGGGCGACAGCAGGAACTGTCACAGTCCACCGGGTAGGTGGATTCCAGTCTCCAGTCTCCAGTCCAGGCCACCCTCGTTGACTCGTTGACGTCCAGCCAACAGAGCTGAAAACTGATTTTAAAACCGAGCGAAATTTAAAGATTAATCGGAAGCAAAGGACTTGTCGCAGTTGTCGCAGTTGTCGCGGGGTAACCCTTGGAGCTATAAACAAGTGTGGTTGAGTGAGGGTAGCACCTTATCGCTTACCCCAATGAAGCAATCAATTCAATCGTTTTCAGAGTTTGACTCAACGCGGGAAAGTACATTGGAACCGCAAATACGTCACTCGAGAGTGTATAGAGACTGTATGCGAGTCTGGACTTTCCGTAGTTGCTTAATGAATCTGAAAGTGTAAGGATCGTATCGTGAGAGAATCAAACATTTATTATAATATTGTATATAGTTAAAATCCTGGTAAAACATGCGCTGCCTATTGTTAGTTATCGCAATTCTCGCGCTCTTCCCTTGTTTCTCAATCGGAGAATCCGATGAGGATCTGGAATATGAGCAGAAAGTGCTAGATGTGGCGTACTCGTCAACAACCCCGGAAAACTCCGTGTCAGGACACGAGAAAGACCCCACGACGACACCCGCTACCGTGGAGAATGAAAATAAGGTCGATCTCGCCCCGGTTTTCAAAGATCATCAAGTGGTAACGATTAGATCTCATTAGCTGTTACGACATGATCCAATGTTCCTCCACAGATCCATAACCGCCCATGTGGATATGGAAACCCAAGGGAAGCACTTGTCATGCGCAAAGTGCCAAAACGCGAGAGTGAGACGAACTTTGCAGAGTTCCCCTGGATGGTGACCATCTTAAACAATACCATCCAGGATATGGAACAGAGTTTCATAGCCGCCGGTTCCCTTATCGCTCCCAACATTGTGCTAACTCTTGCGTCTCCGTTCAAGAACAAAAATGTCTCTCAACTGATGGTTGTAGCCGGCGAATGGGATCTGGACAACGAACTGGAGATTATGCCACATGTCAACCGCTCGGTGGTGTCCATCGACAAGCACGATAAATTTGACAGTCTCCTCAATAACATAGCTCTGCTCCACTTGAAGGTGAAGTTCGGGCGACAGCCAAGCATCGGAACTGTCTGCCTACCCACGCCGCTAGCCGAGTTCGATGATAAGTTGTGTCTGTCGGCAGCCTGGTCACCCTACAAGGGCAAACCAAAGAGAATCTCCGTAAGGCTTGAGTCCAGCCAGAAGTGCGCCCTTCGCTTGCCCAAGGATTACCTGGAAGAAGATGGCAGCATCGATCTCAGGTTCAGCTGCGCCCCCTTCCAAGAAGATAGCCACGACTTGAACAGCGGCGCCGCCCTCGTCTGTCCCATGCTCGGCGATCCTCAACGATATACCCTCGCGGGCATCATTGTGGGCAAGACTGATGCAGAGTATATATACGTGAACATGACGTTCTTCATGCCCTGGATATATAGCAAACTGGGACCACGCGGTACGCCCCTTAACCACTATTTGCCGTTCAATTAATCAGCTCTATAAGAAAAACGGAGATTGCGAATCAAACCACTGTGGTACTCTGAATATATAAATAACTACCGCATGTGTATATACATATTTGATAAACTTATCTGGATATTAAAGCCAAGGTCCGCATGACTTATGGTTTTCAAGAATCAAAACATGAAACCTAAATAATTTTATTGAAAAGTTTCACATTTGTATTCCACAACGAAATCCAGTACATAAAATAATAAAATATAGGGAAGTAATTAAAGTTCTCAAAAGTTTCTTATCGAGAAAAAAACTCAAGGTCATACAAATGAATGTTTGTTTCGTACAATTGTATAAGAGTGTATACCATAAAAAAAAAAAATTGAATTGAATTCGAATTTTTAATTATCGCTCTAAATATTTTCGATCATTGAAATCGGCAAAAATGGTATACTAATACTAAATAAATAACTTAAAAAACAAACGAATGAATGCATTTCTTATTTAATGAGTATGAAATTGTTTTCGCAGTTTTGTTGACTAAAAAGTTTCTTTTTATTAAGAAATATTATACTACTACAGTTATATATGAAATGAAATCATACATATAGAAAATGAGTCTTGTTCCATAACTTATTTGTCGGTCGATGATATCGATTTTATTGCTTTTTTATACCCTTCGACCATTGAAAATGGTCAAAAAAGGGTATACTAACTTTGTGCAAATGTATGTAACAGGCGTGGCAGACCCCATAAAGTATATATATTCTTGCTCAGGATCACTAGCCGAGTCGATTGAGACATGTCCGTCTGTCTGTCCGTCTGTCCGTCTGTATGAGACTACAGATCTCAGCTATTAAAAAAGCTAGAGATACCAAATTTGGCATGAAGGTTCCTATAAATCATAAACAGATCAAGTTTATATCAAATGATTGATGCCACGCCCACCGCCCCCGCAAATCGGTTATTTGCGATTATTAAGCAAAGTATTAAACGCATAACGTTCTGCTTCGGTATGTATAAAGCTGAATGCAATATGAACATATCCTCCAAATTACAATCCGATCGGAACAATAACACCGAAGTTATTCAAGTCAACGTTTTCAGTACAAATGTTCGGTACGAACGGCAGCCGACGCGCTGCTTTGAGCAGTTGACGCCGACGTCGACGTTGCGTCGTGTCGCTTTACTCTTTACGCGCGTCGCTGTGTGAGTGCGAGCGAGTAAGCTATATGTATTAGAAGTTTTTGTGCAGAATTTTCTGTCTGGAATTATGAGTGTGGTTACACGTTTGTAATGGATTTGAAGAATTGGGAGAAGGGTATTTTACTGTCGGGCGCCCGACTGTTGCCTTACCCACTAGCTTTATTTATTTATACTGCGTCATACCGACGTTAACCATGGTCTCAGTGACTTTAAGAGCAGAGGATAACAAGTTTTAATGTTGCATGTCGATACGGTTTGTTTCAAAGGTAGTTCCTTTATCTTCTATATATAATCTGTATAACAGATAAAATATGAGAGTAGCTTTAAAAGTTCGCTATTCATTTCTGATCTGTTAGATCGTGATGGGTCAACAAACATAAATTACATTCAAGAAATCATTATACTGGGCGACTTAACCAGACAAACTCTAGTACATCTTTATACCCTTTACATATGGTATACTAAATTTAGATACAACTTTGCCACGTATCTAAGTAGGCATTTCCGACTTCATAAGCTGTATATATTCTGAATCAGCATCGACAGGGGAGTTCATATAGCTTGGTCCGTCCGTTCGTCCGTACTCCCTCAGTTTTGGAGTAATCTTAATGAAACTTGGTAGACATGCTTTACTTATTGATCGAACTGATATATCGCATAGCTGCCATACAATGTGAAATCTCAGCAATCTTCTTGCTTTTTTTTTCGCTTTCTTACTTGTTTTGGGTTATTCGCTTTTTGAGGTTCCACTCTCTTTCGACCTACTTATCCCTACTTTCTTTTGCTTCATATGGGCTTAAGTAACTCTTCTTTAGTTCCTTTCCCCCCATGGAAGGTATTTTGTATGATCGTTTGTGCCTCTTCTTCTTTCTCTCCCCTCCGTCCGCCGTTGACCTACTGAGAGTGTTCGCTGCTGCGTTCGTTGTTTCTGCTGCTGTCTCTTTTCTTCTTTATGCCGCTTATTCGCTCTCTGCTCGCTCGACGATCGGCGCCCAATTTGTTGTGCGTGGCGTGGGGTATGCGGACATGATGAGGCGAGGCGAGTGTGATCGGCGGGCAGCGGATGGCTGTCGCCTCTGCTGGGCCCCTGTTCAATTGGCAAACTATTTAAAATGTTTTAAACTTTTTACGCTCTCCGCGGTTAAATTGTATAAACAAAATAAAAATATTTTTTAAAGAGCGTCGCGAAGAGTGAACAAAACATTGTTATAATGATGTTGTTGCTGTTGTTGTTCTTCTTCTCGATGAGCTTGTTGTTTGTTGGCTGCGTCTTGTTGTTCTTCTTCTCGATGAGCTTGTTGTTTGTTGTCTGCGTCTTCTCGATTCCCATAAACGGCTGCACGGGCCACAGAAACACACAGATCTCGCCATCCAACCTCCTCCTCCTCTGTCTCACTCTACTCCTCTCCTACTCTCTCTCTCGCTCTTTCCGCATTGGGTTGCCCTCAGCATAGCGTTGTTCCTACGCTACTACGCCGTAACGGTAAATCCGTAAAACTCTAGGAAATACGGTATTATTTTGTACTAATTTGAATAGGCGAGCAGCCGGCACGAGCAACAAGTTTCCGACACGACGCGACGCGACGATCCGATAAGTTCGTGAGTTTGCCCAGCGCGTTGCTACACTCAGTCAAATAAATAAACATACAGTCTGTATATATATGTATATGTATATGTATGTGTGGAATGTATTTAACAGTATATGTATGTGTGTGTGTGTGTGTGTGCGTGTGTGGTTCGTATTTATCTTTCCGCTGTGTCGAGCTAATTTGTTTATTCGTTGATTTCAAATTCCTCACTGAGCTTTGGACTCATTTGCTTAAATAAGCCATAATACACGGAAAGAAATTGCAAGTGGATAGTAAAATTGTGGAATCTATTTGAAATTGTACAATGTACTTAACCTTAAAGACAGAAATCTTCAGTTTGTGATAATATTATAATATATTATAATTATTTCTGATACAGATTTTTCAAGTCTCTCTCTTCCGCCTGTACCTAAGACTTTCTTGCAGTGTAGCCACACATAGATACAAACGTTTTAATACTCCCCATAGAAATCACGTTTTATCCGAATAAAATGAATGCCTCGAAACAGATACAAACACGTTCACTTTAAAGCTGCTCGCCTGGGTATTTGGATAAATGCCCCCCATGGAAGACGTCTCCACAGCTTCAATGAAATCGAGAGTGCTCTCTCTCTCTCTCCCTCTCCTTCTCCCTCTCCCTCTCGTTGATGATGCATTCCACTTGTGCTTCGTCTTCTGCTCCCTCCAAGCATTAACCCAATTTGTGCTCTTTCGGGGCGTAACAAGCGGCGAGATTTGTTGAGGCAGTGCAAAGTGCTTTCAGCATTTCTTTACTATATTATTCTTTTTGTAACAATTTACTATTGTACAGTAGTATCCGTAGTATCCACAGAAGGGCACCCCCGCCCATACACACACTTGAACCCATATCATAACGTAGCCAGGCCCAGCTGGGCGTGTGTCTCGCTTATCAAACAACCTCGGGCCCCCTGCCCCTGCCCCTGCCCTCTGCCCTCTGCCCCTGCTCGTCGCTCACGTTTCCATTTCCACTCGGAACCCAACTCGGAGCGGGGAGGAGGGGCGAGGGGCGAGGCGCGAGTGTGGAGTGCGGAGTGCATTATACAAACGACTTTCAAGCGTTTGCTGTGCGCTTGTTACAAAAAGTTTATGATTTCGTATTAAACAAAAAAATTATTGTTTATAACAGTTGGAAAAGCAAAAAATATATTAAGTGGATCGTTATATGTGGCTTGCGCTCGACTCTATAGGGTAGTTTGTGAGGTATTTGTTGTTAAATTAACCCTAGAAAGGCAGCAGTTTGCAAACTACTTAATAAGTTGCTGGCTTCATATGGTAAATTACTATTTGAAATTTTTACAAAATAAAATATTTAATTCTACTAATTCCTGGCTACATATATATATTACTTCTATTATATTATATATTACTTTTCGAAATTTTCACTAAATAAAACATTTAATTCTACTACACACTCTGCTGATCATTTCAAAATTAATTCCGACGGCTTTCTAGCCATAAACACGTCATTCGGCTCTCTCGCTCTGCCGCTCTCACTTTGCCGGCACCTGCTGACGTCAGCATTGTTGTTGCGCTCTCAGCCCTTGGTTACGCTCTCGGTGCGCTCTCTCTCTCTCTCTCGCTGCTCTCTCTCTCTCTCTCTCTCTGCGGTCAACGATCTTCGAAATTTCGTTCGTGTGCGCTGCTCAGTTCGTTGAACTGCCGAAAAAAGCAACTGTAAACGTTGCGTTGCGCTCTCGTTTTATGCGCTGCCAGCTGCTCTCAGCGCTGCGTGCCTGGTAGCAGCGACAGGCGTCTGATTTTTCTTTCAATCGACGCGCTGCGGCGCTGCGCGATCATTGTGCCAGTTTGTGCGTCCAGGGCCGGGTTCACGGGCGGTCCCTGAACGTGACACTGTTGCGGGTTATTCACCTCGCCGTTGCGAGGTTCATTGGCCGAGGGTCAGTGCAAGCGTTGTTCCAAAACTGGGTTATACGTTGGCGGGCCTGGGCCCTAGCCCCAACCCCAACCCCAACCCAGTTCGCCAGGGCCCCACGGCTTCACGGTCGTCGCAGCTGCGTCGTCACTTTCGTTTTTTATGTAGAAATCGATAGCTTGATTTGTTTACCAACCAGGCGAGCAGACGCGCCCAGCCGGGGACAACAAACAGACACATGGCCAACGCTGCTTTAAGCTTTAATAACAACAACAACAAAACAATAACATAACAGAGCCAGCAACAACAACAAAAACAACAAGAAGAGATACTACAATAAATTGAGGGCCCAGTCGTGCGTACAATTATCGCACACACAAACGAATTTTTGGTGTGTGTTGGTTGCCATGCGAGAGCTCTGCCCCTCGCTACGCCCCTCGCTACGCCCCTGCTCGACGCGTTGTCGTCGTCGCGCTGTCCGTCGTCGTCGTTGTCGTCGTCGTTGCGTCGGCGTCTTCTTCACTTTCGTTTTCAACATGATCGATAATATTCAGGCACAAAGTAGCAGGCGCGCAGAGTGCGTCGCCCGCCCGCTGCCCGATACTCTGCTCTCAACTCTCGACTCTCTGCTCTCTGCACTCCGCTCTCTTTTGCTCTCAGCTGGGGTAGTTGTTGCTGCTGCTGCTGCTGCTGCTGCTGCTGCTCTTGCTGTGGGTCTCTCGTTGACCTCGTTCATTGTTGTTGCTGCTGCTGCTTCTGTTTTGGATTCGTTGAGAACTTTAACAATTGCACGGGATGAGCAGCAGCAGCATAAAAAGGCAGAGAGGGACACACACACACACACACGCACTTGCTTGTAAGTGTACATTTTTTTGGTTTTTAGATTGCGTGGGCAGTAAAGACTTCGCAGGGAACTGAGAAAGAGGGGGAACTATTTTTTTTTCTTGTTTGTTCTTTTTCTTTGTCTGCTACAAAGTGCAGTGCAGGTTGAAGAGTGGAAACAACAGGTTACTTAAATGGGGCCTGCGAAGTAAGGTATGATACGGGAATACTGATAATTGGTATGGTAAACAAATCAAGCTGCTGCAATAGTACCTTAACGAATTGTTTAATAAACTACAATAATTATACAAAATTTATAAATAAGTTTTCAACAATAAAGATATATTTATATATTTTATTGAATTACACTTATCTCTCTATCATTCCTAAATGATTGTATCTCAGCTTTCTTCCAAAACTCTCATTTTAATGGATTGTTTTTCTTACAGGCATTTGTTATAGTAATCCGATTTTTATGAAATTTTATGTATGTACATCGATAAGCTCCAATGTAATGAATTCGGTTGCGATATCTTTAAATATCACAAAAATCGTCCGATATGTTCTGTGACGTATATCGATATCTTAGTTCAATACGACACGTTCCCATTTAACTACAGCAAATATATAAACTATAAATTAATAGAACAAATTTTTATTCGTATTACTAAGAAATTTAAAAATTGAATATATTCAAATATTAAAAGTATTCACTCATAGTTCAATAGATGTTTAAGGAAATTATGAAAGCATGTTAAATTTATATGAAAATATAGATTTGATTAGTTTGTAGAGATATTTTTAAAATAAAATAATAATAGCATGGTAGGTTATTTTATAATACATCGCGATTGAGAAGATGTGTAAAGATGTGTAAAATTTCATTAAGATATCACCAGAGTCTATACTAAAGATAGGTAAACAAAGGGTCTAGTGAACGGAAAAACTAATTTTATTATTTCGACTCCCCAATCGATGCTGAATAATAAAAACATTTCGTTTATAAATACTCATCAAACTAATTAAGATATTATGCAGGCAGCAAAAGATTCATACGAAAGGGAACTCATTTAATAATTATTTAATATGTATTCGATATTGTGATGATATGGGAAAGTTCCCTTTGATGATTGGGAGTGTTCCAATTGCGTGTGCAATAATATTAGAAGAGTTTAAGTACTAAATAAATAGTAGAGAGACATCAAAAGCAGCAAACAGTTATTATTAATTTAATTAATTTGTATGAACAAGTTCATTAAAACTTTATTCATTTTTTTCCATTGGGACTTTCTTTCTAATGCAGAAATACTTACGTTCTATATACTAAATAATTCAAATTCTTCTCCTCTCTGCAGTATACCAAATTTGTCATAGAGTAAGGATGATTCAGACAAATATGTATAGTTACTAGGGATATATGATATATATATATATATATATATATATATATATTCTATAATTCTATAATTCAGTATTGATTTGTGTACATGTCGCACAGAGAGAGAGAGAGAGAGAGAGAGATAAAATAGTTCTAGCAGACCCTAATTATTACTATGGATGTATGAAAAGGCTTAAATAATATAAAATGAATTTATAATATGTGTAGCTAGTGTTAGCCAGGAAAACTCTTCATGAAAAGCTTTTTGATCCGAAATAAGCGTTACATCTTAGGGTGAGAATATGTACAAGTTCCTTAGATATATGAAAATACTTAAACATCATAAATGCAAAATAAACGCTTCATATAGATCGTTTTACCCCACACTAGTATCATGAGAACTGTAAACATTTCGATGTTCTCTGTGTCTGCCTCAGCTACGCAACTTGTCAATTTTAAATATCAACAATTTTAGCAATATATATAGTATATATAATATGTATATTATATCTGTATCTGTATCTGTGTAGGTGAGTATCTGCGGATGTATGCGGGCCTGCTAGCCAGTTCGCGTATGCGTATTATGTGCGCACGTGTGTTTATACTAAATGTGTGTGTGTGTGTGTGTGTATGTGTGTGTGCGACGATTATTGTTGTTCGCTTTTTCGGTTTTCCAAGGTTTTCCAGTCCGATCAGCGTGCTGCCGTTTCAAGGTTTCCTTTATATCGTTGCTCTTGTTGTCGTTGTCGTTGTTGCTGATGTTGTCGACGTTGTCTCAGCTAAGTAAACTGCAAAAGCGACGAGCACTTGGTAAGCCTTCTGTTGGCCTGGCCAAAATAGAACAGCAACGGTTTCTAAATAGTCTAACTAGCTGCGACTGCGGGTCCCAGCTGCGGTTCTCGCCTGGCCCGCCCCCTAGTGCCGCCCATTTCTGGCTGGCGGCATCTGCTGCTGCTGCTGCTTTTGGGCAAAACAAACCGCTTCGCTCTACGCAAATTCGCTCTACCCGCAGCCGGCTAGACCAGGGCCGGGACAGTGCGTACCACACGACATATGTGATTAGTTTTTTCGTACTATTTGGAACCGGCGCGCAGCGACGTCGACAGCGTCAACGTTGTCTTCGCTCCGATTTGGGGGGGCAACAGCAGCAGCAGCAGCAGCAGCAGCAACAGCGGCAGCATGAAATTTTTATGTTGATATGAGCACAGCAACAACAACAGCAGCAACAACAGCAGCAACAGCAACAACAATGACAACTGCGAGCTGCGTAGTACGCGCACGAGTGTCGTAAAAACTGAAGGTGAAACAACAACAACAACGACAACACCAACAACAACAACACCAACAACACCAGCAACAACAACGGCAACAGCAACACAATTAGCTGTCAAGGTTAACCAGAAATGAGCTGACTGAGTCGCAATGCGCGACTTGGGGACAGTCGCCACAGACGCCGCCAACCAATTGTTTTACGAGAGCAACAACAACAACGACAACAACAACAACGACAACAACAACAACAACAACGAACCGGTTTCCATGCTTACCATATTTACCAGATATATCTGTAGATATGGCAGGTTGTCAGTGTTCCCTCAACTGTTTCACATGTCAATTGATTATGGCGCAAGATCTAGATATAAATAATAAACAGCATAGTAACAGTCTCTTTCGACGAGGTTTCGCCATTTGGGGTTTATTCAGAGTTTCGCAAGACTTTCTTCATAATTCTCCATTCAAGTAGCACAAAGAAATTCAAAATAGTCAGCAAACAAAACAGAATATTTCATTGTTTCATAGTACATACAGACTCATACTTAACTCTTTTAGTATACAAATATATTTGTGTACATACTATATGAATAAGGTATTAGGTATGTATATAAGGTGTGAGGTATATACCTCTAGTTTTGCTTGTGAGTTCTGTCAACGTGTTTCTCATACCCTGTACCCTTTAAATTCACTGTGTGCCTGCCTGACTTCGTGAACTCAACGAGCATAAAGAATTAACTCATGGTTAGCCAGTGCTTCTATATAATATTTATATATGCATTTGAGAATCAACCGAAAAATATATCAACTTTTCTTTTACTCTGTATCTGAATAATCTAAAAAATGCATATATAAACTCAAAATCATTAAGCTTATATCCCAGCAGTATATATAGTAAATATGATTTATGTATTCACAGTACACTCACATTTAGTTCTCTCACTCCTCTATAATATGTAGATATTTCTATATATATTTTTATAATCTTACATCCGCGTAGCAACCCAGAAAAAAAATTGTTACATATAAATAGAGGCATATTCATTCGAAGTATTTAAATTTTTCGCTCGGTAGTACTTGCTCTTTTATAATGTAAATGTATATGATGTAATGTAAATGTATACCCAAAATACAAAATATACATACGAGATCATTAGGTTTGTCTCTCAGCAGTACCCTCTTTATCTAAAAATTATTTGATATACAACTTAAAATTGGAAATCTTGAAATTTCTCTGTCACAAGTACTCTCACTTCTCTATGAAAGGTATATCTTTATCAGCTGTACCCTCTAATATATATAATATATTTTTGAAACCTTCAAGACCTTTGCTCTGCAGTACTCTCACTTCTATATAATGTGCCATTCCTTTCTTTGGGTGTCAGCCCGAAAAATATAGACTACAAATCTTTCTGCCTTCTTGGCAATACCCTATGCAAGGTATCTGCCCGTCGAGCACCCTCTATCCGCCCTGATACTATTGCTCTTCCGCATGTAGGTTCAACGACCTATCGGGCTAGTCGAGCCCGCCGGTTACATAGTCGGGGTAGCATGATATTAAACACTCAGCACGGGTTCCTGGAGCCCTGGTAATCAGCGGCAGCACAATTTCCTAGGTAGTTGCAGTGGTTTATGATTTATGATCGCGGTGGCGCCTCTCTCTCTCACTGGGGAGTCGAGCGAAACAAAGATTCACTTTCGATTTTAAATTTTACTAGGAAGTTTTTTATAAATTCGGCCAGGCGCACAGGGTTGCCAGAGCAGTGGACACGGTGGCCACGATGGGCCTTCAATTTGACGTGGGCCATGGAGGCAACAGTTTATCAGCATTGCTGTTGTTGTCTCTCTCACTCCCTCTCTCTCTCTCTCTCTCTCTCTCTCACACACATGCGGGCAAGCTTTATTTTCGGCAGTTCGTGTCGTTGTTTCTGTTGTTGTCTCTCTTCACGGTCGTGACGATCTGTGACCTACTTTTTCTTTTCATTTTGTCAGTTAGGTTGGGTGTTCTCGCTTCGCAGCGAGGTCTCTGGGGTCTCTGGGGTCTTAATCGAGTATTTGGAGAGATCGAAGCGGGGGAATGTTACACTCAGTTTACCCGCAAATTAACAGAGTTGTTACCTGGTTACCTGATACTAAGTCGCAGCTTAGCTGTGGCCTCAGCCTCACCACGCCGTGCCTGGCTAAGCGCCCTCCACGCGTATCCGGGCGAGAGAAGCCCGTGTAAGCCAGCGTGCTACCTGCTGGCATCATAATTAAGCAACAATAACTTGTCATATTTAAGCCCTTCTGACAATGAGACAACTACACATCTCTCTCTCTCTCTCCCCCTCTCTCTCTCTCATGCAGATCTGGCTGTGGGGCTGCGCAACGTGAACGTTCGCATTCCGGCGGCCGTTAAACGCGGCGATAATGCGCTCTTAATCTGCAATTATGACATCGAGAACGACACGCTGTACGCGGTGAAGTGGTACCGGGGCCGCAGGGAGTTCTATCGCTACACGCCCAAGGAGAACCCGGCCTGGAAGATATTTACGAAAACGAACGAAATTGATGTCGAGGTAAGTTGCGACCCCCTCAATGCCCCCAACTGACTCCTGAGTCCTCCCAAGACGTCGCTCCTCAGTTCAGTTCGCTCTGTCTGCGGCATCGGATGGCATCGGATGATGATTAAAACTGAAAGAGAGCTGAAAGAGCTGCCAATGTAAATTGCTGTAAATAACTGTTAACTCTTTTTGTTGCTGTTGTTTCTGTTGTTGTTGCTGGTGGTCGTATTAACGACGACAACAACAACAACAGCAACAGCAACAAGCTCTGCAAACTGTTTGCTCGGGCCACAGCAGTTCCATCTGTGTGTGCGTGAGTTCCCTGTGTGTGTGCGTGTGTGTGTGTGAGTGTGTATCGATGTTTGTTTTATGCATGTTAAAAAGTTTTAATTAACATTTTTGACTTTTCACTTGCTGTCGCTGCTGCTGTTGCACACACAGTTGTAACACACACACACACACACACTCTCTCTGACAGACACGCCCACTTGTCCTGCCAGACATTCTCGTGTGCATTTTATTGTTGACTTTTGCTGACAATGCGGAAATAAAAAGCGACCTGCCACAAAATTGTTTTCAAGCTGTTGCAACAAGAGCCAGAAATATCTTAAATAAACACGCACACACATTCACATGGGGTAATTACTCACTCGAAGCCGTAGGGTAAATGTTGCTGCAAATGCCGCTGTTAATGCACAAAACATTTAAATAATAATGAATAAGCCATCTGAACATGTAAATATAGTTCAAATGCGGCAAAACAGGTATTTAACAGCGCAGCCCGAAAGTATGCTTTAAAAATGAGCGGAGAGTTTGACAGCGCACTCCACATAAAAAACTGTAGCATACTTTTGAGCTGAAATAAATTCAGTTGCTTAGCCGAAGAGGCTGGCACTGGTCTTGAGAGGCCTGTGGCCTGTAGCTCGTAACAAATCTGTTATATTCTTGTACATCCTCTGTTATACGTATAACAGCTCTATTATACGCATAACCCATCCCTCCACAGACCACTCAGTCGAACGCCAGCCATGTGCTCTTGCGTAATGTTCCCACCTCGATATCCGGCAAATTCGCCTGCGAAGTATCCGCCGATGCACCCACATTCGACACATCCATTGTGACCGCAGACATGGAGGTAGTTGGTGAGTATCAATACAATCCCGAGTCTCTGCTTCTCTAATGCGCCACGCCCACCTGCAGAACTGCCCACTCAGCGGCCGATTATAACGGGAATCCACTCGCGGTATCGTCTGGGCGACATTATCAACGGGAATTGCTCGTCGGATTACTCGAAACCCGCGGCTAATCTCACCTGGTGGATCAATGACATACAGGTAACAAAGAAAATATTGACATCGATAAACGATAAACCGATATATCGCAAATATTCGATTAGGTACCACCAAATTACTTGCGTGTCTACGACATACAGCGACACCTTGCCGAGCATCTGGAATCCTCCGTCCTGGAGCTTAATTTCGTTGTGACAACTCATCACTTTATTAAGGGACGCCTCAAGGTGAGTTCACTCACGAATATTCATTAACGCGTTCCGGCTGACAATTCCCTCTTCGATCTACAGCTAAAGTGTTCGGCTCGCATACACGACATCTACGCACAGGAGAGCGAAAAACTCATCGAGGAGGATCGACCACGCATTCTGGCCTCGGGTCGTTCCCCCGATATGAATATGTATCCGTTCGATCAGCCCGGTGATGCGGACGAGCACAATGAGCTGTTTCTAACCCACAAGAGTGAGTAGAGTGAGAAAGTAGTCGTTGCCGTTCTCAAACCAGTCAACAAACCATCCAGCCCATGCAACCCTTTGCAGATAAATTATAGTTTGGAGATTAGAGCTCCAAGCTGTAGCCCCTTCTGACCCTAGAGCACTTCCTCCAGACAAGTTCCTTATATAAAATTCATCATTTCAGTGGATTGGTCAAGAGAAGTAGCTCGCTTGTGAGCAACCTGCAACTTGCCCAGGGTGCAAAAAAGGGGTTAGGATTGGAAATCTAATTAAGAATCCTATCCGCACCTGTTCGAGTTATATATTTAACCGTATATATTATATTATTCCGTTTTGTTAGACTTTCATTGGTTCCGTTGGCTCTTAAAGTCACTGAGGTTAAGTTTACCTTACTGACGTGTTGACAAACAGTCAGGCAGATGGATAGACAAACAAATAGAGAGTGACTTACAAGGAAACAGGTGAAGAAAGTGACATAAAAAACAGGTTAACAGACAGACTGACATGGTTATATCGACCAGACTGTTGAAACTGATCAAAAGATCAGAGCTTCATTTAGTTTATATCTTTTCAACATCTTTAGTTACTCATCTGAAACCGAATTATGTAAAGATACCCCATTCCTTCACGCATAGAATTGCAATTATAGTATCTGATTATGCACAATAATAGGCTGAATCTGCCTTGCTATGAAGGTATTCCTCAGCGACTAAAGAGCTAAATAAATAGAATACCTTCCCTTCCCCTCTTCTTTAGTCCAAGCTGCGCCCTCTTAACACTTCTCAACACTTCAGGAACATCCCAATGCTGCCCTTGCTCTCTCTTGGAGAATGCGTGTAATCAATATCTCATTTGATTAAGGGCCGCACATTAGGCAGGCGCAACGCTGCAAAAGTGCTGAGCGCCTGTTTAAAAATTAACCCCTGGCCGTGGTCCGTGCCAGGCACACACACACGCAGACAGAGAGAACAAATGGCCAGGGCTGGACTAGGACTAGGTATACAAATCTTGGCCTGATTGTTTTGCAACTAAAACAAATGCGGAGCTGAGCCCGCTGGGGATTGGGGATACATTACACGCACGCCATTAGAATGATAAACGGAGGCGCATTAAATCAAAGTTAGTGAAAAAGGAGCTGGCCGGGAAGGGGTGTGTTAGGAAAGGAGGAGGATGCACAGGACGCACCTTATTAGCCATTGTTCTGCTGCTCGTGTTGTTTTTGCTGCTGTTTGCTTTGTCTGCCCCACGATTTATTAATGCTCTGCGCTAAGCTACAAGCAATTAATTCAAAGATTAATTTCACCAGTGGCTGCCGCAGCCTCCGTCTCCTTCCTCCTGGAGTCGTACATAGACCACAACGAGCGGAGAACCCCAAAAACCAACTTAACCAGCTTTTCCTGCTTTCTCTTTCTCTTTCTCCTCTTTTATTTTCTCTATTGCCACGCACAGATGCTGCCGCGTCACTGTCCCAGCTCAATCGGCGTCAGCAACTGACTGTGCTCCTGCTGCTGCTCCTGCTGCACTGGGGCTGGAGCAGGACGAACTGCAGCAGCACATCGAGGAGCAGCAACAGGATGAACCTAGCCCACCAACGCAGCTCCAGCTGGGCACGGAACTTGCAGCTGGCCACACGGTGATCATTTCACGGAGGAGGAGGAAACTTGCATCTCTTCGGGGGATTCATTCCTGGAGAACGCAATCATTATGAAATCATACGAGTATATAGTAAAGTCGACTAGTCAAAATTCCCACTAACTGTAACGTTTAGCTAATGTTTGTTGTGTGTCCTAGACAGAGAGCTGCCAGCCCCAATCACCGTATCCTACGCCCCACTCTCAATACTGTGTCCACTTCCCGCTTCCCACTTCCCCTTGATTCCGAATAAATATACTGTACAAATTTAATATTTCGTGAATTTGGAAAATGTTGTTGTCACCTAATCCTAAGTCAAGTGTAAATATATCATCATCAAGCATCTCAATTTCAATTAAGTAAAAATCTACAAACTAAGCGTGAGTTCTTTTTCCGTTTCCGTTTCCGTTTTCGGGTTCGTATTTCTTTTCTTTTTGATGTGTAAACGTTTTGATATTGTTGTAGTTTCTAGGCGAATTCTCTGTTATCGTTGCTCGATTTCATACTTAGTTAACTATAAATTTGACTTAATGCTATGCCATTGTTATACGAATACGAGTACCCTTTAGTTTTAGCTCTAAAGAAAAACGGCAGCCAAATAAAATGAATTTTATTTGAATCGAGAGTTGTGTTTGGATATTGTGGTAGAGGTGAGTATGACACGGGTCTGCTAGGGTCTCTACAAGATCAAGATTAATATGAATTAACATTTTCATAATTAATATTAATTTAATAAAAGTGTTGGGGCCAATAGAGTTGAAGATGTTTTAAGTAGTAAGCCGCAAAGTATGTTACACTTTTCAATATTTGTCCACCTTCAACTAACAGCGGTGGACGCAATTCTAGGTCCACTATGTTGCATAAAAAATCACCGACTCGACTGACAGCTGTGTGATTTATTTTCCAGGGTATTTATAACGTGTTAAGTGCACATGTAAATCGTTTTTGTGTGTGTGTGTGTGTGCAATTTGCTCATCATTTGCAAATTACAATTGCAAACCGATTCTGGAATTCCTTTTTTTGCATCTCGTTTCTTGTCAGCCAACTGTGCGGTTCGCCAGGTCGTCCTCGACAAAGCGTAAAATATTATGGCGTCAACTGGAAAAGCCACAAATGAAAAACTTGTAATTTAGGTGACAAGAACAACAAGCACCATAACGTGGGGGAAGAGAGGGAGACAGGGGGACTGGCGGCACTGGCGGGATGTTGAGTGACACAAAAAACAGCGTCAAATGGGTTGGCAGCACTGCAAAACCGACTAAAAACCATTTGGCAGCACCCCAGCCAGCCTC
The DNA here is from genome assembly GCA_018901885.1 of Zaprionus kolodkinae. NCBI lineage: Eukaryota > Metazoa > Arthropoda > Insecta > Diptera > Drosophilidae > Zaprionus > Zaprionus kolodkinae. The sequence continues at coordinate 1,029,084 of JAEIFM010000508.1, forward strand.
CCTACGCTCGCACAATCACCGTCAGTTGTATAGAAGCATTGCGAAACTAGTTTTTGTTGATTTTAAGCACGCAATGAAGGAATAAAATTGAGAGAACCTTAAGAAACATATATTTGCAAATAGATAATTCAAATTAGCACAGTCGACGCAATGGTGTAGTAAAAATAATATAAAATAATGTGCAAAAGTGGATTAAAATTAATATTAGAATTATATTAGAAATATTATAATTTTGTTATTTATAAAAAAAAATTAATGGCAAACTGAAACGTATTTATTTTAATTATAGTTAAAATTGTCAATGAGCATTTAAAAACGTTTGCAATATTGTGTTCTTTTTCAGTTTTTGAAATTACTGAAAATCTTTACGATCTGGAATCAGAACTGGAAGTTAACTGTAATGGGCCGTTAACGATAAATCCCTTACTACGAACTCTTATGGAAAATAGAATTGTTTTCAATTTTGTCTTCTTTGGTTCCTCTTTAATTCTACGCTCATCTACTGACTCAAATTGTGTGAGCAGAGAAACAATTTTCGCATTTTAGCTTAAGTAATAGGTTATACGTTTATGAAAAGTGGTATGAGCGTTACAAGAATAGTGTAACCGATAACTCTTAATCGAAAGTGGAATCGAAGAAACCTAAAGGGTTCTGCTCTGAGCAGGGTGGAGACTACCGAATAGGCATAAAAAAATTAAATGTTACTTGCAAGCTCTGGCTGGAATCCTTAATTAATAGTGCAGCGTGTCTCTATTAGCATGCCCCGTGCTGTATGTGTGCGAGCAGCAATGCCAGAGCGTAGCATACTTTTCAGCGCGTCGCTTTGTTGTTGCTGTGTGCAATTTCGCACTTGAATGCATTGCTGCATGTGAATCCAAAGCTGTAGACGTGCAGGCGAGTGTGTGTGTGTGTGTGTGTGTGTATGTGTGAGGAACGTATGAGCTCGTCTTGCTAAGCGTCTGCTGGCGGGGCGTGGTCGTTGCCCATTGCACTGTTGCAAATTTATTGTGCATGTGAATGCGCAACTCTTTCCCAGTGTGTGTGTGTGTGTGTGTGTGTGTGTGTGGGTGAGAGTGCGTGTGTGTGTGTGCGTGTGTGTGCGACTTTGCTTTGGCAGTCAGCGAACCAAGCCAATTGCTCGAAAATGACTTTTGGCACAAGGCAACTGCAAAAAGCGTGCAGAGGCTGAGATGGAGTGTGTGGGAAGGAAGGGAAAGTGGAGTGGAGTGGGGACCCAAGCCATGAGTAGTACCCGGTAAGTAAGGCTGGGTGGGGAACTGTAGCAGTTCTCGGAACCGGAGTCGCAGCTGAAGTTGGATTGGGAAGCTGCTAATGGACAATCGAAAACGCATTCAACTGGCAATTTCGGTTTTGCCCCGTGGCGCCATCGTCAGCTGTGCTGGCAAATTGATTCCCGCTGCCGCTGCCGCTGCCGTTGCCTTTCCCGTTGCCTTTCCCGTTGCGGTTGCCTTGGCATCGGCCCAGTCAACAGGCGTCGCCGCCAGGTGGCGCCCTCATTAAAACTGCACTGTCAACTCGCTGCGCGCGCGGTGCGACGAATGTCAAAAACATTCAAAACGCGTGAAAAGCGGAAAACGGGGAGAAGCTGCGCATTTTCTTTGGCTTCTTGCATGAAAAGCATTTGTTAATTACTTTTCTGCTGCAGATTCTGCCAAAGAAATGGGGGAAAACAAAAATATGTTTGCAAAACAAGCAAATTGATGTGAACAACAGCGGGAAGAACTTCATCATAAAATGGAGGAAATATTTGTTAAAATAATTATATTACGTGTGGCACTGTAAAATACATACACACACACGAATGATGCATACGTGTATGTACTGTTATTGCATTTCAAAAATTCCAGAACGTTCCCTATATAATGCATTTTGTGCATAGAGAATTCGACAAAAATATAATTATATTCTAGCTGGTTATCCCTAATCCTTCTGGAATCCTGAATTACGATGCGTGAAAGAGGGGACTCTCTCACAAAAGTAAATAATAAATGATCTTCTAAGTAAATTTGTACAAATATTTACATATCTGAAACTTTTTTTTAAAATAATTTATGATTTACTTTTTTTTCTAATCACCAGCAATCGTTCAGTACCTTCTGAGCTTAACCTAATGTGTAGCTTGAAAAATATTGTGGATAATGTGCCTTAAAACTGGGATTATGATATCCTACGGGTAAGGGGATATCCATTGGGATGGGTTCTCTTCAGACGAGATCATTCGCCAACGTGTTCGGGCAGCAGCTAAAAGTATGCGATGTATAAATCATACAGTAAATTCACGAGGGCGCCGAAAAGTATGCTACAATTAAATTAATATGCAAGAAACGGGCGAAAATTCAAAGTGCTTAAATGCATTCAGCCACCATAATTAGTATAAACTATATCATTAATTAAATTTAGACTTGCTATATCATTAATTGAGTTCGCAATACTAATGACCGATTGCTAAGGGGAGATCGGGTTCAACAATCGTTGACCCGGGTAACGTTTTGCCGAATGATAGAAATCGATGTTTGATATAAAAAGAATAATATTTACGCTATATTTCGATGTGTGTTTACAAGTGAATCCCAGCGCAGACTAATGGACTAAGCAAATCGAAATGGGAATTTCTTAAAGAGATCTCTTCTGCTTCTTCTTCTTCTTGCTCTCCATGCTTCAACAAAGTTCATCGATTGTTTATACGATCGCAAAGCGATTTTATAAATAGCAAGTGGAAAAAGCTGCGGCGGGCAGAATTCAGTGCGCACTTATGTGTGGTCGAGTACAGTTCAATTAGTTTTGTGGCCTATAGATTGTGGGCGTGGCAATGCAGATCGCAGTGTGGTCCCTGCTGGTTTGGTCTTTGGCCTGTGATAGCGTACAAGGTAGGAGGATTGACTAGACTCGCACGAGGTCCCTTCATCTCTTACTGGTCTTACTGGCATTCCACAGCTCGTCGAGGCATCGGAGCAGGTGAACAGGACTGGGGCTATGTGGAGGTGCGCAAGGGCGCCCATCTCTTCTACTGGCTGCACTACACCACGGCCAATGTCAGCGCCTACACAGAGCGACCGCTTGTCATCTGGCTGCAGGGCGGACCGGGCGTGGCATCCACGGGTTGCGGCGTCTTCGAGCAGCTGGGCCCCATAGACATCGAGGGCAAAGCGCGTGCCTGGAACTGGGTGCAGCACATGAACGTGCTCTTTATCGATAGCCCGGTGGGTACGGGCTTCAGCTATGTGGAGTCACACGGACGCTATGCGACAACCAACAGCCGCATAGCCAAGGATCTGGTCGCTCTGATGGTTGGTTTTCTGCGGCAGCACGAGGAGTTCCGCAAGGTGCCGCTGCACATATTCTCCGAGAGCTATGGCGGTAAGATGGCGCCTGAGTTTGCACTCGAGCTGTACCTGGCCACGCAGCGGGACGAGCTGCAGTGCCAGCTGAAGTCGGTGGTGGTCGGCAACCCATGGACCTCCCCCCTGGACAGCACGCTGTCGTATGCGCCGTATCTGCTGCAGATGGGGATTGTCGATCACGATGGCTATCGGAATATATCGCGGGTGGCGGCGCAAATAGCGCGCTTGGTCTACGACAGGCAGTGGCTGCAGGTGGTCGAGAAGAACTCCGACATTCAGGAAATGATTACAACCCACACCGGCGGCATCTTTCTCTACAACGTGCAGCGGCGCATGCACGAGGACGACGACTATCGCTACGGCGAGGATCCCAAGCTGCGTGCCTTTATGCTCAGCAATGTCACCCAGGCCCTCAACCTGACGCACATGTCCGAGTGGATGGTGCAGAACGCAACGGTCTTCATGCGGCTGGGACGGGATCTCTTCAAGCCTGCCGTGCACATAGGTAAGCCAACATACCGAGCAGCTTCCTCCACATTGTCTGAGTGCCGCATCTTTACAGTCACCCGCCTGCTGAACGAGACGCCGCTGCAGGTGGGCGTCTACTCGGGCATTCTGGACATGCTCTGTGCCACACCTGGCACCGTCAACTGGATCAACAATATGCAGTGGCAACGCAAGGATCAGTATGTGGCAGCGCCGCGTCTGCCCTTCCGAATCGATGGCATGCTGGAGGGCTACGAGAAGCAGGGCGGACGCTTCAGCATGTTCTGGGTCTTCCGAGCGGGTCACATGGTGCAGCAGGAGAATCCGATAGCCATGTCACACATCCTGCGCAAGTTTACCAACTTCGGATAAGTACTTGAATCATCATCGAAATAAAAGTTTCAGTTAAGTCTATTCCGCAACGAGTTTGGATTTTGTTTAAAAGCCTGAGACAGAGCGAAGTCTAAGGTCACAGACCATCAATCCTGCCCAGAGTCCTCTCTCTCTCTCTCTCACACATCACACAAACTTCTCACAATTTACTTGAAATTAACTCAAATTCTGGTTACAATGCGGTTTCACACAGCCCGCAAACAGACGAAACAATGCCGCCCCCTGCCACCACCCACCACCCACCTGCTCTCTCTCTGCCCTCATAGCTTATTGCTGGAGCATTTTACAGGTGCACCACATCAATTTATTTTCCACACAAAAGCCTATTAAAACTCACACACACTTGGGCATTGATGGGGCTTGTGGGGCCGACTAAATGTTTGCCAAATGGAACCACTTAACCTTTTTTCGTTCGCCTCTCTGGTTCTCAGCTTCCTTCTCTTTCCCTTCTTCTTGTGCTTACTTTCTTCCTTCCTTCCTTTCTCTCTCTGTCTGCCTCTCTCTTTCTCTATCTGGGCTGTGGTTGAGTGCAAGTGAGCAGATGAAGCAGCGTTGCGTCTCGAGCCGCAGCAAAACAAATTAATTAAAAACTTGAAAGTTTGTCTGGAGAAGTCAGCAGAAGATGGGTGCGAATTGCTGGAAAAGTGTGTCAAAATACAGTCCAAAGTGGAGAGGCGAGGGACAGCAGATAGAGATAGATTGGAAGAGAACCAGAGATTCGGAACTGATTCAGCATACCATATATAAGCAAATCCCTACTACATTTTCTGATCAAGTTAATCAAGTATATTTTTATACCCTTCAGATCAGCAGGTCTCATGGAGTATATATAGTAAGTTCTTAATAAGCATCAATCTCTTTATCATAGTGATATTTTCTGATATTCTGAAGAAAACAATGCCAAGTTAAAAAGTCTCAGTATTTTGTTGGAGTGAGCTTCCATCAAAAAAAGGCAAACACTTTGGGGTTAGGGAATAACTAACTAGTTGGGATGAATTTGGATGGTTTTTCTTACAGCTGTAGATACTTAAAATCTTATATGCCCAATAATCAATAGTGCCAGTTTCCAGTTTTCTTTTATCCACAAATTGAATCGACCAAATTGAAAATTATTCTGATATAATCATATCCATAACTGATTAATTTATCTAGCCTCCGTGTGAAATAATCTGAGTGAGTTCGAGTTTGGTTTCTCCTCCTCTTTGCAGCCCGTCATCAACAACTAATTAGGAAATACTTAGATGAATTTCGTAATCGAATAACAATTGGCGGGAGACCGAGAGCAGAGCTCGACTAGGAGAGCTCTGGCTGGAAAATGGTTTTTGCCAACATCACGTCAACGCACAAGTAATTTTCACACAACTTAACGCCACATATCGTGCATATTAATTATGGTGGGTGATGCTGGGCGTGGGGATGCGGCCTGGAAGGGTGTCCTAATCTAATTTGGTAAGACGACCTACGCAATAGTCACGTAGATTGGCAGAGCAAGAAGTGAGCGTGAGCGTGAGCATGAGGGAGGCAGCCTGGAGGGGGCCACATGCTAAATGTCATGGTTGGGCTACGCTTGGAGCTCGAGGCATGCGGATAATGCGCCTGCACGTATGCTATATGCCACGCAGGGTTCGCTAGGGTTGCTGTTCTTGCTTTCTTTTTGCTCCTTCTCCTTTCGCTTCTCTGGATACCACGTAGCCAGACGGCAGCTATTGTAGCGATGTCAAGTATTTATAGGTAGCATGCCAGGATTAAGCACGCCGGGCCCCGAATCCGGCTCAAAAATGGCTTGTGCTTTGAGTCTTCTCTCTTACCAGGGTCTTGGTTTTGGCCAGGCCAAAAATAAATTAAATGCCTTTCGCTCCAAAAACAAAGGAAAATTCTTTGGTAGCAGAATGCTATTGCCAGTCGGGGGACAGGTGCCTTAGTCCCAGCCTCACAGCCGACTACGTCCCCGTTTCTGCATCTTTTCCCCAGCCGAACAAAGCCCAAATAAATGAGCTTTAATTAACAATCAGTCAAATGCACATGTTGCCAGCTCATTCTCTCTCTCTCTCTTTCTTTTCCAATGCTCTTATTCTTCCTCTATAGTCTAACATTTCCTACTAGAATCTTGGGTTGTTGTGTTCGTCATCCAATCCCATAGCCTTTACAGTTGCACTTTTTATCGACTTCTTGGAGGATCTCAGAGGCGTCTTATAGGATATTCTCGACTCTCTGACACATATACAAGTATTCTTGAGTCTTCTTATGTTCTCCTTCTTGGGATAAGAGAATCTATCAACATTCCTGAGTATCAAAAGATCGGATTTACACAAGATGATCAAATCCACCGTAGTGACTTAGAAACGACATGGAGAGGACAAATTAAAGCTCATTCACCAGATTTCACCTTACATGAGACTCGGATATTCCCTGATGAATCGAACTTCTCAAGTTCCTCTCAACAAGGGTTGCAAATATGCGAATAATCACGCGAATAATCATCTTTAAAAAAAGAGATATTTTTAAGATACATGTAAGTATGTATATAGTTTGTGGGGTAGCAGATATCTCATGAATCTTCCGTTTACACAATTTTGTAATCCCCGATAAGTATTAAGAACCAGTTGATTGTGAAGTATATTTGTAATGAACCAATGGTTGGATAAAATTAAACGCCAATAAATATTTATAGTCATATCCTAATGAAAATGTCTGCAAGATGGTTTTTATAACTTTGCGAAATAAGGCGTGGCAAAAATCCAAAATAAATTTGATCAGCGTACACATTTATAAATATTGTCTCTTCATTTGGAAGCTATCTCTTATAATAGCTGAGATTCAGGATGGACAGACAATGAGAGGGACACATGGACATGGATATATAGACTCGGCTGTTGATACAGAATACAGTATATATACTTTACGGTGTCGGAGATGTGTCCTTCTGCCTGCGGTTGGGACAAACCTATAATACCCTTCTACTCTATGACTAGCGGGTATAAGAACTCAACCTCGAATCTTCATTGGTTCAGAAGCTGTTTATAAATAGCGTTAAAACTGAAAAGTTGCCTTTAGCGCAGTTCCGTTGTAATGTTTTAATAATAATTTACAATATAATCAGCACCTGCGACTCCAACAAGGAAGACTGAACTACAGAGAAGCAAGTGAAGCATTTGCACAAATGTTGCTAATGTGCAAACATTTGCGGCTGACGGAAACTTGAAATGAAATAAAAATTGAAATGCCTGGGGCCCCCTTCCCGCCTTACTGGCAAAGTAACCGGGAACGAGAGCATCTACTGGAGCTGGCACAGAAGTTTGAAGCGATTCTCCGAGCGGATGGCGCAGACATAATGCGTTTGGCTTGATGAGTAGACGGGATACGTTTATTTTACCGCATATGGCAGGAGGGCACCGAAAGGAGTTTGAAAGGAAATTACGAGATACGATCACAGCTATGCCAGCCTGTATACCAATCAAAGCAGTTCTGTATTAATTCATAATGATTAATTATATTCATACACATGCTTATCTATTTATTCTGTATAACTTGTCTGATCTCAGGAATAAAGCTAGTACCTCTAGATACCCTGAGCACTTAATGTTCGTGTTTAGTAATAATTATTAATTGGTATTACTATCATTTTTAATTTATTAATATATGAGTATGAGTATAATTTATTAATATATGAGTATAATATATCAGTTTAATTACTTATATTTGCAAAACTGTTCATTTGCCTTTAGATTCAATTTCCTTGAGAATCCGCTTATAGGAAACGGCGATGTTCGCAAACCAAATGTCATTTGTTCCAATCGTCCATATGCCTGCCAGATAATATCGCATTGAATTATCATTAACTTTACGACACACAAGAGGTGATCCATTCGAATATTCTAATATTTGCTTATCAATCTTAGCGCATCTCTTTGTTTTTCGATTCCTTTTAGCACACTTGAAGCTCGCATTAGCGCGTCTGGGAGTCCACCTACCATATTGCTCTCGAGGATACCATCCAGTAACGATGCATGTATTATAGTCGAAGTTTTCCTCAGGCAGCAAGCAAACGGGCCTGACATGTGGCTTGAGATCAAAAGGCCTATCGAGCCGAAGAAGTGCCAAATCATTTTCTGCGTTCTCTATACTAAACATCGGGTCACAGGTCACTTCCTTCATCCGTCTCTGTTGGTAGGGAAGAATTGGATCTTTCGAAATTCTATCCCACCGCCCGGCTATTACCAGAGCATTCCTTTTGCTTCTAATATGACTACAAGCAGTCAGCACGGTACTCTCCGAGATGAGTACGCCACCAAAACCCTGATCTTCTTTAGTATGGTTATTTACTTCTACTAGTATGGTTACAAGCCAGGGGAATTCACCGAATTCCGCCTCGCCCTTCAGTTTATTTGAGACAAACATACAGATCCCGTTGTCATTGGCAAACCCGCATCCCTTGTCCTCGTTTAAATGCTCGCATGGAATATTCTTCCTCGGTTTCTATTGAAGAGATCGAGTTAGAATTGGTGAGCTGAAGGGACTCTTCGTAGTACTTACTATTTCGCCCACTTGACAGCAGGTCTCCATGTAATGGTCGCAGGGGTTCAATCTACTACTAACAATACTTAAATTAAAGTTGCCATTTTCGTTAGGATCATTATTGCAGTTCCAAAATGGAACGCATTCCTTATTTGTTCCACAGGGACGCGGCTTGGATGTTGTTGTAGTTGTTGATGCGGTTGTTGTGGTTGTTGTTGTTGGTGTTGTTGTTGGTGCTGTTGTTGTTGATGTTGTTGGTGGCGCTGTTGGCATTGCACACGTTATGGGGATTTGAGATGATGTGGTAATTTCAATACTAAATAGTAAAGGTTCAATATCTTGAACAAGCTGTTTCTGGATATCGATAGTTAACATTTTATTAGTATAGTTATTTTCCAAAATTCGTTCGATGGCTTGTATTCTGGGGTCGATAATTCTTTTGGCATTATCATCATTATCATTCGGTGGAATTGTTCCGTTTGCCAATTCGGCTAAATCATTGTCCTCGTAAGAGGCATCAGTGGTATCCGCGTTTGCCACTGCGGCTAATTGGTCGTCATCGTTGGATGAATCAGTTTCAGAGTCATTGTCACTATCTATACTTGCTTCAATTAAGCAGATACAGGGTATTACGAACCATAACAAAATTCTTGGCACGAGCATCTTTCTTAGCCTAAAATAAATAGACAAACGGGACGGAGCCATAGGCTCAGTTGCAGTGTAAGTTTCAACCAATCTTGATCGGAAATAATAGAAGCTATTCACAGATATATATAATCATTTTCGTAAAACTCATTGAATGATTGAACATGGTAAATTTACCCTTCGACCATTAAAAATGACCGAAAAAGGGTATACTAACATTGTGCAAATGTATGTAACAGGCAGAAGGAGGCGTGGCAGACTATATATTCTTGCTCATTCATAAATGTTACTCTCTTCATAAGCTCCTGAAGTCTATTTTAAATTTTTAGTGTAATTTCCATTTATCTCCATCTCTTATTGGCATTATCTAAGCAAGTTATACAGGATTCTTTTTGGATGCTGCCACTTTGTTTTCAGGACTTTGCAGTTGGAACCTTGCAGAGCACATTTAACGACGTACATATGTATGTGTGAAACGGACGCCCATTTATACATATGTGGGGCCTCTCATTAAATCTCATCAAATTTTTCATTTTCTTCCTGATTATGTCCATCAATTCTAACTGGCCTTAAATAAACTAAAACATATTTTGTATTTCACAATACACTGCAAATCAAACATAGGATTGAAATCAACAAAAATTAAATGTTGTTTTAGATATGCTGAAAACAAAGCATGACTCCCAGCAGCAGCCACAACGACTACTCTGCTGTTTCCGCACTGATAAAACTGTAAGAAGCTATGACACCACTTTGAATATGGTTTAAAAAATTCAAAAAATAAAAAAATCTGGAACTGAGCAGTCATCCACCGTAATCATTTAAAAGTTCGAGCATTGGGGACATTGATCCTGAGCAAGAATATATATACCTTATGCATATACTTTATAAGAGCAGAGCTCTGGATATAACAAACTAATAAGAAACTAATAACAAACTAATAAGAGACTAATCAAACTAAACTCCTTGGTGTGCAGAAGATTGCTTTGATTGCTTATGGTTTTATATGTTATGTTATAAAAATTATCTTTATCTTTATCTTTATTCAAATGTACGCAGATACATACTATAAGTTATGCTATGCTATGAATAAGTCGCCGATAAGACTTCCGTTATTACCCTGTGTAATCTTTTAAATTTGTATAATAGCGTAACGCGAACCGAGTTGTGGCGAAACTTGATCGAGACTGAACTATAGTGAGGCTCGAATAGAGAAGGGAAAAGCTTACATATTTCGATAATATTCTGGCGATTGTTTTGCATTCTATCGTTTTATTATCGCAAATATTTAAGTGTTGGCAAGTACCAAAAAACTGTTATAATTTTGCATATTTGCTTATGTCCCCGAACGGCTGAGTTGGCTGTCGTAAGTACGAATATATATCGCATGCGTTTGTATCGTTATTGTATTCGGTCACACTGACTTAACGAAGAAACATTCTTTGTTGCAACACGATCTAGTCTCTTAGTTTTAGAGTTATCTCAATGGAACTTGGAAGACATGCTTCTTATTGCTGCAGGCTGTTTATAAGTTGGATCGAGCCAGATATCATATAATATGCTTACTAAATTTCATTCACTTTAACATATACGAACAATTGGACTAAAAGAAGCTTAGCATAAAAACCCAAGCTTTTAAATTATTAATTTTTGTTAAACATTTTTCAATACTTTTACCCAATCTTTTAAAAATATTTTACCCTCTAACAGATGTTTGTAGTATAGGTATAAATAACTTAAATGAAATATTATTTTTCTGTTTTTTCAAGCTGCACATAACTTTTACGTATAGTATGTATAGGTTGCTAAGGTATAAGTATAAGAGAACAGAACTAACATTCAATCAGAGACATGTTATTTTCGCATACTTGCAGAGGGTATATTACAGTCAGGTGCACTCGACCTTTCCTCTTATTACTATTACTACGTATGTAGTAATAATATGTTGGCTAACTTCTATCATACTTCTGCATGGAAAACTCAGGTCAAGATGATGATTTTTGTCAATAATACATAAATTAGAGTTCAGTAAGCTCCCAGCTCAGGAACAATGTGTAAGAACATTAAACTATTATTTACATATAATCAAAATGGGAATATAAGGTAATAATTAAAGACATAAGCTGGAAGGGTGAAAACCTTCGGCCCGCCAGAGGTATCCTTTTTTCTTGATTATTGTAATGTTGAAAATTAAATTCAATTTCTTCAATTGTTTTGTAGCTCACGGTACCACGCAGATTTTTTACTAATTATTTTAATTTATTATAATTCTCAAAGGAAATTCTATTATTAAAAGCTTAGATCGCTTTTTTATACCCTTGATGAGGTTGACTTTGAACTTCGTGGTTAAATGTTATTATTGTTCAAGATATCGTACGAACATAACTATATACATATGTGCTCACATTTATATATACCGTCAAGATTTCTCAATTCTCTTTCAATAATTATACCCTTTGAGCGGTATAAATGAACGAAAAATGGTAGATTAGTTTTGTGCAAATGTTTGGACTAAAGAAGGTGTGGCAGGGCAGCAGAAGTATTCGTTTATATTATGTTTATACCCTTGTAGAGGTTATATTCATTTTAGCCAGAAGTTTGCAACGCACCTTAGGAGGCATCTCCGACATAAAGTATATATATTCTGCAAGGGTACATAATCTTCGGCATCTGCTTTTTTGTCGTAATTGTCGTAACTGCGCATATTGGGCACAGGGTATCCTACTGTTGGGCTTCCTCGACCGTAGCTCATTTTAATACGTTACAAAGCTAGAAATAATTTGTTGCCAATAAATCTTGAATATCCTTATCAACTTTCGTATATAGTTTTTTGAGTCTGCGCTCAACTTTTTGAATATTAAATTTATGATTCAGTTTGAGTCGAACATTCCGCGGGAGTGACTATTTATAAAAACAGTGATAAAGAATTCATAATTAAGTTTTTTATATGGCCTTATTATGGTGATAAACAGCTAGAAATGATAAGCCAATTCTTTGGTTTACTTAAACCCAAGAAAGCGGAAGAAGTTGACAGTTGTATGAACTGAATCGCATTTGCTATAAACTAGGGTATTTTACAGTCGCTTATATTAGGTGTGCAAACTGCATATCTATTTACTTGTAATAAATACCAATAAAACAACGGAATTACCTCATTTCTATACCAAGGTAAAGCGTCAAATATAACGGAGCTTACTTGGAAAATGCATGATAAGTGCTATCCCGGAAATTATGTTATTTCCAATTTAAAACATCTCACTAAGTTGGAATTAGAGCTAAATAATTTGTGGATCTCAACGAGTGTGATTTCGGGTTCGGCGGTGCAACTCAGCTAAAAATTGTAATCATTTCACTCAAATGGAACTGCGCCTTTGCGCTCCCAAAATTTTTGGGCGACATGATGAACTTAAGCGAATTTTCAATTCTAAATTGAGATTGATATTAAGAGCAAAATGTTTCAAGGCTTGGTTAACTTAGATAAACTTACTTTATCTGACTATTTTATCAACAAACTCTCAACTCAACACTTTCAAAACCTGGCAAGTTTAGAGAATTAGATCTCTGGTATGCAAGGATCGAAAGTTTTGATTGGCTACGGTACGTAGAATTTACTTATATTTATATACTTATGACAATTCGTTTGTATAATTAAATGAACTTGCTGAATTCTTCGAGCTCTGAGGTTGGTTTTATTAGCTTCGGAAGGCGGAGATATATATTTGCTCTGAGAGTCTATGTTGCTTTGTTTTTATTATTTGTACAAAATGTTCTTAAAATATAAATTTTTTCTTTTTAACTGTATTTCAGATCTGAAACCCTAGGAAATCATGTTAGCGAACCTTACTTACCATCCGTCGATATAAAATATTTTGAACTTCGGTTTTCATTTAAGGAATTCAATCGCAAGAATGCAGGGAATTATTTTGTTCCCTACTTTTTAAATTCGACTTATTGCAAATTTGACAAATATCAGCCAAAAATCCAGTGTCCCGACAATTGTCATTGCATATACGATAATCGCGACATGCATTTAGAAATGCATTGTTCGTTTTCCGTAACAGTAATAGAGTTCAGAATACTTTTCAACCAAAGTGCAGTTGCAGAACTTTACTTGAATAGTAAAAATCTAAGCCAGTTGCCAGATTTGGGCTTTTGTAACTATTAAGCTAACAATCAATTTGACGATCTCAATGTATCCCAGCTGCCACATAACTTATCTGTATTGGACTTAAGGAAGAACAAATTAAAGACACAAAAATCCGAAGTTATCGAATTTCTAAAGTATCGAAATGGTAGCCTGCTATTCAATTATCGAATAATCCATGGAGATGCGAGATTTTCTGCATTCTTTTTTTTAATTTTTCAATAGATGATTTTGAAAGTGTTAAGTGTAACGAATTAAAACCCGCTTTAAGATTAATGGAATGCAAAATACTTTAAACTTACCTGATATTGGCTATAGCTGTTCTCCTAGTTGCCATCTGCGTGATCTTCTGCGGTATAATATTCTGGTTCAAGATGACCATTCTATTATGGCTTTATGACCATGATATATTTGTCAATTGGGCTCTTCGCTCAGCGGATAACATTGAATTTACCAAAAATTACGACGGATTTCTGGCGTTCTTTCCCAAGAACTTGGATCTTGTTGAAGAATACGTTGAGCATCTTGAGAGTGGGATTGTGATTAGCTCATTGGGGAATCAATACCAGAAACTATCCTACAAGCAATCGAGGATTCAAAACGAATCATTCTGCTTATGACCAAAGAGTTTATCAAGTCCTCATGGGACACCCTGGAATCAAAGCAACCTCGATGGATCAACAAAAACGTCTTATTGTTATCGTGTACCCTGAGGTTAAAAACTTTGATGATCTCGAAACGGAACTGCAGTTCTATATGAAGTACAACACGTATTTGCCCCGAGATGACTCACAGTTATGGAGAAACCTTATATACGCAATGCCACATAATAAGATCAGAAACTCGAAAAAGAAAACGAATATATAGCACAAAACGTAGATTTAAAGTTGGATAAAACGACTTTCTATATTGCTATTGTCGGTCGAACAGAAGTTGAAGCGAAACTGAACAATTTTTAAAAAATTAATAAACATTTTTTTTCAATTGTCTTAAACTTTTCATTCCATTCTAATAATTTACCATGTATGCCTCGATATTTGGAAAAACTATGTAATAACATAAATAAAATAATTTGTATATCTTTGAACACACTGTTTTATTTGGCATGCTTTTTACAGTGCTGTATCAGGTATATCCCAGTGTGACACCATTTGCACTTACTCGTCGATGACTTATTTGGTAATCGACTTTGGCTGAGTAAAAGTCGCTAGCGTCAAGCAGGATTTCTTATAGCATACGATACCCTGTATTATACTAAATTCAAACAACTGCAGGAACAATTTAAAAGAGAAGGCAATGGGGCAGATAGAGAGCGATCCTTTAAAGAAGTGCGCGAGCGCGAAAGAGTATTTGGCAAACACACACAAAAATTAGGGAAAGAGATTTCTGAATGATTTCAAATCTCAACCTAACATATCATGCTTATGTTTGATAAGCGCAGTTGTGACATGTTCTTGTCGCAGAATTTGTAAAAAATTTCCAGAAATTGTTTAACGAATTGTTGGTCCATCAGTTTTGTAGGCATGTAGGCCACAGACCTGGATACTTTCATGGTAAGACAAAAAAACTGGCAAGATATATGGCAGGGACGTAACATTTTATTTAAGTATTTGCCCTTTATATTACATTTTGTTCATTGTGCTACAGCTGTATAGTACTTGGCCTTGATGGACAGTTTGTTAAGTTCATCCGTAATCCATGGCGTGAGAAGGGTGACATCGGTATAAGCCGCGGGAAGATCCTCAATGCCGCAGCTACCACCCCAAGCGACAATGCCGACCTGGTAATAGAGATTAGCTGACCCACGTAGTGGGCAAACCAGAGGAGCACCTCCATCTCCCTCGCAGGCATCGACATTTTTTTTGCCACCAGCGCAAATGTAACTTTCGTGGAAATAAGGAATCGCCTCTACATATTTTTGAATCTTTGGGATGCACTTGTCTCGGGGCACGATCCCCAATGGGATCTTTTTTAAAATATTTGGATATGTCGGGGTGTCGTTGAATTTTCCCCAGCCCATTGTAAAACAATTGTCGAGGTCAAGTTTCTGGTCGGCATTGGGCAGACAGATAGGGTATATGTGGGGTTTCGCCTCGAATGATTTCTTCAGTACGAGCAGCGCAATATTGTTATGCCAAAGTGAATAATTTTGATGAAAAATCACTGTCTGTACCCCAATATTTTCGTGACCATAAATCTCCGAAGTATCTGTACCATCCCATTCGCCGGCTCTTATTACGAGGCTCTCTATCGATTGATTTTTGACTTTGTGACCGGCAGTAAGTACGACATTTGGTGCCAGTAAGGACCCACCTCCAATCACCTTACGGAGGCTTATACCGTCAGAATTCTCTTCCAGTATGATGGCAACCATCCAAGGAAATTCTCCAAACTCAGCTTCACCCTTTCGAGCTCCCTCTGTCTTCATAACAATTCCATTCTCATTGCGAAGTCCGCATTGTAACATGTCCTGCATTGGAGGCGGATTTTCATACGGAATCTGAATGGAACATATTAGCATTAAAAAGTGACGTCCCTTAAGAACAATTGTCGGGTCGAGCTGACTTTACCAACCTTATCTGATATTGGACAGCAAATTTGAGCAAAAGAACAATCGGGATAAGTGTAGAGACTTCGGAAAGTGACTTTAAACTTCCCATCCTCCTTCTGTGTTTTCTGGCACCTCCATACCTCAACGCACTCCATTTCATCTCCACATTTTTTGGCATTTGGATCGGCTTGAGGCACATATTTGGTCGGCTCAGTTTGCTTTGGGGTTGGAACATCGTTGGTAAACCTGTTGATGGCCTCACTCAGCTGTTTCTTTTCCTGCTCCGTAGGTGATAACAAATTTTCTACCAATTCCAACAATTCTTTCTTCTCAGCTGATAATTCGATTGGAGCGCATATTGTGTCCGTTTCCGCATTAGAATTTCGGTCATTAGCTTCTTCAGCTTTATCGTTTGTCTCTGTTACTGTTAAACGATTTGTCATACTTGATTATTTTTATTTAAAAATAAGTTAATAATAAATAAATAAGTAAATAATTAACACTACATATATGTATGACGTCAACTCAGTACAAGTAGCTCTGTTTGTTCTAAACATAAGAGCATGTTTATCTTAATAACTTCTGTGTTTCACCTAATATATACCATATATGTATGTATTGACAGACAAACAGACGGAATTGACTCATCGGAATAGTGATCCAGACCAATAATACTATAGCATGCTTCGTAGTGTCTGCTAAATCAGTTTCAATCTGTTACATACATATGCAAATATAACCCCTCGATGGTCAAATGGTCACAAATCACATTATATAATAAGAAACTGGTTCTTCCTACATAAAACAGAAACATAAATCTTTATGCCAAATTTAGTACTTCCAGCTTTTTCAATAACTGAGATCCCGACGATCAAACAGACAGGCGGACATTGCACAATTGATCTGGGCAAAAATAAAGTACGCTGTTCCACGTTGCTTTTTTTGTGAAATTAAATAAGTACTTAAAATTTTAAAATTTTAAACTAACCTGTACCCTCATTAGCAATATCCGCAAAACCATCGTCATCAAAGTCATCCTCCGCTATATTGTGAAATTATATACAAATATTATTATCAGCTTTTAATATTAATATATTCTATATTCATAGTCGTATAAGTAGAATTATTTACTTACACGACTGTGAGAGAGCTATGGAGCAGGCACTGATAAGGAGCAAAAGCCCAAGAGCGATGTTTACCGAAGCACGCATTTTCAAAGACTGAAATGTGAGATCGCTAAGGCACACGTTTTGATAATCCAAGTGGCGTATGTTTTTTTTAATAATCATAAATAGGTATATATATATAGAATATGTGGAATTCCAAAGAACAATTAAAACTCATTAAAGCGATTTTTTTAATGCTTATTGGAGCAAAATATTCAATTGTTCTTGTGACATTTCCTTAAATAATATTTATTAATTGTATTTTTCAAAATGTTTTCAAATGTGAAAAATATCAGTCAAAAAGCTATTGCACTAATTGTACATTTTCACTTTGTAATTAATCATCAATATCCATTTAATCATCAGTATTGAAACTATTGAGTTCTTGAATATTATTATTTTTATGTATTTATTTTATTTATTATTATTATTATCAACTGCGCCTAGTGTATTCTGAAGTCGACGACAAATTTTGGTTGATTTATATGGTCATGTGTATTATTTATTATATTACGTTTATACAATATACGTTTGTATATTACTTTCATGTACATATAATAAAATACTGAACTTAGTTCGATTGGATTTCTAGGGCTCTGTGGATTGACTGCTACGGAGTCAGTTTGCTTTGAATTTAAACATGGAGAAGAGACTTTCGGTTGTACTACTCTATCTGGTATCGAGTGTAGCCCATGTTAGTTGCGATTGGGCCACGGTTAATATTGATAAAAATATACAGGAAATATTCAAATCTCATCTGTGCGTAAACGGACAAGTGTGTGTGAAGAGGAATTTGTGCGATGAAAGCGGAAAGGTTATCACGGATGGCAGAGATCTTATCACTTTTCGAAATCGAGATAATTATGAGTGTATAAGCGACGAGATTTGTTGTTCTGTGAACAATAAAAAACTAAGTGTGAGTCAGAGATATTTTTAGTTGAAGTAACTGCTAACTGAATCATTCACAGCCTGACAACCGCCCAGAAGAACAACCTCGGGATCAATGTGGTCGGAGTAATCCCAATGGATTGGAACAAACCATGACCAACATGCAAGATGAGGCGAAATTCGGCGAGTTCCCATGGATGGTGCAAGTTAGGGAGTACAAGTGCATCTCTTCGAAATGCGAGTATCATATGGTGGGCGGTGGAAGCTTATTATCCCATAATGTAGCTCTGACCACGGCCCATCAAATTGCAAACAGTGCGGCTAGGGATCTAACTGTCCGTGCCGGCGAGTGGGATACGCTGTCTACAGAGGAACCGTACGAGCATATCGATAAGAAAGTGCAGCAAAAAAGAATTCACGAGAACTTTGAAGCTTCGACGGGTTACTACGACATCGCGCTACTTAAACTGAAAACTGCATTTATGACGGCTCCATACGTGGGCACAGTCTGCCTGCCCGATGCGCCGCAGTTCATTGACCAGGAGAATTGCTTCGTTATGGGTTGGGGCAAGAAATCTGCGAGGAATCAGGCTAATTCCAACATTCTGAAAAAAATTGAACTGTCAGTCTTGGACTCCATGAAATGTGAACGCCTCCTTCGGTATACTCAGTTGGGAAACTACTTTGAGCTGCACAATAGCTTCATTTGTGCTGGCGGGGAGAAGGACAAGGACGCCTGCCATGGCGATGGCGGATCTCCGCTTGTGTGTCCCGTTCGGGGCTCGTCGGATCGCTTTCAGCTGGTTGGCATGGTCTCTTGGGGCTTGGCTTGCGGGGTCGAGAATGTTCCTGGCATTTACACCAACGTGCGTATACTGCGGTCATGGATTGAGCAAAACATGAATCTTTAATCTGACATTTTCACAAAGAAAAAACAATACAGGAAATAAAATATAATAAGAGCCAATGCGAATATATACAATATGCATATTATTTTGTCACTCACTCTCTTAAAAAATTTCCAGGTAGATCCACTTGGAATTAGGAATAAAATAGTACTTGGAATTGCTGCCTAGTAAGGCAACAATGAAACTTGTAGGATTTGTAATGCGTTAAATATGAGAAATTAACCTTATGTAATATCATGTTAATATTATATTATAGTTTATTTTTTTGTACATACTACTCGCACGAGGTTATCGCTCTCTCCGGGCAATTCACAAAGAATTCTAACAATTTAATTTTATTATTTTCCCATCGCTTTTGTTATTGCATGCGATGGTCTGTGGGGCGAAATCAATAGGTTATCATTTGTTTATACTATAAGTACGTTCCGCTGAGTCTGAGTGCGCGAACTCCTCAGTTGCTCAGTACGAAACAGATTCATCAGTTCGCTTTGAATATGAATCGCTTTCCACAATTTTTGTTGTGTCTGATTTTGGTCTTAGGTTTTTTGGGTATTTGCCAGGCTCAAAATGCCTACGTCTCATGCGGACCTGGACAGGAATGTGTGCCGCGACATTTGTGCGATTCCGATAAAGTTATTATCAAGAATGGACAGCCCGTAATTAACTTTCGTTCTGGAAAACCTCCGAGTAGTACTTCTGTTTGCGACTGGACAGAAATATGCTGTTCCACACATAAAAAGGTGGGATAACAATGAAACGCAGGCGATTAAATGCGCCTCCTTAACCATTTTGTAAATCCTACAGAAAGTGGATGTGCCAATTGTTGCGCACGAAGGCTGTGGCTACAGTAATCCAAATGGATTGAATCTAACACTAGACAACACGATGCGGGATGAAGCTCAACGCTTCGAGTTCCCTTGGATGGTGAGCATTCGGGCAAGAACCTATGCGGGTTCACCTTTCCATAGCATCGGTGGAGGTGCTTTGGTGGCTACCAATGTGGTGCTTACGACTGCTCACTGGGTAACCAAATTTGAGTCGAATAACATAATGATAAGAGCGGGAGTATGGGATACTGACTCCGAGAAAGAGATCCCATTGCATGTGGATGTTGTCGTCGATAGGAAAATTGTCCATGAAGAATTTAGTGATATCACAGCCATCAATAATGTGGCTCTGCTCATACTAAAGAAACACTTGGACCGCGAGGCACATATTGGAACCATTTGCTTGCCACTCGAAGTTACCCATTTCGACAACGAGCAGTGCATTGTTATGGGCTGGGGAAAGAAGAGCGCAGATTCGTTGGAATATCCACATATATTGAAGAAAGTCAGGTTACCGTATTTAACTAATCAGCAATGTCAGCCAATGTTACGCAGAACCCAACTGGGAGCATATTACGAGCTGCACTCCAGTTTACTTTGTGCAGGCGGGGAAGAAGGCAGGGACGCTTGCGTGGGTGATGGAGGTTCGCCACTCGTCTGTCCATTGAAGGACTATCCTGATCGCTATCAGTTGGTTGGCCTGGTTAACTTCGGCCAAGGATGTGGCCAAAAGGATGTGCCCGGTGTGTATACAAATGTGCAAATGCTGTTGAAATGGATTAAGATGAATCTCCGTATGAGTTACGCATCCACCAGCGACTATACCTATTGATTATTACTCTATTTGAAGTGATCAATAAGACAATATATTTGGAATAATTGGAAATTTTATTAAAAAGCCCAAAATAAATATGCTATCCCAATTGTGATGTAAACTTCCTAGCTTAGTTTTCCTTCCTATAACATTTTAAAAGAAAATTCCAGTACACTTTTGGCAAACCCTTTGCAAGACAAATTCTTAAGAATATGGACAGTTTTATAAAAAATTTACTTAATTCATATACTGAACACAATATCACGATATTTATACTAGCAAGCTAAATGTGCTGTACCTGCTACACTACACTAACGAATTTTAGCTTTTATCCCCTCAATCGATGTTATTCGCCAATAAGGGTCCTGTTTTTATAGATATACTGATATTTCGATCATATTAGCAGGAGCTCTAACTGCCAACCGACGATTTTTGATCACTAATTCCTTCACTTCATTGACGCGTTGCGGAGCGCTCCAAGTCTTCAACACGTTTTCGACTCTCTTTGAAGTCCTTGCACCACTAGTAAAAATTGTAGAATGACCAAAAGCCTTCCAGAACATCCTCAACTGCAATCAAAATTTGATGGCACTTCTCAATAGAACAAATATTGAAAAAATCGAAAAATGCACCATGAATCGTTTGGTAAACGGAAGCGTTAATATCCTAATATACATTAATATACTTTAGATCTGATGGGGTTTCCTGGGTTTACCCAATCCTTTGCAACAAATGTTGTTGTTAAAATTGTATTTTTCTTTTCAGATTAAATGATAAAATAAATTTAAAAATTTTAAAAATAATAATAATCTAAATAATTATAAATTTAAAAAAAAAAATAATTTTAATATTCTTACTTCTAATTTATATATATTTGTAATTTTCTTTTTTAACATCTTTGAGTCGACTGCTCTTAGTTGACTTTAAATATATAAATAAATAAATAATATCGATAGTCTTATTGACATGAAAAGTAGAACTTGAACTAGTCCGAAATGTTAAGCCCATGAAGTTAAAATTGATTTTGCCCACAGTATTATGCAGTAAGATGTATTTGGGGTTGCTGAATTCGAATCCGAATTCGACTGATTATTTTTGGGAATGTTATTATATTATTACTTATATATGTATATGTAAGTGTGTATTATAATTATATACGTTTTCACACTGCAATCTCTTCCAAATACCGTTAAACGATTTCGTTAAAATAGGTCTAAAACTGAGAGACTAGATCGTGTTGTAACTGACAGACAGACGGACAGAGCTCTATAAGCTCCCCTGTCGATATTGATTCAGAATATATTATATATAGTTTATGGGGTCCAAGATATCTCCTAAGGTGCATTGCGAACTTTTGTCCAAAATGAATATACCCTATGCAAGGGTATAACAATAAAAACAACATTAATGAACATACACTTGCAAGGCTTATCATGGTTTGTATGTAGTTGATTTGTATATGCGTAAATGCTTTATGTACACACACACACACACTTGATAAGAAAATATATACCATACATGCTTAAAAAGATTTTCAATAAAAATCAACTCAATAAAATCGAATTCTCATTTGGTATAAGGCGCTCTTCGTTGGAGCTCAGCTATGAAGAGACTAACTGCGATTTCTATCATTGTTCTGCTGGGGTCAATCGGGAATGGAGAATCCCAGGGGACGCTTAAGGCATGCAACGAGGTATGCGTGCCTGCGCATTTATGTGACAAAGATGGATTTGTAATTACAAATGGTGGGTCTATGATTGTTCCATTTGCATTGACTAAATATTGCCCATCCGACGAGGTATGCTGCACTCACCCACGGCGCGAGGAGGTTAATCTAGAATTTGCGTGGGTAGTGAAAATTGTTGAACCGATCTTTGATGAAGAGGCTGCCAAGGAGCTGGAACTCGGTGGAGGTAGTCTTATCTCCCGCGATGTGGTCCTAACTGTAGCGCACATACTAAAGAACAGTGAGGATGAAGAAATTCTGGTCGTAGGTGAATGGAAATCCAATTCAAAGCCAAGTGCCAAGATCAAAGAGAAACACGTTCACCCCAAATACAACAATGGTCACAGTCTATATGGCCATTACGACGCAGCACTACTGAAGTTGGAGAATCCTTTCCAAGACTCTAATCTCATGGGCACCGTCAGCCTACCACCAGCCCAAGTGAACTATGATCGATGTCAGCTCTTGAGCTGGGAAAAAAGGAAACCGAACGAGAGCTCAACGCCGATTCTGAAGAATACACAGATGCCTATTGCGAACAAGTTGATGTGCCAGAGAAAACTACGGATGCACAGTTTCGGGGAGAGCTACGTGTTGGGTCCTAGCCTGCTCTGCGCGGGCGGCATGGAGGGTCCGGACGCAAGCGTCGGCGACGGGGGCTATCCGTTGGCCTGCCCTCTGCGGGACTCCGAAAATCGGTTTCAGCTTCACGGCATGGTTGCCTTTGGCCTAGAGCGATCCTTCGGCGTTAAGGACACTCCCGGTGTATATGTTAATGTGCAGTCATTGATCCCCTGGATAAGCCAATATTTGTAAAGCTTTAAGTGGCAAAATAAACTCAAGAGATTCTTTATTTAAAGCTCATCACACTTGGTAGGTGTAGTACCTGCTGCTGATATTGCGCCTAGAGAGTTCCTCCATGATCCACGTCGAAAACATGGCAACATTAGTATAGGCTCCGGGCACATTTTCTATGCCGCATCCACTGCCCCAGGCAACAATGCCAGCTTGATAGTAACGATTGGAGGCACCTTGTATTGGGCAGACCAGGGGAGCTCCTCCATCTCCCACACATGTATCCACGTTCCTTTCGCCGCCAGCGCAGATGTTGGTTGTGCCAAAGTCATTGACCAGATCAAGAGGCGTCAGCTTACTGATGCACTCCTGCCTCGAGAGGATGCGCAAGCTAACCTTCTTTGGGACTTGGCTGTACCCAATAGAGGCAGAGTTCTTGGAACCCCAGCCGGAGACAAGACAAGATGCCAGCTCGGAAAGTGCATTAGGCCTGGGCAAGCATATGGGTACGATATGGTGGCCAAATGGGATGCGTAATTCCAGTATCAGCAGTGCAATGTTGTTCTCCCGGCTTGATGATGAGTAGTAGGGATGTGGGATAATGCCATTAACTTCCCGATCCACATGCGGGTGGCGTTCCTCATCGGCCTTTAGATTCCAATCGCCTGCTCTGACTGTAAGTTGGTTGGGTTCCAAGTCTTCTACTTTTCTGCCTAGGGTTAGAACAACTGTGGGTGCTAGAATGGAACCGACTCCAATGTATTGATGGTCTGCGAAGACTTTTTTCAAAATAGCAACCATCCAGGGAAATTCTTCGGCTTTAGCGTCCCTGATTGCACTGTTCCTTGGATCGTCCCCATGTTGCTCAATAACTCGTCGAGCTCCGCATCCAAAAATATCCTGCTCTTGGCTCGTTTCTTCTTTGAACTTCTTGGTCTGAAACGAGAACATGGATGGTTAGTTGGGAACATATTTACAGTAATATCAGTCACATAGAATCACTCGCTCGAGCTTGTAAAATTATATACTGTTTTAGATCACCCCTAAATCATTCATTTTCTACTCACGTTGAAAATATAGCAACATTTCTCTGTCTCCCGACAGTTGCTGTTTGCTGTCGACTTGCTGTCATCCTCCTCGCACTGATCCTTCAAAACGCATATTTGCAAATCGCCACAACTCACATTGCTCTGGATGGAACTGCTCTGATCTATGTTGTCATTTGACGAAAACGAAGATATGAAGCGTTGTAATATACCCTCGATAGTAGAGGTCAATTGTTTGTTGTCTTTCTCAATTTCTCCTATCGCATTCGTTATATTTTGTTTCAATTTGTTCAACTCTTTGATAATGTTTCTTGTAGACTCGCATTCATTTCCAGGGATCCCATTAAATCCACCCGGCGTAGCACAGCTGTTGGAAAAAAAGAAGAAAATCGTAGCGAAGACGAGGGCAATGCTATAATGAGGGCCCAACTGTACTTTCTGAAGATATAATATATATTTAAGATTGAATTCTTTTAATTTCATCTTGTGCTCAACTTACACTCATGATTTATTAGACGCTTCCCACACTCTCCGAACTATGATATAGTTTTGGTTGCGGCGCCACACAATAGAATAGAATGCTAGATAAAAGTAGAGTTGTCTACATATTATATATGTTTTAAGTATAAATAAACGACTAGAGAGTTGGTATTTGTATTAATTTTAAATTAAGTACTGAAGAAATTATTATTATTACTTTATAGCAACATTGTATTATTCTGCCGAGTGCATTAATGTAAGTCGAACAGAGACAAATGCTTAACTGTTTAATATAACATTTGAATCGTTGAAGGAATCGTGATAGACCCCACAAACTATGCGTGTATATTCTTGCTTGAGATTATAAACCCTTCTTTGTTCCCCATGGCCATATGCAAAACTCGCAGGCTTTTAAAGATATATATTAGATACTTTTATTACATGATCAATTTAAAGCAGGTTCCGAAAATAATGAATTTTTCAACAAAACTAATAGTAGAAAATATTTATTCAATCATCATCGAAGAAATAATGTATTGATACACAAATAATCGCATTTTTTATATGACATTTACAAATGATATTTATTTATGTGCGATCATATACTCGTCACACTTTTGTATTAAGTTTTGAACCGATATCCGAATTGCCGGGAGGATGCTCAGCTCAATAAATTGATTGGTCTGCTTGATTGATGATCTCAAGTATCCCAGTCTGTTGATTTCACTTCTCATACCTTCGATGGCTTTGTCCATACTATTAGAAGTGTTGTTAATTGTTACCGACAATTTGTTATATTGTTCGTGTAAAGTTACTATCAAATTATCAATATCCGCAACACTTTTCAATTCAACAACCCCTGCAGTTGTTCCAATTCCTACACCAGCTGTCCCTACAACCACTCCACCGATCACAAACGGGGCACATAGTGGACAGAATGCTACGGTAAGGACACCGGCCATCCCTGCAAGAGCAAGGGAAACAGTTCCACCGCCTACATATCCATGAAGTCGTATTTCTGATTCTCTGTTTTTGTATTCGTCGGTCTTTCGTATTTTTGTTAATGTAAATTCTTCAGACATTGACTCCAAATCATTGGATGCTGTTCTGAAATTCCTGGACAATTGCTCCAATAATGGTATTGAAGCATTAATTTTTCCAATTCCATCGTCTAGAACATTAACTATAAAGTCCGTTCCATTGTACTGAGTCGAATTGACGATTTGTAAAAATATGTTTAAAGATGATGACGCATAAGCAGCCCATTCGTACATTATTGACGACGACTCATAATATTTATTCACTCCGGATGTGACTTCTTTTCTGATTTTGTTAAGCAAGTCAATTGCCGTGTCTGAGTGAAATTCATATTTCAAGTTTATACTTGATAGATTACTCCTTAGACTCTTCCATGGAATAGATTGGTCAACATCTCTGTTATATATTTGAAATGTTGCTAACATTTTATCAGTTGCTTCAGAGAATGCATCCTTATTGGTCGGATTGCCCATAGAACAATACAGAGCACACAGAAATATTAATAAACTCAAATTGGACCGCGCCATTGCTTATTACAGACGTTGTCGAGGAATGAAACTAGACTGCGGTTCCCAGCTGTATTCCGATTAATTTATGGGTTTTTAGTGTTAACATTACAATGTCATTTTTACAAAAGTGTGTGTGTGTCTGTGTTTGTGTGAGGGCATGCAGGAATAACATCTGGGAAAGGCTAAAGTTCAGCTCGCTCGTATCAATATAAATACTTAATATTTTGTTTTGCACAATTAAGCTATTGATTTGTTTTTGATAAGATGCTACGCTACATTTACATTTATTTTATTATAAATCAATTGGAATAAATAAATAGATTATCAACGAAAATACAATTCAAAACAAGTCGGAAAGGCTACAGTCGATCGCGCGGACTATGGTATACCCGCTACAACTATGCGAGAACAATCTAATAGTCTTAAAATTGTTTTGACTGTGAAAGTTGCATTTGGATCTTATTGGATGTTGACACTTTGCTTTCAGTGCTTCCCAGTTAGAATTCATCAGAGGGCTTTTAATAATGAATGTGTAAAAGAGACGCTTATATTATGCCAATATATGTACATCCCTATGCCTCTACATACAACCAAGATGGTATTTATAACGTATATATAGAACTGTTGCTGTAAAGCTAACATTCCGGCTGTAATCAATTTTTTCCAATTTATGGGGGCGGGTGGAGGCATGGCAAAGATCCCAAATAAACTTGGTCAGCCTGCAGTAATAACACATATTGTCACCAAATTTGAAAAATCTAGCTCTTCTAATAGCTGAGATCCAGGTGTTCACACGGACGGACAGACAGACAGACGGACGGACGGACAGACGGACAGACGGACATGGCTATATCGTATCGGCTGTTGATACTGATTCAGAATATATATAATTTATGGGGTCGGAGATGTCTCCTTCTGCCTGTTACATACATGATCAGCCTGCACAAAGGTATAATACCCATGAACCCTATGAGTAGCGGGTATAAACAGTGGAAGATCATTATTATTATTTAACTTGTTGCCGATCACAACACAAAATATGCAACTATTATGTATCTATATACAATGTGCAACTTTCGTTGTTGGCTATTAATATACCCCCGGGATAGGGGGCGGGTGATGGTATCGGGCTATGAGTTGTGCATCTGTCATGGCGATACAACGTCTGGCCGGAAGGGGTCTGACAGGCGGGTCTGCCGTCTGCCGGCTGCCCGCAACAATTTGAGCAGACGTTTTCTAATAAACATTAAGTTGACATGAGAAACACACCCAACAAATGAACAAATGAAGCAAATGCATTTCATTCTCCGGCCCTGTCGGCGCCCCGGGCTGCCGTTGGTGGTTGGAGTCGGCTCCGTAATGTGGATGAGGAGGGGGGTGGGGATGGGGTGGGGCATCTGTTTACTAATGCTGCGCTTTTTTGCCGGCTTTCAGCGCTTGCACCGCAGGATATGTTTACAAATTGAAAAATATAGCATGCGACCGCCGGAGCGTGCCAAAAAGGCAAGGGCTGAGGGCGAGGGCGTTGCTACAGTGGGCCGAAAGCGTTTAAAAAGTATGCAAATTGGGGTTAGCAAAAAGTGAATGCTTTGGCTCCACTGTGGCAAGGCAAGCTGCAGGGTCAGTCGAGAAGCGGGCTGGAGCAGTGTCTAGAGTGGCAGTTGCAGTTTGGTAGTGGACAGTGGACGTGCCACGCGGCGTTGCACGAACGTGGCCCAGGAAAATATGCAGCATAACAGCAAAAAATATGTACATAACAAATATATACATACATATACATATACGGATTTTTGTAGGTATATCTCTCTTGCAGCACTTTTGAAACAGAAAGTAGAAATATATTCCCCACAAAGTGGCTGGGGCAGTGCAAATCTGACATGCAACATTTGCGTGACAATCCAAAAGGCGGCTACACCCGGAGTACTCCCCTAGATATTTTTTCGTACCTGGGAGGGGAAAAAATGAGGGAATAAATACGCCGCAAATCACAAGAAGTGCGAGTGGAACGAAGCTGAAACACTCTTTCCAGAATTAATACCTTTGATGCTGCTAGAATCAGCTTAAACTTTATATTATAAGCGTATCTTTTCGACGCGATTGAGCAGTTGTGCCATTTAATTCAGAGATATATATATTATTTTTGAAATTTGCAAAATTAACAATGGGTCTTGCCTGATAACAGAAAAATTCCTGAAGATTTAAAGAAAAGAAAAAACCCAAGTAATTAATTGCGTTTTCGAAATCGGGCATTTGAAGACTGATAAGCGTAAATATGGGGAAAATGCATTAAATTTCAATGACTTAATTTGTAATCAGAATTGCGAAATCAGTTCGCTAATAAGTTTCCTGATAACCGTAAACATGGGGAAAATGCATTAAATTTTAATGACTTATTTTGAAATTATAAATACTTTTTTATTGCTTTTTATTTGTTTTTGAAAAGGTGCTTAGCTAAACAATTGAAATAAATAAATAGATTAACACCGAAAATACTACTCAAAAATAGTGTTCAGGCTTATCAACATTTTTTCATCATTGTGAGTCACCAGACTTGAATACCCGCTGATAGCGTATAAACTTGGCTTGGCCTTAAATTAAAAAAATATGAACAAAGAGAAATGCTGAAATGGAGAGAGAGAGAGAGAGAGAGAGAGAGAGAGGAAGAAATGTCAGCGTCATAAAAATTAGCCCCGGAACCAACAGCCACATGCTCTACGCTTGGGACCTCGAACTTGCCGGCCAGGCTCATTCCTGTGAAATTGATAAAGGCTGGAGAAACCCAGAGAACTTGAGAAGAGAAAGAGACCGAGAGGCTAGAGCTAGGTAGGGTCAAAGGGAGAGCTGAGTCTTTGTCTTGATAACGGAACGTCAGTCAAAATTACGGACAGACTCGCGTAAACATGAAATACCCAAACCGAAGAATACGATTTCCAATGCCAGACCCGCAACAATTATCTGTATTTGCCTCAAGCCGCACTCTGCTCACTCTACTCGCTACACCATCTTGTCGCTCTTCTCCCTCCTCTCTCCCCTCGCGGCTGGCTGTCAGCCTGTTGAGAAATTGTTGACAGCATTCAAATCAAAATAATGATAACCAGCGAGTGGAATTCCCCGGCAATGGAGTCGTCTTGCGTGCCCAGTACACATCCAGCAACATGTACGTTCCATAAATGTCATCTTTCAGTCATTTGACAGTTGCACTGTATTCGATTGTGGCGTGATTTGAATGGGAAATTAGCGATATTTTTTCTTTATTTTTCAGTTCAATAATGGCAAATTAAATAATGACAGCGGAGTCGACTGAGCTTATCAGATTTTGAGTTTTGTACGTATACGTAATGCGAATAGTATACATACATATACCGCACATACATGCATGCATAGATAGCACTAAATCCTTAAAACGAACTCATTGAAAGGCTTCAAAATAATTCTTAAGATTAAGAGATTATTGAAATATAACTTCTAGCTTATAATGTGATTGCAATGCAAGTTATAATAGACAAAAAAACCAAACAAATATAATTTGTATGCTTAATATATATTTTTTTCTCGAACTTAATTTTATACTTAATCCACATTTTGCCTAACAAGTTTCCGAGAGGTATTACTTTAATGTATTGATTTTTAAAAATATATCAAAACCGTATAAAATTGAAAAGATTGTGTATTGATCTAGGTGTAAATATATATAAATTGATATATACTGATCTAGGTGGGAGTTTTTAAGAATCTGTGTTGGTTATGTAAAAAATTGGTTCAATATTTCCAGATATTTGCTAATGCAAGGCTCCTTTCTCAATAATACATATTTATATTTATAAAGAAAAATATCAACATATCAATTCGTATCAAAATATCGATAAATAGGGACTTTAATAGAATTTATGAACATTAATAATAACGACTTTTCCTCTGAGACATTTATTTTAGTCATGCTCTAGATATTCCCCATTGAAATTTAAGGGAAATGGAAAACTATTCCTTCTCTTCTCTGTAGTCTTATTTCTGTCTTTCAATTAATAGAACTCTATATAGAACACCCATTTTCAAGTGTTATTATCGTTTGATGTTCCGAATTGTATGTATTGCACGAGCCAAAGCAAAGTCAAGTACCAAATTCAGCGGTTTTCATTGGCGCCGGCGCCACAAAGTGCCCCACCGAGTCCCCCGGAACCCCTCCCCGTCCCCAACTCAACGGGAGTATTACTGTCTGTCCCGGCAATGAGTGCTTCCTGCTTCCGGCGTCTCGACTGGCTGGCAGTAACAACTGTAAGCAACTGTAGCTGTCGTCCAAGTTGGCTTTATTATTTCCACATTGTTGAATATGCATATAAATTGTACTACACCCAGAGAGTGGAGAGAGGCAGCTGCAGGGGGAGGGGTGTCTTTGTTTAGCCGAGGAGGTGCCGAGGTTGCCGATGACCGGGTGCATTATCAGTCTTTGGGAGAGTTAAATATGGTACTGAGACTCGACTTGCCCTGCTGCATATAGGAAGAACATGACCCGCGTCTTCTCCTCTGTGGAGACAGGCAAACTATGTGGCTGCGAACTGAGGAACCTCAGCCTTTGTCTGCTCTTTTCATTCAACTATTCGCTCCTCCTGCTGCTGCAGCATCTGCCTGTGGCTCCCTTTACCAGGTGAGCAAGAGCAGCGCATTTTTTGAACTGCAACAATTTGCGGCACAATTTATGAAAAAATTTAAAACAATTATGTGGCTGCAGCCACAGCACGCCCCACAAGTATGGAGGGGACAGGGGGTAGGCAGCAGGTCAGGTCAGCGCAGCGAAGACTTCGACAAGCTGCGGTAAATATACCAAGTATCACATACTATATATGCAGCATGAGGGAGGTCCTTGACCACAACTGCAGCTCGAGCGGAGACTTGTCGTCTATATACCATGCACATATGTATACTGTAATATATTATATATTAAATATATTCTTACTGATACCATTCTCAGAAAAAATATCAATATTACAAGTATATATATATATATATATATATATCCCAAATATACTAAATAACAATAAGAAGAATACCAAGAGAGCTTTTTGATATTCATATTTCGTTGAATAACATGAAGGTGGTATATTAAATATAAATATACCAAAAAAAACAAGTGGGTAAGGCTACAGTCGGGCGCCCGACAGTAAGATACCCTTCTCCCAATTTTCCAAATCCGTTACAAACGTGTAACCACACTCATAATTTCAAACAGAGAATTCTGCACAAATACTTCTAGTACATATAGCTTACTCGCTCGCACTCACACAGCGACGCGCGTAAAGAGTAAAGCGACACGACGCAACGTCGACGTCGGCGTCAACTGCTCAAAGCAGCGCGTTGGCTGCTGCCCGTACCGAACATTTGTACTGAAAACGTTGACTTGAATAACTTCTGTGTTATTGGTCCGATCGGATTGTAATTTGGAGGATATGTTCATATTGCATTTAGCTTTATACATACCAAAGTAGAACGTTATGGATTTAATACTTTGCTTAATAATCGCAAATAACCGATTTGCGGGGGCGGTGGGCGTGGCATCAAAAAACTGAGATAAACTTTATCTGCCTATGATTTACAGGAACCTTCATGCCAAATTTGGTATCTCTGGCTTTTTTAATAGGTGAGATCTGTTGTCTCATACAGACGGACAGACGGACAGACGGACAGACGGACAGACAGACGGACATGTCTCAATCGACTCGGCTAGTGATCCTGAGCAAGAATATATATACTTTATGGGGTCTGCCACGCCTCCTTATGCCTGTTACATACATTTTGCACAAAGTTAGTATACCCTTTTTTGACCATTTTCAATGGTCGAAGTGTATAAAAAATATATACCAGGTAAATATACCAAGTATCACATACTATATATGCAGCATGAGGAGCCTTGAGCGGAGCCTTGTCGTCTACATACCATGCTGTATATTTATATAATAAGTCAGAAAAAATACAAATATTATAAGTATATATATCTTAAATATACTATATAACAATAATAAGAATACCAAGTGAGCCTTTTGCTATTCATATTTAGTTAAATAAAATGAAGGTATATTTAATATACAAGCATACACATATATAATTATAGCCGGGCCCTGAAAGAGTGTAAATTACAAATTCGAGTTGTACTACTTTTCGTTTAAAAAATAAATAAACACCCTCTTCTAGGAGTCGATTCATCTATTTAATAGATAGAATCCAATCAAGTTTGAATAACTGTAGATCGGAATGCAATTTGTACTATAAATATGAAATTATCTATAGGAGCTTATGTTACGGAATAATATTCATACAAAATTAGGTGTTTCTAGCTTTTATAATAGCCAAGATGCATTCATATGGACGAACCGACAGACAGACAGGCAGGCAGACATAGCTGAATCGAGTCGGCAAGTGATCCTGAGAAAAATGTATATATTTTTTTGGGGGATGCCATGCTTCCTTATGCCTGTTACATAAATTTGCAAGAGATGTAAAACCTTTTAACTGAACATAAAGCATCATTATAGCATAATACAAAAAATATTATAAGTTGCACAACGTAGTGAACTGTCAATTTTTTAAAATATTTTTTTTTTTAAATAATCTTGCCTTGCTGGTTTGACCCTACATAAAAATTAGGTAAAGGGTATCTGACTGTCGGGTGAACAATGTTGTAATCAATGAGGTGCTCGCGTTCCCATTCTCTGAACCCTTATTGAGTATGCTCACTCACTCACTGACTAACTCACTTTTTCATTCACTCACTCACCCACTCATTCATTCATCCACTATACTACATTTTTTACACTCACACTTATCGACGGCAGCAATATTATAATTTTTGTAAAGAGAGGCATTAATTATTGACTCAAGAGCGAAAGAAAGCAAACTTTATGGTAAAACAATATTTTGTAATATAATAGGTTATTTTTTTTACCTGAGACTTTCCGGAATATTAATACAGAAACGGTTTTATTTGGTCTATTTTTTTCGGCACTTAAACTTTGTAATATAATTAAACACTATTAAATCTTATTGAGAATATTATTTAAAGAATGTGTTTCATTGAATGTCGACTGGAGCTTTGACAGCGGACTCAGAAAGGCATTATTTGAAAACCAACACTATCGCTGTTTTTTAAAAACGCTGTGATGAAATGTAATCTTATCTATCGCAGTGCTTGAAGACTCATCGTTTAATATTCTAACAGCAGATTGAAACCTTGCTGACCTTATTCCAAAAACATAAAAAAGGCAAGCTACCTTTTGCACGCCGAAGATTATGTACCCTGTCAGAGATTTTTAATTTTATGAGAAGTTCACTGGTTGTTCCTATGTCACCTATATGCTATAGGGGTTCGATTCAAATACAATTTTGCAAGCATAATATG
This sequence comes from Zaprionus kolodkinae, assembly GCA_018901885.1. Taxonomy (NCBI): domain Eukaryota; kingdom Metazoa; phylum Arthropoda; class Insecta; order Diptera; family Drosophilidae; genus Zaprionus; species Zaprionus kolodkinae. The sequence continues at coordinate 1,062,764 of JAEIFM010000508.1, forward strand.
ACAATTGATAAAAATCGTCGTCCTGAGTTTGGTAACGCTATCCCAAAAACTAACAAAAATAGGCCGATAGTTTATTTGGCATAGTTTTATGTATATCGATATGATCTAGCTCGTTCCGACTTATATACAGCCTTCAGCAATAATACTCATGTCTATCATGTTTCATTAAAATAGCTCTAAGGCTGAGAGACTAGAATACTGGTTAGAACAAATAATATACCCTCTGCAAGGGTATAAAAATGCGATGAGGCTGTGACACTGAGCTTTAGTTTGGTTTCGTGCTCTCATGAGAGCTTTGGACGCGATCCAAGAGAGCGATATTTAGTAAAGACTTACACGTATATGCCGCCATATATATTTATGTATTATATTATATTATTTCCCGAGAGCTCATTATAAATAATCCTTAAAAATATACAATACTCTCTCTCATTTTTTTTATAAGTTTTAATCATGGTGAAATGAATATGAAATATCGTTCTCGAGAAGCGAGAGAAGAATGTAGTATAGTGAGTGAAAGATTGAGTAAGTCAGTGAGAGAGCACTATCAAAACATAGAGGTCAAAGCGAGAGAGCGACCCCTGCCAACGAGACAACCTTATCGATTCCAACATTATTTTAATTTTTGCACTTGAACATTTTAGAAAAACAAATAAAAGAAGCTACTGTAACGACGGTTTGATACCCTCTCCCAAATTTTAACCGATCGGTTAGAAATTTGGATGTATTCCCCAATTATTACCGATTTGTGTTGACGTAGGACGTTGCACCCAAATTCTGAAATAAACTCCTCTAGCTTATAGTTTATAACAACCTTCCAAACAAATTTGATGCGGATATATCTTATAATTACAGAGATATTTTTGCTTACACACAGACATCAGATGGACAGATAGACGGAGACGACTCAATCAAAATATAATCAAGCTCAAGTCCCCGCCCTTAACATGTTTCCAAATTAGTTATAGGGGCTAGGCTTATAAAGCGGAATCTATTGAAGGGAACTAGTAGATTTACAAACGAAACCCAGTTGAAACAAAGTATTGAGAATACACAACAAAAGTTTTACTATTAGAATCGATGCCTTCACATTCTGATCGTCAGCTTTATAAAATAAAATATTTAAAATTGTAACTAAAGAGGACAGCATTTTCGAATGTAAGTGAATGTTTTACTGCTCCCCATGATTTGCCTCTCCTTAACAGCTCATACTCCTCCTCCTTCTCGTTCTCTTTCTCGTTCTGGTCTCCTTTGCAGCGCGTGTGTTTGGCTCGCAAACAATATTGCCGAGCAGAGTAGAGATTAGTTGCGTATTTTGACAGTTGCTGTCAGTGTTGCATTTCAGCCGAGTCGGGACGAGCTGAGCCAAGGCGAACCGAGCCGAACGTGGCCGAGGTGACGGCTTAGTAAACAGTCAAAAGTATTTGCAGGAGGCACAAGTGATGCTTATGCTGCTGGCATCGGGCAGACGGGCAGACGGGAAGGGGCGGGACGCGGGCTGACTGCGATGATTCTCATATCTCTGGCGCAACGAGTGCATGCTCTTCTACTCGAGTGCGTCTCCTGGTCCCCTTGTACCCCCGTACCCCCTCATCCGGCTGCCATCTCGAGCATAGTTTTTCGTATTACTTGCCTCTCCGTTTCTTCATTTTTCATGTGCAGCAGCAGCAGCAGAAGCAGCATCAGCATCACAAGCAGCAGCGGCGCCAACTAAGCTTTTAATTAAATGCAAGGAAAATTCAATTTTAATTAAAATTTCTCAAAAGTCCTGGCCTGGCATGCATGCGGATTCGGATGCGGATAGAGAGATTGCGATTGGGATGGGGATTGAGAGCATGGGATCGGACCCCTCCTCTCGCTCCCCCTCCCTGCATTGTCTACTCGAGTGTTTGCCAAACGTGTAAAATTGAAAATTAGGAAATCGAATTGTAACGGCAGCTATACCATAGTCCGACCAGGATGGTATGGGGGCAATGGCTTCTGGGCATTGTATGCGTCTAACAGAAGCAAAATCGTAATGTAATTGGAAATCAAAACTCATTTTGCTCCAAAATCATCATTCAATTGGCCAAGAGCCTACAAAGGAGAAGCCCAATCTGTGCAGAGCGTTCGACAAGCGGAATTTGAATTTGAATTTCACAGCAGAAACTGCTAGAAACTAACGGTAGTTATAACATAAAGAATAAGAGAAACTTTAAGAGTAATAGGTATTTACAAATGTTGAGGATTGCACTAGCTGTAAAAATCAGATGCATTTTATAATTGATGTATTCTGATAAGGTAATATGATTTTAATAAAACTCTAAATTTAATTTGAGGTGCGATCCCTTCTTACAGCGACTCGTCTATTCCACTACCCTTTGCCTTTGACTGATCTCGATGGATGATCAAAAAAAATATACTTTGTATATATATATACTTATACTTATTTGGTCAATGATGTCACTCAATCCTTTGGCATGCGTTATATGAATAAACTATAATTTTGAACTTTGAAAATATGTAAAAAATACATATGCTATTTATCTGTCTTTTAGATATGAGTTACATTATCCGATGATAATACATAGTGTACAGGATATATATTTAATTAAAATTCAAATGATTTTACGCATGGGGCAAATAATGTAAACTCCAAAATATTAAATTAATTTTTATTTATTTATTTTAAGTCAACTAAGAACAATCAACTCAAAGATGATAAAAAAAACAAAATTACAAATATAAATTAAATTAAAATATCAGTATAATTTAAGTTAGAAGAAAATAAATTATTTTAAATTTATAATTATTTAAATTAATAGATTTTATGTTTTTAATATTTTAAATTATTTTATTTTAGCTTGATAAATTGTTATTTCAAGCAATGCCTAGGTATTATTAAAAATTTCTATAGCTATTACGATCCTTCCGTTCCATTCTGTTCATCAGACGAAAGTACGAGTAGTATTCGAGGTGCTTTTTTAATGATCTCTTCTAACTTGCGGACAGTAAGCATTCCTTAAACTTAGATCTCTAAAGTTTATGCTCTTTCCCCTGCCAATTTGCGCCTACTTCGCCAGCCTTCGGTCGCATTTTGCACATAATTTAAACGCACACACATCCTGTCGGTCATAAATTACACATATTACATGCACGTATAAATCGCAGGCCAGATACACGAATATACGTGTATGTTACGTATACGAACCGTGGCAAAAGTGAGCCGGGAAACTGAGAGCAAAGTGCTTAACATACTTTTTGGGCGCGCGCCACAGGCAGCAGAGTCAGGGTGCCTCATAGATTTCGACATTCGCATCCGCATCCATATTCATATTCACATTCACATTCACGTTCATATTCACATTCCCATTCACACATAGGCAAATCGGCGATGCACGTAGCAGAAAAAGTTGCAAAAGTTTTTCAACACACACACTCACACACACACACTCACTTACATACATGAATGGGCAGGCGAAGTGAAAGTTGAAAGTAAGTCAAGACGCTGCAAAGCGAAGCATCGAACAACTTTTACTTTTTCTGCAAAGCCAAAGATTATGGCAGCTTGACGTGTGGCAAAGTCTGGAGGCCGCTTTTAAATTGCCACGCCCCAAAGTAACCGAAAACGACAAGTTGGCTCAACCAATTTAGATGCCTATTGATAAGTTGGCATAGGTTAGACGATACGTGACTGAAGGCTTATCGACTTGATTTATGAATGATTGCAGCAGCTCAGAAATAGAATGCGATTTCCTGCCGAAACCTCTGCTCATATATAATTTTAAATCTATCGATTTGTTCTACATATGCAGTCTCTATTGAAAATATGAACCAATTAGAATACCTGAACTGGTGCACTTAGGATCGAATATTCCCACTTATTTAATACAGGCTCAAATACAAAGTATTAAGAGTAAAAGTAAAGTAAAGTATTATAAATAAAAAAAAAAAATTTGCTTGCAATAAAGTAAAATAAATTTATTATATTAATAATTTTGAGGGTGGTTAGATTAAACATTGGATAGCAGAAATAGATTAGCTATATATGGGTGATAATCCTGCAATTCCGAATGTTCAAGTTAACGTATGTACCGATTAAAAAAAAACACTTTTTGCCTGACCCCAAACTCAGCTCGTCAAACAGTAGAATATTTTAATACTTATTGAATGATATTTTGCATGTTTTCAGAGTCCCCTTTTGACACCTGCGTGCACTTTGACCCTGATGGAATGCCCTTATCGCAACACCTCGTTTAGTGTGGGATGGGCATTCGAATCGGATGTGTCCACATCCCTTGCTCCAATCTGCGGTTGACAGTTTTGCAGGCAACTTCACCTTAACCAACAAAAAGGAGCCTCATCAACCGCAAAGTAATGGACAAACCGAATGTACTCCCTCTCTCTCTCTCTCTCTCTTTGCTTCTCTATTTCTATCCGTCTCTGTCTGCAATGGAACTAGGCGAAATGAAACCGCCATCAATGAACCGCAATTGTATTTGTTTGCAAATAACGGCGTTATCTGAGACTATTTATCTTTATCTACAATAACGGTACAATGCGCTGCTCCAGCAGTGTCCGCACTGGGGGCCGGTGGACCCGGACACAATGCAAGAAGACACCGCCGCAGTGGCCGCGGCACAAATGGTGTGTGGATGAAAAGAGCAGCTCGGCGCCGGAGGTGCCTCCATCGTGGATGCTTCTTGGCGAATATGTTGGGGAGGGGGGAGGGGAGTCGAGAAGGAGGTTGTGTGCTCTTACAGTGTTTCAAGGCGCCAACTGAAATAATGATGCAAGCACCAATAACAATAAAAGTGGGTAGAAAATGCTCCGAGTCCATCCAAAGACAGTATTCAGACGGCAGCCTTGTCCTTGTCCTTGTCCTCGTCCTCGTCCTCGTCCTCGTCGCAGAAATGGCTGACTGCGCCAAGGATGCGAGTCCTCTATTACCATAGACGCTGCGGGTCGGTGCGCTTTTACTCAGCTTAAAGCCGAGTCCAAGGGAATTTCTGTCCTGATTTAGGAACAAAGAGAGCACCCAACGAACACACAAACATTTTCGACTGCGTATTTTACGCGTATTAAAATTGGGCCTATCTATTTCGGGATTGCGCTTGGAACGATTCGAGTTCATTTTTATGAAAAATTCATATTTTTCTCGTCTCTTCTTGGGTCTGTGAAGTTTTTGTTGATTTCTGAACAAAACTTTCCAGCCTCGAATTTATTTGGGATATTATACCGTGTACTCAATATAAGCTTAATTTTATACTTTGCTCATTATTGAAAGTGTGCAGGGCTTATATTTCTAACTTTATGTAATTTCTATAACAATCCCAAGTTAAGTAAGGATTTGGGAAAGGTATGGCGTAAAGTAAATAAGTATGATTAAAACGAATAAATTAATATAATAATACATTTTATACTTACACGTATTTTCAACTTCTAAAACAAAATCTAATACTTGGGTACTCGCTTAAGCAGGATAGATGTCATAACATTTTTAAAATTTATGATGGTAAAGAAAAGTTTCTAATTAAGTTCTCATATTAAGTATATTTTAAAGTCGAATTGTTTTTTTTTTTTTGTAAATAAAATATTTGTGCAAGAGAAGAGGATAATAATTAATAAATAAAAAGTAAAAAAAAAAGTGGGATTAGACGTTTACTTATACCTAAATCCAGCTAAAACAAAGAAATGTATTCGATAATATTCACATTACAATATGATTATAATAAGATTCCCTTGAAAGTATCAGTAGTTATTCCAATTAAACATTGGTCGCATCTGTTATTATTTGTTATTTATATGAATTAATAATATATTTACTTATCTGAAATAAGTACTTAAAGACTCTGTCGAATTGAAATCAGAAAATTATAAAAGAGTACATAGTGGAAGATTGAAAGACTGAGTCAAGAGAGAGAGGAAGACAGAGAGAGAGAGAGAGAGAGAGAGACAGAGAGAGACACGATGGCATGGGAAATTTTTGCATAAATTATGCAAAAGAGTTTGTTGAACTGTGCGGTGCGTTGTGGTCCCATAAAGGGAATACTTAAATGGGATTTGGGAAATCACAAACAGAGCACAGTAAAACTTGGCAATTGCAAAGGCGAAATCCGAAATCAAAATGAGAAAAAGAGAGAGACGGGCTGGGACGTGGGGTGGAGGAGCAAAGGAATATTGTCTGTCTCGAGCCCTTTGATGGCATATCAAATTGCATTCGGGTTAAGTAATATAATAAAGAGATACAATTCTGCCGCGGATCGTGTGTATGCTGCGGGTAGCAGGCCTCCTACAGAAGGGGCGCATAAACTTATTAAGGCATCGCGTGCTTTCCAATAAATTTCCCAGGCGTTAACTGCGAGATCCCATTGCCCATTTACTTACTGCAAATGCAGCAGGGCTGCGCACGCGGACCACCTGCAAAATTGCAACTTAACAATGCTTGAGAGGCGCCCCAGCCAGTGGGGCTGCCATGCTGCCCCATGTGGCAACGCATGCCGCATATAAATCAATATTGGCAATTTAAAATTGGCTGGCGGTGTATGAAGCCAATATCCGGCGTTTGCCCCAGCTCTGTTACGCCCACTTGGCAGGAGGGCGGCAAAAAAGAAAACCGGAAAAAGCGTTTACTTGCGGCATGCCTCCGCTCCCAATACCCTGTAGAGTCAGAGTAAAGAAGGTTTCCAGAGTAAACTAAATTTCTATAGAAAAGTACACTATTTAAGATATGTGGAATAAATTCCTTATATTATTGACCAATCGAAACAATATACTCCTTTGCATAGGAATGAAAAACGAATAAACGTTTCGTACTGGGGAATCGTTACCACGCTGGGGGCAAACGTGAATCTTAGACAAACATTATGTGGGAAACGCAGGGTTTAATGTGTGTGTGTGTGTGTGTGTGTGTGTGTGTGTGTGTGAGTGGGTGTGTGTGTGAGTGGGTGTGCGAGTGGGTGTGTGTCGGTCTGTGGGTTCTCTGTAGTTGGTGAATAGGTTAGCGGATTGCCAACTGGTCGCGTAGTCTATTAAAAACGCACGTTCGTAGAAACATTCGTGTTGTTCACCGATGTAAGCAGCTATCCGTAAGTTTGTGTTCATATGTTCATTTTCAGAGCATAAGGAAAAATTGTATATTTCAACTGATTGTTACTTTTAAAGTAATACTATGTATACAGCTTACAGATCTTATTGGCATCCATAAATTCATACAGGCTATGGTACAAATAAAATTATCAGGATCAGAATTCAATATACAAATTTTCGTGTGTCTGATGAGCTGATTTGATTCTCAGTTGTTTTGTACTCACTCAAGTATACCCGTTGCAGCTCTCTGATCTATAAGTATATATCTGGTATATATAATATAAACACGTTTCCCTTATACCTTAACCTTAACCAGCATGCATACAGTTGAGAACTTTGAGGAACTGTAAGTTTCTTAAGTGTCTTTTTAGCTCATGTAAATTGAAATCCTGTGATCTTCTATAGTCAATACTTGATTGTAATCGTTCTTGAGTTTTCGTTGAAAATCTAGCAGATGCGAAAGTTATAGTGTTTTAATATATAATATTTATTTATTTAATATTTACAATTCGTCTTCTTATATTTGAAATATAAAAAGTAAATAGTTTGATGTCTGCAGTAAAATGTTCAAATACAAAAACAAACCGACTTGAAACCGCTGTGCGAAGTTGTCAATGTGATAATTATAATCAGAAAACTTAAATTTTATGTAAATTTTATATATATAAAAGCAGGGCGCCTTCGTTTGGTACCCTTCGACAGTTCAAATGGTTTGGAACGGGTATTCCACATTTAATGCAAAAGTTCGTAAAAGAAAGAATGAGACGACTCTTTGTTTTTTGAACCCACAGCTATTCTAAACATCTCTTTTGAACATACGCAGATAGATATTGAACATTAAATTGAATGAATACTGAATGAACATATCTGTTAAATTTCAGTCCTATCGGACAATACATAGAGAAAATATTGAAGTTAGCTTTCTTCACATTTCTTAGCAGCGTAGCCGGCGCCTTGTTGGCAGACTTTAGATTTCCAGTCCACATTGTTATTGGGAATTGTTGGGAAGTTAAGATTAGAAGTAGGGTATTTTCGTGTCGGGTGAGGTAAGCTGTAATTTTTGTTACTTGCTTCATTTGATGATATCATCACGAGACAAGCGCGTCAAAAACGAATTATCAGGGAGTACGACGTCGGAATTGATGCCCTGGACGAAAATTTGTTTACTTGCCGAAAAACGCATAAAACAGAAAAACAAACAGTGTGAGATGCGCAGAAGTGGGCGAGAGAGAGAGACAGAGAGAGAGAGAGGGGGAAACTCTGAGTATAACAGTTTTGTGGCCGAAGAATAAGAAAAACTGTGTGCAAAATAAAAAGAAAATATCCTGTAGTTGTTATTGTTTTCGCTATGTTGTTTATGGTTGTTACTGAATAATCATAAAACGAATTTCCAGAAATAGGAAATGAAAAATCATTCAAGCACAAAGTAAGAAAAACACTGATAAATATAAAATTACTTTCATCAAAATTTCGTTTAAAACTTATAAATGTTATCCACAGATTTCTGTGTGTGTATGTTTCTCTGTGCTGAATGATGATGAATGTGAGTGTAATATGAAAATATGTATATGCTCCTTAAAAAAAAAACTACGTTGGTATTAAATCTATCCTTGTGCATATTTTTTGTTGATCTGACTCGTTTCGACTTAAGACTTATCAAGAATTCATGCATTTACCATTTAAATGTATTATATATATAGTCAGCTAATAAGCTTTGTATGCAGAAAAGGTCTTCTTCTTCCACCACAAATAAGTTCAATATCATCTATTTCATATATCGGTTGGAACCAAGTTTCAAGGTAAAAAGCCAGTTTGATTCCTCCCTTGAAAATAATCTTCTGTACAAAATGAATATATTCTGCCAAGGGTATATAAATATATACAAATATAATAGAAAAAAATCATTTATTATAATATATTTTAATGTTACAATTTAAAGCGACAAAGCTTAAAAGTCATGGATATAAAAAATTGTGCTTATTGGAGTGTACTTTATAGGCAGAAGTCCGCAGATGGTCCGCGGTTCGCTCCTTGAGAAGGGAGGGAAGTTCTTATTGTTTGTGTGACTGTAGCCTTTCCAACTAGTTTCATGATGGACATAGAAGCCATTTTTGAAATCACCGGCTAGGTCTATCTCTGGTGCCCTAGAGTGCTGAAATATAATCCGTCACATAACCCGGTGGATTGAACCTATGCTCAAACACTAGGTAATCCATTTATCTGCTTAAAGGTTGTTCCCATGGTGGGATTCCATCTTATTGACTTCAGAATTACAAGAATTATATTCTGAGCAAGGCGTTAAAGCCATCGGCTACGCTGACGGACTATGTCAACTCCGTAAGTTTATGCAATTATCTCTGAATACGGTCAGTAGATAGTGGGAGGACGGAGATCTTGGTATCAATCCACAAAGGGAATCTGGACAAAAAGCGAAATTAGAACTCTCATATAAATAACACCTTGGCCAAGCCAACCCATGCCATGTTGTCTGGCAAAATATACTTCGGAAGAATTTGGAGCTTCAGATCCTGCCAAAATCCCGAGGCTATTTACGTGATGTAATGTGGTGGTCAAAATAATTCCAGGCCACTGTAATTATTCAATGCGACATACTGCAAAGTGCAAAGTATTCTATGAGTAGCGGATATAAGAAATTCCTACCAAGTGTATTCTTAGAATTACAATGCCGGCTTCTAGTAACTGAAAATGTGCATGCTATTATTACCAAAGGTATTCCCGGCATAGAGATCTGCACCAGAACTTCAAATATATGTATTAAAACAAAATAAATGCATTAATCTAGCAAAATTAGTATTTTAATAAAATATGTCAGGTAGATCAATAGAGTTGCATTTGAGTGTCTATCCAGGTTCGCGCCTTTGCTACATTGGCATAAACTGCAGGAACTGTCATATCATTGCAACCCACGCCCCAGGCAACAATTCCGGCAAGCTGATAACGATCCGGAGATTCAGCCAGGGGACACACTAGTGGGCCACCTCCATCCCCAAAGCAGACGTTACTGTGATTCCCAACGGCGCAGATTAAACCAGTGGGTAATCTGAAGAATGAGCCAAGGTCAGTAGCACGCAACTTCCGCTCACACTGCTCACTGTCGATAATCTGGAGTTTGATCTTCTTGAGGATTCTTGGATAGTGCGCTTCATCAATACCACTCTTTCCCCAACCGGAGACAAGGCAGTTTCTATTTTCGAAATTCTCTTGATATGCGGGCAAGCAAACGGTGCCAATGTATGGCATTGCCTGGAATGGCTTCTCCAAAATGAGTATAGCCAAATCAAAGTTGCGATATATTTTTTCGAACTGAGGGTGGATTACTTTAGTTGTAACTTTTCGCACTTGACGCGTGTCTTCGTCGAGCCTATCAAGTTCGCCGGCGTGTGTTCTAAGATCAGTTACATCACTCTCGACTATTTTTTGGGCCGCAGTCAGCACCATATTGAGGGCAATCAAAGCACCACCTCCTATGTGAACGAATTCGCAACCTTCTTTGGAGCACTGTAACTCCAACAATCGAATCATCCAGGGGAATTCACCAACAGTTGCCGTCTGTGGGAGTGGAAACTCATTCCATATCTTTACTCCACACTGTTCGGTACTCTGCACCCCAACCGCATTAAACAAAGAAATCGCAGCAATTATGCAGATAAATATTAGGAAGAATCCCATTCTTCGTTCCATGTTTAATTTCAGCTGGAGGCGACACACAGTTTTCACGACGAATCTTAGTCAGACACTGATTTGTACTTATTTAGTAAGTATTATTTATAGCATGCTCATGATCATTGGAGGTACACATAAATTCGTATATGTATGCATATTTGTTGAAGTATATTTTTTGATGATAAGAAGGTCGTGGTTACTCATGAAATGTGAAATTTTAAAATCAATTGTAATCGCTTTGTAATGTTGTCTATTTTATGAATCATCTTTCATGTTTCTGGGGTGCAGGTCACCGCAGCCCAAAAATTAACTGAACGATTAATAAAGATTTGTTTCGTTTTATGATTAAACTCATACAATATTTGGCAATGCGATTTTTATAAATCATTAGCGAGTTAGAGAAAAGATATAAGAACTCTTATTGATGAAAACCGTTATTGATCATTAGATGCCGTTCTTAGGGAGTACATGTGGTATAGCTGAACAAACAAACACATATTATTTTAATGCAAAAATTCCCATGTTAATATTTATGAATGCCTTAAAATTGCGAATAAAATTTTTGATTGCAAAGTTTACTCATACAATGAATTTTTTAAATATTTCCCAAGAATTTCTATGCTTATTAGTTTGTCCTATTTTTGTGAGAGCATTACTTGTTATATGACAATCTGTACAAAAAACTCTCGCCTATTTAAAATATTTATTATAAATTCTAACACTTTGTTATAATGTTTATATGATTCATATAAACAAAATTTGATTAGGCAAGAATGCTAAGAGGAGCTTTTCGATTTTCTCGCTTTTTCTTAGCAGCTTCTCCGCGTGGTTTCTTCGCTCTTAGCTAAAAAACATTTTAAAGGACCGTTTTCGAAAAAAAACACTTATTTTTTAATTAACAACACATTGTGTGAGTATATGAAAATTTAATGTTAATCAGTATTATGTATTATATAGTATTATATAATAGTATATTAGTTATTTCAACAATTTGCTTAAACTCCTTATCTTATAAATGCACAAAATTCAGATGATTGCCTCAATGACAGCTTGATATATCGGTTGGATCTAGCTCTACATGAATCGATTCCAAATTGATTCTTTTTTCAATTTTAAATAAGAACTTATACATGTAAATATAAGGAAATTTCTTGCCAAATATATATATTTCTTAAAAGGGTATGCAAATATAATAAGTACGCTTTGTTACTGGCAATATGTAGAATGTCGGCTTATCAGTAGAGAATGCTATTTGAGTGCCGTTCATAAATACCAACTCATGCCATACCATATCAGTAATCACGCCAAGTTCGAGGAAAGCAGTTCTGTTTTAATATGAATTTCTATACTAAATTGGAATTATTCGCATTGTTTCTGTACTGTTGTTTTGTCGCAGTTCTAAGTGTTTCTTTGGAAGATCTTATACGTGAAAATGTTCTAGAAACTGACAAATCTTGTGGCAATGGGATGAACTGTGTGCATCCTGAGTTGTGCGACGAAAACAGATACGAAAAAGTCATTCCTAATTTCCGCTCCAAAAAAGAACGTAATGTTGATTGCGAAGCCAATGAGAAATGCTGTTTTGTGAAAGAAAAAGTATACTAAATATTATTTAAGGAAATAAACAATATTATGGGGACTTAATGGATTACAAATCTAATTATAGGTCCCACCCCAGGTTCCACTCACGGTTGATACATCCTTAAATAAAGATATCTGTGGCGGTAATGGAATGGTATGTGTGCAAAAGAACTTGTGCATCGGAGGAATTGTAGATAGAAGTGCTTCGAAAGTTATACAACCTTTCTTTGCAAAAGCAGCATGCCAAACGGATGAGGTGTGCTGTTTGCTTCTTAGTGAGGTAAGAAATATTTATAGATATATAAACTCTTTAGGACATAAGTATATAATTAATTTAATGGCAAAAGGAGACGTCTAAAACTCCATACAGTATCACTTAATGGATTAAAAATCTTATTATAGGTCCCACCCCAGGTTCCACTCACGGATGATACATCCTTAAATAAAGATATCTGTGGCGGTAATGGAATGGTATGTGTGCAAAAGAACTTGTGCATCGGAGGCATTGTAGATAGAAGTGCTTCGAAAGTTATACAACCTTTCTTTGCAAAAGCAGCATGCCAAACGGATGAGGTGTGCTGTTTGCTTCTTAGTGAGGTAAGAATTATTTATAGAAATATAAACTCTTTAGGAAAACCGGGTCGATCAAGTCATCTCTGTCTATCCGTCTGTCTGTCAATATGTGCACCCAACTCTCAGCTATAAATACAGCTAAAGACTGAAAATGATGCATGGAGATTCCTATATATCCTAAGCAGTTAGTGTTAATTTGAAGAATGCTGAACCCACCACCTACAATAATCGGTTATTTAAATTACTCAACGAAGCTTTCAATTTACAATTGATTACAACTGATATAATATACATATAGATGGATATTATAAAAATGTTTGTCCCAATTTTCAATACGATGAGACAAATTAACATTTTTAAGAACAACTTTTGCAGAATTTGATGTTTTACATTCCAAGCTTATTGTACAAAGAAAAATTAATTATTTCGCAATTCAATGGAGTTTTACATGTAAACATACATACTACATATCGTAATATTCTAATGCTCAATTCTTTGCATGGTTAGTCAGTTTTCATTATTTTTAAAGATATCTCATCGCATTTTTTAAATTCCTAATAAAAACAATCGGTTTTGTTATATGGATAATCATACTCATTTGCTTTATTGGAAAAATAGGTTTTTATTTATTTTCGTTCTTAGCTATATTTGATTGAGTTAGGTACATGACACCCCTCATATATTTATAGATATTTTTGGAATCTGTTTTATTGGCAGGCGACAAGTACGGAAACACCTAAGCCATCCGCGCAGAAGTGTGGCCAGAGCAATCCAGAGGGACTAGGATCCAGTAGCACAGAAGCGGGCATGTCTAAATGTGGCGAATTCCCTTGGGTAGTGCAAGTCCTTGAGAATTCTGGTAATATGCAAACTCTATGTGCCGGCAGCCTTGTATCTCCCAATACTGTTGTGACTGTAGCCCACAGTGTGGCTAAAGCCGCTGAGAATAATCTTTGGGTAAGAGCTGGCGAATGGGACACGCGAGCAACGACCGAACAGTTCCCACATCTAGATCGCAGGGTCCTGCGAAGGATTATTCATCCAAAGTTTAAGGAAGACGGCCTGTTCTTCGACATTGCCATTCTCAAACTGAAGGCAAACTATTTTCTGACCTATTTCATTCGCACCATCTGCTTGCCCACAGCAAACATGAACTTCGATAATACCCGCTGTATAGTGGCGGGATGGGGTAAGAGTCACATTAATGATGCGGAGTACGCACGTATACTCAAAAAAATCGAAGTACCTGTTGTGGACAGAGAGACATGTCAGAATGAACTTCGAACAACGAGATTCGGTCGATACTTTGAGCTAGATGAAAGCTTCATCTGTGCCGGTGGTGAGCGGGATAACGTTTGCAATGGCGATGCTGGAGCTCCACTCATGTGTCCCATACAGGACTCCCCGCACCACTACCAGCTGGCCGGAACCGTTGCCTTTGGGGTCACCTGCAACGCATGGAAGGTGCCGACGGTGTATGTCAATGTGACAATGATGCTACCTTGGATTGAGTCTCACATTAATTAGAACTATGAAATCTTTCAATTTATTAATCATGTTAGAGGCACAATAAAGGTCACTGCATGCATATAAATAAAATTATTCAAGAGTATTTCACACTAGCTACATTTCCATTGAAGATTTCACCATACTATGACACAACAGAAGCTTACGAGATGGCTCTCAAGAAGCTGCTCGCTGGTGTACCACAAGATACCCATTACTTCAGTGGATTGTTTCGAGACTGCGGTTACAGCTTCATTCGGATTCAAAAAGGGTATACTAACTATGTACAAATGTATGTAACATGTAAAGAAGGCGTGGCAGACCCCATAAAGTATATATATTCTTGCTCAGGATCACTAGACGAGTCGATTGAGCCTTGTCCGTCTTTCTGTCCGTCTGTCCGTCTGTCTGTCTATCTGTCTGTCAGTCTGTCTGTCTATCTGTCTCAGTATTGATAATCCGGAGTTCACTCTTCTTGAGCATTGTTGGATAGTGCATATCAGGAATATCATTCTTTCTTCAACCAGAGACAAGGCAGTTTCTATTTTCGTAATTCTCTTGATATGTGGGCAAACATACGGTGCCAATTAGTGACATTGCCTGGAATGGCTCCTCCAAAATTTGGAAGATAGGTCCATCATCTATGTATATACCGAAGCAGAATGTTATTCAAAACTTATCTTTATTTGAAACGACAAAATTGTCGACATTTTCGATCAACTCTGCCAAACAAAATATATTATTCCGTTTCTAATGTTCTTTGTCTATGCAAGTACATCGTGTTTCATATTGGATTTTACTAGTTTGATTTTATTGCTTTAAGGTTAAAACTTAGCAGATGTCTTTTAATGATGCGTGTGTAAAAAAGACACTTTCATACATATGTTGTACACAACTTAATTATGTGATAAATTCAATATATCCAATTAGATTTGCTAGGAGACATTCTAATTTTCTTGAAAGACAAAAATAATTTAATATTGTACCGTGTGGTGAGTACAACAATACCACCGCACTCCCCTTTAAATTTTGTTTTATCAAATTAATTTTACAACTTATAATATATAAACGAATAAAAAACTACCAAATTATCACAAACGCTTGTAGGATGGTATCTAAGACGATATGGTATGGTATGGTATCTAAGATATACACCAAAACTACTTATGTATATTCTGAATCAGCATCGACAGAGGAGTTCATAGAGCTTTATCCGTCTGTCCGTCAATCTGCTGCAACACGATGTCGTCTCTCAGTTCTAGAGCTATCTTAATGAAAGACATGCATATTGCTGCTGGCTGTATATGTTATATGTACATAAGTCGGAACAAGCCAGATATATCGTATAGCTGCAATGCAACCTATCTGCCAATTTTTGTTTGTTTTCAAGATATCGTTACCAAACTTATCACATCGATTTTAATCAATGAATATATTATGCCTGTAAAATATCATCCAAATTGAATCACTATAACATATAGCTGCCATAGTTTGTTTGTGATTGTTTGTTAAAAACTTGTTAACTTGTTTGTTAAAAATTGTTCTTAAGTATTACCTAACCCTTTTGCAATGCAACCCTTCGACAGGTGTTTCTAGTAGAGACATGAAAGACTTAAATTTAAATGAGATATCTCAGCAAGGATATATAAACTTCGGCAGATCGAAGGTAGCTTTGCCTTTTTCTGGTTTTTCTTTTACATTTTCCTACGTAATTAATACAGAATTATTACCCTTATACACTCATTTAACTCGGATAAAAGCTTCATTAAGATCGGACAATATATATGAGAGATAGCGAAGATATAAAAATACCCTTATCATGATGTTTTATCCGCAATCTCTAAGTACACGATGTAACTGGCAGAATGAGGCAAGACATCGCGATATGGTTACTTTTGTAATTCGCATGTAGGTTAAATGATAACAATTTGATAATATCTTGTGCTGATGTAAATCAAGAATTACCTTTGGCATGACGACAGAATCGCATTTAGTTCTGGCCGCAGAAAGTGTCTTTTGCCCCACAGTGCACTCTGCATGCCGCCTTTAATTGTTCTATTAATTAATTAAATTTTCAGTCTGGGTCCCTCGTAGTCGCAGGCTTTGCTGCACAATTAATCCTTATTAATTATACGCTGCCTGTGGATTTATGGCATGTTTTGTGTGTTGGCATGTACCCAAAACACATGCATACAGACACACATACGTATACTCGCACACACACGCACACACACACACTAGAGAGGCATGTACTGTCTGCATGGCTGACCAAAGGCGATTGTGCATAAGTTGTTGTTGGGGGCTGACGGCTCTTATAGGGCACATTGATAGGGCCTTGCCCCGACATCTTCGTGGTTCACGTATGTCTCGCATCGCGCTTTGACTGCAGCTGACAGTCGAGACCGCAGAGCCACAACAACAAGTTAATATCTGATGGCCACGTCAACCCGCCCCATTGTACCATAGTTGAATTATAGGGAAGGTATCTAATTGCCGGCGCGATCAACATGAAATTAATAGGCTAATGTGAGCTCCGTTTGCTGCGTAGATGTGCTTTAAATAATCACACCCACTAAGAGAGAGAGAGAGAGAGAGAGAGAGAGTGTGAGAGAGAGAGAGAGAGAGAGAGAGAGAGAGAGAGAGAGAGAGAGAGAGATAAGGAATATATACTTTTTTAACTTCTCTAAGTTTTTCAAGCAACTTTGAGTTCTCTTGGAAAGTGACTTTTTCTATCTCGGCCTATGGCAGTGTAACTTGCACAACATTTCTGTCAATAGCCACAGGCAGAGACAGGTAATCCAGGTGGAAATGGAGTGTGGCAAAAACGAAGAAACGTGCAAACAAATTGGCGATAAAAGGCGTGTAATTGAACTGCAAACTGTATTAAAGGGAAGTACAAACAGAAAACTAATTGGAGAACTGAACAGCATGAAAAACGAGTTGTAAGTGGATTGTACTGTGGTCCCGATATGTTTAAAATGGAATACATTTGTCCCCTAATAAACATAAAATAAAAATCATATTTCTATGATTAACAGTATTAAAAAAGAGTTTAACAAAATTGTTTTGTTTTGTATATTTATTTTTTAAATAATTTAAAGCTCTGCCTCACAGTATTGACAGAAATTCAATATATCCAAGTTATCTCCTTTATGATCTACAATAAGGGAGATGCGGCGTTTATGCGATGCACACTTCATAAAATGGACTGGAGTTGAAAAGCAACAGAATAAATGGATGGAAATATATTCAGTATTATAAAATATATATTATAAATAATAACATATTTCTGGAAGGCACGCAGCATAAAGTAAAGTAAATAAGTTTCAATCTTCGATGAGAGAAAGTTTTCTAAAATTTATTTAAACCACTGTATTATTCTAGCTTTAATATACTTATGTCAAGTTAATTATCACAATTTTATAAATAATAAAAAGCAATATTCTCGATTATCTTCAGTTGGTTATCTCAGATTATTTATTTGAACTGTGCGTTGCCCACCGTACGACGAGCCGCAGCGCATTATCCACTTTGCATTCCACTAATGTTTGATGTCAATCAACAGGAAAATAGATAATCATTATCATCGTCTGTTTACCGATTAAGGTTTGCTCTGCTCTTTCTCTTTCTCTCCCTCTGTTTTTTATACGAAATCAATTTAGTAATCAGTTGGTCGTGTTCTGTTAAACATTAATTAACATAAATCAATCGAAATGTCAGTTGGTAAAACTGTTTGACCAACACTCGGGTGACATTAATTGGGGCAACTTCGCGACACTGTGTTGATGCGGCGTGCCTGTAGATCAAATAACATATACATATATACTGCATGTATGGGAATCCTACACCAAATTCATGTATTCGCCTATTCACCAATTTCGATCATGAATTCAGCTGCTTGAAATGCTACGGCGCAACCAACTCGGTTAACTCGGTTAAATTTGTTGGCAGCACCAAGCGCGAAGTCTAAACGAAAGTCTATTAATAAAATCCAGACAGTTACTGCGAAAGAAAAATAATTGGTCGATGTGTCTTCCCATTGCTTTTAATAATTATAATTTAAATAATTTAAAATTTTAAAAGAATATATTAAAATTAAAATTTTTAATCATAATTAAAATAAATTAAAATTAAAAAAAATGAATTCAAATTATACAAGAATAATTTTAAATTATAATAGAAAAATTTTACATTTTTTCACACTTTTAAAATGTAACAAATAATGATACCTAATTAAACACGTATCTGTCAATATCATAAACTCATTTCTTTGATCTTGTTTGATTTCGCGAATTGAAAAATGCATAGTATAAACTTCTAGTGGGTTAGTCGGAGAGTGCGACCCCTTTCGCAGTTTCCCTATTCAATGCAATTGTTAAATTTCAAATTAAAATATTGATAAAACGCATACACAATATTTGATAACAGAAACCAAAAAAAAAGGCAAATTGAAATGTTCAAAATAATATGCATTGTTTTTCTGGTTTGCCATTTGTTTTTGTTCATTTTTTTGCTAGTAAATAATTAGTTAGTATGCTACATCAGGGCTCTGCAGGCTTGCATTATAAATATTTTATGCTTCATCACGAACCAAGTGAAAGCGTAAAAATTAATTAAGCTACGACGATAAATAGAAATAAACTATATTTTTAATGAAAACCATATATTACTACGTATATCTATACAATTAACGCTGCTGAGCTGTATTTGCGATGACATTATTAGTAATTCATTTTCTGCATATTGCGCGAATTTCAATGACGTCAATCGACAATGTTGCTACAATTTATGGCCGATGCTTTTATTGTGTACAGCCCTCAGTCATTTACCCAGCCGCACTCAACAATTTGTGAGTGTATTCAAATAAATTCACGCTTGATGGAGTGCCGAAAACCTAAACATTTAACACCTCCCAGCCCGGCCAGGACGGACACAATTGCAGCAAATGAAAAACTTAAAACAATTGTATTTAAAACAATATGCGACCCTGTGCAGCAAGAGGGGCGTGGGCGGGGGCGGGTTGGGGGAGAGGGCCAGGTCCAGGGCTACATAAATTCTGGGAAGCACAACAACCACAGGCCATATTTCACAGGCAGGCAGCCATTCGGTCGGGCAGCCAAGGGACAGCAAATAGTTTGTGCCCAGGGCTGGAGGCAGGGCGTCCTTTGAGCTGTTTTGTCCTGGCCTGGCCACGCCCTCGTTACACTTGCAGTTGCCCTTTTTCTGGAGGAGAGTAAGCCGAAGGCAATTTACTTTCAACACATGCTCGGCACCAGAGTGTGTGTGTGTGTGTGTGTCTGTATCTGTGTGTGCATTAGGTGTAATTGTGTTGCATTTTTGAGAGACAAAACTCGCATGGAAACAAGTGAAAAAGCATTGAAACAGCAGCTTACAACTAAAACAAAAGTGTGATAATATTGAAAGCTTGCTTACAACTGGCCAAATCTAATGGCACTCGCAGTTGCAGCAACAGCAACAGCAGCAGCAGCAGCAGCAGCAACTGCAACTGCATCTGCAGCAGCAGCAACAACAACACACAGTTCTGCCGGCCTAGCTGGCAAAGTTATTGCCGTGTGAACGAGCTCCACGGGCAGCGTCCAAAGGAGCCAAAGGATTCTCGGCCAGACGTTGCTTTCGCCATGAAATTCTTTTTGTAAATAATGTGTTACCCACACAGAAGCACACACACACACACACACACACACACACATATACTCCTACTTTCGTATAGCACGTACTGACTATGTAGTCAGTGCTAATGGCGGCGACTGTTGCTCATGTCTCCACACGCTATTGCTCGGCTAGTTACTACCCTGTAATGATTAAGCTAACTTGCTAAAATCTAAATAATATTTGGCTATATATAATAGTATAAGTACCTTTTAAATATCGATTAAAATCAGAATTTAATTTAATCAGTTATTTAACTTAATCTTACTTTACTTAATTTTAAATCAATTACAGCATATAATTCTAATATACATCTTAAATATTGATTACACTTTATAATTATTATATATATATATATTCAATTATATTATACTAAAAATTTATTATAATTTTTTTATTTATTATACCTTACAGGTTTTTGCTTTTAACAATTGTTTGCACCTTTTAATTAATTTTAAATCAACTATATTAAATATTTATGGTATTTTGTAAGTCAACTGTTCTTATTTGTCATATGAATAACCTTAATAGGGATTTGTAATTAAATTATAATTTGTATTTTCCAATTGGGCTACTTTGCACTAGAGCTGAATGCGAATCATTTACAAATTTATTATTTTCTTAAGCTGAGACGATTATTTTGATGTTTGTTCTACTCGGTTATTTGCTAGAATCATGGCTCTTCATAATTTCTCTTCTCTCGATATTCTATAGAATAGTATTTTAAGAGTTATTAACAAATAAAATAGCAAATATTGTCTGAAACTGTGCAAGACTTCAATTAAGCTCTTGAATTAGGGAATAAATAAAATACATTGCAACCCTGCAGGGTATCTGCGAGTCTGGCAACACTCAACCCAATGCAGTCACTTCCTCTGCAGCTTGTTATTATTTTAGTTGCTTTCACTTTACGCCCAGCCGTATAATTTCTATACGCCCGAGCACAATAAAAGAAAAAACTCTTAAAGTGTTTTTCTAGGACCGCGCCATAAATTCCTTTAAAGCCTTTTAGCCGCAATGGAAGAACTAGAGAGAGATAGAGGGAGTGAGAGAGGAGGCTGGGGAGTACCTTTAAAATTGCTTAAAACTGTGCTTTTAGGGTTAATCCGGGGGCACCTACCCCTTCGCCCGCTGGCATTCATCATGAGTGCTTTGGCACTAAGCAGTCCGCTGAGCCCCTCGGGGCATATGGCAGCTCATCCTAATACCAGGCCAACCCATCCCCCTCGTGGCCAGCTCTGAATTTGTCTTGGCCATCGATGCGCCGTGTTGATGGCTTTATAAGCTGCTTGCCAGACTGCAGCCCGTCCCCGTTTTGCCCCGCTGCTTTGAAAAGCTCTTAGCGTAGAATTTAATTGCGGCCTGGTCAATATTTTATGGTTATGGCGAGTCCATTTCGAGTCTTTTAAATTGATTAAACAAAAGCAAAATGCAAATTCCCAACGAACCTGTCCCTTCCATCCTGCCCTCAACCCGAACCTGAACCCAACTCAGGCAGTCAAGTGTCGCAGTTGACTCGTTCAGGTCGTAAGTGATATACCCCAATGTCAACCGGGTTTTGGCCATTGAGTTATAAAGGAGCAGGAGCTTAGTCTGTCCCGGCGACACTTGCGAGATTTATCCAGCTGTCAGATACGTGATTTGTGTCAGTGCAGAATTATGCGGATCTCATAGATTGAAAGTAAATACGTCGAAATTTGCATACTGCTTGGCAAACAAAGGGATCGACAGTTGGTAAATATTTGTGCGGATTCTTTCTGCAAATGCTGCCAGTGTTGCCCCATTTAAACCCGATCTTTCGGTTGGCAAATAAATTTAATGTAATTAAAATCAAATATCTGACTTCAAAGATGCCTCAGATTTCGTTTCGCACCGGCACAGGAGACTGGCAAACATTGCACGTACTTGGCCAAAATTCAGGCAAATACGCAGCTCACATGTATTTAGATGGAGTAGGGGGAGGGGGTGAACTAAGAGGGGCGAGGTATGTGAAACCTTAGCATGCTTGACAAGCCGATTCCGTATGCAAGCTATTGTGTTTAATTGTAAATATTTTCACACACACCTGACACCACGCACAAATAAGCAAACACACGTCAGGTGAAAGAGAGAGAGAGAGAGAGAGAGAGAGAGTGCGTGTTAGATATAGAGAGTGAGAGGGAGAGAGAGAGACACTGCGTACATTGATTTTTGCCTCGAGGTGTTGGAATTACACAAATTGCAATTTATTTGTTTTCCAGACCAAAACTAAAGCTAAAATTGCTGCCAGGCCCACCTTCACCTCCACCTCCACCTCCTTTCTCCCCATCATCCTCAGAGTCCTCACTGATTAATATGTCTTGGGTTTTGTGCATTTCTGTTTGCATTTAACTGGTAAACTGGCAGCGAGACGAGCGAGGGGCCGAGCGAGGGGCGCCCCAACGATTGCGATATGCATGACCTAGACAAATATTGTGCGTTTGCAAGCACTTTGTCATCCCGGAGAGAAGAACTGGTCAGCTGGTCAGCTGGCACTGGGCACTGGGCACCAAAGGACACATTTGTTATTTTGAAATATTTTGTTGATTTTGGCCAGAAGATTTTGCCAAGCCAAGCAACGGTGATGGAGGCAGGGGCGAGGGCGGGGGCGAGGTTTGTGAGGCATTTGAGGTTTTCATTTGACTAAAAGCAGCACCAAGAACCCAACACATTCATTTCTCATAACTCCAACTGACACACTAATTGTTGTGCTTGTTTCAAGCTCTCTTCCTCTCTCTCTCTTCCTCTCTTCCTCTCTCTCTCTCTCTCGATCGAAAAATCCAATTCATTGCTCGACTGCCGCTCGAGCTGGAGAAATTGGTTTAACCTGGCGTATGAGTGATTTAATATTGAATTATGGCTTTTGATTTCTCCATTCGCTTTTGCGCTCTCCGCTTTCCGTAATAGATTTACGTATACCAGGCGATTGACGACCGGACTAATCCAATATGCAAAACTCTTTTACTGCCATTACAGTCTCCCTACAGTTCTGTCCCCCCTCTCTATCATTCTCACACTCTTTGCCCCCCTCTTGTTATTCTGGCAATTCTCTCTGTCGTACAAGCAAATTGCAAAATGTCCCAATTCAAAAAAATAGAAAAATGGAACCAGTTGCCGCAGCTCGACGATTTGGGTCCACTCGCTTCCGCTCTGCGGCACTTTGCCAAGAAAAATAAAAATCGCTGCCCAGTTTTGGCACAATCGCGAACAAATTAGTGTTAAGCGTGTGAACGAAATGCAAATATTACACAGCTCATTAAGTCCGAATTGGATTTTAACGCTGCAGAGAAACTTGGCAGCCTCAATGGAAGGGCGTGCCTCGGGGCGGCTGTGGAACATATCCGGAAGGGTTTCGAGTGGAATTGAAGCGATAAGATTGTGGGAGTTGGGGCTGCAGAGGAATTTCTAACTGAAAGGCAGACTGGAAGGGAAAGAGAGAGAAAGAACAGTGAGATGGATATTTACAGAAGCAAAGAAACGGGTGTACGTATACCTTGGATATATGACATACGATACCCAAAATACATGCTTAACTGTTATAGGTTATACCATCTTGCCATCCTGCAAACACATAAATAATTTCATCTTAGAAGTTTCCACATTTGAAATAACGCTTACACCTAGACTTTCCTCAATTTGCGGGGGCGTAGCCAAAATCTACAGCAAACTAATACTGTAAATTATCACAAAATTTTATATAAACTTTATATTATTGCACAGACGATCGTGGGTATATATGCTAGGCTGTAGCCACTAATCAAGCATGTTTGTACTTGGGTATAAACTAAAGATTAAGGTTGATGCCACGGTTTCTTTTATTATTTAATTAAATTGCTTTATTAAGTAAATACTTTTTTCTTTAATAATGTAAATTAAATAAAGTAAATCAATAAAAAAAATCTTTTTTAGTTAAATATTGATTGTCGGTAATTTATTAAGCCTGCGGCTTTGCGTTTTTGGTCTTTTACTTCCGGTGTATACGCGAGAAGTCTCTCTCTACTTCTTATTCTACTTCAGCGTTGCCAGTCCGTGGACTGTCAGCTAAGGCCATATGACTTAGGGTTGCCAGATCATTTCCATTATAAGTATATAATTTGTGTGCTCAAAGATGTCCACTCATTTCCGGCTGTCACAAAATTATAATGCCCTTCTATGAGTAAATTTAAATAATCTTTTAACCCTCCCAATCGGATTTTCCTCAAGGGAGCCATTTAGGTCTCCTTATTTTTGCGATTTTTATCAATAACCTCCCCTCAGTCATAGGTAGCTCCCATAACCTTAAGTACGCGAATAATTTAAAGCTTTATTTTTAATTTAATGACGACTTCTCCCTTACCTGCTGTGAAGCCCACCTAGATAGTAATCTTTTATATTACAAAAGTATTGCTCTAATTGGGATTCGGATTCCAACCTAATGATCTGCAAACTACCACCGTATACATCTATCGCCTATGCTATCTAGTTACTATCTGATTTACCCTTAGGGTTGCTTAAAACTTGTAAAAATTATACGGATAGAAGAAACATTCGAATGATTTGGGATATAATGACTGAGACATGCATAAAACTTTATAATGTGCATATGGAATATTGCATTAGATCATACAACATTTTAAATATTTAAAATCCCATTTAAATAGCAACCAAAATTAAACATATTCCCCCTTTTAATATCTTCTCAAAGACACTTTAATTATAATGTAAAGTTCCTTTGACTCTCTTTGACTTGCCAATTAATTGAACATTTGCTTAAATTTTCTGAATTGAATTCGATTTAAGCGGCCTTTCGTGATCTGGGAATGGGAAACTTCGCCGATTCCATTGCGCGGAATGGAGGGTAACCTAATAGACTTTGTTATCTGCCCAATCGGGCCAATACGAAACAATCTGAAATTGACTGTCAGTTCAATTTGGGCTAATTTCACATTCTGCCGACAGTGCGCAGCGTTTCGTGGGGCGTTATCTGGTATCCCTAATTTATAATGCCATTCCCCCGCCAGACCCCTCCCTCCACCCTGGCCACACTCTGACTTCAATGTTAATTTACGTTTAATGAATTTTAATTGGTCCAGTTGCCCAAACAGCAACAGCAACAGCAACAATCGCTCACGTACACCACAAAGCGACCAGCGGCCGCAGCAACCAAAATGACCCGAGCCAAATTGACAAATGACATTGGGCCGGGACCCGAAAGAGTCCTTAGGCCTCTGCCAAAAATTTAAGCTGCAAAACTATGTTGTTTTTCTGTTTTCTGTTCTTTCTGTTGGGGGGTTGGGGTGGTATGCTTCCACGCTTTCTGTTTACTAATCAAAAATTGCAAACACGTTTTATATTGGCAACACAAAAGTCATTTATTCAATTTGCAAACCAGTTTTACGTTGCGTAATCTAATCAAAAAGGTTGTCGGGGGCGAGACGCGACCCGATGCGACCTGGAAGAGAGTCGGGAGAACTCTATATATGCTCAAGTTGTTCCTGTTGTTGTTGCAGTTGTTTTCCAAAATGCTCTCTGGCTGCCTGCCAAAACTAACAGCATCGAGGCCTGCGACTGTGACGGGACTCAGTCGAAATAAAGTAAACAAACATTGCACAGTCGAGTCCAAAAATAGTTGATGGATGACATCAACGAATTGTATAATATATGTTATGAATGGATGAAACAGAAATTAATAAGGAAGAACAGTTACGTAGTTAGGTTGGGGTTGCACTCGGCAAGTTGTAGGGGCTACTATAAAGTTATATGATTTAAAGTATTTAAACAAGAGCTGGGAGACCACAATCTGCATCTGCAAAAGTCATCCTGAATGTGCAATGGGAAAATCGAACTTACCAAATGAATCCTCAAAGATCTTTAGTCAGGGAATGTCCATATATAGTTGTCATTTACTTTTAAAACTGTAACAGTAAGACAAAGCCTCCTAACAATGTGATACTTCACCGTCTGGTGGTGAGGAAAGAAAAATACCTTTTGGAAAGCAAACATTATTTTATTAAAGCCAAAGAAGTCTTCTGCTCCACATTAAGGCTGCAGGTTTGTAGGGTATACGCTTGAAGGCTTCGGCTTCTAATTTGAAAAGATAAGATGTAGCTTTCTAACCAAGTGATACTTCATTGTCTGAAAGTCACATGAGGAGAGTTAGATCTCGCCTGAAAGGCAAACAGGATCCTCTTAGGGCCAAAGAAATTGAGAGCACTTTAGTTTGTGGCATCCCTAACAACTGCAGATTAAGAGAAAGAAATACTTATAATTATTAATATTCATTTTGGAAATTTAAAAGTGTGGGTAGATAAAGAAAACATTAACATATTGTATATGTATATATACAACGACCTTCTATATTTATCACTCGAAGACTTTTATCGGTAAAAACTTCAGGGCATAATCGATTATGGAGAGGTTCTAGCTGAAAAAGGTTTCGTGAGATAACCAAAAGCGATCTTATGTACTCTATTAGTGTTCTGAATAGTTCGATTATCAAATAAATTAATTCTTTTAATAGGTGGAAAAATTGATAGTGATATGAGATGAATTTTTAGAAATACGCCTGCAGTTAATATTTACTAGTGAGAAATCAAGTATACTCAAATAATAAAATTAAAATCCTTTTTAAGTCCTTAATCGATAGTTTCTTACAATCGAATCACACATAATCGATATGCTTAGATCGTTCGTTGCGAGCTCCACACACTTTCCCCTCTATGGGAAACAGGCGCATCCCTTTAAATGCAATAAATTTAAGGTAGAACCTGGAATCCATTCAAAACACCTGACGACCTTAACGTGCCACTGTGGCAGACTAGACACAGACAGGCAGAGCAGCCGTCTAGGGGAGGGGCAGACGGGGGGGCAGACCGAAACGATACTGCGATACTCGGCAAGGCGGCAGACGTTAACGATTAGCGATTGTGAACATGGAAAACAGATATGCAAACGCGGCAAACAGCCGCAGTAATGGGTATGGGCCATGCGGGGCATGGATGAGGCAAGGTGTATAGGAGGAGGAGTGGGTGGGGGGTGTTGCATGTGGCATGTGCCGTGCTGTGCTGGGCAGGGGGCGTAACGAAAAACGCAATAAAGTGCTTAAATTTGCGCCTCGCTCCCATCGTACATTTTAATGGGCAAATGAAACAATTCCGTTGCCAACAGATCCGAAACTGAGCTACCAATACGGGACAACCCCCCTACCCCCGGCCTCCTCCATACCCCTGCGAAGTGGAAACCGAAGCTGAAAACGCGCAGCGGACAACGCGTTGCCGTATGCAGATTAAGCGCGCGTTTAACAATTTACGCTGCATACATTTAGGCGCCATCGCCATCGCCATCGTGGCGAGGCACCGCATGGCGAACAAAAGTTGCCTTGTTGCTGTCAATTGTTGTTGTTGTTGTCGTTGTTGTTGTTGCATCAATAAATTAAATGCAGATTTTCACTTTGCTGCTCAGGCTCAACGCGTTCAATACCACCTCCAGTTGCCAGTCCTATATAGACCTCCAGTAGGAGGGGGGGCAGCGCCTTCTACCCTCGTCTGTCACTCTCGATTGCCGGTTGCCAGAGTTGCCACTGTTGCCAGTTAGGCGTGGCATGCAAATTGTTGCATGCAGTTAATTATTTTGCACAGGTTCTTGCAACGCCTTCGCCACGGCTCGCCTCGGCCATTGCGCAGCCACTCAGTGGGAGTTTCTTGTGCCGCGACTAACTAATTGAAATATAACATGGCAACTGCAATGCCCTGCCCCCTTTCCACTCTGGCACCCCTCCCGCCCCTCCCCCTTCCGCAACTAATTAAATGAGGTAAAAATTGCCAGGCAACAGCAGCAACCCTGCTGCACTTTCATTTCATTTTCATTGTTTAAATTTTCACGGGAAATCGAGTTGAGTTGGAAACTTAAATGAGGCAAGTTTAGTTGCAGCCTAAAGGTGCCACAGCTGTTGCTCTAACTAGCTGCTAGTCACTGTTTAATTGGCAACTATCGAGCTGCGAATTAATAACTGCATTTCGCTGTGCGGGGGGAGGGGGAGGAGGAGGACGAACTGTGTGCGGCACTTGAGATTCCGCGTGCAACCGATTTGTGGCTACGAATTGAAGCTGCCCAGCTACCCACATCTCTCTCTCTCTCTCTCTCTCTCTATCTATCTCTCTGCCCCATCGAGTGGGTGTCACATTTCGCATCCAATTCCGAAAACCAAACCTAATCGAACCGGGAGAGAGGTTCAGCGCAAATGTTTCGCCCGAAATTGCGAGAGGTGCGAAATGTGTTTGCCACTTTTCACGGCATGAACATGTCTTCTCTTCGGCACGGGGTAACCCAAAGCCAGAGGGAGGGAGGGAGAGAAAGAGAGAGCGGGAGAGAGAGAGGGAGGGAGCCTGGTGCTGGATTGCACGCAGTCTAACCAAATCCAATTGGCCGGCACTCGCATGCGATTTCACAAACCAAAATGGGCTCGAAAACTTTCAATGGCAGTGCGAGGCCAAAGAAGAGGGAGTGAAGGAGAGTGAGAGAGAAAAAGAGAGGCAGATAGGGAGTGGGAAAGAGAATCGAAGTTACAGTTACCTTTGCCTTCACCGTTACGTGTGATAAATAAGGTTTTGTCGGTCGAAACTTTGCTTTGCAAAACGTTGCATACTTTGCGGCGCATTCGTTGTCCACCCTGTCGCCATTTTACCCGCCGGCAGCCATGCTCCCTGCACCTGCTCCCTGGCCTAACCCTGGCCCTGTCATGTGATGCTGCCTTCCCTCCCACTCCCTTTTTGCCAACTCTTTGTGGTCTCCACTTGCAACTCGTTTTCGTTTGGGTTTTGCCAGTTCTTCTTTCTATCCACCTCCACCTCCACCTCCTTCTGCTTCTTCTCTCCTTTTGCTTACATTTTTTTGTTGCTTTTAGTAAAATTTGCATTTTGCTTGATTTATGCAAAGATTTGCGGCTATTGCAATGTGCCACGTCGCAACGCACCCTTCATCGTTGATGTGTGTATCAATTTACCGAATCCAAGACTGGATGCGATCCGATTGCATTTTGGGATTGCTATTCGAACGTTTCAGATTGTAATGTTTGCCAGGACAAACATGTTGCTGCTGCTGATGTTGCTGTTGCTGCTGCTGTTGCTGTTGCTGCTGCTGCTGATGTTGCTGCTGCTGCCTGACCGCACAGATAAGTCAATTGCCATTCTATCCGATTGCAGGTAGATTCGATTCGTTCATGCGACTGTCTGTGTTTCTCTATGTCTCTCTCTGTGTGTGTGTGTGACCTGTTTTTCAAGCATTTTATTGTGCAGTGAAGAGAGTGCAATAGGAGCAGGGTAGGGGGGCCTTTGCCGCACTTGAAATAATTTGGCAATTATTTGGAGAATCTGTTATTTCAATGGCAAATCGAAACATTTACTTAAGGAGCCCACATAAGTATTACTTTAAAAAGCATTGCATATGCCCGACAGGATAATGTGGAGTGCATTTTTCAGCTTAGATAGTCGGAGTAAGCTGTAGGGCTGGGGAGGTCGAGAAGGTAATCCTCCCATTCCAACTCTCCCCTTCCCTAACTGCACACTACGCTCATGCGTATCACACTTTGTAGCTGTAATTTTCTTTGAGCGCAGTCTTAATGACTTTTCACAAGAGTCATAACCTGGAAGAGGAATGAGAGAGACAGGTAGAGAAAGAGAGAGAGAGAAGGAGAGAAAAAGAGGCGTGGCAAACAGAGCGACAAACAGTCGCAAAGGATGCCAAATTCTTCTTAAGTGCAAACAATTAAAAGACAAACAGCTCAATGCGGCGCACAGAGACAGAGACAGAGATATTCTGAGCACACCCACACACGCACACACACACACTCACACACATGTACACACACACACATGCACGCCCATTCATGCTGCAGAGCGTGGAAAGGCGTGGGAACATTTTGCGAAAGCACCAAAAGTTTCTGACAGCTCAAAAGTCAGCGACATCTGAGGCGCAGTTTTCATTCTTTCTAAATACCCTGTATGGGATTGCAAAATCGGGTATATTAGCTCACTTTCTTGGCATATTTCAATGGGATAACTTTTCAGATTTATGCAGATTTTAAAAGATTTATTTTTAAATCTATTGCTCACAGAATCAATGGACCGAATATGGCTTTAGGCCAGTAAAGATTTATGACAATAATGATAAATAAAACCAAATTTCTTGCATTACGAATCGAATCATTTATTCTAGAGAGCTGACAAATCATGTATAATACATATTTCTGTATGTGCATCTGTCTTTTCGTATGTCTTTTCGTCCATCTGTCCATTTGTCTGTCTTTATTTCCATATATCAATCCATCTTACTTTCTCTCCTTCCAGATAGACGATCGCACCTGTTATTCGTTTTTCTTTTCAGCGATCCGTCTATATCTGCCCGTCTATATCTGTCCGTCTATATCTGTCCGTCTATCTGTCCGGCTATCTCTTTTTTCTCTGTATGCCCGTCTATATATCTGTCTGTCCATCTATCTCTCTATCTGTCTGTTTGTCCGTTTGTCTGCTTTTCCGTTTTCCTGTCTGTTTGTTTATCCCTCTGGCTGTGTGTCTGTATGAACGCCTGAATCTCTGAGACTGTAAGACCTACAGCTAGTAAATATTGTGACAACACCTTAAGGAATTGCAGTTTTGTTTTAAAATATTGCCACTCCCCCTACAGCCGCCACAGTTTGTATGAAATCGAATTGGCAGTGCAATTTAAAAGCTAGAACTCTTAATTTTGGTGTATACAATAATTATATTAGCCCAAATGATTTCTGTCCATCCAATCCATGTCTTAATACAATCCATACTTGAATTCGATACATTCTTTCTGGTTTCACATTAATATTTCTAGGGTATCTGATGTATGAGTCGCCTGTAAGAGTCTTGTGTACGAGTTAAGAAAACGCACAGCAGTTGCCATATGTTGTGCCCCTTTTAGAGAGTGGGTGTGGCTGCGTGTGTGTGTGCGAGTGTGTGTGGGAGTGTGTACTTTTGTGTGGGTAGCTTACGCGTGTCAACATTCAACTTGATTATTTACAGGCGTGCAGAGAGAAGCTCCCAGTTGCCACTCTCCAGCTGCCACATGGCACCTGCCACTTGCCACCTGCCTCCTGCCTCCTGCCGCCTGCCTTCTGCCACTTGCCTCCTGCCACACGCAATGACTTGTGCACCTTTTCACTCATTTTGGTTGCCAAAAATATGCTTTGCATTTAAATGGCATTTTCTTTTTAACCTTTTCGCAACGCTTCTTTCTGCATATTTTAACTGAGCGAGTGTGTGTGTATCTGTGTGTGTGTGAGTGTGTGTGTGTGTGTGTCGAAGCAAGTCTCTGTCTCCGGCCTGTCATCTGCGTTGGCATGTCATTCAATCTCAATCATTTCTACAGCTTCAGCGTCAACATTCCAGGTAATAAAATGCCAGACAATCTGCGCGTGCTGGAATTTTGATTTTTCAGCCCAAAACACAGCCGAAGGTAAGAACCAGGGGGGTGGGGAGGGGGGAGAGGAGCAGAGTGAGAGGAGGGGGAGAAACGGCGAGAGACAGTTGCTACACAAAACCAAAGGGAGACGCGCAGAGATGAGGCCGTGGCTAATCTTTCGACGACCGCCAGACCGCACATTAGCACAGCCTGCGGCAAGCAGGCAAGGGAGAGGGGGAGAGGGGCCAGAGAGGAGAGGGAGGAGAGAGAAGCAATGCAAACCCAGGCACAGGCATCGTGCATTGATGATGATAACGTGGATCTGCGGCCGCAGGTCGCCAGTCGGCGTTGCATATTCACGCCGCATTAGCTGCTGACCAGGCGAGGCACACGCGGCACAAGGGATGCCCGGCGAGGTCGGCGAGGGCGTCGAGGGCGTCGAGGGAGCGAGCTGGCCAAGCGAGCCGCAAGCTTGCAAAAACCCAAAATGCGTTCCGTTGCAGTGCGTTGCGTATACGCCGCGTTGTTTGTTGCCGGCATCGGTTGATGCGTTTGACACGACCGACTGATTCCCCCCGTGCGTTGTTGCTTTCCAGCTCGGTTTCTGGCTAGCTTGCAGGATTGGCCAGCACTGCGAGCTAAACGTATGCTAATCTGATTATTCGACAGAGAGAATAAAGAGAGAGAGAGAGAGGGGGAGAGGGGGAGAGGGAGAGAATTAGAGAAGAGAGCTGACTGCAAACAAATCAACGTGTAAAAATGCAGAGGGAAAAGTTCATAAAAGTGGAAAAGCTCTTCATTTGCACCTGCCTTACGGGCACGTGACACCAGCACACTCAAACACCGTCTCCGTCTGCGTCTCCTCCTCCTCCTCCTCCTCCGCCTCCCACTCCGCCTCCGACTTGGTAGCGGGGCAACTTGCCTCCTGCAGCACGAGCATCATATCTTTTATTAGCACAATGAAGTCATAAACATTTCAACAGTTAACCCGGCAATGTCAACGAGTCAGCAACAAAGATGAAATCAACAGTCACCCCACATTAAGACCACGCCCCCTGCCATGCACCTCCCACGACACTTGTACACACACACACACACACACTGCGATAAGCGATCAAAAAACTACATTTACATGCAACGCTGCAAGTTGCCGGCAAAGCGGAAGCGGAAGTGCAGCGGCAGCGGCAGCGTAGAAATAATATCAAAAATGGCTGCCGGGGGCGTCGGCAAAAAGTTGCAGCTGGTCACAAATCATCTTGGAGCAGGAGGCAGGAGGCGGGAGGCGGGATGCTGGCTGAGAGTAACAGGGTTGGGAAGGGGAAGGTGGGGTACACGTGATGCGATGACTGCGCCAGTGTTGTAAAATGCTAACGAGCCCAGGCGAATGACAACCTTTGTTGTCCTCCTCGTCCTCGTCGCTTTGAGTAACTTTTAGCTCCTGTTCCCGCTTTGTGGCATGCAACTAATTTAGCTGCATTTGCAGCGGGGTGCGGGCATCCCCTTAGTGGGTTATTCCTGCAGGAAAACACGCCTAGAAATTCGCTTCTCCTACTTTTCATAATTATACTACTACTTCTACTTCTTATTCTTTTCATAATTATACTACTACTTCTCTTTTCTCTACTTTACTTTTAATTATGCTTCTATTTTTACTGTTTCTTGTTCGTAGTACTTCTACTACTTCTACTTCTTCTACTTTTTCTATTAATTCTACTACTTCTACTACTTCTACTACTTCTACTACTTCTACTACTTCTACTACTTCTACTACTTCTACTACTTCTACTACTTCTACTACTTCTACTACTTCTACTACTTCTACTACTTCTACTACTTCTACTACTTCTACTACTTCTACTACTTCTACTACTTCTACTACTTCTACTACTTCTACTACTTCTACTACTTCTACTACTTCTACGACTTCTACTACTTCTACTACTTCTACTACTTCTACTACTTCTCCTACTTCTACTACTTCTACTACTTTTTTTACTTCTACTACTTCTACTACTTCTACTTCTTCTACTACCAACTCCACTTCCTCTCCTATTTCTACTACCTCTCCTACATCTACTACCACCATCACTCCACTTTCTACTACCTTTTACACTTGTAACTCTACTACCTCTAATAACTGTACTACTTCTATTAAACCTACCACCTCTATTTTCTCTTATACCTCTATTATCTCAATTAACTATACTACCTCTCCTACACCTACTTATATATTTATATACTTCACTACCTCCATTAACTCTACAACCCCTACAACCTATACTATATCTAATACTTCTAACTTTACTACCTCTATTAAATCTTCTACCTCTACTTAATATTATACCTCTACTAACTTTTCTACTTATACTTCATCTACTTCCTCTTCTTCCTCTACTACCTCTATTCCCTTTATGCATATACTTCCTTTTAAATCTCTACTACCCCTCAACTACCTCTTCTACTTCTATTTACATTCTTTCTTTCTTTACTTCTTGCTTAATGTCGACATCAACACTAACTTTTATATTTCTCCTGCTACTCTTACCATTTGTACTTCTACTTCCAATATTTCTACTTCTTCTACTTCTCTAACTGTTTCAGCCATTTTCCAGAACACCCCAGCACAACCCTCTCAGCACATTTCGACTTTTTCGGCGGCGGAGTCAGCTGCGGGCGAGTTGCACCTTTGCCAGATGAGCTTCTGCAGAAGTTGCAACTATAAAATTGCAATTTACTCTGCATGCGCGACGACTTTCTTGGCAGCCAGACACGCCCCTCGGCCGCCCCAAAGGCTGCAGGCTGTTGCCGCTGCCGCTGCCTCTCTCCCTCTGCCCTTTGACTGCTTTCCCTTCCCGTTCCCCTCTCTTTCTCGCTTTCTCTCACGCTCTCTGCCTTTGCGTCTGCTTTGGCTGGTTTTATTTCTGGTGCAATTTTATGTATTTTTATGGTAGGTTGCCGCTGCCGCTTGGCCCGGAAAACGGAAACCGAAAATTGCTACTTATTATGTTACCAACTTTGTGTTGCCCCCCTTTTGTCTCCCCCCCTGCTGTCTGCTAACCCTTCTCGCTCACTCCCCTCCCACTCCACTCCAGCTTCTCATCTGGCGGTGTCTACTCTTGGCCCGTTTGGCTCGTGTGATAATGTCAGGTTTTGTTAAAATTAAATTGCATGTCTTGCTGCGTTGAAGTTAAATTATTGCCTGCAGCTCAGCAGCTAAGGTGTGCACACACACACTCACACACACACTAGCTTTGTCTCTCTCTCTCTCTCACACACTCTACCCAGAAGTAGGTGTTCGGCTCGAGCAGAGAACTTTAAGCAGGCCGTTACGCAATCCATTAATATATCAAAGCAATGCAACAACTTTTAAAATGCCATTTTGCACACATCCGTTTTTATTTATGTTTTTACTTTTGCTTTTATGTTTTGGCATTGCGGGATGTCTGCCAGCACAGCCATCTTTTTTTGCCGCCCGCAAAGTATGCAACAGATTTTTTCTTAGCAAAACTCGCCGCATGGTGCCAGCAAAGCAAACAAAAAGCCAGCAAGCGCGATGGGCCGTGCCGCGCGAAAGAGCCGCCGATTTTGCATGTGCCGCGCCGTCAGCCGTTCACAATGTACTCTGTGTGTGTGTGCCAGTGTGTGTGTGTGATACACACATGTACATTCATGGACAATTTTGTTTTTTACTTGCTATATACTTCCTTGCCTAGGGTTCTTTCAATTTAAGCATACGTTTGCACAGCTCAAAATGAGAGCAGTATATAATTTCCTGATTCGCATAAACAAGCCAATTGAAGCTGAGTTTATTTATATGTCTATCGATCTGTTTGATTTATTCATCTTCACTAGCTATGATATATTATATTTAAGATTGAGTGTAAAGTATTCCTTTTTATACTGTCTAAATTTCTTTATGATATGCCAATTATATACTCAGCATTTAATTGGTATATTCTTATATAGGTAAAGAAACACTGGGTGTAGTTATTTTTCCATTACCTGCAAGGGTATAAAACCTTCGACGTGTCCAGCGCAATATTTACTTCTTGTTTTGCTTTCTTGCCACATGCTGTGATTTTTACCGGCATTACGAAATATTAACAACGCAAATGCGAAAAACAACACCGCATGTGGCATTCATAGCAAGAGAAATGGTAATGGAGTTAAAAATAGAGCGACATTGCAGAGGGGAACAAAAAAAGGCGGCCCAATATGGTTGAGGGAACGCGGATAGGGGAGCCAACAGAGATGGATGGAGCGTGTTTTCGCGCAACGAATTGGCACCTTAAAGCAAAATAGATGGAAAATATTTATTGGGTAGTTCCCAACTGGAATTTAAAGAGTTATTGCATACTGCACCCCAAACAATATGAATAACTTAACTAACGAATAAAATGGACTCGATAATGAACTAACAGGGAAACTGAGTGCGAGCAGACTTAAATGCGTGAATTTTAAACTTATCTTTTAATCCAAATGGAAAGTAATAGTAACATACTTTAATTGTGATCTAATTTAGAAAAAGGTATTTGTTTTATTAAAAATAGTTGAATATTTAAATTGGAAAGTTAGAAAGAAAATTCATAGTAAGTTAAATGTAAAATGATTATTAAATTATTGCTAAAAAGTATATGTTATAGGGCTGCGTTTATATGAAGATCTTTAAAACAGTTATTGTTCCATGGTACAAGATTCCAAAATATTGAACTTAAGTTCTTCAAATTTAGAATTAATGAACTCAATTCCAGAAGCAAATACAAAACAGCAACATGAATTTGTTATAATACTAATTTATATAATACAGTGTAGTCAGTTTAAATTAGGTAAGCTATCAATAGTCCTGCCGATACAACACTGTTGTACAAGGTGCTCAGGAAGAGTCAGATAAACAAACCGTAATGTAATTAAATCATGAGAGGGGTAAATTAAAGCTTGAGGGATTCCAAATATAAAAGTGAAACTTTAAAAATAAATGAAACATCTTCACAGTCGATAAACCCAAAGCAAAGTACTAAGCATTTAGAATCCTTCTAGTCCCACAGAATACCGAATTTATAAATTGATTTAAAATTTCCACCTAACGAGTGCAGATAAAAATTCATCGAAATAAAAGCAATAAAACGAAATCAACTAAGTGACATTAGATGGCAATCAGACACGTTTGGAAATCCATAAAAGTGGAAATATGTTGCCAACTTGAGAGTAACACACACACCGCACACACACACACACACACACACTCACACGTGGACTTATTATTTACCAAACACGTTCAACAGCCAGAACAACACGTACTCAATTTAGAGATACACGAGGGCCAACCGAGAGACTCGAGAGAGAGAGAGAGAGAGAAAGGGAGGATGGGTGGGAGAGCGGAGAGTAGCTGGGAACTTAGTGCAGCAGATCCTATAAGGACAGTTAGCCGGTCTGTTCGTCCGCACTTTGTGCCATAACAGACTGTCCGCTCAAGGACAATAAATTACACGCACAGCCAGAAAGAATGCAGACGAAGGGAAGAGAGAAAGAGAGATATAGCGAGAGAAGAAGAAGTATACAAGCGGAGGAATTCTCAAAATGAAAGTCAACAGTTTAAAATTGCTCGAACAAGTTTCGGAGCACACACAGTCTGACAACATATTGAAGTTATTTTATCTTTTACTTCAAATATTTGTCTTATTTCTCGCAACAATTCCTGGCCAGGCCGAAGGTCAGGCGACATTGCTCATACGACACGTGCTGCGGCCAGACCGACTGTGATCCCAAGTCAAAACATCCCCACGTCAAGCTCCTTTTATCTGTTACAGTTACAGTTTCGGTTACTGTTTCTTTATTTCTCCTTCTCAAGAAGGGAAAGGAAAAGAAAGGAAAGGAAGAGGCTCGGCCAGTCCTTGTCTTCCGCATACGTGCAAAATACTTGCTGGACAAGATTTATTATTGTACCACGTGTTGTTTCTCAACTCTCAGCGCATCCGCAATTGTTACGCAAATCCTGAAGCTGTCCCTCTGGGCTAAGTGGGTAATGCGTGGGCAAGGTCAGGGAAATTTGCCCGAGTTGGCAGAGGGACAGGCAGGAGGAGAAAGAGAGAGCAAACAGTAAAGAGCTTAAGCTGAAAAAACTCTTGATTTGCAGTCAAGATGTAGGATAGCTGAAAGTAGTCGTTAAGAACCGCTTTCTATATATGGAGGTAGACTTTGCTAATTCCTATAAATGGCAAGACTTTTCTGATTTATTGACGGAGTGTACAGATATAGGATTGTGGGAATCAGTCAAGATCTAAAAGTGAGCACAGTTTACAATACCGATTCGATTCGATTAGAGACAAGACTATTCCGATTCCGCTCAAAACCTGGCTAGACTCATAAACTTCTTTATGAGGAAGGAACATAGAGTTTCAGACATGCAATTTTGGATAGTGTGTGGGAGAGCAGCGCGATTAGAGATTGCTAGAAGGAAGTAGACTTTGCTGATTCCTATAAAAGGCAAGACTTTTCTGATTTATTGACGGAGTGTACAGATATAGGATTGTGGGAATCAGTCAAGATCTAAAACTGAGCACAGTTTACAATACCGATTCGATTCGATTAGAGACAAGACTATTCTGATTCCGCTCAAATCCTGGCTAGACTCATAAAGAAGTTTAGGAACATAGAATTTCAGACATGCAATTTTGGATAGTGTGTGCGAGAGCAGCGCGATTAGAAGTTGCCAGATCCTGTGAGGGCACTGGTGGAGGGATAGTGGGAACGCAG
Organism: Zaprionus kolodkinae; assembly: GCA_018901885.1. NCBI lineage: Eukaryota > Metazoa > Arthropoda > Insecta > Diptera > Drosophilidae > Zaprionus > Zaprionus kolodkinae. Next base: position 1,101,020 of record JAEIFM010000508.1, read on the forward strand.
CACCATGCAGCGTTCGCGGTCCATGAAGAGGGTGCGACGCTTAAGCATTATCTCGCGCTCGAGATTGTTGCGTGCTCCGACCAGCGCCTCCTTGGTGTCCTCCGCGGAGGTCAGCTCGTGCAGCATGGCAGTCACGCTGCTCTGGATGATGTGTGCCTCGTCGATTAGACTTTGCTGGGCCACATCGCGGCAGTTCTCGACATTGGGCCGGAAATTGCGATTGTACATGCGCGTCTGGACCACCTTCATGGCCGCATCGAAGCTGCGAATGCGTCCGTGCAGCGTCTCGACGCGTCCTTCGCACTCGGCCAGATCTTGGAGTACGCGCTTCAGATCGTTCTCGAAACGCGTCACCGCTTCCTGGGTGCAATTGATGCGTGCCGTCAGCGACTTCTCCACTATATCCGCCTGGCTGCGCAAGTCCCGTGCTCCGTTCACCAGGAGCGTGTTGAGTGTGCTACGCAGCGCCATCGATCGCTGTCGACACTTCTCGCACTCCTCCAGCGTCTCAAGGCTGAAGTGTTCCCAGTACTTTTCCGAAGACTGCTCCAGGGGCTGTCGTATGGCGCCCACATGGAACATAATCGTGCGCGAAAAGTTGTTCAGGCCCAGATTGATGGCATCGATGTCGTAGGCCTCCTGCTTGTCGCTCCAGTCGAACTCGAGACGCTGCTTGGCCGCACGGTTCTCTATTTGCTGGGTCTCGAAATCCTCTAGGGTTTTGTGAAGCTGCCGCTTGATCTCAGCAATCAGCGCCAGCTCATTGACCAGCTCCTCCTCCGTAGTGTCCCGCACTAGCTCAATATCTGGGCGGCCGCAGCGCTTTTCGATGCACTCCTTGACAATGGACTCGGGCACCCCTAGGACAACCAAAGTCTTGCGCAGCTTGTTGCGCTCCTCGTCGATCAGGAAGACCTCATCCGTCATCGCCTTGATGGCAGTCTCCAGTGTACTCTTCCATTTGCAAATAATCTGGGCCCGTAGGCGCAACTTCTCCGTGGTCTCGGACTGCGTCTTGTTCACGGTCGCCGTCAGGCGCTGAAACTCGGTGGTGGCGCTGAAGCGGTTTCTACAGGGAGTAAGGGAATGGGAGAGACGAGAGAGTGAGGTGTTGTTCGTCTCGAGACGTAGAATCTTCTCCTGCTCCGACTTACTTGTCCGCCTTGTCGAGCACGCTGTTGGTGTGCTGCACTGTCTGCTGGTTCCTGGCGCGCCACTCGTTCGGACTGAAGCGGGTTATCGAATACCTATCGACCACGGGCCGCGTGCCCGTCAGTCCAGCCATGGGACTCCAGTCGACCTTGCCTGTTGCCCAAGGCCCAATGGGTCCCATGGGCGTCATTGAATCCTTGTGAGGCAGATCATCGCCTGCTTGAGGCAAATAACAAGGCGGATTCTGCAAATTGTCTGCCTCCGGGTTGATGGAGCGCTGAAAGAAAAGCTTGCTGAACGACAGATACCTCGTAATCGAGTTGACAACCTACAGCGAATTGAATCTCCTCCGATTTAAGGGGTTTGCTCGCATGTTCGTTGCGCATCTCGGCCAGCTTGTGCTGCTGCTCATCGACGCCTGCCTTGAGGTCCGCCTGCACCTGCATGTGCTCCTGGGCAGGATCAATCACAGTCTGCTTGGCATGCTCCTGTAGCTCACGCTGTATGGCCTCCGTGTTGGGCACCAGAGGCATCGGGGTAATCTCATTCCACTTCCGCCGCCGTATGGGTCCCATGTCCGGGGGCGGCGGACAAATTAATGGAGCTGGACATGCTGAAGTCGGATGTAGTTCGATGGCAGTAGCCTGGCAGTCTCCAGCGCCCTCGAACAGATCCTTCTCTTTGCAGCATCCAATCACCTCAGTCATTTTAACTCGATAGACAAAAGATTCCTAATTTCTCAGTGAGTGTAGTGAAATAACAATACTTTTCAAAACTTTATAAACACATGCAAATGTTATAAACGAAACTCGGACTGTGACTAAACAATTCCAAGTGGGTTGTTGCCTGTTGGGGGGTAGTAAACATATTAACCGGGTTGCTTGGATAGTTTAGCTTGACTACAAAATGGTTGCTGTGGAGATGTGTTCTTGAATAAATATAATAGTAATTAAAGTCGAAACGAAACTCCCTATAACTTGAGATATTTAAACATTTAATCCCTCATGCTCGGTAAGAATGGAGACCTGGGTCTGTCCTTGATGTATTATATTCGTGAATAAATAAAATATGGAAATATCGATTTCGAATCATCAAATTTTAATTCACGATTATAATTTGAGGTTTACTACAATTTTACACTACGTACTCGCCATATTTTGGAAGAACATTATGGAGAACTCGAGCACATTGCTGGGCTTGTAGCGCAGCACATTCAACACATAATCCTGCATGAAATCCGCCAGCACAGAGTTCGATTCCAGATACTTGGTGGTGTTCTCATAGTTGAGGGCCTTGATCTCTTTGAACTTGCGTCTAAGGATCTTATCCTGTCGCCACATAAGCTCCATTTTCGGCAGGATCATTTCCTTCTTCTTGGGGGGCGCGCAGGCGGCATGCAGTAGATAATTGTAGCCCCGCCAAAAGTGCAGCACAATGCGACCCTCGGGCGTCATGAAGGTCTCTGTCACATCCTGCAGCTCTCCGTTGAAGCACTGCTGGGTTACAATGTGCACGGAGTTCTTGTAGGTGCGATAGAAGATGCGGACCAGCTTGCGTTCCTTGTGCACGATCAGGTTGCACTGCAGCACACGACCATACAAATTCATGGTGTAGTACTCGAAGGTTCCCGTGAAGTTGTGGCACACCAGATGGCGCATCAGGAGCATGATGCCGCCGTCTAGCACGAAGGTATGATCGCGATCCTTGATATCAACGGTCGCCTTGAACTTCTGCGATTCCTCGTTGATCTTGGTCTCGCGTATGGCCGTCAGATAGCGATCCCCGTGGTTCCTCACCTCCAGTGTCTTCTCGACGGTGGCGTGATCGATGCGATCGAACTCGGTGCGCTTCTCGCAGATCAGTAGAAACTTGTCCGTGTACTTGCCCTTCAGCTGGTGTCCACACTCGGTGATGCCTTTGCCCTTCTTCATTTTGCTGCTGCTGTAGATCACATACCCGTCGAATGCCTCCTCCACTCTCAGGCAGAACTTGCCGATCTGCTTCAGCTCGCGCTCGAAGAAGATCTTGAGGCTTTCGCTCAGTTTGCAGTTCGTATTCCTTAGCTTCGAGATGAAGAGTTGCTCACTAAAGATGACCGCCTGCTTGACGGGCAGAAACTTCTTGGGATCGATGCCCCAATCACACACCCTGTACATATCATCCGACTCCTCGATGGGTCGTATAAGGGCAGATATTATGCTCGACACACTGATCTCATCCTGCGCACTCAGCTTGTATACCGGACAGGCGCCGGCTTCTTTGTCTTCATCCACATTGCAGCGCACAAAGAGCGGCGGATCCAGCTCCAGAGGTCCCGTGTCTACCTTAAACTCTGCGTAGCGAAGAATGGATCAGAGTACTGTATACTGAATATAAGACCAGCTAGCTCATGTTTACCCATTTTGTATATAAACGATAACTACAGAACACAAAAAATTTAATTTAAAATCAATTTAATTCGATAGATTCAAGCTCGTGTCCATGTAGAAAGCAATTTTGTCACTGTAAATTCTGTTTGACTTATGAATCTTTTCGACAGTTTCAGGCAAGATACGCAACGACTCGTGCGCAATTAGCCAGAACATCGTTTTGTCTTGCTCGCGTTTCAAGTTGCTCGACAACTCTGAAGAGTCCTCCCAGACAAAGGAGGCAACTGGCTGAGAGCAGGAGAGCGAGGGAGCGGAAGAGAAGCAACTAATTGCAAGGACAATGATGCTTGAGACGACTTAGAGCTGCGCAGGGCAGCTGGGCAGGTGACAAGCGTGCATATTTTAATGGCAGGCACTGTGCAAGTCCCTCTGAAGGGGTCAGTACACACATAGCGGGTGAGGACGTGCTGGCAAAGGAGATGCTCATTGTTATCGAGGCGCAAACAGGCATCGCAGGCGACTCATTAAAACGTATGGGAAATCAACAGTTTCAAAGGGGAAGCGAGGGAGCTGCAGAAGGGGGCACTCATTCGAGGGGATAAACAACGAAAAACAAATAGTGCAAAAAGGTCTCGACGCGGCCTTGGTCGAACAATATTAAATTTGTTATTAAGCTTGTAATTATTTGTTCAGCTGAAAACGCTGGCATTTTCCGCTATTAACTTCGGCTTTTCTTTTTTTTTTCTTCATTCTTTTTCGTTTTCGGGGCAAAAATGAAAACATAAATAAATTATGCAGACACAGAACAAAGACAATGCGCTCTGTGTTTGCTCGGCTTATTTCACAGTCAACTTCACTTTAAAAGATACGGCATGAGGTCCTCGTAGTGGGACCAGCGGGGCCTGCGGACCAAGCAATTTTTTGCAATTCTTTTGCGTTTTTATTTTCATTAATTTCTTATGCATTTCTCTACGCGTAAATTAACTACAATTGTTTTCCCTCTCTCTCTTGTTTTTTTTTTCCAGCCTGCCGTCCACTTACATTTAATCTTCATCTCTGCATTTGTTCACATTCATTCGCCTTTGCTCTGTCTCTTTCCTTACAATCAGTCATCGCGAGCCGCCCTCGTTTTCTTGGCGCTTGTTTGCCCTCCTCATTGTGCGCACATTTCCCTGGGACACACCCAGTTCCTGGTGCCCATCCCCGGCTCCTGGTGCCCATCTCCCAGCTCCTGGTGCCCAGTACGATACCATTGAGTGCCGAAATAAATCAAAATGCGAGGCCAAGGAACGTGGAACAAAACATAAAAAGAAGCAATACGAGGAGCAAAACAAATCTTAAATGAAAATTGTTGCCAACGCAGATCCAGTGGGTTGCACAGGATAATCTGCATGGTCACACCCACCCACACCCACACACACACATACACACACATAAACACACACGCATTCACACACACATTCGCATGGGAATGCCTTCGGTTCGGCTGTGGGTTGTCGGCTTAAGGGTCAGTAATAAATGTCATGATATGAAATTTATTTACGCGCCACGAAAACCAATGAAAAGCAACCAAAGCAAAGGAATGCAGCAACAACGAAGCAACAACAAAAGCAACAGCAAAACCAACAACAAAAGCAACAACAACAGAAACAGCAGCAATAACAAGAGCAGGAGCAGGAGAAGGAGAAGGAGCAGGAGCAGGAGCAGGAGAAGGAGCAGGAGAAGGAGCAGGAGAAGGAGAAGGAGCAGGAGCAGGCAATGCCATCACAATGCCACAGCCAAAGACAATTAAAAGAGAATAGACAGAAAGCAAAGACAGTTAAAGCAACAAAGCGATTCAACTCGAAATGCCTGGGAAAACAAATCCAGATGAAAATTGCCGCCATTTATGACACCATGTCGATTGTGGATAACATAATGGGAATGGCGACTAAAATCCATAAATTTCTCTTTTAGAAATTGTGAGATTTCTACATATTTAACATTAAAACTAGTCGGAAAGGCGACAGTAACGCGGTGACTGCAGGAGGCCATGGAAAAAAAAATATATAAAAAAAATATATTGAATTACAATTTTTAATATAACGAAACAAAAACAAATGGATAAGGCTACAGTCGAGAGCCCGACAGTAAGATACCCTTCTCCCATTTTTTTAAATCCGTTACAAACGTGTAACCACACTCATAATTTCATGCAGAGAATTCTGCACAACTTATTCTAATATATATGGCTTACTCGCTCTCACACAAACACAAACGCGCATCAAGAGTGAAGCGACACGACGCGACGTCGACGCTCGTACGGAACATTTGTACTGAAAACGTTGACTTGATTAACTTCTGTGTTATTGGTCCGATCTGATTGTAATTTTAAGGATATATATATAGTGTATTTAGCTTTATGTATAATGAAGCAGAACGTCATTAGCTTAATACTTTGCTTAATAATCGCAAATTAATGATTTACGGGGGCAGTGGGCGTGGCACACACAATTTTAAAATTACGTTTACTACCTATACAAGAATCATTATGCCAAATTTGGAGTCTCTAGCTTTCTTAATAGCAGAGAATCAAGCGCTCATACAGACGGACAGACAGACGGACAGACAGACATGGCTAGATCGACTCGGCTAGTGATCGTGAGCAAGAATATATATACTTTATGGGGTCGCAAATGTCTCCTTCTGCCTGTTACGCACATGCCGACAAACCTAATAAACTATTCATTTTATTTAAAATCCCTGGCCTAAAAAAATAATCGGGAAGGTTACAGTCAAAGTGTCAGAGTCCTTCGATTTTCTGTGTATATTTTTTAAGATGCCATAAAAAAACAGAGGAAACTAGTTGGTAACTCCGCAATCAAGCTATCCCGACAGCAAGATACCCAATTTTAAAACACGTGTAACCACACATTCAATTTTAATTAGTTAGTTAACTACATTCTGCATTCAGCTTTCTGTATGCTAAAGCAGAAATCAATACTTTCCTCAATAATCTCAATCAAAATAATAGGACTGTGGGCGTGGTATCAAACATTTGAAGTAAACATGATCTGCCCATGATATACCTTCATGCCAGATTTGGTGTCTTTAGCTTTTTAAATAGCTGACATCCGTTCTCAGACAGACAGACAGACAGATAGACAGATAGACAGACAGATACACAGACAGATAGACAGACAGATAGACAGACAGATAGACAGACAGATAGACAGACAGATAGACAGACAGATAGACAGACAGATAGACAGACAGACAGACAGACAGACAGACAGACTGATAGACGGGCAAAGATCAATCGACTCGGCTAATATACTTTATAGAATAAGTATACCCTTTATTTTGACAACTTTAAATGGTCGAAGGGTAAAACTAGACTCAAAATGGAACAGACAGCTCGCAGCTTTGCAAAATAATTTTATGAATAACAACGACGATTATATAAAGAGCGGGGGAAAAACAATAATATTAGTTCATCCGCTATGCGCAAGAGAGATTGCTGATAACGCATAGCATACATGTGTTTTTCGAAATAATTCGCTTAAGATGTATTTAATAGCATTGATCTTGACCAAAATTACTCTCAGTGTTTTATATATTCTCTCTCACATGAAAAAATTTCCAAGTTTGTGCTGTCCAAATATGAATTAAGTCTTTAATCAGTGCGAGTGTGATTCAGTTTCATATTTGTATGATACGTACGACTTAAGGTGCCAATATGAATATTACTCTTCTTTTTTGTGGATATTTATCCTTTATGGCGGCTCTACTATTACTGCAACAGAGTTTAGTAAGGTAAGTACCCCGTCTTTTAGTTTAACTAAGGCTTATAAAGTTAACCAGAAAAGTCCTAATGCCCGACCTAATAGAGTACGTGGCACATGTTTGCATAATCTCAACCTTTTTTATCTGTCTCAATGTTCTACAGCGATTTAAGTTCAGAAAGCTCCTCAAATCTCCATGTAAAATGTGAAAGAACATTAAACTAATATCTAAATATTTATTCTTAATAATCGTAAATTACCGATTATTTATTAGCGTGGGTTTTATATACATTTGCCCAAAGTTAATATACCTATATACTGTAGCTTCAATTATTAGAATTATCGGTCAAACAAACGTAAAGAGTACAACACGCATATATATACTTACTATCAAGTTTTGCATTATTTTGTCATATCATGAGATCAATTATTCAAGAATACTAATAAGGTACTGCTCCAGGGGCTTATATAGAATACAAGCTTTCCATTTTCTTATTGTTTACTTATTATATTCGCAGTTAGACGCTGACACAGAGGATGGGTTTAGAGCCTACATATATAAGTCTATGAGCCCTATCTTCCAATACATTGATCAACTGCAGAAGGAGACACAAGAAATTAACGATTTGCGTGAAAAGGAAAAACTATTGAGAACGTATCAAGTCGAAATAGAGCATAAAGACGAGCTAATAAAACATAAAGATGCCCAAATCAAAGCCCTCGAAAATTTGGAAAACGGGGTAATAGGTAGAGATACGCATATACAAGACCTTCAAGCTACTATTTCTGAACTGTGGGATACCAACCGTGTACTTAAGCAGAATATTAAATCTCTTAACAAGGAAGTTGATGACTCGAAAACCCTTTTGAATGAGAAAATTAAATCTACAGATGCAGCTCTCAAGATATGTGAATCAAGTCTTATTGATTATAAACTTCAGTCGGACATTCAATTTAAAACTATTGACGAAAATACTTCCACGATTTACAAACTCAAAGTAGAACTCAACCTAAATGATCGAGCACTGAAAGAATCTCAAAAGAAACTGAATGAGAGTCAAGTTGAAATGAGAAAACAGAAAGATATAAATCAACAAATGGATCAGGAAGTATCCAAGTTAAAAGAACAAATAAAAAAGAATGATCCACCTACTAGTTGCACTACTAACTTTAATGGCATCCGCAATGTTATAATACCCAATTTTGACTCCTTTCCTGCACTATGTAATAGTGATATTGCTGGTCCAGGATGGACCGTTATTCAGCAAAGGATTAATGGAGGAGAGAATTTCTACAGAAATTGGGAAACTTACAAGAATGGCTTTGGGTGCTTCACAGGCGACTTCTTTCTAGGCCTGGAGAAAATCCATCGTCTCACAACGAATACTCCTCACGATCTCTTTATACACATGGAGGCATTTCATACAAAGCATTATGAAAGGATCAGTTTCTATGCTTATTATGACAACTTCAGGATTGCAGGAGAAGATGATAAGTACAGGTTGCTCAGCTTGGGAACATACTCTGGGAATGCAGACAGGGACCGAATGAGATGGCACGAACATCAACAGTTCTCCACGTTTGACAGTGACAACGATAAGTCAAGCCTCAATTGCGCGGAAGACAGCCACGGTGGATGGTGGTATAATAGATGTACCCATTGGTAAGTAATCGATTGATTGTAATCTTTGTTGATCTTAAATCTTTCAAATTGACTGAATGTGGTTTCTTTTTTTATTTAGTAACCTTAATGGAAAATACTATCAGCAGGAGGTTAATAATGATGATTCAAATAGGTGGATGATGTATCGCTCCCTTAAAACCATTAAGATGATGATCCGCCCACGAGCCAATTCAAGTTTTTTAATAGTAAATAAAAAAACATCGAAATAAATTATGACAGTAAAGTATTCTTTGCTCAATTTGTAAAATCTTTTATAAACATGTAACCGCACTTATAATTTCAAACTTAGAATTCTGAATAAATGTTTCTGCCACTTATTGCCTATTCGCTCTCACTCACACAAACAAACACACACACTACTCATAGCAGGCTGCTTCTCGTACCATATATTTGTGGACACTTTAGATTGATTTAATCTAACAATTCAAGAATATTGAATATACACAAAGTATGACGCTATATTTACATATAATAATTTAATACAAATATAACAGTTATGTAAAATCTGAACTCTTTTAAAATCGAATCGAAAAAAGGAATAAATGACGAAAAATTTTCAACATTAATAGAATTTTATGATCCTCTTTAATAACGGAACCTTAATTTTCGCAAAATAATTTTATGCAGTCCATAGTCCAAGCACAATACAAAGAGACAAGCTCTCCAAAACTGGAATTCCCAACAAGTTTTAGCAGCGTGGAGATGGAACGCGTCTCCAAGTAAGTTGCTGATGATCGATGTTGGCTTCGTCGTAGAACATGTCTACAACACTCAAACCCGCTCCTTGTTTTTTGACATGTGTCCTTGTTGTGCTATCATGCAGAAATTGTAGCGATAATAACCTAAAGTGAGGTAAAGTTGTATTAAACAAATATCAGATCGACAGCTTTTTCCATTGAAAACAGGAAATGTATATGGAATACATTCCACACTAATTGGTTTAATTAATGTGTGACACCTGGAAAACTAGGGCAGTTTATCATATCTTATGCACATAGTAATACTTATTTATTTCTGCATGGATGAGAGAGGAGGCAAAAGGAATTGGAACAGAATTTTCTGTATGTTTTTTTCTTAACCGAGCTTAATCCTGATACAATTGTGACTTTAAAAACAAATTCTTATTTTTTTAGCTATCCCAGAAGCAGTCGCTAGTAAGTTAGATGATATACGAGGAGGAAACTGCCACGCTCTGCCCAACTGATGGGCGGACTCTGTGAATGTTTTTATAGCAATTAATTTATGGGCCTTAACGCATGAGTGCGAACATGAATAACATGAATAAATGTCACAACTGTCCGACGCACTCATCAATCAATATTCAATTTATTTAATGAAATTACTATTGTTATTGTTGCTGTAGGAGTTGCTGCTGCTGCTGCTGCTGCTGCAGTTGTCGTTGTTGTTGTTGTTGTCGTCGCTTTTGTTGTTGCTCAGTTGGTGTCCGATGTCATAACTGGTCTCAATTGATTTCACATGCACGGGGAGGGCAGGAAACAAAGTGATGGGGGGGGGCTGCTTGTGCTTTGTTTTAATTGCTTTTTACATGATTTACACGCATTTAATTTTTTTCACACTTGCCCACTGACAAATTGCACACACTAAACACACTCGCACACACACATTCGTCCACATATACACACAACAGAAGAAGACAATGAAAGTGACGTGCCAATTTGGCATTAAAGAAAGCAAAGCGAGGGAGAGGAAGAGAGGCAGACGCTGAGAGACGCCACTTAAACTTGACATGAGCTCATAAACAAACACAGGTTGCATGTCCTTTCACACACACACACACACACACACACACACATCAACACACACACTCGTACACTCGCAGAGGCAGCTCATAAAAATGCGAGCTGACAACACTTTTGTATGAGTTGTAAATGCGAAGGCTGCAGGCAGAGGGTTGCCACCCTCCCCCCCTGCACACCGGCAAAGCGCCCCCTACAGAAACGTTTTCGTTTCATGCCTGCAGCACGCAATCCTGTCATGCTTTCAGTCAACACTCACACGCACACACACATCTACTAAGCCAAGCTAGTGGCACGTGTGTGTGTGTGCGTGTGTGTGCCTTTTGACTGCTGTGTTGTTAGGGGGATGTGTTAATTACAGAAAAATTGCGAGAATTTGTATTATTTACTTTGTTATCAAGATTGAGCTCCGGCTTAGCCATTGTTATTGTTTTTCCACTTGTTTCCCCACTTCTGCATTGTCTATAATTGCAAGTATGTGTGCGTGTATGGGTGTGTGTGTGTGTGTGCGTGAGAGTAGGCATCTCGTGTCGAGTGTTGCTGTTGTGTTGCTCCTTTGAAGGTTAACTCTTTGTTGTCGGGATTGAAGAATGCGTTTTAAACAGAGACAAAGCTGAAGATGCCAAGCTGAATATGTTGGATAAGCTACAATATATTTTTTACAGCTGCTTATACATATATATTTAAGATATATATAATATATATTTTCCTTGTTGATATGGAAACAAATACAACTGAACTATACGGTAAGTATTTTGTATTGCCTACTTTGGGACCTTTTCGATAAATATATTAAATAATTCTGTGTTTATTATCTGTCATTTCTAATTATTCTATGTCTTTAATAATTACACCATGCAATTTTTGTAAATAACGTGGATATTAAGAATCGTTTTAAGTGATACTGATTAGATTAAGTTGTACTATAAGGGTAATAGTACGCTAGTCCAATTAAGAAATTTCGTTAAATAAAAAAAAAAGGTTATTATCTGATTGCAATAATAATTGTTATATTTTTGCATTCAAATTACGTTTGCTTTTAGTTTTTTATTTCTTGTTATTTATTTTTTTTTTATTTTTTATTTATACTTATTTATGAATTCTAAAATAATCTAGATCTGCGTGTAATTATAAGATACATTCTCATCAAATTTGATGAGAGGCAACTCCTTTCGATAGCTGAGATCCAGGCTGAGACCAAGAATATATAATTTTTCCGTTATAACATACATTTTCATCTGGCCCAGATATACTTGTATAATACTCCTTTACTCCATAACTAGTGGGTATAAAAAGTTAAGAACTTGTTCATGCAACTTTTTAGACTGCAATGTGTTTTCATCGAAATAAAATAATATGTTTTTCCCAAATGTTAACATATGTGCAGTATATATAACTCTCTCAGCTCTTTATTCAGAATTCTTAATTTTTCAGATTTATTCCAGCCACATGTTGACTTCCAGTTTTCGAAACTTTGCTGCTTTTCAAGCCGCCATTTCGAATTTCAATTAACATTCCTCCTTGGGAGAAAAACACAAAACTTTATTTTATGAAATGCAAATTGTTTTACAATTTGATTTCGTTATGCTATCCAGGCGAACATCAGGTGAGCAGGCAGGTATTATCATCTGGAACCTCCAACTCTTTCGGGTTGTGCTGCTGCTGGTGCACACAAACCTCAGCGCCAACTGTAGCCAAAGAAACAAAAACAAAGAGAACTTTCGAAAAGGTGTTGTAATATTTTATATGCAGTATTCGTTGCTACACCCCTTGTTGTTTGGCCAACAGGTGCGTCAGGCAGAAAATGCCAAACAACCAAAGCAGCGCAGCGCACAGTCGCTGCTAAAAGTTATTGTTCAGCTCATGTTCTGCTGCGCTCTCAGCTCTCCTCTGTGTGTTGTCTGTTTTGGATTGAGCAATTATTTCATTTCACATAGCATAGCATAACATTTTGGAAAACATTTGCATAAATTGCGATTTATATTGATTTTTAAAAGTTTCTCATCAAAATATTTTTCTAAAAACTTCTGCCCCCTCTCTCGTTCTCCCTCTCTATCTCTCTCTCTGCTGGTCTATTCTGTTCCGTTCCAGTTCTGTTTTCGGCCAGCTGACGCTCGGTTTATGCATGAAAACATAAGAGTGTGCATTATATGTACATTCGCATCCGAGTTGCCTCTGTAAACTTGTCTATTTCCCGAGAAAACTGTGACCCACTTTGCCGGCCGCTCGTCTCATTAGCGCGTGACCAACATTAGGGTAACTCACGCTGCAAAGAAAATGAAAATGAAAAAGAAATAGTAAATGAATATGAAAACGAAAATGAAAATGAAATGAAAAAATGAAGATTATAGAAAAAAGTGCGGCAAAAACTGCTGTTCTAATTAATTAGCGCCTGGAACGTTCGTCTGGACGTCTTTCACTTTGTGGTAACTTCATTAGCCGCCAAACGGGCGAACGGGCGAACTGGCAAAATTCACAGCACGGCACTGCGCTGTGCAAGCTGTGCAAGCTGCCAACTGACCCCGCGACCTGCTTTCCCATTAACTTGGCTTCTTTTCAGCGCGCTTAATTAGCTGACGCCTGCCAGGTGGCAGATTATATTTAAGGTTATGTTATCCGCTCAGATAGGAAACAGCAACAAGAGCAGCGGCAACGGCAGCAACAAAAACAACAACTGCGAAAGGGTGCTACGATGGAAGGAGGAGAGGACACAAGAGAGATAGAAAGAGATAGAGAGAGAGAGAGAGAGAGAGGGATGCAGTAGGGCTTAAAGCTGCTGCAGCAGTGCATCTACAACTCATTTACGTTTGGTTAAGATAACAACCTCTTTAATATGGAACCCAAAACGCCAATAGAAAATAAACAAAAAAAAAAAGAATCACGATTAGCACTACCTAATGGAACCCAAGAAGCCAGTAGAAAATAAACAAACAAAAAAATGAATCACGATTAGCACTACCTAAGTCCGTTCACTTGTCTTGAAGAATTGTTGAAAGCATATCTAATACAATTTGGGGCAAATCTAGACAACTTTATATGCAAACTTTGAGTTTATATAAAATTAAAAAAAAAAAAAAATTATAAAAGTTTATATAAAGTATATAAATTGACTTAAAATATTTATATTCTTTAATTAAATAAGATAACTTAAATTCGTGGAAATATCAAATATAAGTTAAGCCGACAAGGAAACAATATTGGCGTATCGGTCGGAAAACTAGAGTTGTCTCCGTAAAATTATAGCTAAGGTTGTATACAGAAAATCATATCTTTGGGAATTTTTGAAGAATTTTGAAAGGAAAATCTACTTCGAAACCGAAGATGCAGGATATGAATTTCTTTAGTGAACTTACTGTTAAGAGTACTCAACCATAATACGATTGAACGCATGAGGACTAGTAGCAAAGACACTTTTGATTTACTAAATGACTCAAATAGGGTATTAATATGCAAAAGCGCACGAGAGTTGGACCTTGAACGTTTGGAGAAATTTTATAGTTATGGGAAAGGTGCAAGAACAAGAGCCTTAGACACGGAGGATCCAAAATATTCTAGAGTTGGTTTTCAAACAAATTAACGAGGAGAAATTGAAACAGTAAGCTCGGGAAAATGAAATAAAATTTAACAGCATCATATCACACTCTGCATAGAAAAGCATCATTCCAAATATGATGTCTATAGTTTTTCTAACAGTTAAGATCTGTTTGTGCACCCTTCCTTCAATATCTTTATATTTAAGTTTGATCACTATGAAATTTTATCTTTCGAAAACGTTTGCGATAAACACAATACATATATAACTGCTAAAATAATGAAAGTCAACACAAATCGCTTAGATGATAATAATATTAAAATATTCCTAAAATTAAAATTCGACTGGCCAACAAACACTGACTTTATTTGAACCAAAGTTTTCTATTATTCCGCGCAGCTCTGCCTCAGTTTCAGGATTTGACAGAGGGTATCCTACTGTCGAGCGACTATTATTATCATTCTTCGTTATGTGACTGCTGCAAATAGGCTAAGCGATTTTTCCGGCGATAGTTCTGCAAATCGATTAACCAAGAAAACAACGAATAAATGTTTGCTATAATGTTGCCTCTGTAAAAGAGCGACACTCTGTGGCAGTAGATAAAAAATGGTTCTATCGGGCGGGATGGGGGAGGCACTTGTAAGCGGGGCATGAGCCACACTCAAAGGCGTAAATAAATACGCCGCCCGCAAAGGTAGGCAACGCTCTTTGTTTGCTCAGCCTATGTATATGTTTGGGTAGGATTCGAGTGTGTGCGTGAAAACATGTGTATGCACGCGTGTGTGTGTGTGTGTGTTAATTTGCCAACAAAGACACGTACAAACATGTAAACAGCATTCAAGAGATTTCGCTAGAGCGAATGCCAACTGAATAGCATTCGCTCGATGTGTGAATGAATGTGCCCTGCCCTGCCCTCCTCTCCCCTCCCCTCCCTCCCTCCACGGAGCAGTGCAGTTGTGTACACGTATGTGTGTGTATGTTGGGGTGTGTGTGTTTCAAGTGTGCCAGTGTTTGCCTAGCCATTGCTATTAATTTGAACACGCTGCATAATAGCTCTGTCAATATTTTATCAACAATTTGCCAAAAAGTGCGACCCGAAAGTGATGTAAAACGGACGCTGAAAACACGAAGGTCCCGAGTCGTGTTTAGGAAGGGGATGAGGGAAGCAGAGAAGGGGACAAACATGTTTATTATTTTAAAGAAACATAGAGAAAGAAAGGCGAACTACGGTTAAAGATGAATTTCATCTTAAAGTCGAATGTATAAAATATGTTGCCAACTCAAGATAAATCGTGGTTTAATTTCTGCATCATTTCTTATCCAACCGACACTTGTCAAAAGAAAAAGAATGCACAAATGTTTTACGAAGTACCCAACTTCGATCGTCAGTAGCTTACTTGGTGATCTAAGACGGATTTCTTTGCACGCTGCTAGAACTCATTGGGAATTCTAATAGCGTCAAGAAAAAAAACAAAATCCTCCGAAACGGCTGCATCGCATTTAATGAAATAGTATGTGTATGCATATGGAAGTATTAATATCACAACCTTCACATTGCTAACTACAATTTATATTTAGTTTATTAAGGAACAGGAAACAAAGTATTGTGAACGGATCCAAAAATGTGAATAAATTCAAAATATAAATATATACAAATAAAAATTCCCTTTGAACGAATTTAGATGTTGTCAATGTGGGAATTTATTTTATAGTTTAGAAGCGAAAGCCGGTTTAAAAATTAAGAAAACTTATACCATTCGATCTTTCTTCAACTCGATTTCAAGTCGATTCGCCATCTTCGTTTATATCAGGTTCCCAATTAGATACTCAAGAAATTGAGGCCGCTGCATCTGTAACTCGGCCAAACAAGCATGTCGACTGCATCAATCAGTCTTATGAAAGAGTCCATTGTGCGCTAACAAGTGGCACGTTACCGGATTGATCCATAGGCACAAAAACAGGGCCACCAAGCCACGACATATCACTGTACGATATCTCTGTGCTAGCTCCCTTCTCTCCTATCCCTCTCTCTCTCTCTTCCCGATGTTTCCCTTCCGCCTGTGCCTGTTAACAACGTCGATGTAGCCATTTGGCGGAGCACAACTCGTGTGCCAATGACAGCATGTACGGGCCGAGAGACAAAAGATTGAGGAGGCTGCAGCAGGCACATACAAGTCATCAGCCATGTTCAGGAAGTTAGTTAGGCGGGCCTGGCGACCCACAAGTGCAGGGCCTGTCATAATGTCAGCCCTGCGACAAGTTGTGCAAGAGCCCGACCAAAGACAAGAGCTTGGCCGGCTTTAAAGCCCTTTTGCAGCATCAACCCGAACTGAGCCACAAGAATCGTTGTACAAGCCATGCAAGACTTGCCCCAACAGGGTGCTCCCCATTTAAAAATATTTCTTTTTTTTTAACAGCCTCAGTCTCCAGTTGATAATAATACTACCTGCAGCAGGATGGAAGGTGGAGGGACTGGAGCGAGTCGAGTGTTACTTTCGGGGCTTGTCGAGGCAGAAGGGGGCACTCGTCTATTGAAATCCAACAACTGATAGCACACACTGCATACAAAGCAGGAAAAATGTACCCTGAAGGACAGAGGAGGAAAAAGAAGACTAAAGTTTTCACTCATAACGAAGTCCGAATACTTTTTCGGAGTTAAAGCTTACAGATGATAAACCCTTAAAATCTGGGTTATCTAACTTTAAATATATATGTTCGTAAATTAATCAATATATACAACATTAACTATCACATTGAGAGAATATTCGCATATACTTCAATTGAGGGCAAACCATAAGTTGGGCATAGAAAATGACAGTCAGGGGAAACTTTCGTCCTTGGGGAAATTCAATCGCATCCACAATGCCAGAGAGCTCTTTAAAGTCAGCACAAAAAGTTGCCATTATTTGCACACATTCATCATCATTTGGTTATTTCATTCATAATTTTTGACTGTAAGCTCATTAGTTTGTTTTCCCAGACGTCTGCGAGTTCTGCTCACATATTTCGCATTATTTGCATTCTAATGCGAATGCGATGTGGGCGAGTATTATGGGGAAGGGGAGACGATTTTATACGCGTTGGAAAATCGCGAAAAAGGGTATACTCCAGTATTTAGTAAACGTTTAACTGTTAAGATCTTAGAAAAGAAAGACACAAAATTTGGCGTGAATATTGTCTATCATATGCATATTAAGTCCAATTTATGTTTTCGACAACCCAACTCCAAAGTTGTTTGATTATTGAGCCTTCTCGATAGATTATGTTAGTTGTTTACGAATAATTTCGTATTTCTATTAATAAATTCTACTTAATTATGTAGTGTATATAATATGCTCTCTCGCATTTTAAGCTGCACAAAAATGTACTTCATTATACTTCATTTTATTATCATGATTATTCTGGGTATTCCCCAGTATGTTTTCAAATTAATTCGCTCTATCTCTTTTTTACCCCATTTAGATTGTCTCCTTTCTCTCTGTATCAGTAAATGTGTTTGTTGCTTCCTGATTATCTCATTTATTTTTTGGTTATTCATTCAGCTCTATACTATTCTATACATGCCTTATCAAAATCTTAATATTAAGTAGGTTCTCATTGGCAGAACATATAAGCAAAGACGCGCTGTTAAAAAATATATTAATTCTCTTTTAATTACCTGATTCACTGGATGGAATACCCACTGCTTCTATTGAGTAAGAGGGCATTATAGATTTATAGCAACTTTCCTTTTCGAAAATCCCTCAACATTTAGTTGCAATAAGAAGGTATTCAAATTTACAAATAATTTGATTTGAAAATAGAAAATGCAGAGACTTTCTGTAAACGTTTATTTATTTCTTGCGAGAAAAATAGAAAGTGGGTATACAATTGTCGAGCATACTCGACTCACATACTTTGCCGAATACTAAACAAACCATCAGAGCTCGCCCAATAGCCGAACATTCTTATCGCAGCAGCCTTCCCGCTCGGACGTGCTATTTTCTCGGTTTCATTCAAGACTCATTCCCGGTCCAAATAACATATATATTATATTCAAAGCAAATACTACACAATATATACTAAAGCTGGATCAAAATGGCTTATATCCTCTACGTGCTTCTTCTAATTTGTTACGTCAGTGCAGGTAAAAACAAAAATATACTTATTATGTAAATTGTTCATATATTTGATAACAAATTGTTTTTTGAAAATATACATGATAACGTATTAGCTTTTGTATTTATTAAATAACAAAAGCCAATCATAAAGAATTCCAACACACAACATGCGCGATCTACACAATGTGGAGAAGCTTTACACTCATCTTTGAATTTTTAAATATTTAGAGGACGGGCTTATAAAACATTTATTTATATGTATACTGAAGCAGAATCTTATGAATTCGATAATGCAATTTACCGATTTTCAGTAAGTGTGAACTTTGAAATAAACGTCACATGCCTATGATATACAGGAATGCCAAATTTTGTGTATCTAACTTGTTTAATAGATCTGTTGCTTGGGTATACTTCCATTTTCTCCATTTTCAATGCTTTACGGGTATACAAATTAATGTTTATACTTTATTTTCGGGGTTTGAGAAACACGATCGAGATCGGTTAATAAGCTGACTTACTTTTTTTTAGTGTCTGATCATTATTATGTGTATTAAATTACAATCTACCTTACGACAATGAGTATGCAATTTACAGATATTTTTACAGTTTTAAGAAGTGTAACATATACTACGATTAACATATACTCGTAGCAAAAATGTGTATACATTTCCGAGTCAGAAAGTTACTAAGCCATCGGCGTGGTTTTTAAAATGTATAATAACCTTCATTTAATGAAATACCTTTTTCTTTTTTCATCTCTTTCGGCGGACTACACACGTATCTTGTATTGGAAATGCCTGCGAAATAATGCAAAATACAATAATAATATCGTGAGTACATAATTTAATAACTTCAATTAGAGGAATGTTCAAGAAGCCCTTCTTCTTCTCTTCACAGTCAGGTAAAATACCTGAAAATAATTGCGGACATGGTGTCAGCAATGCGAAGGAACAGACAGAGTACGGCGAATTCCCTTGGCTTGTAGCCATATTTAGAGGTAAACACTTCATCGGAACTGGATCCATCCTGGCACCAACCATAGTGCTGGCACCAGCGCACATTCTACCCTCCGAGGATACAGGATTGACAATTGTAGCAGGAGAATTTGATGCAGGCTCGACTAGCGAACGCTTCTCGCCTAAAAATATCATTGTTGAATCGATAAACGTACCTGAGGATTATATTCGGAGTAATCGGAGCTACGACATCGCTCTGCTAGTTTTAAAAGAAGCAATGGAGTTGCATGACTACCTAATGCCCATTTGTTTGCCCCGCAAGTACGAGTTTCCTAACCAAAAGCCTTGCCTTATAGTTGGCTGGGACCGAATTCGCTTTACCCAAAAGATCATTGATAACATACCGATTAAGATCGAAGTACAGGTCATCAACTGGAACCAATGTAAAGAAACATTGGAATTGACTGAGGATGGATCGCTGGGATGTGCTGGAAAAGACGAAGGAACGTTTGAAGCTGGCAACACTATTGGGGGATGGCCTCTTTTCTGCCCCTCAGAGGATCACTCGGGTCATTACTACCAGCAGGGCATTGTTACCAAATATACCAAAAACCACTTGATCTTCACGGATGTGTTCAGATTGCAGTCCTGGATTCACACGGAACTTGAATCTCTAGTCATAGATCCCAATTGGTATATCCCTTCGTTCACCTCTAGGTATGGCTGGGTGAGTAAGGCATGAGGACAATCAATGGAACTATGGATGCCATAATCACAGTCTATGGCAAGGCACAATGATCTAAATAGAATTCTAGATATCTGTCAAATAATTCAAACACAGTTTCACAGTTCGTTTTCAAATACACTTTTTTACTTCATTTTCTCGATACCGAAATAAAAAAAAAAACAATGTTGTTCACAATTGTGTCAGGCACTTGCGATAAGCATCAGACAAAAATGTAGCGAAACACAAACAAATTGCCTACAAATTTTTGACAGGCAATTTGCCTAGAAATTCCCTACCTACCGGTTGTACCGCCCCTGCCCTGCCCTGCCCTGTCCTGCCCACTTAGCATTTTACAGCCACATGCCTGCGTATCGCTCTGGTAACATTTCAAATGAGCAATTTTCACATATTTAGATGGCAACATTCACAGAAGCACATAGGGGCGTGGGTAGACAGGGGGGGGGGGGGAGGTTCACAAGGCACTCGCAACTGTAGCTACATTATGTCATAAAAATAAATAGTTGGACACACACACACACATACATATGTACACCCAGACATAGACGAGCAGACAACTGTAACGGGCACAGGCAGTTATAGTCGAGACATAGTCATAGCAACGCCCCATGACCCCTACGCTCTCCTGTCCTCCCCTGCCCTGCCCCAATCTCAACCTAACCCACCCAGTTCCACATTGCGACACAAAACGGAAATGAAATGAATGCGCACGTATGTATTTCCTTTCACCAAACACTGGAACAGTCAGTCCCGAGTTTTGCTACCCGAAATCATAATGATGACGATGACGGGAAGAACTCCCTGCCAGCAGAGACCTACCCCACCCACCTGCCCTCCCTCCTGCTACCCACTTATGCAGCGAGTGTACGAAATGTTATTAGAGACCTAACTAATTTTTGCTCGAGTTGTGTAGCCCCCGACGCATCAAGAGGACTTGTGAACGAGAAGACTAGAGAACTAGGACTCTAATTTAAAACTCCAACATAATCAGACTATTTTAAAGCAAGTAGCGAATGCTACAGACGACCCTCAGTGGGTTACCCTTTGTCAGAGCTTTCTCTCGCTATCAAACACACAAGCAGAAAAGGTAAACATGATTATAATTGGTGTTTGTGATCTGATCGGAATATAATTTGAAAAATGGATGAAAATAAAGGTAAGCTATTCAACACTGCGTTTGTATATCGAAGAAGAAAATTAAGTACTCAATGCTATGCCTAATAATTACAAATTATCGATTTAAGATGGCAATGTACGTGCCATCAAAAATTTTATATAAGCTTTAGTGACTTATGGCATACAGCAACCTAAATGCCAAATTTGATGTTTCTAACTGTTGAAATAACTGAGATCTATGTGTTCATACAGACGCAGGATCATTCCTGAGCTCAGACAGGCATGACATGCCTCAATTGCGGGGTAAATGAGGCTTGGAACGCCTCGCTCCCTTGTATACCCTCTTTTGATGCTTCTCGTGGGTTGCAGGCTACAGTATTAGATATATATAATACAAAGTGTTCAGTTATCTTTAATCTCTGTGGCAAGTGTAACTCTTCAAGAATATTGCGTAAATAGCAAACAATTTCATGCTCTTTTTTGGGTTTGCTCATTCGCTTTATCAATTCGCGCAGAGCAAATCAGAAAATAAATAAAATCATAAAACAAACTTCGGATAGTTTGAGACCAATTAAAAGTACAAAAAGTTAAGCAGCAGCAGCAGCAGAAAAAGCGCCATGAAAATGCATAAAACAGCAGAAAGCGGGGAGCAAAAAAATGTGCAGGGATAAGGGGGTTGGTCTGAGAGGGAGGAGGGCGGAATAACTTTCAAATAATTCCGTTAGCTGCAACATTAAGCTAGTGCCAAACGACGGCGAAGTAGACAATTAATAATGGTCGAAATTAAAAAGATGGCCAAGAGTTGTTTGCCCCGACGTGGCGCAGAAATGAAAATGGACAGCGCTGGTTCGACCCATGTCAATGCGGGGCACGCAGTCCCCCTCCCTGGGTTCCGGGCGGTACGTTTTTCTTAATCCCTGGTAAACAATGCAACTGCAGACAGCTTAGAAGGAGCAGGCCAGGAGCAGGAGCTGGAGCAGGAGCAGTGTCAGCAGCATAACTGGATAACTGTCGAATGAATTGATATTGTTTACTTTTAATTAAAAACAATTTGCTTCGCTGGCTTTCTTGCCAGAGAGCATCATCGACAGCTCACAACGTTGACGATGCGGATGCGGATGCCGATGCCGATGCCGATGCTGATGATGATGCTTCGGCATGGTTGCCCACGCTGCCTAATGATGATGACTACGATGGAATCGGACTACGACGCAGCTCAGCTGACAGTGCAGCTGCACTTGCACTTGTCAAGTGTGTGCTCTGCAGCTCAGCTCAGCCCAGCTCCCCGGCCTGCCCCACATCCTCTCACCTGCCTCTGCTTGCCAGCCGAGAGGGAAAAAACAAAACCTTTCGAAGGATTGCTCTGCCCTGCCCTGCCCTGCCCTGTCCAATATCCATTGCCGCCTTTCTTGTTGACGCAGCTCATCGATGTTCGTGTCGTTTCGGTAATGAAAGTCAAACTGTTCCTGAAGTAGCCTGGTTAACATTATTATGCTTGACAATGTTGTTGTTAATTCCCATGTTGTTGTTCTTGTTGTTGTTGTTCTCGCTGGCATAACGCTCAATTGGGTTGGTCAGCACAAATGCGGAGCAGGAACATTCGATAAAATATCATCCATCGCATGTGCACTTATTACTTTACATTATGCCAAATTTTAATACCTCTTCCTGATATATTACAATTGTAGGATTAAGCTAATAATATCCTTATCGATACAATAGTGTTGTAAAAGGCGCGAAGATTGAGCTACTTGACATATTATAAAGACACTTGATCAATGTCAACAACAGAGTCGATAAAGCTATTTATGTTCGTTTGTATATAAGCCTGGATCTCAGGGACTATCAGAACTAGAGCTAACAAAATTAGTGATATTACATGCAGTTTGTTTTCGAATTTTAACAAGTTCCCATACACTCCTGAAATCGGAGTAAGCCCAAAATATTCTTGAATAATTTCTGGAAATTTATTTAATTTATTTAATAAACATAGAAGTTAGATTAGTGTGTAAACCCAACCCAGTTCACAAAATATTAAACATAGAATTTATTCATGATTGAGCACACTCGACTGTATTAACTTTCTTACTTGTTTTATTAATACAAGAGAAAGCAATAAATAAATATACTTATATAACCTTCCCACAATTATTATAAATATTTGCAGCATAATCTGTATATTTTTCGATATTCCTCACAAGTTAATCATACAGTCAGAAATACCCTGTGAATCCGCTTTCAACTGCCTTTTGCTCTGAGTTGTTTAGAAGCCCAACAAAATTTTGATTATGTCGTATCAATGCTGCAACTGTCCATTACATGGCTTACGACGTATACGCACACAGGCAGCAGCACACACACTCGCACACACACTCCCACACACACTCCCACACACACACACACATAATACCTAAGCTGCTTAATGTAATACGCCAGAGCCGCAACACAAAAGGAAACCCGCCTGCTAACGGAATGGTATAGGGCGTAGGGTGTAGGGTGTAGGGTATTGCTGGCAGCTTAAGAACCCTTCGCAACTCCCCACTTGATGGAAAAGAGACAGACTGATAGAGAGTGTGCGTGAAAGAGAGAGAGAGAGAGCGAGATAGATGGACACTAACTGGCATTAGCGGATCTTTAAGTACGTCTGAGAAAACTTTTGAAAGCCGCCTCAGACAAAGAACCGCACGCCACAACGGAAATATTTTTGCCACGCCCCCCTCTCTCTCTCCCACTCCTTCGTCTCCACTAGCCACTATATCATTGCATTTCGGTTGAACAGTACTTACAGAGGGCTTTAGATCGATGTGCTACCTGGAGCAGCTCGTGGGATTTCTGTTTTCGTGCAGGCAAAGCCGCTTTGGCCAATTATTATTGGATTCGCAATTAAATTGTTGGCTTTATGTTTTGGCCCACTCGAGTCGCAGTTAAGTTTTGTCTGACCTGTTCAAACTTAAGACGACATTTCAGATACCGCGCCTGGGTGGAGGCAAACATTTAATTAATTTCCAAATGAATGCGAAACTTTCGTCGACTCGAGTCGAGTCTTATCTGGCCAGCAGAAACTTTAAAAGTGTCATGTGTGTGTGTGTGTCTGTATGTGTGTGTCTGTATGTGTGTGTGTGTGTGTCCCTAAAAGTGTGGCTTACCTTGAGCCTAAAAACTTTCGCGTGCTAAGCTAAGTCGCATAAATTTCCAACACGCTTTTTTCACAACTAAACGCCCGAATGAATGCCACCGAAAAGTTCTCTGTCTGCCCTCCCTTTCGCACTCTCTTTTCCTCTCTCTCTCTCTCTTGCGTGTCTGTTTGGGCCATTTAATGGATTAGCCCAGGGATTTTAATTAAATATTCTGAAAATGGTCGTAAATAGGAGCACTAAAGGACCAAGTCAAGTAGAAGTAAAAAGTACAAATTGAATTTACTTAAATGTTTAAAAGAAACAACATTTCTTTCCTTCAATACTATATATTAATATCAATTAATCAATACTATATATTATATATTAATTATCGCTTTTAAATCATATTCAAGTGGTACACCCTTTGATCATTGAGAAGGGTTAATTTATTTTGTTAAAATGTATGTTACAGGGAAATATATGGATCCCTAGCCATCTCTCTATCTACCAAGCGTCTGATGGAGTACACGGATTTAATTTATTATAAAAGACACAGATTGCAAAGATAATCCAATAGCAATCGCCATGTACCCAAGGGTAACAGTAGCTGTTCTCTGATATAGATGTATATTTTATGAACTATTCCTGTGAATTACAATTTGTAAATAAGGTAATGGATAACTTTTGATCTGATTGGGTTTTCTGGGTTTACTCAATCCTTTGTAACGAATGTTGGATCAACTAAAATTGTCGTTTTTCTTCCCACATTAAATTAAACTAAATGATAAAAACATTTTCAAAATTTAAAAATTATAAAATCTAATAACTTAAATAATTATAAATTTAAAAACATTAATTTTAATTTCTTATTTCTTACTTAAATTATATTTTTAATTTAATTTATATTTGTAATTTTATTTTTAAATATCTTTGAGTCGACTGCTCTTAGTTGACGTTTAATAAATAAATAAATAAAAATAATAGGTTTCGTCACTTGCATCTATCTCTTTAGCTCGATGGAACTCTAAACATGGAAGCTATGGAAGACAACACAATAGTGCATCGCCATCGAAAATTATAGCTAAATCCTGTAACCGTATTCCGCTCTCTAACTGTATTCAATGATCGAAAGGTGTAAAAATACTTCAAGAGTTCCCCCTGGATTCCTCTTTTATTGCATTCAATTGCAGGCAGGCTCTCATCACATCCACCGCCAACACTCTGTTTATAAACAGTTATTGGCCATAAACGGAATTGCGCTAAACGTGTGTCTATTGAAAGAGCCTCTCGGCGGTAGGGAAGGTGTGGTGTAACGCAAACCTGCGCCCTAATCAAACGGCAAATACAACAAACTGCATTTCATGCATTTTGCATTTTGCATTTCGCATTTCGCATTTCGTATTTCGCATTTTGATTGATTAGCTGGGGCTGCGAGTACATCAATGCTTTATACGACTATATAATGAAGTGCGACCGATAAGCAAACTCTCCATGCAAATTGCTGCAAATCAAACACGCTCACACACACACGTTGATAGGCACACACACTCACACACGCACACACAAATAGTAAATAGTTTGCACAGATTTTGGCAACAAAATAAATTGGAATAATTATGCTGGAAACGGTTGAGTCGGGGAACGCGGCCTGCCCGCAGCGTGGCGGCAGCTATCGAACTCGGCACAAATAAATACAATGTAATTATTGAGGTATACAATGAACTATTCTACACAAGCACAAATACACCTGCACACTCACACACACACATACATGCCGTGCTGAAAATCTATTTACAATACCGTGAATCACAAAACACGCGACCTATGCAAATATCAAGCTAAACTGCAATCAACTTCCTGCAGGGTATATTAGTTGGGAAAAGCATCTTACACTGTGAACTCAAGAAAACTATGAATAATTTAAAATTAAATAATTTCGATTTATAGCATTAACTGAGCTTAGGTACGATTATCTGAAAGAGAAAGTTTCCTGAAATATTGAATCGGAGATGATTTAATTTATTCTCTGGCTTATCTAGAAATTGTCTAGGGTTCAAGTGTTGTATAGTTTCAGATCGAATTTTGTAGTACAATGGTTTTTAAATATCTACGTGTAAATACTACCACAAGTGATATAAAATATATAATATAAGGTAATATTGAAAAAAATTGTGAGAATAAACAAAGGCCAAAAGCTTAAATTCTTATCTGATGAATGTGAATTGTTTTCCATTTTGCAAATAATCATGATGCCTGCTACCAAAAAAAGAAATATATATTATATATTTCCCTAAAAGAAATGATTCTCAAAAAACATTAAAATGGATTTCTCGCACCAAGAAAAAAATGTACTTAATTAATTTCAAGGCGTGTCCTTTCCAACTTTCATCAGTCAATTGATTATTAGTTTCAATGTATCTTCGAGTATTCCTATATGAAGTGTATCTAGCGAGTCGTTTTAAGTTTTTGTTTAATGTTTGTAATAAATATTTGAGCAGTTTATTTAATAAAATCGTTGCAGACTTTTGTGCTGCTTTACTGGGAATATTTGCATATTGGCAGCTGGCGCTACCGTTGGCCCTGGAAAGCCTATTTAGAAATTAACCAAATATGCTGCCGATCTGCAGGAAATGCAGTTAATTTATTTGTGTTACGTATTTACGGTGTCTGTCAACGGAACTCGGGCATATTGTGTTGTGTGTCAAACACACTCACACACACACACGCACACATTCACCTGAGAATATGCAAATTGTGTTCCGGCTTTCGGGCGTGCTGTAAATATTATCATTATTTTTTTTTACTCTACTTTCTTTTTTTTTCAATTTACTTCTCGACGTTGTCGTTTTGTTTCAGTTGGCAGCAGCTGAAAGCTGTCAGCCACATGACAAAATTTATTGCCAAAAATTTTAATTAGAAAATTGCGAAACACGGAGTACTCTGCGTGCACATTCAGCTGTTGGCCAAATTATAAAATTGTTTGTTGATTTTTGGCCAAATGTCACATCATGTCAGACGCGAGCGCTCTCCCTCTCACTCTCTCACTCTCTCTCGCTCTCTCGCTCTGACGGCACGCGTTGTTACCAAAACAATGAACATTTTCGCCCAGGTGCTCAGAGAGTTGGCTGGGAACACACAATGGGCGAAAATTTGTAAATTAAATATAAGAATTATTTGTTAAAAATATTACATTTTGATTGCGCTGACAATTTATCACGGTTTGCAGAGCATTTTTACAATTTATTTAAACGTAACATCGACGAATAAATTAGACCCTCCGCGAATTTGGATAGTTATGTTACATCTATCACAGTGCAAAAACTATTAACAAGAGTAGTTGTGGAAATAATATATAATACTATAAGTGTTTCTTAAGTATCTCTAATTATACCCTTCGAAAATGATTTTATAGGGTATACTTATATACTGTATAAGTAGAAGAAGGCGTGGCAATCAGCAAAAATGGCTAGTCGGTCTAAACAATTCCATTTGAATGATGTCGACCTCGAAAAAGCGAGAAAACAATAGATGGCTAATAAGTCTGTGGAATACACCACATATTCGTTTAGGATTTATACAGTTTTCAATTCGAATCAGACTATTTACAATTTATATATATGTACTATATGTATACCAAACTCTACCAGGAAGTTACTTCGTGCAGTAACGAAAACTGATCTTAACTGATAGTATTTTCCATGTGTGTTGCTTAATATAATAAAATCAAATACTAACCAGGCAATATAAAAGATTCTTATTCTAATCTTAGTAAATTTTGAATGCTCAGCGTTATCAGCGAAGATTTGAGTTCAAAAGCAGAGCTGAGAGATCTGTCGCCCTGATAAAAAACTAAGTTATTTAAATAAAAAACCCTATATTTAGTATAGTGAATCATTGTTGATTTTACTGTATGATGTATTTGTCTTATGATTTTTATGAAGTCCAAAAAGTACTATTATCATCATTATTATCAGGGAGTTCCTTAAAAAGCAGAAGTTGAAGATTCGTGAGTTAGACTAGGTACGTACACCAGGCTTAAGACAATCAACGCCTCTCTTAGGCTGCTGCAGCCAGTAAAGGCTTAAGCAGCTAATGAAACTGAGTAAGAACCCAATGAGGGCATTGGAGGCTAAGAGCACACCTTAGCAAACTAAGAATAATTAACAATGAGCTATGCAGTTCCTGCAAGTTAGAGCACCGGTGCACCTACTTACAGTATGTCCGGCATTGGCTCATAAAATAAGTGTGTCGTTAGGCAAGCATCTTTGGATTTTCTTACAATAACTGGGTGGATAAGGAGCTCTAAGCTTAGCAGGGGATTTTAATAGAGGTCATAGGTCAATAGAGAGTACATCTCACTCCAAATCATCTAAAAAGTGCATTAATACGTTTAATAAAGTAGCAGTTCTTTTTACAACACTATCAATGTATTATTGCCATGGCAGAAGGAATATCATTCACAATCACCGACAGTTTATATAAAGTTCTTAAAAATTTAATTTTTTTTTTATTTTTTACTTTTAAGCCATAGATTTTATAATGTGAACTTATTTTAGAATATACTTCTGGACAGCTACTTGATTTAAAAAACAATTTTCATTGATGTTTATTAGCAATGACGTTACCATGCCATCTATAAGTCAAAGTCATAAAACGAAAATGATCTTCATTTTATGATATCCTCATAATATTAATAAAATATTTTAATTGTTGCCAACCTCAATAAAAGAAGAAGATTATTTTTGCTAATGCTCACCAACTAAATGTGTAGAATAAGATAGTTCAGTTTGTAAATATATTTTCTAATAAGGGCTGATTCCCAAATAAATAAGAAAAATTTAGATTTATCTGCACCACAGTGTTGTTTTCCAACACCAGTATTTTTGCTGTCCATTAATTAAACAATCTTGTTTGTTTACACATCATTTACAAAAACACAAAACAACTATAGCAATATTTATTCATTTACCGCTGACAGCCGCAAAACGTTCGACTAATTAAGTTTTTTAATTAGGCGTAAATCGGGATTACGCTCATTAAACATATTATGCTTAAAATGTATCAAATCAGGCCAATCAAATGAACAAGTTTAATTGTTCTCCACAATGAAAACAACTTTCAAATACGAGTCGTAATTAACAAATTAATGAAAATGTCGTGAATATTAATAAACAATTATCACATTGAAAAATAAACTAGGGAGTTATTTACCTGCGGCTTAAGTTCTATTTCTAAACGATTGTGAAGTAAAGGCTTCGCCTGTATGGCAAGTTCCCTAGACCCAGTTGCCATTTATCCCCTGGAAAACTTCAAGTTGTGCTCATGTTTTGCATGAGTTTCTAAAATGATTGAATGTATTTCAAAGTCACAGCTGCGGCTGTTGCAAAACTCAGACCACTCCCCCCCTCAACTCCTTCCCGCCATCCCCTTGCTCCTGCGAAAAAGTTCGAGTTGCAAAATTTGCAGTGACGCACAAAACTGAAAGTCCTGAAATATCCGCCCACTCAAATGCAATGACAAACTAGTTGCCGAGCACCTCAAGGCGCCCAGAGGTATACAACAGTGTTCCACCTCCTGTTACTCCATCTCCATCTCTTACTCCATCTCCTGCTCCTACTCCTACTCCTACTCCTCCTTCTCGTTGTTGTTGGCCAGGTCGACTCGGCACATTGCATAACTCACACGCACGTAAGTTTTTAGAGGCTTAATTAAGTGCATAAACTTCTAAGCATAAATACAGTTGCTATCTCTCTCTCTTACTCTCTCTCTCTTTCTCACTCTCCCACTCTCTGTTTCGTGCAGGTCCATGTGCTCGTCATCAGTTGACGATATTCCTTGTTCTCCAGAGGGGCCAACTTTTTTGAGGTTCACGTATAAATTTGAAACGCTTTACTTTGTTTACGTACTTTGTCATAGTTGCATGTGTGTGTGTGTGTGTGTGTGTGTGTGTGTGTGTTTGTGTGTGTGAGTTATGCTGCTTTTGTTGCTGCCTTGGCAAAAGTTCTTAACTAAAGTGTTGCAATTATATTGATTGAATTTTGCGGTGCCACCGCCTTTGGCAACACAAATGCTTACCATACACATTGCGTATACGCCACGTTGGGCGTGGGGCGTGACTCGGCTCAGCAGGCGGTCGTGTCACTTGCTGAGTTAAGCATTCTGCACGCGGTGCCGTTAAGTGTTTTACACTTTCATCGCAATTGAATTTAATTTACCAACCCGATGGCCTTTAAAGTAATGTGCATTATAAGTATTTTAAGTACTCTGAAATGCCCACAGTCTCTCGTTCACTTAAAATGTGTGCTTTTGTTTTTCTGAATTTCTGAAATATTTCTGTAAAAAAGAGCAGACAATAATGTTTCATGATATTTCGATATGAGCCATGTTTATTTATTAATTCAACAAAAATAAATCCGATTGTGTATAGTTTTATCCTCATCTAATTATTTTTAAGTCGTGATGCCATCGCTTATTGTTTCCTATACTATATAAAAGACATTATAAATTTATCTAACCTTCTCAACAGTTGTGCTCGTTTCTACATCTTTTTTTTTCAGATCTGTTTGGAATGCAACTTTTGCGCTAACGCATAAATCTTGGAGAGAAATAACAAACATGAAGGAAATGAGCTGGGGGGAAGGGCAATACGTTGCGTTGGGCAGACGGGGGAGAGGGTGAGGCGAGCAAAGAAGCAGATCCAGGAGGCAGAGCTAGGAGGCAGCAAAGCGTAGCTGCGAAACGGCTGTAGCATATGTTGTGCTTTTCTATATATTGTCGCAACATCAGTCAGGATTAGTTGTAGAAGTTTACCAGCAGCCGATGCCGAGCATGGGTACCCACACTCGTACTCACTCGCACAGTTAGAGGGGCACTCGCACTCGCACTCGCAATCGCAATCGCACTCATTCCATCATTCCTTCATTCCTTCAAGTCGTTCTCATCGTGTTTGCCATGCTGTAACCGTCTCGCTGCGTGCTCCTAACATGGCAGCAGTTGCCCTACGATTGCTGCTCTTCCTGTCCGTCACCCAGTTGCCTCTCTCTCTTTCTCTCTGTTCTCTCTCCCAGTTGCCCGCTTCGGCTTCTTCTTAGCCTTCCCGGCCTGCTGTGTCTGTTGTTAGCCTTGTCCTTGTTTTCTTGTCAGCTGAAGTTTTGTGTCATTGTTGTTGTAGCTTGGTTTTTGTTTGTGTTCCACGCCCGGCTGTGTGCATGAAAAGTTGCAGGCAGTTCGTTTCCCCTCCTCGTCCCAACAGCAGTACGAAAGTGCTTCACGTACATATATGTATGTTTAAGGCCCTGGAAATTAGTTGTATATACGTTTGCATATTTCACAAGTACAGCTTTATGCTCTTCCCACTTTCAAATTTGTTACCCTTGTTGTGGCTTTGGCTCACTCTCTCTCAGTCTCTCTCTGCCTCTCTCTGTCTCTGTCCCTCTTGCGATCTCAGTAATTGTAATTTTAAGGTATTTTCGATGTTTTTCGATTGTCGTAAATGTAAAACAACTAGTAATAAAAGCTTTAACTAAGGGAAAGCAATTATTTCTTTTTAGCTGGAACTTAGCTCGGGTCCTAAGGTGTGACTACATGAGGACACACTTGGTTTTGTTCATCTTCGGCGGAGGCTTGGTCACAGGTCTTTCTATTACCTCTTCTGGATCGATTGTAGTGCTAATATCGCTGGGAGAAGAGGTTCTTCTTTGTGTTCGCTCTGGACTGGGGCCCTCGTACGATGTATTAGTCCTACCACGGATTGCATTAGTCTGAGCTATGATATATCTATTAACAATCGACTCGAAGTCAATTGGCGGTTCTACCCGGGTTACTTCAACCAAGGTCTCCTCGATTGAATCGTTGGGTTCCTCCTCCTCAGAACTTTGAATGCTATTCACATCACCCCACGATTGACCTTGGGACCCTTCTGTCTCTTCATTTTCCAAACTTCCCAGCGCATTGTTGTGGTTGGTTTCCGGAGGAGAAACCACTTCCATTATCTGCGAAACACTGCGGATTCCACTAGGAACTGGAATTGGATTCGAACTTGGTATTGGATTGTAACGCACTTTCTTAAGCGGCGACGGAACCGAGTGTTCGGTTACATTTGGATTCACTTCATTATCTTCCTGTCTACAGTTGCAAGATCAAATACATCGTCATAATGATACTAACTAATACTTACACTCTTCTCTTTTCGCCCCTACCTCTGAAATGGGAATCGTACAGCGAGCGTCGTCGAGTTACCGGACCCGGAGCATGTTCCAGACTGTCAGTGTCCGAGGAGCGTGGCCTTCCCCTGGGTGTTTTCTTTGGAGTGTTCTTGAGTCTAGGGGTTTTCGGCACCCTAGGTGTTCTGGGTGTTGCGCGGGCTCTTGTCTTTGGTGTATATCTTTTAGATACGCCATTTTTAGGAGTGAGCTTCTTGGGTGTTAGATTGATTAGGGATGATCCAAATTTCTTCTTGGCTCCGGGTGAATGTAGCGGTCGCCTGCCAGAGATCTGGCGGTAACTACGGGTTATCATGGGATGTAGGGACGGCCTCTCACTCTGTTCTTCTTCTCTGACTAGAGTCAAATTATTGTTCTCACTTTCCACTATAGCCGGTGATTGGGAACCGGGAGTTTCAGAGCTAGAAACAGTCGTACTGGCTGGTGTTTCGGGTATTACGGCTTCGTCGACGGTATTGACGGTAGAAGTAGTCGTGTTGGCAGATGTTTCGGTTCCAACGGGTACGTCGACGGTATTGACGGTGGAAGCAGTCGTATTGGCTGATGTTTCGGTTCCGACGGGTATGTCGACGGTATTGACGGTGGAAGCAGTCGTATTTTCTGGTGTTGCGGTTACTTCGGCTACGTCGACGGGTTTACCAGCCTGTAGGGATTTCATTTTAATGTTTCGTTAATTTTTTTTTGTTTGAAAAAATGTTTTTGAAAATATGTATAAAGTCTATGTTCCAGTTTTACTGTATAAGAAATTAGGGAATTATGAGTTTCAGGCTCACGTAGAAATCGAAATGACGATCCCGAGAAATATTTCCCTAAATATAATAGAAATATGACAGTTAACGCATGGAAAGCAACCGAATCAAATCGAATCACAATAATGATATACATTTTCCTTATTTCTTCTTAAATTGATTAAATTTAGTGTCCATCTACAGGAGAGGAAGACCCTCAGGATGGTCGCCATCAAGGCGACTCTGTGGAGTCGTGGGCGTAGGGAGCAGGTTACTCGCTACCAGCCATGAAAATAACCGCTACGAAAATTTTGCAGCTGTATTACATTACGCCTTTAATTTCATTACATGCCAACGAGCTGGGCGACAACTCGCCGAGGGGCTGCCGAGAAGGACCTGGGGTTGGGCGGGTGAGGCTTGGCAGAAGGGTTGAGGGATGGCAGGAGGGGCCACACGCAGCGTCAGTAGCCCATAAAATAGAACAAAACACTTGTAAAGTCAGACAGAGACAAACAAAGGGCGTGCGAGCGAGAAGAGCAGAGAGAAAATGAGCTGGAGCCGCACCAGGCGGAGAGGCAGCTCGTATTCCATGACGCCGCTGTTGACGCCATTGCAACTCAGCGGGATGCTTGCTCGTCTGTATC
Organism: Zaprionus kolodkinae; assembly: GCA_018901885.1. NCBI lineage: Eukaryota > Metazoa > Arthropoda > Insecta > Diptera > Drosophilidae > Zaprionus > Zaprionus kolodkinae. The sequence goes on from JAEIFM010000508.1 coordinate 1,134,905, forward strand.
TATGTCTGTGTGTTTATGTCTGTGTGTGTGTGATGGAGGGGGCAGCCAAAGGGATCGGCAAGAACTTGGGTACAGCACGGTTTTCGTGGCAGGACACCGCGTTAGGAGTTTATTATTTAATACTTTTTACGTCGTGCGTAGAAATTAGCAGCCATAAATCAATGAAACGACTTGCACAAGTCTACAATTAGCTTCCTCCCAGACGAACCGAGTGGACGGATAGACGCTTCAAATTATAACAACTTGTGTAATTAATTTTTATGTTATATCCATAGGATACGTACTGGCCGTATTCTGGCATAAGTTTCCCAAATGCCCACGCGACTAAGTTAGTTATAATATGTGTGCATACAAGTATGTAACTGGGGAACATCTTATTTTAATTCGTTGCTCACGAGAAGATCTGAATACAATCGTGTTTGAACTTCACTTCTTGGGCGGCTTTAGTTATCTGAACCGAAACAAAACTGAAGAAGTATTCGTAAATGATTCTTGGATGTGAACCCATTCCTGATAACAAATGACAATCTGAAATGTGGTCACAAATGTGAAGGATTTATTTGTATTGCATTCATTACATATGGATGCAGAAAGTTAAGACGGGAATAATAACAAATTAAAATTTTTGGGGGCGGTAGGCGTGGCAATGAAGATTTTAAATAAGTGTGATCTGCCTTTAATTTACAGGAACCTTCTAAATGTAATGTATCTTACTCGTTCAATAGCTGAGATCTGTTATCTTCAACATATTGACAGACGAACAGATAAACGGACATGGACAGAATATATAAATATAGAAGTCAGAAGTCTGACAGAAATATGGAAGATAGTTTGTTCGACTCACATCTTCCTGTCTTAATTAAGAATACTTATGTGCATATACTTTATAGGGATTTCTTCAGTGCATTGCAAACATGTGAACAAAATGGATTTTTTAAAATTGAAATTAAATTAAATTAAAATTAAGTATAAATTAAAAACTGTTAAGAACTGAAGAAAAACATAAAAATAAACATGCATCAATGAGTTTTAAAATATTTTAGATAATTTGAATATATAAGGCGATGTTCTCTTCTCTTTAAATGCAACGCCATAAACCGAGATTATTTGTGGTAATTTTCAGTCACAGTGTGCCTCAATTTGGGCATTGTCTGGTGAATAGAAGAATAAATACAATAGCTTGGCCATAGTTAATTCTCTGGCGATGGTCGTCCTCGATTATTTGTACGCTGCTCTACCGCCTTATCAACAATGATTATATAATCTGCACAATTGCAGACAATAAACTTCTTTGCGCAAAAATACTACAAAATTTTATTATCACATTGCCACACAGCTAATTTGCAAGTACAGGCAGACAGGGAAGAAGTAGAGAGAGAGAGAGAGAGAGAGGGATGGAAGGAAAGAGACAGAGTGAGAATGGGGCAAAAGAAGAGCACAGTGAATTATATTTTCGCAATAACTTGGCAGCAGGCAGACGCCCCTTTTTCTCTGTGTGTGTGTGTGTGTGTGTGTTTTGTTGCAACTTGCAGAGTATGCGTGTGTGTGTGTGTGTGTGTGTCGGCTGCACTGTGGCAATAATAATAATAAGATGCAAACAAAATGCCTCCGCTGCTGCGGTACGTGCTGCAGCTGCAACACGAAGGCGCAGCAAAGTATGCTACAATAAAAATGGCACAAAAAGCTCAGCCAGAGAGAGAGAGAGAGAGAGAGTGAGAGAGAGAGAGAGAGAGGAAGAGAAGGAGAGCCAAAGAAAAAAGAGAATATGCAGAAGGGAGAAGTAAGGTTGCGGTTTGGGTTGAGGCCCCGCTGGCAGCTACTCTCGTGGGCATATAAAGAAATTTACATAGATTTTTAACGCAATAAGCGAAATGTGACTGCGAAATCCAATTTGTAATGAGAAAAGTAGTGTGCGAATTGTGCGCGACTCTCTCTCTCTCTCTATCTCTGCCTCTCCCTTCCTCCCTTTATCTCACTCTTGCTAGGCTGGCTGCGAATATATATTGCCGCATATTTCCAGGCGTATTTATGGCATGCACTTACATCGGAGCGTGCTAAAATTATGCAATACAATTATGGCAAGGCCCGCATTTGGCCGCTCCTCCACTGCCCCTCCCCCTCCCCCCAGCCCCTGCCACGCCCCACGTATCTTTGTCACTGCTCTGTTTTGTTTGTTCGAGTGGTTAAAAACGTGACTTGTTTGCTGCGACTTAGTTGAGCTCTCCGGCTTTCCAAATTTCGCTGTCTAAAATGCCTTACAAATGTTGCACTCACTTGCAGCCTTGCTAAGGGATTTTGTGTGCCAAGTTATATTCATAGTTTTGCCAGCTTTAGACTTGAATTCCAGCATTAAATTTGTGTGTCAATTGTTGCAGAAAAATATTCATAAATAGCCGCGTTGCTTAAAGCTGTTCAAACTAGCGAAACCCTCCCCCGATTTCCCCTTGCATTGTCGCGCGCAATGAAATTTCCCGCACGCGCCAAAAAGTATGCTATAATTCACACGTTCCACGCATAATATGCGCGGCGTTGCCAGATTGTTGCGGTATTTATTGGACACGTGGAAATTATGCGCCAGCAAACAGACACCCCACCCTGAAATAAAATCTTCAAGTTTTACAGTTGCATTCTGTGACCTTTTGCCTAAATAAACAAACTTTCTCCCTGCTGTTTCTTCTTCTTCTGTCGCTGCTGCTCTACACTTTTCTCTGAGGCCTTAAAACGTACTGAAACTTTGGCACATTAGCTCTACGAGTTGTTGTTTCTGTAGGGCCCCAAAAAACCGCCTCTGAACCACCCTTTCTCCCCTGTGTAATTGCGAAACGTGATTTCTTTTTGTCGTGATTTTTTCACATTCTTTTTCAGTTTTTTCCACACTTTAACAACATTTTTACGACTTATGTTAATTTTGTTTGTTGCTCCGCTTTTGCTGGACTCTCGGCTCCGCTTAAATTATATAAGAACCACTGACCAATGTCGGTCCAGGCGACAGTTTTCATTGCCTTTTGCCTGGTTTTTATTTTTTTTATTTTTTTTTTTTTTTGGCTGCTTTCAAAGGTGTCGTAAAATGAAAATTCATAAATACGTTTTATTAGTTGCCAGGACGATGAGGACAACGATGCCATTGGCATTTGATGGCCTTGGGGATATTGTTCTCTCATGCTCTCTCTCTCTCTCTCTTTCTATTGTGTTATTGTTTTGGCATATTTATTTAACCTTTTGCAAATTTCGCTTGACATTTAACATAAGCCGACAGCTTAGAGCGCTCTCCGTAATCCTGTGACAAGCTGGACTTAGGACTGTGAATAAATGTAGGACTTGAGCGAGCTTAGAATTAATAAAATTAGTTAGTTATTCTTGACCTGCAGCATAGCTTGGAAGCCAAGATTATTTGCCACAATTGGGAAAATCTTTGCAGCATAAAAGCCAAGAATGCAATATTTTATTCGAGTTTGAAATTAATTAAAACTATTCCTAAGGCATACTTAAATTTACAAACTATTTAAGAGATCATGCATTATGCAATTGCTATTAGTTAATTCACTCTTCCCTTAGTAATTACTTATCTATTCCATTCGATTAATCTGCGCCCAGAGCTTTGGCACACTCCACTTATGCTAATTACCATCGCCTTTACCTACCTGTCAAATCAAATTAAGCATACGCAGCGTATGCAGCTCAACTCATTCACCCGACACTTGCACTCTGCCTTCCACATCTGCTGGAATCGGGCAACTTTGCCATATCACTGGAGAGCCAAGTGGAAGCTCATTGAACCGCAAATGCAATGTCAAGCAATTTGATTTAACGGAAATCTTTCAAAGTTAATTTTCAACACTCGAGCACACAGGGGAAGACATGCAGGGGGACACAGGGAGGCAGAGGCGTTACTGGAGGGTCTATCTGAGCTAGCTGCGTCTGCTGGCCTATCTATCTGTCTATCTGTCTGCTGTCTTCTGTCCGTCGTCTGTCTATCTGTCTGTTTTCTGTCTGTCTGTCCATCTAACTCCTCTGTCCACTCAGCTGGGGCGACAAAATTGTACAAATTCAACAGACTTCAAAGCGTCAATAAGCACATAAATCGAAGTGGAGGGCGGCCTTTGTAGGCGTGCCAACTGTCTACCCCGCCTGCTCTTTATCTACCCATCCCGTCCCTCTGTCTGTCTGTCTGTCTGTCTGTCTGCCCGGCTATGTCTAGCAAACAAGCTGACTGATAACGGAAGCAGGCAATGCACGTATTTACCTTTGGATATTTGCTGCCCGCTGTGCAGCAGAGCACCAACCTGACCAGCCTGAACAGCATGATAATGATGATGATGATGCTGATGATGATCTCAATGTTATCGACGATGCTGTTGATGGGGATTGCTAGCCCCAAGCACAAGAGCGCACTGCTGATGTCACACATTCATGGTCATTTTGCTGAGTCAATCGTTTGAAAAATTTATGTTGCCTTCAAAAGCAAAATTTGCCATTGCCATTGCCATTGCCGTCGCCATTGCCATCGCCATCGCCATCGCCATGGTGAGATAGTCAATAGATGCGGTTCATTTAACCTGACTAAATGTGCAGCGCTTGCCGACTGTGACCTGTGCACCTGCTACTGGATTCATTCGGCGGCTTCTTTGACTCTGCTCCCCCTTTACGCTGTGCATCCCATCCCATTCCAGTCCATCCCATCGCATTTCGTTTCGGCTTTTAGCATGCGACTGTTGAGTCTCCTTGCCTGTTTATGAAGTGTTGAGCGTGTCGGATTTAATTACGATTCGATGCACTACTTTTATCGCATCGCAGAGACACGTGTGAAGTCAGCTATTTTTCAACATTTTCAGCACAATTAGTCTATAAGTTCCCGATAGGTAGAAAAGTGACCAAAATTAATTTTGACTGCGAATTCAATCTCAATGCATGAAAGGGTGAGGCGCAACCAACTTAACTCATTTTAATTAGGTGGCAACGCCATGCATAATATGTAAATAAATTCAAGAGGCTGTAAAAAAAACACAACTTATATATTATAGTTTTCCTAATCGCTTTTGGTTTTTAAGCCATACAGGAAAAAAATAACTATTAAAAGGAGTCATTTATCACGTATGGTTCTATTATTATCAAGAATTCTTTAATTTCAAGAGCTTATCTACAACTTTCCCTTGGTGAGTATATGATTAAAGTACCGCTCATTTCTTATCGATTTGATTCGCTTTCAATCCGCATGACTTCTTCATGAGTTAACCGACTAATTTAGCGCCAACATTTAAAATTCCATTTATAGGGCTACGCCTCCTCATCGTTCTGGTCGTCGTCGTCGTCGTCATCGTCGCCCGCATCTCTGCAGTGGCATTTAATGCGCTTACAGCGACTCCAGATCAAAGTGCAGCATAAAATGCGACCAGCAAAGTGTCAAAGGAAGCGACAAGGCCTGCTGGAAGTATGCCGCAACCTATCCGCAACCCACATCCTCTTCCACTTCCCGCCACTTCTGCAGTCATAATAAAAGCGGCGGTATAGACAACAACAAAGAAGGACGCAGAGCGCAAAACTTAACAAGTTCACTTAGCAGAAATTAAGTTTTCAGCATTTATGTAACGAAAACTATAAAGAAAAACTTTCTTAATGAAGCGACGACAATGTGGTGAGCAATGGGGGAAAATTCTAGAAAAATTAAAATCGCAGACAGCACGCACTAGTGTAATACAAAAAGGAGAGGTGTGAAAGAGAGAGAAAGAGAATAGAAGAGAAAAGAGACCATCAGCGATACTAAAAGCAGAACATCGTAGGGAGAGACAAGGGGCGAATAATTCTTTAAAAAAGCCACGTAAAATCGATTGACAAGAAACGAAACACTTAAAAATACCATTGGAAAATGTTCTAAAAGTGTTCAAAATTTTTAAGCTACGATCTACAATGAGCGGATAAAGAAACTCTTTAAAGTCAATTTAAAAAGTAAATTAAGAAATTTGTTAAATATATATATACATAAGTAAATATATTTTAAAAGTGTTCAATATTTTTAGCTACGGTCTACAATAGGAGATAAAGAAAATCTTTAAACTCAATTTGGAAAATTAAATAAAGAAATTTATTGAAAAAAAACTTAATTAAACTTAAGAACAAATTTTCGCAAAACAAAAAGAAAATAAAACACAATTGTTTCATACTTCTAAACTAGGTTATTTAATAATAATATTAAGAATTCCATTTTTGATTCATGCTTTTTTATTTATCTCTTGTTAAATGTTTCCAGCAAACAATATCGTACATTTGTTTTACTTTAAATTTTTAAGGTAGAAATTAAATGAATGAAATTCCCGTGTTATTAAGAAATTTATTGCCTCACCTGGCCGAGTGACCACCTGAGACATTTGGCAGCTTTAAAACCCACCTGCGGCCCAGCAAATTTTATTAATTATTTGCCAAGTGTTTTTGGATGGTGGCCCATCAATCCCAAGCTCGGCAAATTAACCTAATTTTTTTCCAGCCCAACAGACTGCGAGGCTGATTGAGACTGAGCGTAGAGACGGGCACGCAGCCACTCACATGCCATGGTTTTAAATGCCGCGCCATTTTTTAGCACACACACACACACACGCATACACACACAGAGACATAGGAACACACTCGTGCAGACAATTTGCTAGCACCCCTGAGTATTTTTGTGGCAGAGTCGAAAACTTTGGGAGCGCATGACGTGAAGTGGAACCCAAAGCTGCTCGAAGCAGGGCGAGGCTGCCTTTGCTTTCGTCCTTTTTTTCTGTTGCCAACGCGCTTTTGAAAATTTACTTGCTGAAGATAAATTATATGAGCATTTCCCAAAGGTTAACGTGATAAATTTCCACCACCGTAAGCAAAATATTCACAAACCGACGGCAAAAATACAAAAAATGTTTGAAAAACAAAAAAATGGCGTAGAAAATGCAAGTCTGACGCCGACCAAAACTTTGACTTCGATCTTGCGGGTAAGTTACACTGTCGGTGTGTGAGTGCGTGTGTGTGAGTGTGGCAGATAAATTGTTTATGTGTCTGTGGGGAAGCGATTAGTGTTAATGGGTTTCTGCTCTGTGAGAATGTATGTGATTGCTGCTGCTGCCTTTGGTTTCTCTGCTTTGCTATTTGATTCAACTTTTGTGCACATTTTCATTGCTTTTCCATTTCGTGTTCAATTTTTTTTCAATTCTTTTCTTCCATTTCTTTCAACACTTTGGGACAACGCGACGTATGAGCAATCGATAAGTGCACACAGACGTGGAGGCAGTGCGCCAAGACATATAGACAGTTAGATAGACAGTCATATGGGGAATACCTACACAGATGCTGCGATAACAAAGGGCTGTGGTGCGGGAGGGGGGAGGGGGGAGGGGGGAGGGGGGTAGTTTGCAAAAGGAATATTTTCAATTTCTTTTTTGCAAGTGCATCCATATAAAGTTTGGTCGAATTGCTTGCAATGCTGAGATTGCAGTCGTGCAGGGATTTGCCTTACCAGGACGCCAGTAGATGCAGTGTCTCGATGGAGGGAGGGAAGGGAAGGGAAGTAGGTGCGGGCAGGGGGTGCACAATTCTCAGACATATAGCCCAAAAGTGGCCTGGGCCATTGTTGTTGTTGCCGCTGCTGGCTCGACTTGGCTGGAATTTCATGTTTAAATGTCAATTTCTCAACGAGCAAAAGTGACCAACAGCTTTGGTTGTTGCTGGGCAGCTCGCCTCGCCCGGCATTCGGCTCTGCTCTCTGCGCATTTTGCAGTCGCAGCTGTAATGTATGCTACGATATTTTTAGCATTGCCAAGTAAGGGAGAAATGGCTGCCGAAAAGGAATGAAGGAGAGCAGGTGGTGTGGAGCGAGGCTTGTCGGTTAGCTGCTGCCCTAAAAGGCAGTTATTTTTTCAATTACTTCATTGCCCCCTTCAGAGCCCCATGCGTGTGTGTGTGTGTGTGTGTGTGTGAGGAGTGTGTTTGAGACCGGCACAGTGCACAGATTGGTTTGTTTTCTGGGCTCGATTAGGCGAGACTGAGAGAGAGGGAGAGACAGAGAGCATTGTGATTTGTTTTGACTGCAAACAGACACATATGGATAAAGTATTTTCCATATATTTCTGATAGGAAAAATAAAGAAAAATGTGTAAATAATAGCTAAATATTTTATAAAGTTATAAAAACCTGTTTAAATAATATTTGAATATTTCTTTAAGTCAAAACATGCTTAAATTAACGTTGATAACTGGTCTGCAACTTGAAGTTGCCACGCCCCCTCGTGTCTATAAGATTCAACATAGTTCGCCTCGACATCTCAATAAATCAAATGTCCACTGATTACAAAAGCTCTCGCTCAAAGCAGGCGGAAAAAAGTGAACTGAAGCCAGGCTGAAACATTTCCTACCGTAAACTCCATGACATGACAATGGGTACAACGCATCCCTTTTGGGCCGGGGACAGTGAGTCAGTGAGTGAGAGAGAGAGAGAGAGGGGCAAGGCTATATGCCAATTAGTGGAAAGCGAGCAGGGCAACCCTCTCTCTCCCTCCCCCCCCCCCTCCGATGCCTCCTGTGTTGTGCTAATTTTCAATTTTCATGGCACGCTGCCTTCCTGCAATTGATAGGCAGTTGATGTTGATCCCCATGACGGCATTTAAATTGAGCCTCCGGCTCTACCCCTTTTACTCCCCCCTCCCCCTCCCACTCCCACTCCCTGCTGGCAAATGGAGACAACAATTTTTGGGGGGAGGGGAGTAGCCAGCTTTGTTTGACGCGGGATTTCACTGTACATTGTGCTCAACGTGAACGAAACCATTTGGACATAAGTCACCATTTTAATTGAAATGGGCGCAAATTGCCGAATTGCCAAATTGCCGAATTGGCGGCCAAAGCGACAGGAAATGGCTATTTTGAATAAATTAAAAGCGTCGGCGAAAATCTTTATTTATAACAGCTGCTCTGAGCTGTTGATTTAAGTAACACCCTGCCCCGTCGCCCCGCACAACCCCATCTGGGTAACAAATCCGAAAATATTAAATGAAACGCAGAAAATCCCATTGTCACCGGGCCAATGAAATTGCCAAATAATTGACAAGCTATTTGGGGCGTGTTGATTGGCAAAAACTAATGCCAAGAGCGTGGCACAAACAGAAATCGATATAGAGTACATTTGACTGATGGACAACGTGCCAGAGGGCCAGTTCGACAATCCTGCGAAAACCAAAAGGCAAAAAAAGAACCAACAACAAAATGGCGAACCGGAGCCGAAAAAAAGCGCAGACAGACGTGACAAGACCGCATGAAATAAAGTGACATTAAGCCATTTCAACGCAAAGGGGATTTTCACGTTCCAACATCGCCGAGTCCTGCGCCCTGCGTCCCTTTTGTTTTCTCGCCAATATACCAAAAAACATATAATTGTATATATAGTATATAGTACACACGGTATATGGTGCATATGGGGGGAGAGCATCGTCGCATACTTCATGTAGATAAAGCAAATGCCTGACACATTGTATAAATTTACTCCACTGTGCAGGGCACAAATCTATCTGAGCCCCCGAAATTGAACCGAAATCGAACCGAACCGAACCGAACCGAGCTGAGGCCATGAGGCTCCATTGATGCGTTTTGTCTTGTTAGAATAATTGACAGGTGACCACCAGCCCTATAGCAGGTGCCGCTTGGAGGGGAGCTGGAGAGGGTCGGAGGGGGAGGGCCCATGGCTTAGGCATTAGTGCAATTTATGACAATACCCGACAAATTGCGGACATTGAAATTGATTGGCAGAAAGTGCGAGCGAGAAGGTAAGCGAAAGTTATGCAGGGCGACAGAGAGAAGAATGAAAGAGACAGGGGGAAAGAGAGCAAGCAAAGGAACAGAAAGAGAGAGAAGAGGCAAGGAAACTATGTTTGATTATTATTCATAGTTTGGGCAGCCAAAAAGAGAGTGCAGAAACGTGCTTATTTGCTTGTGATTAGTTCAAAAATAATTCAGAAGGAGAGAGAGAGAGGGAGAGAAAGAGAGAGAGAGAGAAGGAAAGAGATAGCTAGTGAGATAGTAAAACAAGGAATGAATTTTGGAAGTTCACAAGTTTGTAGTTTTTGGAAAAGTTTCTGAACTCTATCAGCACGACACTTTATAATCAAAATTGAAGTCTACCATTTTGCCAATTAAACAATATGAGATAAAATTATAAATAAAATTGAGATAAAATAAAAAGCTTAATTTTTGAACTTTTATTTAACTTATTTACTACCAAGCAGTTGGCAGCTCTTTATAATAGACAAAGGATAACATGAGATAATTTGGAAACGGATAAGCCGCTTAGTCAAATGAAATAATAAAGTTTTAAAAGTCTCAGCAGTTATAAGATCTATAATTACATTCAGATTAATTGGGTAGCGCACACCATATGCCTTATTGAAAGCGTAATTTTTTACAGCTAAAGTATTCATTTTTGAAATGTACACGAATTATAAAATTTCTTAAAGAAGTAATTCAATACTATTTATAGTTATTTTTGTTTTTCAAGTACCTTGTTTTTTTATTAAAGGTCAGAAGAAATCGTTCAAAGTCTTCTGAACCCCACCTAATGGATAGATAGAACATTGAAGCTTAATGTGATGGACTAAGATTGTGAGTATATCTTAGTCTAGAACACTCGACTGTAGCTTTAAGCTGGAAATATGAAATAATAAATAGTTTAAGCTTAAGGGACTGTTTTAAATAGTTGTGCAAAAAGAAGATCTGCACAGATGATGTTCTCCTATTAAATTAAAAAAATTAAATTATTTCGAGTTCTGCTCACCAAACACTTCACATAACGAGCTTAAATTCGAGAACGATGCAATAATAGATGGAATACATCGCTGGCAATGTCCACTCGAACCACTCGCTCGAGTCGAATGAATATTCAGTTAGCATGGCCAGCTGAATCCAATTGGAAATAGAAAGCAAATATTTATCTAAACGAAATTAAAAGATCATGTCTCCGGCATCTTAATGAAATAAAAGCCAAACGCGACAGGACCTCGAGGAGTTGAGGTTGTAGAACAGGAGTGAGCAGAGGAGCAGGGTGGTAGAGAGGGGGAAGGGGAGAGCAGGGAATATGAACAAGTGCTCCTATAGCCGCAACAATGAAATCAAATGTTTTCATTAAATTTCATTCGAGACGTGTTCATGCAATTTTAATTAGTTGCCGGACTATAAATTATTCAATGCCACGTAACTTGCAGCTCGTGGCTCGTTTTTGTGGTATATTTTCTCCCCCTCTCTATTCTCTTTTTGCGTATGGCTAGAAAACCATGGATAGAGCCGAATATAGTATAAAAATGAAATAGTAAAAGGAAAGCTAAAAATTTAGCTGGTAAAGAAAGAAATATGCAGTTAATTAGCTGGCCCAGAAAAATGTGTAAGGCCAGCAAAAAAGAATCACATTAAAGTGAATTTTAATATTGCAGTAATAAAGTTAAGAATAATGTTTTCTATCAATTCGATGTTTAATATAAGTTTCCATACGTTGAAGTTATTGCATGTCCTAGTGTGTATTGACTCATTGAAGTGAATTTAAGTCATCTACATTTTTGTTGAAATTGTATGTGCCCTTTCCTGCTTCGTATATTATTTTTATTTATTTCATTTATTTATTTATTTATTTAACGTCAACTAAGAGCAGTCGACTCAAAGATATTAAAGAAAAGATAAAGAAAATTACAAATATAAATTCAATTTAAGCAAGTGGATAAGGCTACAGTCGAGCGCCCGTGTAACCACACTCATAATTTCAAACAGAAATGCTGCACAAATACTTCTACTACATACATCTTACTCGCTTGCACTTACACAGCGACGCGCGTAACGAGTAAAGCGCGCAGGCTGCTCGTACCGTACATTTGTACTGAAAACGTTGACTTGAATAACTTCTGTGATATTGGTCCGATCGCATTGTTATTATGAGGATATATTCATATTGCATTCAGCTCATACATACCAAAGCAGAACGTTATAAGTTTAATACTTTGCTTAATAATCGGAAATTACCGATTTGCGGGGGCAGTGGGCGTGGCATTAAACATTTGATACAAACTTGATCTGCCTATGATTTATAGGAACCTTCATGCCAAATTTGGTATCTCTAGCTTTTTTAATAGCTGAGATCTGTTGTCTCATACAGACGGACAGACGGACGGACATGTCTCAATCGACTCGGCTAGTGATCCTGAGCAAGAATATATATACTTTATGGGGTCTGCCACGCCTCCTTATGCCTGTATAAATATAAATTTAAGTTAGAACTAATAATAGTAATTTTTTTTTCTTTAAATTTATAGGTGTTAAAATTACGTGCTTTTATTTAAATTAAAATTTTTAAAATATATTATCATTTAATCATTTAATTTAATTTAATCTGGGAAGAAAAGGACAATTTAAGTTAATCCAACATTTGTTATAATGGATTGGGGAAACCCAGAAAACCCAATTAGATCAAAAGTAGTGTGTTAATAGATTAGGACGCTAGTGACGACCGAGGAGCGCAGTTAACGTATAGGGTCCATATTGATTATAGTGTAGGATAATAGCTTAGTCAATCAACCACTACGCAATTTACTGCAATATTCCCCATTTCCAAAAGTTGTATCTTTAGGGCATTTAATTTAAATTCATTGGTATATCACCGGTTTGTTAATGTTTTCGACCCTTATCGAGGGTAATTTATTGTTACAGAAGAGATTAAAATTAAAATACATTGTAAGAAATATATAATCATACCATTTTATTAAAATCCGAAAATTATATCCTATAGCTAACGTCAGGAACAATCAGATCAAAGTGAAGATTATTAGGCCATGGATTTTAAAAAAATACATGGTCTATTAGGTTTGTCGGAATGTGCGTAACAGGCAGAAGGAGGCATTTGCGACCCCATAAAGTATATATATTCTTGCTCAGGAGCACCAGCCGGGTCGATCTCGCTAAGTCTGTTTGTCCGTCTGTCTGTCTGTCTGTCTGTCTGTCTGTCTGTCTGTCTGTCTGTCTGTCTGTCTGTCTGTCTGTCTGTCTGTCTGTCTGTCTGTCTGTCTGTCTGTCTGTCTGTCTGTCTGTCTGTCTGTCTGTCTGTCTGTCTGTCTGTCTGTCTGTCTGTCTGTCTGTCTGTATGTCTGTCTGTCTGTCTGTCTGTCTGTCTGTCTGTCTGTCTGTCTGTCTGTCTGTCTGTCTGTCTGTCTGTCTGTCTGTCTGTCTGTCTGTCTGTCTGTCTGTCTGTCAAAATATTAAACTCATAACGTTCTGCTTCGGTATATCCAAACCTTTATGCTATCTGAACGTATCCACTGAATTACAATCCGATCGGACCAATGACACAGAAGGTTTTCAAGTCAACGTGTTCAGTACAAATGTTCGGTACGAGTAGCAGCTTGCGCGACGTTGCGTCACTTTACTCTTTACGCGCGTGTGTGTGTGTGAGTGAGAGCGAGTAAGCCATATGTAGTAGAATAATTTGTGCAGAAATATTTATTTCAAATTATATGTAAATGTGGTTACACGTTTGTAACGGATTTTAGGCATTGGGCGAAGGCTATCTTACTGTCGGGTGTATCTACAGGTCGTAGATTTAAAGAAATTTTTAACAATTCTAAAACATTGTACTAATCCTTGCAATAAATGGGATATATAATTACAATCTTCGGTAAACCGAAGGTATGTTTAGGTTTTTTTTTTATACTTTGTAATAGAACAAGTCTAATCGCGATTAAGTGCGAATAGCACAAGAGTCTAATTCAATTGTTAACAAATTGCAATACTAACTAATTTAGAATATGCCATACCAAAATATCTACATTTTGGAAGATCTTAACTTTTGATATTTGCAGAGACTCGGAAACCTGAAGAAAACTGCAAGCGAAAAAAACTTTTAATTGACTTGCAACACGCTGAAAATTTCGTCACTACCAAAGTCGAACCCCTCACCTGGGTGGGTTGCCTCACCTTGCCCCTGTCTCACCGCCATGAAGGTCCCAGACGACGAAAGGCTTCCGGAATCCAAATGGCCCAAGTAAATTTCTTATCTCGAGCGCAGCGGAAGTGGATCACCAAAGTGTGTGTAAAACTGGCATGGCAAAAGGGAGAGAGGGATAGAGAAGAAGAACAAAGGAGGGAGAGAGCGGTTGCGGCTTTCTTTTGTGTGGCTGTGTGTGTGTGTGCGAGCATATGGTGTGTTGTTGTGCGTGTTTTATGCTTTTGCGCCCTGCGCCAAGTTAAATGCTAACTTATGTTTAGATTTTGGCCAAGCTCGCAAAATGGTAAAACCAACAACTGAGCCGAGGCCACAATGTTTGCCAGTCTGTGTGTGTATGTGTGTGTGTGTGCGAGCGTGCTTGTGTGTGTGCAGCTTTTGGATAGTGCAACTGCAACGGCAACAGCAGTCAAATTGCAAAAGTTTTTTACTTTAAGCATAAAATATTTATGCCTGCATTTAGTTTAGTTTTAGCTTCGTTTTGTTACTTTTTCAGTTGAAGATTTTCCCCGGGTTATGCTTGTTGTTATTGCTTTTGTTGCTGTTGCTGTTGCTGTTGCTGTCCTGTTGTTGCCTCATGTTGCCAGCTGCAAGTTTGTCTTGGCTGCAGTTTTATTAAAACGGTATTTACTTAAAACCCAAAACGGAAAACTCGTGTGCAAAATGTTGAATATTATTCAAGCCAAGCAGAAACACTCCCTGCCTATCTCTTTCTCCAGTATTAATTAATTGATGCATTTTTAATTATTATAAAAATGCAGTTCGATCAAAATTTAAATGTAAATAAATTCCTCAACGATATCCCATATGATATATTGATTTTTTAAAATAATTAAACTTGTTGTGCAGAGAAAGTAATTGTTCAATTGAGATTTTTGTTAAATAAGAAAAATAAATCTATTTCGACCTATTGACCCCTCAAGGCATGTGTCCTCCAAAATATTAATTAATCAGTGTCCCGCACAGCATACGAAAATCACGATGTTATTATATAATTTGGATTATAACCCAAGTGCAAATGTTTTCACGTTTGCAGCATATTAAATACCTACGCAATATTACACAAATACCGTATTAATTAAAACAAATGCGGTCTGTTAATTAATAACTAATGGCTTTGATATGTCAGATTCACGTACGACCATTCTACACCAATAATACCTGGAATACATCTACAACAACAAGAAAAACAAAAAAAAATGAAACAATATTGACAGCATGATATGGAACTGGCTGGACAGGCTGGAATTAGTCAGTTCTTTCGCAAATTATATAATTTTATGCATGAGCAAATCGTGTGTAATCAAATTAATCAATTGCGGGATAAGAAAAAAAAAACGAACAAAATCAAAGATTAATTTCATTTTTATCGTTAAACAAACCCTTTTTATGGTTGTCAATTGAGGCACTTGTCACATGTCAATCGGAAGGATTTAAATCGCATTTAAAATTATTAGCTGCCATGTGGTTTTTGCGAACATAGAAGCACAAAAAAGCTGCTATATTGCAATTCTAATGACGGGATTATGCTACTCATCGGGAGTATGAATATGTAATATATTAAATTCAATATCAATATACCTATTATTAATCAATATATGACAGTATTCTATACTCATTGAGGTGAATAACGTAAAAAGTTTTAATAGTATTTCAGAAGTCCGTTGAAAGAATGAAACTATTGTTTATCAAATAAAAAACCAGGCTATAAAACAATTAACAAAATTTGATTTCTGTAGCCTTTATAATAGCTAAGATCTCCTTCTCATGATCTTATCAAAAATTGGCACAAAGAAAAATAGTTTATCCATAATTTGAAAGGAGATTTTCGATTATATCGATGGTTCCGTTAGGATAACCTATAAATAGTTTGTCAACCATGTAATTTTTGAGTCTTCTTTAAATTAAATTATTTATTTTTTAATATTTTTAATATAATTTGAAGAAAGGTTTCGTATGATATTAATCTGTTCATGTGCAAAAACAAAAAGTATAATAAATAAAATAATATGTCTATTAAACGTTCCAAGTTCACAACAGCCAATCGTATTTTGTTTTTCTTTACCTTGAGCGAACCTACAAAAAAAGTAGATACTCTATCAATCCAATAGTTCCAACTGACAAACAAACTTCTCAAAATTACAAAAGGGTCTAACTTATCCTATAATATATTTGTTAAGAGGACTCACGCACTCTTACCTCACCGTATTTTTCTTACACCTTAACTTACTTCCTTTATCCTTTCGCACTGTTCTCATTGTTATGCAAGACGCGGCGTAAACAAATGATTTCTGTTTATACACTCATTTCTCAGCATGTTACCTATTAAACTTTTGTGGACAGGAAAATTTAATTAAAACCAAGGCACAGCTGCTCCCTCAAAAGGAACCCCCCAACAGCAACACCAATACCTACAAACAAGCAGGAAACAAGAACAACACCCACAATATTTTCAATTATAACTCAAGTTTATAAAGCGAAACTTGGAAGAAACGTGGGCGAGAACAAGAACGGTATAGTGAAAGTGAAAGGGATGGACAGCTAAAGCGCTTCTCGGCTTAGACAAAGCGAGTCCAAAGGGAAAGCCAACAAATTCTCATGCAAACTCGGAAACAACAATAGAGGGAGATATTGGAAAAATAAAAAAATTACTTCAATTTCAGTTAATTCCGAAAAGCAGTTTGAATTTTTCGACCCAAGTTCGAAATGCTTTGTGAAATAAATGTACTAAACAAATCAAAACTTTTCACATAACTTTCACATCATCGCAAAGGGAGGGAGGAGTGAAAGGGGAGTGCGGATGACATGTATGTCGAGTAAATCAAAATGAAGCACTACACAGAACACTGCGAAGGGGCAACAAAGTAGGAACATCATTGTGGGTTTAATAATGGCGAATAGTTTGGCAGGAAGTGCTCACAAAGAGCGAAAGACGAGAGAAAAGCAACTTGCAAAAAGCAAATTCGAGGACAAATTTCAAGCTCAGGCTCAAGTTTAAACAGTGGCCCCATATAGTTTGTCACCCTCTCCACCCCTCCTCACCCCTCTCTACGCCTGTGGTTCCACCTTGGTGTGCTTTTTGTGTTGTTTATCATGTGACTTGCCGCTTTCTGCGTTACGTATTCAATAGAACAATTTCGGTAGCTTTGTCCTGATGACGTGTCAACTCGCTGGAGCTGCAAACTTTGCACAAAATGAAGCGCCAAAGCGAAACCTTAACACACAAAAGAAAGAAGCGGAATAAAAAGAAAACGTGAATTACGAAATACAAAAAAAAGAAAAGAAAACTGGAGCTGTACGACAAAGTTTCTTCTTTTTTTCTGTTGCTTTAAATTGAATTAACTTGAGAGCAGTCAGGATAAAAAGCCGGACTGCGCGGCGAGTCCCCGCCCACTCGGGAGCAGAGGAGGCTCCAAGGGGGTGGGCAGTGGCCTTTGCACCGGCTGAAAACTTACGATGATTTATTTGCTTCACATGGCAAAGTTGAGTGTCACTTTTTCGAGTTGAAGTATGAGGAAATAAAGGAGCGAAGGGAAATACAGAAGGATGCGAGAAGAGATCAGATATGTACGTTTCACAGTGTCACTGAAAAGTAAATGCCAAGTTAACGCAGGCCATTAGGGAACAATACCTTTAAAATCAGCTGACACGAATATTTTTGAAAGTGGAAAAAAGGAAGAGTATCACCAGTTTGTATAAATAGAAGCGTGGAAGCAACTATGGTTAGTATCAAGAGCAGAGCCAATTAAACCGTATCCATCGGAGTGCCGGTCGGTCTGCCTATCTATCAGTCCGTCCCTTATAACGCACCTACATATCTGGGAAAACAAAAGAACCAGAAACAAAGTATTTAAGCCACAACTTTTCGCTTATTTGTAAAGGGTATTTAACTGTCGTGCATATTTATAAATATCTACTTATATTTATCCACTCTTTCGCTTTTAAATAATAATAATAATAAATAAGTAAAAGCGTTAACAAAGAAACTATATACTATTTATTATAATTGTTGTATATAAAATAAATATATTCGTTTTATAAGAAACTCGTTCCATGTTAATTATCAGGGAATATAAAGGAAATTAATTAAATATGTTTTTTTGTAAATTATTTTAAATTTATAATAATAATAATAACTCTTTCAGTAAAAATTAAAAGGAAATTATAAAAAATATTTTTATAAAATATTTTAAGATAAATTAATCTTAGAATTACAATTATTTAATTTATTTATATTTTCTCAATAAGATATTCTACAAATAAACTAAAACTTAATATAAAATAAACATCATTGAACATTAATAAATAATAATAATAATAAACATTATAATCTCTTAGTATATATCTAAATAAGGGAAAACGTTTGCAAGGAATACATATAAAATATGCTATATAAATATTATAATTGTTGTTAATATAAGAGTAAATAAAGTAAATATATATAAGCAACTCGTATAGTTCTGTGTTAGTTTTTTAGGGAATAAAAAATAAATTAATTTAATATGATTAAAAGATACTCTTCAAAATGGTCCATTGCGTTGTTCTGGAAATGATTTAAATATAATAATATTATTTTATCTTTCAGCAAATTTTAAAAGGAAAAATTTCAAATATTTACAAAATATTCTGAGAATTCTTTAAGGTTGTAATCAATTTTTGGAAGTACATTTATTTAACTTATTTTAATTTTCTTAAAAAGATATTCTACAAATAAACTAAAAATAAATATTAAATACACATACCAAATATAAGGATTTAAGGCTCATTCCGGGCTAAATTCGACATGCATTTCGAATTGAATCCTAAAGCAAACCACAGCTCAGACTTGGAAAGGGGGTGTAACTAACAGGTAGGTAACTAACGGCATTAGGCTGCCTTAAACGCAGTCAGTGCAACATAACAACTAACTAAATCAAGGCGACACCTCATTGAGCTTTAACCACCGTGTCCCGTGGCTGTAACTGAACGTTGTGTCGTGTGCAATGCTCCATGAGACATTAAAGCGAGGCAATCATGCCCTGCTCGCCTGTTGATGTGCAGCCCGGAGAGGTTTCCCTACCCATTCGCCTGGGCTGGGCTGGGCTGGTCTGGTCTGGTCTGGCTTAGGTCGTTTTTAAGGGGTGCCCGGGTGATTCCCGAAAAGCGGCTGCCACTTTAAATTTAATATGTAACGGGCCGATTGCCTTGGCATTAAAATGAAAAGCGACATCGTTTGGGCCTTAAGTTGCCGGGGAGAAAGACGGCAAATAAGCCTCGGCTACAAAAACGCGAAGAGGGCACAAAAAAGCTTAACGAGCACACAAAGCATAAACACAGTGGCAAAGGAAACTGCCAAAGGAGATGGAGCATAGCTGGGGAAGTGCAGGACGTGGATATCGGGAAATACAAGAAGTACGAGAGGAGCAGGGAAAGGCAGCAGATAGTGGGAAGTACAAAAAGACGCACAAAGAAAGAATTTCGCTTGCAGTTTACTTGACTTGTGAGTCAAGTTGATGTCGCGCATACGAAGAGGGAGGAGGGAGAAAAAACTAACCTACTTGGTACATGAATATATTTCTCCCCACTTATTTTCCATCACAAAATGTCATTCAGGCGACAGGGATGCCGCCAAAAGTCGCAGTTGCCATTGCTAGAGACGTTTTTCCGTTTTTCCGCCGACAACTTGCTATGACTGACTGTGGCCCACCAGGCGTATGATGGATACTTGAGATCCGCTGCAGAGCATTCCTTCCATTCCAGCTGCATCGTATGACTCTCTGTCTGGCCAGAGGCTCAGCTCCTGACGACAAATAAGCCAAGCTACATTTTAACAAATTAGTTTTCTCTGATAAGCCAGAAAACTAAAGAAAAAGGAAGCAATATTTGGAACTGATTCGAAAGGGAGTACCTCAAAGACAAAAACATAACTTATATCGTCAAATAAAGAAGTATCAACATGTAATCCACAGATAGAGAAAATATAAATAACTTAAGCTACAGGAATAATTTAATGCATTAAATGAAAGCTGCTGTCTGTGCAAAAGAAACGAATTTGTGTAATTTTATAAGCAGAGTTGCCAGATGTGTTTACATAGATGACACTATTTGAAGTTATATATTTATAAGTAGCAAAATATAAATAATTAAATAAATTAAATTTAAATAAATAAATCTATAAATAATTTAAATAAATTTTACATTATCAAGAGCAAACAGAAAATAATATTTCAATTGACTTTATGTCAAGGCACAAGACGCTTGTCGATTGTTTACCATATCGCGCAGTGTTGCCACCTAGTTTAAACGAGTTAAGTTGGTTGTGCCTCGCCATTTCATGCATTGCCATTGAATAGATGAATCTGATATTATGATATGGAATTCGCATAGTCGGAGCATATTTATGTAAATACAAAGAATATGCTACGTTGACAATATTGCATAGCTTAATACATTTCTATGACAATAAAATGGATTCAAAGCGAAAATATAAATCCATTTTCAATTAGAGTCAGAATTAAAACGTTGCTTTTCAAAATAACAATTTAGATAATTAAGTTCAGATGACACATTAATCTCGAGGACACAGACCTACTTCACCCCCTCACATAATGTTTTAATTCAATTTAATTTATTACATTTGTATGTGCACATAAAACTTCACAATGAAAACGCATCACAAGTTTCGAGAATTTAATAGAGACAAAAGCTTATTAAATATTAATGAAAACAATACGTCGAAAATGTATACACATATATAATAAATGCAATAAAAGTTTTCGACGCCATGCTTCAACAAATCTAAAACAGCAGCTCAAATTTTTAACTACTTTGACCTTCGGACCGCAGCTGGACAAATACCCCCCTACCCCATCCCCCTACCTACTACCCGGTACCCACGCAAAACCCCAACCAACATTTGGTCATAATAAATTTTGCTAGCATGGAAAGTTTACGCTTGTCAGCGAGCTTACAAAATGTGTGGAGTTTTGTTGGCCGTTGAAAACTCGAAACGAGAAACTGGAAACGAAAAACTCGATGGAAACTTTACCATACATGTGCAGACATATCACTCTCGCTGCGTCTGTCCCACTCGCACTCGCACTCCCACTCGCACTCGCAGTCGACTTGTGTGCAAGTTTTGTTGTAATATATTATGGTCAGTGGCGAGTGAAGCAGCTCGGCAGCTTCTCAGGGCAGAAGCAGCACCTCGCCGCAAAAGTTTGCAAACAATGCCACATTAACACATTTGTTGAACGTATAATCAATTTGTAATTTGTAGCCGCAGCAAATTCGTGGATATAAGTCCACTATAAAAACGAGAGACGCTACAACAAACGAAAAAGTTACCCCATACTATCCCAGCCACCCCCCCCCCTACTCCCCTCGCCGGGCAACGTCCAAAAATGGAAAACTTTTATGTCAACAAGAAACTCACACAGAATGAGCTGTCTGAGCCAGCAGGGAAGGGGCTGAAAAGGGAAAGGGAGCCCTACATATGCGACGGGTATCCAGCAAAATAACAACCAAAATGCACAACCAATGAAAAAGTTAAAACTTTATGCTACACTTTTGTCACGCCACATCGCGGAAAGGGCAGGGGGGGATGGAAGTGCGGCAGGGGTAGGTACTCGTAAAGAGTGTTTAAGTGTGTGTAATGGTAGTGAAAGATTGACAGAAAGTTGCAAAATTAAGCGAAACTTTAGCAAGTTTAAAGATTCAGGCCATCTTATGAAATAATCAGATTTCTCTTAAGAACCCCAGAAATAGAAGACGAATATTAATTATTTGGTAATCCCCTTGTGGTTTATAATAATTACATGGCTTATGGCTTTTGTCTGATTTCCAGCTGCAAAATATGCTATAATCGTTCTGTTCTTTTGTTGCGAAAAGATTTTCAATTTTGCATATTTATTATGCAAACAGAAAAGTCTATGATAAACAAAAAAAAAACGATTCCAACTTTTTCTCTTTTCTGCTTTTTTTTAATATTTTCAATTTTCTTGTCAATGTGACAAAGTATTGACAGGTTTATTGAGAAAACATGTCGGCAATATGCGACCGAAACTCAGATAAGAAAACTTTCATAATTTATATGATTTGCATGCGAAGTTTGTAGTGAGTGTATAAATTTACCCAGTGCTGTTGTTGTTGACACGATAACACACACACACTCGCACACACACTCACACACACATTTCACACATTTGCACACGCGCCATGCAAATTGCGTGCAGCTGTTATCAGAGAAAGAGTCGAAAGCGAAAAGAAAATAAAGCGAAGAAGAGCAAACAGATAATGCTTGATAAATGTGAGCAGTGTGTAGAGGGGCCGAAAGGGGACGAGTTTACAACATAAAGCGTCTTTTAACAGCCCTAACCCACTCACCCCACACACACACACACACACACACACTCAGCCGTCACTCTCCTTGGCCCTTGGCTCATGCGGCTTTTTATATGCAAATTTATTAAGGGTTAACATTTGGCTGAAGGTCAGTCGGCATGGCCCGTGTATTGCCACAATACGTATACGTATACGCAATATATGGTATATCATTTTTTTAAGCGACAAAATTGATTGACATTTTGCACCCATGAGGCCG
Source organism: Zaprionus kolodkinae (assembly GCA_018901885.1). Lineage (NCBI taxonomy): Eukaryota > Metazoa > Arthropoda > Insecta > Diptera > Drosophilidae > Zaprionus > Zaprionus kolodkinae. The sequence continues at coordinate 1,157,466 of JAEIFM010000508.1, forward strand.
TTTTCAATATACGTTACCATGTACGACTGCGAAACGCTTCACATTCGAGATGATTTTGGGCCGATAAACCCTTTAAGCCATTTTTAGTTTATTGTTACACCAGAGAAGCAGCACAAAAAACATAAATAAATACATTTTCATATAAATTGAATGTGAGCACTGGATGAAATGTGATGATGCCCTATGGCCTTTTCATTGTTTGCCAATGACAGGGTGCCCCTCCCCCTACTGCGTATGTATGGAATGAGATGGATAGAGATTGTTAGATGGTTATTGGGTGGAGGGTAGGTGGGTTGACTTAAAGCCTTACAAGTGATTTTCACGGCACTCCTTGAACACACAAACACATTTACACACACAAGTATTATATGTGATATGGATTTAAATATTCATGAACTTTAATAGGTTTTAACTTTGTATTAATAATTAGTTCGGCTTCAGCCTTCGCCAAAGTTTTAATGGCAATAAGCGAATACTAAATCACATCCAACTGATTCCATTTTCCATGTGATTTACAGTTATTTGTCAGTCATTTACAACGCATTCCTTAACGCCATCCAAGGCTACAGTTAATTCGCTCTAACAAGAGTTCACTTGCTTCCTCATTTAACTCTGATTTGTTTTCACTTAGCACTATGAGTTTTACACTCATTGAACTAATTATTGCACTCTTATTAACTACACTTATTCACAAAAGACACATAAGAAATATTACCTACATAGGACAGAGCAGTCCATGAAAAAATAAAGTATTTTAAGTCTCTCAATATTTTTACATTTTTTAAGAATATCGAAAAAGTCAATCGATGTCACTAGATACAAAGTTGCTGTCTGAGAATAAAGTTGCCTTATATTAAAAGCTATATTCTTGGTTATCAGTCTCTGTTGATTGTTGCTTATTGTGCTACTCTGAAGAAAACAAGAAAAAATAATTTCAATCTAATAAGTAAACGCCATATGCTGCATTCTCAGGAGATGGAAAAACAATGGAGATTACTTCTATGTTGCTAAGCTAAGAAGCTTTTACTCATTCAACTGTCACTCTGCTCATCGTGTGTATTTCAATTTCATTTCACCAACCTGTATAATTTTACTTGTTATATAACTTTTTACTTTTTCATTTTACATTGTCTGTCAGTTGCCTGTAGAAAAAACTTTTTGATTTGATCTGACGCGTCGCAATATGTTGCTCTGACATATGGCACATTTGAATTCCCCGGTCTACACTTTCTTTTTAGCGCAATCAAATGTTGTTATCAAAATTCGGGAATTTTTAAGTCTCAGTCTGCTTGCACAAATTTTGAAAAATATTTTTGCAGTCCAGCAATCAAATTGCTCATTAATTAAACGAAGCGAATCGAAATGAAACACGAAGGGCGAAAGAGCATACCAAATCTGCAGGCTCACGCTCGCACACACACACACACACACACTCACATACACACACACACACATTGGCTCAAATGCAATGCAATGTTATGGAAACGCAATAAAAACAGTTCGCGGAACCAATTCAAAAGTTCTGCACTCCGATAATTCATTAGAAAGTTCAACGGCGCGTAAAATTGAATTATGCATTTTGTAGATGATTTCGTTTTCGATATTTTCGAATATTCGGCGACGCCAAATGCAATCGGACCATCGGACTATGAATGATAATTAAAAATATGTTTACAACGCGACTTCTATCGGAAAAGGCTCTAGAAGTATTTAGAATAGAAATACATTTTGAATATGTTAAATGTCTAAAATTTAAATATATATTATAATATAGCAGGAAACGATTCGATTTTAATTTTATTTTTTGCGTTCAGAAGGTGATAAATTTTCTGAGACTCGACAAATGCAAGTCACATTAAATCATTTCTTATATTTTTTTAATACAATTAAATTATACATTTAATGAGACTACCAAATCTTTTAAAATTTGGTTTTTTTTTGTAAGACTACGATTTTTTTAAATACTCCCAAGTTAAGTATCAATGTGCTGTGATTGTTTAATGCATGAGAGTTAAAGCAACATACAGGGTTTCAAGCGTTAAGAGAACAAAAAAACCATATTTCTGAAACCAAAATATTCCAGGCCATTTCCCAAAACAGTTGACATGAAAAAATGGGTTATCATAGCTCAACAACACTTATGACTTACGTTTTTTGGTGCGAAGCGAAGCGAAAATTATACACCACATTGACACTTTTACGCCGTTATGAGGAACCACTTTAAAATTTTGAGGGTTTATAGTGGTTTTATTGACTTTATTGTGTTCTCCGAGGGCACTCCTTTTACTTTATTTTTTTTCTCCATGTAATGTCAATGCATTACAAATTTATAGGGTTTCTAGGATATACAGCTTAAAAACTTAAGGGAGCTTTTATGGTGTACACTCTTTCATACCGAAATCTCGTAAAGCCAAATCTTTAAACAAGGTATATCAAGTGTCGATCTGAAGTTTCTTGTAAGTGTTATAAAGCATTTACATGTATGACATTGTGATCAGTTTAAGTAGAAGAAAATTTCTAGAAAAATTTCCAGCTATAAAAAATAAACTTACCTTAAGCTTCAAACTTTTTTTTGGGTCATTAATGAACCATCTTCTCAAACATTATTCAATTTGTGCCACTTTTTTGTTAACCCTCTTTAGCTTTGATTGTACCCATTTATTTCAATCCTGCACTCCCTCAGGAAAATGCAATAAATACGGTTTCATATCCTTTAGAAAGATTGCAAATGGTCGGTCCATTCGTTTGGCCTGAGTCATTTGCCGTTTAAGCGCATAAACCACGTGGCCACCTGTGAGCCGCATGCCAAACGCTGACAGGCGACGCTTAACGCGAAAATCCTTTAAATCGCCTTCTCCAGCTCTCGGGCTGCCGGTCTGGACTGGTCTGGACCGGTCTGGCATGGTCAGTGGTCGACCACCCTGCATACGATACGATGCAATGCGATAGCAGGGCTAAGCACTTGAGACTACTGTGGGCTTTTCGTAGGTAAACAGAAATGTTTTGTATGGCATTTCTATGGGTTTCCATGTCGACAGCTTAGAAATGAATTGAGGCAACAGGCTAAAAGAATGTGGAAAGGGAAATCTGCAGGCAAATAGGTTTCACTCACCACTCAACGAAGCCGGCGATTTGTGAATGACCAATTTATGTTATTGAAAATGAAATAAGCGGGAAGGGAGGAGGTATTTCAGTCAAATTGATATTACATTTTATTGCAAAATAATGTTACTGTATCCATTGAATGAAATCCTACTTATGGCGAATGCAAGGATAGTTTTGTTCCATTTTGTTTATTGTTTCATTAGCAAAGAGATAATATGGAGATAAGACTAAGTACACAAAAGTTCGGGAACAATTAGGAATTGGGAAACGATTAAAACTCATATGAATTAAACATGGTATTTCATAATTTCTGGGAAGCTTTAAAACCCACATTAAAATTTCGAGTCTATTTTTGCAAACTTATGTTTTTCATTACAATTAAGTAAATTAAATATGTCCATTATAGATATTCGTATTCTATTTATAACGATAGCTCATGAATCAAATTTTAAAGCTTACTTAACTTTTCATATATTTACAAGCTACAAGTTTGTCTTAACATGTATTTTAATTTCATTAAGTGTTTCATTAGAAAAAGCGATTTTATATTTAAATTATATTTTTGCAAGCTACTCGTTTTTAAGGACGACATTTTAATTTAATTAATTGTTTCAATAAAAGTAGCGATTTTATGGATATCATACTAAATTTGAAATGGCTTGAGAATATTTAATTAATAGAAATGAACAAAACTAATTGAAGTTCATAAGAATTTGTCATAAAATATTTCATTAATTCCAAGAAGATCAAAAACCCTAAGTGTGCTTTGTTTTCTTTTCATTTGAACGTTATACAATTAAATCTAACTTTACTTAACTTTATTTTAAATCAAACTTAAGTCATCTTAAATTTCTTCTTATAAAGCTTTGTTAGTACTTACTTTTCTTTGTTCCGATGGCTGTGTTTGTGTAGGAAATTCAACTTCACGTTTGCATATTAAACAAAAATTTCAACAGCATCAAAACACGTGAAAAATACTTTAAGAGCTTCGTTTAGGTAAAATGGAATCCGGCACAAAATGATTTTCTACGCAACATTTAACAGATGCGCACCCAAACACACGCCCACATTGCCGGCCGCCCGTCACGATGCTCCGAAAAAGGCCAATTGGTTGGCCAACAAAAAAAAAAAAGGAAAAACTGGGAGTGAAAAAGGGTAGCGAAAAAAGGCAAAAGCGGCTTTGATGTTATTGCCGCAAATTAGCTAGAAATCTTTTAGCTGTTTTCGGGTTGCACCTTCACCATTTACCTTTTGCCAGCTTATTTTCCCCCGTCACTCTGCCTCCATCGACTAGATGAACGTCTATATATAGTTTGTACATATCTATATATATTTTATATATATATATAGTATATAGGAATGTACGTTTGCAAGCGTGTGTGTAAATTGGTTAAAAATAATTTAACTTAAATTGAGTGCGAGCATGTGCAGAATTTCAAATAAATTTCCCGAAGAACTGGGAACGAACTACAGAAATTTCGATGATTTTTCCTGCTTTTCTCGCAGCATACTTTTGGGCAACTTACCAAGTGCAAGTCCAATGTGTAAGCGGATTTTTCTTCCTTGATATTTGTACCCTGCACGTGAGTTGATAAGTCTTGAGTGGGTAGTCTTGAGAACAAGGTCAATATTTGATGATTCTTATTTTATTCAAGCACACATTATACATTATTTATAAATAGAAATTAAAATATGCATAGGTGAAATAATTAAGTAAATTAATGAAATTTATGATTAATTTTGCCTTTTTAAATCTATACAGGGTATACTACGTGTCAAGCACTGTACACAGCTTCCTCTCTTTCTTTTCCTACTGCCTTTTTCGAGCAGCAGCAGCAACAAATTTTTGCTGCTTCAATAGCTCAAATACTATTTTATGCTTAGTTGATTATTGACTGCAAGTGGAAATTTACTTTTGCTCCGTCTTCCATCTTCCATCTTTCGTTCTCGAACTCTGCCGCCAAGGGTAGACTGCTGCAGCAGCTCGACTCTCATGATTCCTGGTTCTCGACTCGACTCGACTCGTCTAGCTCTCGATTCCATTCAACTCGTTGTTGGGTTAAGTCTGGCAGAACGTGAACGTTAAAAATTGGCAGACAGTTTGTTTGTTTTTCAACTTAACACGGAAATTGTATTTTTACCGAGTGAAAAAGAAAATAAAAAAGTCACTCGGAAAACTGAAAACATAACTCTGAAAACTTGTAAACAAATTGCTTAAAACTATGCATACAATTTTCACTTGTTCGTTTTTATTTCTCCTCCCTTTATTTATGTTTGTCTTTTACTTACGACGATTTTTTAAAATATTCAAGTATTTAGTTTGTTTATATTTACCAATTAACTCAGTTTGTTGCAATTACACAGTTCTTAAAGGTACTATTTTTTCGAATACCCGAAACAAGTGCCTAAAACAGAAAGCTTCGACATGCCGAAGATTATATACCCTTGCAGAGATTTCTCATATAAAGTTACATTTATGTCTATTATACCTGCACTACAAACATCTATTATAGGGTAGTTGCATTGTAAAAGGGTAATAGTAAAGAACAGTTTTTAACAAACAAATCATTTAAAAGTATGGGTATTTATACAAAGCCCTCTTTGACCGATTATTGCTATGACAGTTATATGTTATATTGATTCAATTGAAGATAAAATTTTGGTTGGCTCAAAATGCTGACCAAAATTAATATACCCTATGCAAGAGTATTCAGGGAGAATACGTCACAATCTCTCAGCTTGTCCGCTGTGCGCTGATAATGCAGAGAGTCTAAGTATATTACGAAATAATACGCTCATGAGAGTTTTGATGCCATTAAACCCGACTTGGTTCCATATCACTCTCAGTGTTTTATTTGCGATTCCCGAATACAAATTCAGTCTTTGATCAGTGCGAGTGCGATTAAGTTATATATTTTGTATAATTCGTACGAGTAAAGGTGCCGTTATGAATATTCCCATTCACTTTTTGTGGATAAGCATCCTTTATGGTAGATCTTCTGCTATTACAACAGAAGACAATACGGTAAGCGATTCGTCTTTTACATAACGTAGGTCCAACATATGGGGATAGGAAAATATAAATACATTACTCTACAGAGTACGTGGCGCATATATGTTCTACAATGTTCTACATTGATTAAACTGATAACTGCCTAAAGTCTAAGCACACATATTGAATAGAAATCAAATTTGTTTATTATTTTGTCATACGAAATGAGAGAATTATTATTAAGAATTTAGCCCCACAATACTTTGTACTTGTGAGATGAATAATAGTAATACTAAATGTATTGCTGCAGATTTTATACACTTACTTTAGCTCTTCTTCTTTAATTGTTCTCTTCTTTTTCTGTCAACAGTGCAGAGCTGCACTTAAACTAGATGAGATATGTGGAGACCTTATCTTCCAGTCTGTAGTCCCCATATTGACAAACAGTGAGGAGAATGTTGAAAGAATTTCCCAACTCAAAGCAGAACTAAACTTAAATAATCAAACACTGAGAGAAAATCAAAAGAGTCTGAATGAGAATCAAATTGAAATAAAAAGACTAGAAGAAATTATTCAACAAAAAGATAAGGAAGTATCCAAGTTGAGAGAAGAAATAAAAAAAATCGGAGAAAAGCGAATTAATTGCACTACTTACGGCAATTCTAACGACGTTGGTATTGTGAAATTACCCAACATCGAATACTTTCCCGCACTGTGTAATAGTGATATTTCTGGACCAGGATGGACCATTATTCAACAACGAATAAATGGAGGAGAGAATTTCAACAAGAACTGGGAAGCTTATAAGAATGGTTTTGGCAGCCTGACAGGCGACTTCTTCTTGGGCCTGGAGAAAATTCATCTTCTCACCAAGGACTCTCCTCATGAGCTCTATATACATATGGAGGCATTCGAAGATGGCACATATGAAACTTATGAAACGATAATTTTCCACGCCCGCTACGACAACTTCAGCATTGCAGGAGAAGATGACATGTACAGGTTGCTCAGCTTGGGATCATATTCTGGGAATGCATACACGGACAGAATGAGAGACAGCGAGACTCAACAGTTTAGTACTTTCGATAGAGACAACGATAAGTCAAGTCTCAATTGCGCGGAAGATCGTCGAGGAGGCTGGTGGTACAATAATTGTGCCGATTGGTAAGTAATCGAGTGATTATAAAAGTATCTTTCAAATTGACTAAATGTAATTTGTTTTTATTAAGCAACCTTAATGGAAAGTACTATCAGGTGGCATCTGAAAATGAAGACTCTAATTGGTGGATTCACCTATACTCTCTTAAAACTATCAAGATGATGATTCGTCCTCGTCGCATTTGAGACGTAATCGTAATAAAGAAATTTTTAAATCACGAACATACTATTAAACATAATTAATAGTTCCAAAAATTTCACAGTTTCAGTTTGCAAGTAAATAAAATATTTCAATTAATCACTGGGACTTTTTAAATGTTTTAAATAAATCAATTTCTTGAATATTGCTCTAGTTTCCTTTAGGACTCCAGTTTTAACTGCTGTACGATGTAACTCTTGGGGTAAGTGTGGTCAGTATATATAAATTCATATCATCACATTTCAGTTGAGTCCAAAGTACCGCCTCCTCTGCCTTCTATGGCCGACAGTACGTTACCGAAAACTTAAGCGACGCGTAATAAATAAAAATAAATAAATTTTAGCTGTCTATGATATTTATAAAGGTTCATGCTGAATTTGGTGTCTCTCGCTTTTATAATAACGTAAATTTCTTTTCTCAAACAGATAGCCGGACTTGCCGCATTCGACTTGATATTAATGATCATTAACTACATCGGTAAAATAGAGCTTTAAAAGTAAGAGAAGAGTTGGAAAACTTAAAACAGAACTCTGAAAACTTGTTTACGAATTGCTTAAAACTGAGCATAGAATTCCAGCTACTTTTGTGTTCTTGTACCTCCTCCCCCTATTTATCTTTTGCATTTCACTTACAAGTTATTGAAATATTCGAGTATTTAGTTTGTTTATATTTACCAAATAACTTCGTTTGTTGCAATTTCATATTTTTTTTTTTTTTTGAGTTCACCCTTGGTCAAAATAGCTAGAAATTTCTGCCAGTGAGAGCAGGGACAGCATGAAGAATAAGAGCAAAACAAGTGTTGGAAAATACAAATATGTGACAGCTTTGACAACTCAACCAACTCGTTTTGATTGAACCCTATTATTCGATTTTACTTCCATTGAACTACCAATCTTGTTTATAGTTTGCTTTAAATATTACGGCTAAAAGCAAGAAACGTTTTAAATTTTTCAATTAAAACTTCTCGATCTTTTAATGTTCAATGCCAGCTTATTGATACTGGGTATCAAAATATTTCTGGAAACCAAAGAACGGAAAAATAATAAAGAAATAAAAGGAAAAAGAAAAATGAGAAACAAATGTGAAAGCACCGAGTGAGACCACAGAAACACATGCAAACAAGATGAAAACTGTCTGGCGTCCTTCGGCCGTCGACAGCGACGACGAATGAGGAAACGAGAAAAATGGCAAAGTGGAACAGCTGGGAAAACGCTCTCGGAAGGTCCTTGGGTCCTTCACTGTTCACTTGTTGTTTCTTATATTAAAATTTGAGTTGGTTTTCCTTTCTTCACTGTCTGTTGTTGTTGTTTTTGACCAGCTGCTGTCGAGTGGGCGACAAGACACAAGGGAAGAGCGAGAGAGAAAGGGAGAGAGCGGAAAAACAGAAAAAATATATTTTAGTTGGCTGTGGAAATCAAATTCTCAGTTGGACTTCAATTTCGTCTGTGTCTGTGTCTGTTTGTCTGTTTGTCTGTCCCTTTTTCGGGCGATTGTCATTGCGGTGTCTGGCGCTGTCAGCTTCGGTTCCGTTGGCTGCCAACTTTGACTTGCCGTCAATGGCGACAGCTGCAGCGATCTGTGTCTATATGTAAATTGTACGTCTTATCCCCGCCCGAAAATCAAATGCCATTCAAAGTGAATTTAAAGCATATTTTTTATTTCACTTGTTTTTTTTTTTAATATTTTTCCCTACTCTTTTCAATCGCTCCATGCGATAGGCAAGGTCAGAGAATAACTGAGGGCAAGCGTGTGGCGAGAGGGAACTGGAGAACTGGGGAACTGGGCTTAGAAATCGGGGATTACGTATACCATTTGTGCGGGCGAACAAAGCGCAAACGCTTCTAAGGAATGCGCGCTGCGCCTTCGTTAACCCAGTTTTCCCGCATAAGTTGCATATGCAACCCTAGCGTGGTAACCCTGTGTGGCTTTGGTTTTGGGTTTCTATGAAAGCGCATTGAAAGCGAAAGTTTCAAGTGGCAAGCAGGCAAGCAGAGACGAGGCAAGAGACGTGCGGGCCGTAACGGTAACTAGACGCACAAATGTGCATGTAAGCACACAAAATTGTAGCATACTTTTGTGGGTTGCGTCATGTATGCGAGGTTCATGCGGCACAAATATTGCAAGAGAAAACTAAAACAGAAAAAATGCAATTATATGCAAAAAAAAATAAACAACTGTTTTTTCTCAGTGCAAATATAATTTATTCAAAATCCAAATGTATAACATAATTTAAGTTTTTCGAAACTTATTCTCTCTCTCTCCAAATTTCATCGCACGAGCCTCGTCCAAAATACATACACATACACGCCTCGCATTACCCAAATTTGAGTGCATGTTCTTTCCATTGTTAGACTGCAAACCGGCACAAAAATACATATCAAAGAAAGCAAACAACACAACTTTCCCTCGTTTCCTCGTTCCCTCGTTCCTCGTCGCGTGGCCCCGAAAGCTGGCTAAAAATAAATTTAATACGGCCAAATTTAATAGGACAAAACTATAAATGGAAATACAGCCCGGCGAGGCTACAAATACACAAATATACAAATATACCAAGGAAAATAAAAGGCATATACCACGCACACGCCTGCACTTCTCTAGTGCAATTCACACTCTTTTTGTGCACAAGTTTGTTTCACAATATTTTTCACAGTCAACGCAAAAGTTTTTGTGATTTTTTAGGGATTCCATTTTTGTGCTATTATATTTTATTTTTTGTACCATATTTGCATGCATAGTGAGTGCAAAGTTTTTAAATTGTAATATTTATATGGCTCATGGTCAAACGCAGCAACTTTTCGCGCGCGACATGTAATTTATTTGAAAATTGTGTTTAATTTCTTTTTGTTTTACGGTCTTTACGGTCTCTGGTCGATAGTAAAAATTAGTCAATGGCAGAATGAAATATTAGAAATAAATATTTGCGGGAGCGTTTTATTTATTTTAAATAAATAAAATCATTTAAGCTTTTTCTATTTTATTCATTATTTAATTCGCGCAGTGTCCATTGAAAGGGTTATCGATAGTTTTATTAATTGTTTATAAATTTTTCGACTACGGTCATACTTAATTACCCAGATACGGTTAACTTAACATTGTCGAAAGCCAAGGTGTATTAGTTCGAAATAAATATGCCTAATCTCAGACATGATTAACTGTACGGCTAGTTGCTGTAAATATGTCCGATGTATATATATGTATATATACTACTGACAGACCTTATAATGGTATTTGTGTAAGCCAAGGACAGTCTTACTCACACTCAATTAAATCGACTTATTTTTGGTCAAATAATTTTACATAATGCCGTCGAACGTGGCGAGCTCATTAATTTAACTTAAGAGTTCAAGGCAAAAAATGGACGGAAACTGGCGCCAGCAAACAGGCGGATCGACCCAAAGGATCCGCTGCGACAGGATGTGCGGCCAGGTAAGAATATACAAGAGACAGCAAAAGGAGGAAGGAGCAGCAGCAGGAGCGGGAGGAGCAGGAGGCAAGCAGTGTGAGGCGTACAAAAAGTAGCACAAAAGCGGATTTTCATTCAAGGTGAAAGCAATCAATCAATATTCATGAAATCAGATTTAATTTTAAGCGCATTTAAGTTACGCCCAATGCCGGTCCAGTCCAGTCGAGGTGGAGCACGGGGCACGAGACGTAATGATGCTGGCAGAAAATTTCTGGTGACAGTGTGGGAGATGAGGAACGCAGGGGGAGGCTGAAGAAAAGAGAGAGAGCGCGCTAAGGAAAAACAACAATCATGGCAAATGAAACTGTTGAGACAAGGCAAAAGTTGGAGGAGGAACATCATTAGAAACTCGTGGGCTGTTTTTCGGATGGCCCAAAGGGGATTTGTGCCAAGCAAGGACTGGGGAAGGAAGCAGGGGCCAGACGGAGGGGCCACTGGAGTTCAGACTACGCTAATTGTATGGCAACTGGGAATTACGAGTGGCAGGAGGCGCTACCAAGAGCGAAAGTGCGTGGGAGGAAGTACGAACTGAGAGCTACAAGGTGCGAGCCGTGCCAGGTGGCACAGCTGGGCTGGTGGCAAGTAGCCGTAGCTGACGCACATAAAACTAAGCTGCCAATTCAATTTTGAAATCAGAGTGGCATGAAAAATTAAATAAAACATGCAAATAAAATTATTACGCCTAATTTGTGTACAGCAAACAGTGGCAGAGACAGGGAGGGAGAGAGAGAGACGGAGAGAGAGAGATGCCGCGAGAAAAACCCATGGGAAAAGTGGAGAGGGAAGATAAACTTAAAGTTGCGGTTGAATTGAGCAAGAATTTTAAAATAAATTTTATAAAACACATAAGTTTCTCTTTTATTTTAAAACTCTTAAAACATATCGTTTAAAGCTATTTTCGCTGTTTTTATATCGACTTGAAGCAAACTAAATAGAGTTAAATAGCGACCTATTTCTGATTAACAATGAAGAAGATAGTGAATTTTACACAAAGTTGAGGGTTATAAAAAGTTGATGTTGTCCGAATCTCAAACCTATACAACATGACCAGAATATTCCATAAACATTAAGGAACTGGGTCATATGAGAGTCTCTTGTATTAAATATACTTTAAATTAATGACTCAATACCAACGTTTATTTAAATTTAAATATAAAAAAATATATGGAACTATATACCTCTTCATAGCTTTACATAATTTTAAGCCCGTCGGGCGTTTCTCACTTACCACTCCCTGGCTATCTGGTTATCCCCCCTAAGCCCACCCACCGAATCACCTTATCTTATCGTCCTGTGCGCTTCATAGAAATTGTTTATCAAAAGCGTGTTGTTTTTTTCCGCTGTTTATTTATATAATGTGCTGTTATTTTAAAGCTTAATTAAAAGGTAATGAAATGAAAATAATTCATAATAAAATACGGCAACAATTTAAAGCGCACACAGCGCCGGCCCTGGGCAGCCACTTAACACATCCCGCGGCACACACACACACACACAAATACACACATACGCAGTGTATGCATGTGTGTGTGTGTGTGTGTGTGTGTGTGTGCCACATAGCCCTCGGCTGGCTGCCATAACAAAAGCAAAGTTAATAAAGTCTTTAATTAAGTTTTTATCTGTGTGAGAGTTCAGTTTGCTTTTTCATTATATTTTTTTTTTAATTTTTTTACCAACCACCCCCTCTCTTTTCCCTATCCCCCTCTCGACCCACTCCTGCCGCACTTATGAACTGTCCACAACTACAAAAGGCGAGAGGGCAGTTAATACCGTGTCTACCTATGAGCATGATGGGCGCCGAAAAATAAATCCCCGAGCAAAAATCAGGAGCAGAGAGAGAGAGAGAGAGAGCACGCTTACCCCAAGCTAATGCTGGGGTTGCCCAACCGGCTAATTTAATATGTGTGGAGGGGGGAGGGCAGAAGAGGTGAGTTCGGGGGGTGTGCAACTTTTCTGCTTGGCATATTCAAAGTGCTAGCTCATTTCTCACATGCTGACCCTTTTGCCGTTGACCTTTTTGTTGTGGTGCTGTGGTGGGGTCAGTCTATCTCGGCGCTTTTTACTTACTTCTGCCTCGTCTTTTTATCGTAACAGAGATTTGTAAATTTGTGAAGCATTTTTTAATGTGCTTAATTTTATTTCACTTTTTCCTGCTCTATCTCTGTGTGTGTGTGTGTGTGTCAGGGTGTGTGTGTGTGAGCCGGGACATCGTTTGGGACATGGACATGTGTTGCTGGCGAAACTTTGTCGTTGTCCTTGTATATCACAAGCGGCTTTATTGGTCAGCAGGGGTTAACACAGCTAACAGCAGCAACAGCAACAGCAACACAGTTAGTTTGTCAGTGAGCCAGCATTAAATACACCCGCTCCCTCTCCCTCTAGCTGTCCTTCACTGTCTCCCTCTCGCTCACACTCGTCTTTCCATTGTATCGTTGTGCGCGTAGCTCGCCGCGGGTTATTTGTTGGGTTTGTTTTTGGCTCATGGTTTGGCTTGGCATTCGGGTTACGGTTTTTATATGCGGCGTCTCTAGCAGGCACGATGGGGACGACGGGGCCCAGAAGTGTGGGTATTATTCCCGTTTTGCGCTTATTTAGTGCGCTAATGGGGCGTAAGTGTGATTCGGCAAGTGTTTAATGAGCTTTTCACCTGCCACCTACTTTCCTCTTTCTCTTTCTCTTTTTCCCTCTCCTTCTCTTTCTCTCCCTCTCTCTCTCGCTGTCTATATTCAAATGAATAACGAGTGTCAGCTAAGGGCCAAGGGGTCACAGAGATGGCCAGAGCGAAATTGGATAAACAAATGGAAAACTAAAATGGGGTTCACCAAAAGATCAACTAAGGTGAAGTCAGAAGGGGTGGAACTTTATTTGCAATGATTTAAAGTTACATAATATAGATTGCATAAAACCTTTTCTGTTTAATATATTTATACGAAATATTTATAAAATATAGAAATATTGTTTAACTAATTATTTACTTATTCATTTACATAAATATTTTAATTTATTTATTTATCTTTAGTATTGAAATCATTCCAGCTTCGATTAATTGTATTAACTGCTATCTGCAACCGTCACACTCTCTTTAAATAATTGACAAAATCAAAAGATGATTGTTGAGTTAGTTACAAATAAATTATATAAACTAACTGGAACAATGACTTACCAATTAAAAGTTTTAATAAATGCTAAGGAATAAAATACAAGAAATTCAATTAGTTAAAAAATACTAACTCAAAATTAAATATAGGACTTTCTAATATGTAACAAATTTAGAGCAAATTTAAAATAATAACTCAAAATATAAATATTTGATTTCATTATTTAACAAATTTAGAACTGAGTTAAATGTTAAATGTTTTTCATTATTAATCTTAAAACTCAATAATATCTACCTTCTTTAAGCTTGTATAAATCAAAAATACCTCTTTCGAGCTCAAGTTCCTTCACAGCATAAAATACGTTTTCTAGTTGCTAATATGCTTACACCAATAAGATATTCGACTAAGATCCCACACATTTCCAATTTTAAGCAGATTTACTTAAATCTTGAAATCTTTAAAAACATACTGTTCTTAAGCTATTCTCCAAAACAGAAACTAATCATGCTCCCGTCCGAGCGAGTTATCAATATTCAAACAAAGCCGATTAGCAAAATTGATGCACAAGAAGTGACCGATGACCGTTGACCTCTGCAGTGGAAGGAAGAAAAGAGCCAAAATCAAGGCAAGATTTACTCGATAGCCATGGGTTTTGGCCACTATTATCTACCTGGCCCAAAGTGTGGCACGAACTGCAGAGCATCTAAAATCCGCAACCTATCACAACATTCGCAAAGTAACTCGCAGCCTGACCTGACAGTTACAAACTGTTATAGGTCAGTAGATAATAGACGAAGTCGTGAGACATTCGGGCTGCTTTCAGTGTGAGAGACATGTGAGAGTGGATGACAGTCAGTAAGAGAGAGAGAGAGAGAGAAATCGAGAGAGAGAGAGTGGGAGTACGCGTGACGAGAGACTGCAAATGCAGAGAGAAACAAAGCTTTTTCGAATTAGACTCGGGATATTTTTAATACCTAGCAGGGAAATTGTCCCAAACGGAAGGTGGGACATTTTAACAGAGACTGTAAAAGAAATTATCTGAAGTTGTTTCTGTTAAAATTAAATTCGGTAAGAAGGAAATTAGATTACGTTGTGTTTAGATTAAATGCACACAATAGAGAGGAGTAATTTAATAATACAAATATTGAAAATAAGCAATTTAAAACTTGATTAATATCTATAGTCAAAACTCATAATATACATAGATTTAAACATATAATAAAAGACTATAAAAAAAAACTAAATATAACTGTTTTGTAGCTTGTAAACAATTCTCTGAGCTTCGTTGTATGGCTTATACACTTAATAGAAAGTTATAACCAATGATTGAAAATATGTTCTTAATTGTATACTTCTTTCTATATGCCAAATAAAAGAACAATTTTTATTTAATTAATTTATATTTCTAAACACATATAAGTAAATTAAAATAATATAAAAAACGTTCTTCACATATGAATGGGCCATGCATGGGGTAGAAGGCATTTGGGACAAAACAAACAAATTTTTTAGAAATGTATTTTTTGCCTTTCAGAAAACCTTAAATTATTTTTGAACAACAATTTTTTGATATATAGAGTATAAATGACTAAAGAAGGAGAATCGTTATAAGAAAAACAAATAATAATAAAATATGATAAATATGTATTACTGGAACTTTAAGCAACATTTATTTAATAATTTAAAATCATATATCAAAATGTTCAGCATTTATGAACTTATGAAATAAAAAATTGGATTAAAATGTTTAGCTTAACAGATGTTGAATAAAATCATCAATATTCTCCATTGAAAATAAAATAAAATTTATGTATATTACTTTTTAGTAATGTTTCATTAAAATCATGTCTAACAATGTTTATAACTTATATACATATGAAATATAAAACTAGATTTAAATGTTTAACAGATGTCGAAAAAAATCATCAATTTAAAATCGCAAGAAAACGCTTTTTATTTAACTTAGCATCTGCATCCAACATTCATGCAGCTTCCTTTTCCCTTAAACTCTAAAGATTCATTTAACCTTTTACCTGCATCCCCACGCCCTGCTCCCCCTTTCAAACTTATATAATATATTATATGCGCTAATATTTACATTAATTTGATTAAAAGCATTTTAATGGCTCGACATTTGGGTGCCTCGCGGGTAAATTCACCGAATTCCTGCAGTGGGATCCCAAGGAGAAGCAGCATAGGCACGAGGGGCAGGAGCTAGGGACGCATGCACAGCTCAGGTGGCATCTCAGGTGCCGTCAGTCAGTCAGCAGCGTGCAGCAAGCGGAAGTTTAGCCTGCATAGCGGAAGTGCACGTACCAAAATGGCCGCCCATTTAACGCATGTGTTTGCACGTGCCCCGCACCCGGTGCCCTGTGCCGCCTCCGTCTCTCAAAAGAACTGTCCAAATTGCAGTTGGAAAAGCGGGAAAGAGCATGTACGTACGTACGTACGTCTTTTCTTCGTTTTCCAGCCATTTCAGCAGAAAACTCGCACTGTGAAAAGGCGAAAAGTTCAACAGCAGCCGCTCAACCATTTTTACCTGACTGCAAGAAAGTTTTTCATTTGATTTCTGGCTCTGTCTGTGTCTGTATCTGTGTGTGTGTGTGAGAGTGTATCTGCGTGTGCGTGTTTGAGTTGCTGCACAAAACATTTTTCTGCTCTTTGGATCTGGTCTGGCCAGGTGTGCAGGGTTCAGATGCGGATTCGGGGTTCCTTGGCAGCTGCGGGCGCTTTCTGCTTATCGCCGGCCAACTCGAAATGTTCGAACTGCTCGAGGATTACTGCCGGATTTGTCCTTGTCGCTGGCCAGTTAAGAATTTAAGCTTTGCCCTGGCTCCCATTACAAGTGGGTGGGACAAGCTCATCACCCTCCACCCACCACCCACCTCTGGCCAACGCCCCCAACTTTATTTGTTTTTCACGCTAAGCGGCCATCAAGAAAACTTCAACTGCAGCGCAAGTCAAATTTCTGACCAGAAAAGCGTCAAACTTTCCACTGACGTTCTCCACTTTTGCATATTTCACCAGCTGAGCAGCTGAGCAGTTGAGCAGCTGAGCAAGAGGAAAACTGACAAGAGAAAACACCGAAAGCAAAAGAGAGGGAAGAGATCCCAACTCACTTAATACTCTAACCAGAAAAATGCGAGGGAAAATTTGCGAGAAAATAATTGGAAATTGCGTTAATACATTTTTCATGTTTTCGCACAAACTGCCTGGACAAGTGCAGCATGCTGCTTGCGGTAGGGTATGGTACCTTGCATCAGCATCGTTTATCAGAGGCAGCTCCCTACCGCACACCCAGCCCCACACTTGCCGCTGCATCTTGCTTTTAAACACTTACTTAACTAGAAATTTATGTTGTTTTTGTGCCTTGTGCCTTACGAGGGTGTCTATCTACGGGGTGGATGCGATGGTTAGGGGCAGAAGGGTCAAGGGTCGAGGGTAGGGGGGTCGGTGCGATTGGCGCAGAATGTTGCGTTTGATATGTTTTAGACAAGCCAAGTCGAGCCAAATGCAGCCCAAGCAGTTGTTGATGCATCGAGCAAGAGAAGGAAATCCAGAGAGAGAGAGAGAGAGAGAAGGAGAACAAAAGAGAGCAAGGGAGACAGGGATATGCTTTATAGATACGTATGTAAAGGCGAGTTGGCAAAGTTAAAGTTTTGCTTTAACAAGATAACACGCACCAGCATGAAAAACTGTGGCCAAAAGTTTTCGCACGGCATAAGGAGTAAGAAAACTGGAAAAAGTGGAAAACTAAAAGACTGAGACTGAGACTGAGAGGGTTGCAAAAAGTGCGAAATGAAAATGGCAGCTGAAAGGCAGGTCAGAAGAGAGAGAGAGAGCAACATAAAGCACAGTCCATTTGAATAGGTACAAAATGAAATAAATACACATAATATATGCAGGTAACAAATTGAATCAGAGTAGAGTGAGAAATAGCGAGCTGAAGGACTTACAAATACACGACCACAGACATATTTCCCTCTTCAAATCACTCGACTTTCATTGTCCATTTTTGGTACCCCACCACACCACACCCGCTATAGGGCGCGCTCCATTAGAAAAACTGCAGTTAACCGCAGCTCTTAGCACGTCGTTTTCCATGCTGCGCCCAAAAGTGTGCTTCAAAAATTAACAAAACTCGATCAGGAGTCGTTGAAACAAGCCCCAAAAATTGCTCCAGTCTCCCCCATTCAGCGTCGTACAGCAAAAACAACAAGCGAAAAACAACACAGTCACAGTCAGGCAACACACAGAGAGAGAGAGAGAGAGAGAGAAAAAAAATCTGCGAACTTTACACAAAAAGCACTCAAAATATTTTTGATTATGCCGACACACACACAGAGAGGGCTCCTCTTGGAATCCCGTCTCCCTTCCCTCCCCCCTTACACACAATGAACGAATGCATCGCTGTCATATGGGCCCAGGCAGGCCTGTTCACTGTCTGCGGACCACGAAAAAAAACAGAACTCAAAAGAAGCGAAAACTGTTTTTTGGTCGCGAGTTCCCTTTTTTCCCTCACGTTGTTACTCTTTCGGCGTTGCTATACCCTGTAAGAGAGTAGTGGGAAGGTTAAACCCAAGGAACAGAATGTTAAAACAGATACATATGTATAATTCTTAATGAAAATGTATTTATTTATTTATTCAAGACAACTATGGCCAGTCGACTAATTGATATGAATTTAAAGATAAATTAAAACCAAAAGTAAAGTTGAAATTAAAAAAAATTATATATACATATATATAAATATAATAAATTAAAAAAATATTAACATCATCATCTGGGGTATAATATAATATAGTGTATATAATAAAGCTAGGTAACATTGTGCAACTCATTATTGATTTTGGCATTTATCAATGTTGTATTCTTAGTAGTTATTATTTTGATATTCCAACTACTTCAACTTGATATATTCCCTTACAGGGTATACCCCTCTCGATCATTCGCAATTAGCTGCGTTTTCAGTTTGCTCGGTGTTTAGTTTTGGGTCATTGCACATTGTTATTGTTTTGCAGCCATACACAGCATATTTGTTTTGTAGCTCTCCCGCCACGCCCCCTAAATGGCGCCTCCCCCACAGGCTTGTGCTGTCGGTCTGGCATTCCCTGAAACTTCGGTCTATTGTTGTATTTTTCTTTGGAAACAGTCGATTTTGAAGTTGTAGTCCCCAAATGCAAGGTATCTCAGCTAGGCGAAACGTTTTACACGGGATTTCACATGAGTTATATCGAACAGATTAAATATATATTTTATATGTATATAGAAGATACTCAAAAACCTATGCAAAATTAGAGTTTAAGGTTAAAAATGATAAAATAATTTTAATAATATATAATAAATAAATTTTAAAAAAATTTAATTTTAAAAAAAAATAATTTTAATATGCTTACATAAATTATACTTATATTTTAAATTTAATTTACATTTGTAATTTTCTTTTCCTTTTTTTAATATCTTTGAGTCGACTGGTCTTAGTTGACCTTAAATAAATAAACAAATAATCAGGAAATTCAATCAGTACGCTGCATATTTAATGCGTTGCATACAAATCGAATAATAAAGGTTTAATAATGATTTTTGAGGACGGAGAGCGTGACATATAACATTATAAATGCACCAGATCAGCTTGCTTTCTAACAGAAATGTTCATCCAAATTTGGTATATCTAGCTCTTTTAAGAGCAAAGATTTGTAGGTTCAAACAGACAGCGAGACAAATTGAGGGTGTCTACAGTTTGAAATTTCCATACTAAATGTATGCAGTATTTACATATAAACACAGTATTTTAGGTCGAAAGCATATCTGCACTTCGTTCTCCAATTACAGTTCTCCAGTTCACTCCGAGCATTCGTTTTTTATTCAATGCAAATAACTGTAATAGCTGTCATCTCGTTCGATACTTTGGTGTATTGCACGTTCTACAATTCGCGGGGTTATTGTAGCTGCAACTGAAAACTGTTTGCCTTGAGTTGGGCGAACTTTTAGTCCAATAACTAAAGCCGCTAATCAAAAACTAACTGCGATTACTAACTACATTTTAAGGCTTTACTTGGGTAGTCTAATTGGAAAGCTGAGAGATGCAGCAGACAAAAAGGAATTGGAAGTTTGTAAAGCTGCTCGGGAACTTGCCTAATGACGTTGACTTTTAATTCAATCTGGCACTCACCTGAAAATAATCCTTAGTAATTTTAACAGCTTCACACTTAGCTCCCCAACAAACCCGACGACTCCTAGAGAGAGTCTGCTTGTCCGATTGCCTATTTCGAAACTGCATTTGCATTAAAAGCTTCCGAAAGTTGTGCGCAAAGTTGGCTAAAAATAAAAAAAACAACATGACTTCAACTCTGGACGAGCTGAGTTGAATGAATTTATCAACAACATGTCAAGCTGCCAGAAACTCTGAGATTCCATTCCTCCCCTGCCTCACCCACCTACCCTCATACTCCCCTATTCCACTTGAGTGCTGCGTTTTAATCTGGCAAAATCAGTTTTCGTTAATGAAACTAAAACTAAACTTTGACTTGTGTTCCGCAGCTTGCAATTAAAAGGCGCCAATTTTGGATGAAGCCGGAGTAGGAGGGAAGAAGTGGAAAGTTCTCTGTGGTCCCCGACGAAGTGTTTGCAGTTTTGGATAACATAGATTTCGTCAATCGATTTCACTGTAATCCGTTTATATGCTGCGTTTCTACGAAGCCTATTTTATGCAAATATATAGTAAATTGAGGAGAGAAGTGTTTCTTAAGTCAAGTAATTTTTTTTTCAACACTTTTGAAATTCATAAAATGGTGGAGCACAGCCAACTTAACTCGATTAAATAAGGTGGCAACACTGTGCAGAAAATTATTAAAATAAATTTATCATTTGTGCTCCCATGCAGCGACATTTGAAGTATTCCTGTTTACATTTAATTGTAATAAAAGAATAATTTTAGATGGGAGCTATAAAAATGTAATATCAATTTCAATGCAAGTCTTTCTTTTACAGCTTATATTTTAATTTCACGTAGTCAAGAATTCATGTAGCACATGGCATAAACCTAGTTTATGTTTTAACTGCTATAAGATTATAATAATATTGCAATTAGCGTAGAGTATTGAGTCATTTTTCATGACTTCATTTAAAAAGAAAAAGCATTTTCTTGCTTCTTTCTCCGCTTGTCATATATTTTTTTGCCTTTTCAATTAATCATCTGAATTTATTTTACATTATGGGCAACTCTTTCCAGCAAATAATGCTAATTAGGTAAAGCTCGTTTTAATTAAAAGCATAAATTTTGCATACTCCTCGCATTCGGGTGTCTCTCCGTCTGTCTGTCTGTCTGTCTGTCTGGTGGCCTAATTAAACGTGCATCCGCATTTTCCCTGACACACACTCCAACTTCGACAATAATATGCAGAGAAATCATCTTTCTCCTCACCCCTCTCTCTCTCTCTCTCTCTCTGTCTCTCTCGCTCACCCCATCTCTGTCGCTCAATCACTTTCGCTTAATCAGCCCAGCTTGTCAGGCAGTTTAGCAGGCAGCTTGTGTGAGCTGTACAAACACAATCAAGCGGCAGGTGCCTCGCGTCGCAACCCTGTTGCAACCCCTCCTCAAAAGTACAACGCAACCCTACCGCCACACACCCCACCTGCGAGACCAAGGTAACACCTACCAACAACCTCAACACGCAGCAGGGCAGAAATTTGAAACCGCAACGCAGCAGACGAGGCCCAAACAGAAGTTGATTGCTTAATAATATTTTGTGATGATGTGAATTTACTTTTATTTCTCATTTGGGAGCAGCCACTCCCCAGTCCTTCCCCTGCACGTCAAGTAACCCCACCCTCAGTACGTACCCCTTGCCTATCGCCCGCCCACGCCCCTCACACATCAGACTCGCATTCATTGGCTTTTTGGCAAACTCAACTGGGTAAAACCCCAAAGCAGGTGACACTTTTGAATACGCGTAGAATGCAATCCGAAGGGTATACTATACGATACTATCTTGTAAAAAAAAGAAACGATTAAACTTAATTCGAATCGATTTGTCAAAAAAAATCTGCTGATTGTTACACTGTTTCACGCCGAATTTTCTATTCCTCTTTATCAAAATAATAAAAGTATACAGACTTTAAATGATTCAAATATCCTTCAAAAAAATCGATTCTGAAAAAAAGATAGCATCGACTTTTCAGCAAAAAGAAAATCGGCTTAATCGATTTATAATCGAATCGTTTCCCGCTATAATTCCAGAGTATTCACGCTGCTGATTATTTGAGGTTTTTAAAATATTATTATTATATTAAAATAATTAAACTGCTTTGAATATTTTTTACGCTTTTTAAACACTACCGAACAATCTTTAAAAACAATCGAAAGTCTAAAAAAAAAACAACCGATGTATCGATCAATTTATTCAATCATCGATATTATTAAGGGTGTCGATTGTGTTGTGATATTTTTGCAAGGGCGTCCACAAATCGTTGCTCCTTTTTATAATCAATCAGTCTGCACTGAAAATTACGAGGTAACTCTTAGTCTAGCATTTGTATCAATTGCATCTCCTGCAGGTTGTTGGCTTTGCCCAAAAACAGGCTCGACAAAAATGAAAAAAATTGTCGAATTGGGCGCCAAAACATGTGTAAATATTCATATGCATGTGTGTGTGTGTCTGAGTGCGTGTGAGAGTGTGTGCGTGTTTGTGTGTGCGTGTGTGTGTGTGCATACGTGTGTATCTCGCTTTGTTTTCTTGCAACTCGCTTTGCATGTTTATTTCCCCGTGTATTTGTTGTTTGTTTCTTATTGTTGTCGTTCTGTTTTGGGCTTCGTTTTGTTTTGTTTTGTTTGTCCCTTTTGGCATTCGCCTGGCCCAGCGATAAAAATGTAAATTTATGAAGTTTTAATCAATTTGGGGAATTCGCTGTTCACAATTCTTCGGCCGCCCCTCCAACCCCCTACCGATCACTTTGCTGTTTGCTGCCTAAAGGCAACACACACATACACACACACAGAGAGAGAGTATAGAAGAAGCAAATGGGTTTTCTCTCTCTTCGTCTGTTTTGGGCGCTTTGTGCGTTGAGTGCGAAACATTTAAAACATATTCCGCAATTTTTTTGTGTTTCTTCTTTTGTTTTGTTCGCATTTTTCATTCGCTTTCGCTGCGGCTGTGGCTGTTGCTGGGCGTCTCCGTGCAGCCCCGTGTAAAGCAACGCCCAATAAAGACCCTAATAAAATTTTAATTTACTGTTATTTGTCACCAGAGAGAGAGAGAGAGAGAGAAGAGGAGAGGGGGAGAGGAAGAGAGCACATTGTGGCGAGAGATTGGGGGGGAAATACAATAGAGTGCGTACATATTGCATATATTTATATATATGCGAATATATCTTATTTAGTTTGTTGTGTGCAAATTGTGTTTTATATTGCCTGTTAAATTGCGAAAGACAAAATAAAAGAAAGTCGAAAGTGAGAAGCTGCGGGGCAAAAGAGCGTGAAAGCTTGTCTATTTTCGCATGGTAATAAAAGTTTATATTCGCATTCCTATGGGTACAATATATATAAGTGTAGCTACCGAAGTTTCCTATGGGATCGGACTAAGTAAGGCCGTATATAATGAAGTATATAAGCAGTATGGTTGAGAAGAAAGCAAGAGAAACATAGGAAAAACCAAGGAGCTCAATTACACAAATATACACAAAAACATAATAATATATATATTGAATATACATTATTATTGAATTGGAGGTATATAGATTAATTGCGAGTAGGTGTTGTAGAAGGCGACTCTTCTCCTTTTTCTTTTTCCTTCTCGACTCTCCATCTGCGTTTTTCACTACCTTTACCCCCTTTCAGGTTCCATCTTGATTTATCTCAAGTGTGCCATATCTCACGTAACTAATTGACAGATCGCATTTGGCGCATAAACAATGTGTCCAACCTGCGTCTTTATTTATCATTTAATTAGCATAAGCAAAGTGAAAAAATATAGAAATAAATACTTTGCCCCCTCCCGCTTCGCTCAGCAGCCAAACGAATTGATTGTTTATTGTGCACACATTAACACACTGCCACCACGACTCATAAACAAATACACACACACACACACACACAGGCCGAAAAGATTTACGATTGGCCGGCACACGCTGCGTATACGCAATGCGCGACGCAGGGCGAGCTTTGCCGCAAACGTTATGAAACATAACCGCAGGCGAGCCCAAATAATGGCCGCACAAACTGTGACAACTGCGTAACGGTAATTTCCCAATGTCCAGTTCTCCACTTTCTTGATGTTTATGGGCGATGGAGGAAGTGGACGAGGGGAAGTGGAGAGATGAGAGGAGTTGCGCACTAAGTGGGTGGCCAGAGCACGGCATAAAACTACAATACTCGCAGCAAAATTTTAATGTGCCGTGCAAACAAACAGACATAAAACAACAGAAAGATCGCGGTGTACACTGAACGAATTCAGAATACCCTGTAAATTTAGATAAAATAAAGAGGCCAAAAATTACATGGCTGAAAAACTGTTTCTGCAGTTTTTTATTAATAATTAATCAGACAACTAGTTATACATTTTTTTCTTAAAAGTTTTTAATATAATTTATTTTTTTATATATACATTTTATAATATCTTGTTTATTCTTTATTTAAAAGATGTTGGGATTTTTCTCAGTTTTCCTTTTTTTATAATTGTATTTTCTTCTAGCTCGTTTTGCAGCTCGCCTTTAAAAAAAGTGAACAAATTTGTTTTTTGTATTTATGATTATTATTATTTTTCTTTATTATATCTAATTTCTCTAGCTTAATAATTTATTTATAGTTCCTCAAATAATTTTTCTTAACTGAAAAATATGTTTTATTCAGTTTAATTAATTTGTTTATTTATAAACTACCACTTATTTTCCAAACAAAGGAGATATGTGCTATTTTAATGCAAAACTGAATAATTTATTCAACATTAGCAACAACACAGTTTCGATTCGACAAACCTCCTTATGGGGTTGAGTGCCCTAAGTAGGCGTACTTTTGGCGGACAGTGTTGTCACTGTTTAGTTAGAAGCTGTTAGTTAGTCGCAGTAATTTATGTAGCCATTAGTGGGAGCCAAACGCACTTACTCGTGCAGCAGGCAGGGCGAGCGGGAAAGGGCGCGAGAGAGTGTGCGAGCGAGAGAGCTTGGCTCGTGCTGAGGCAATTTATGCCTGCAAACTAAAACACAAAAGCAACATAAATAACGCGCCATGCCGAAAAGTATGCAACTGGTTTCTCATATTCGCGAAGAGAGCGCGCCTTGCCTGAGCCGCTCTCACCCGCTTGTCCCGCTTGCCCGCACACCTCTCATTATCCGCCATCATTTACGCTGCGCTTAGCTGACTGCGAGAATGAGCGAGAGAGAGAGAGATAGAGAGAGGAGCCTGTTTTATCGGCGTTTGTTTTACTTCCGACAGCGGAACCAGAAACGGAAATTTCTCATTTCACTACATTTCCGCTCGCGCACACACACATACGCACACACACATACTTGCAGCAGCTCATATGCATAACATGTAAGTGAGTGGGCGGAGGTGGAAGAGGGGGGGGGGGAGTAGGGGGTCTGTCGGTCGACTAAAGAACCGCCTCGAAATGAAAAATAAACAGAGAATCGTGTGGCCTGAAATCAAAAGGCAATGGCAGCATTCGTTCCAACAAATATGTGAATAATAGGGCGATAAAACAGGCAAACAGACAAACAGGCAAACAAGCTAAGGCCGGGAAGAGGCAGAAACAACAACAAAAGCAGCAGCAGCAAAGAAAGAAGACGAGGAAGATGAAGCAACAGCAAAACGACTGTAAATCGCACGAAATGTTAAAAACTGCCGCCAGGCATAATTTTGCCAGCTTTTTGCGTTTTGTTTTTTACTTAGGCAGGCCAACGAATAGGGGGGAGGGGGAGAGAAGGAGAAGGGAGGAAGGGGAAAACAACTGCGCACAGTTGACAGCAGTTTGTTTGTTTGCTTTGTCTTGTGTTATTGTTGTAACCCTTAGTTGTCGATGTTGTTGTTGTTGTCGATGTTGTTGTTGTTGTTGCTGTTGTCGCAGCACTTGTTCTTTTTTTCCTTGTTCTCGCTCCTTCTCTTCTTATCTATTTTTATCGTTCTCTGCCCGAGATTTGTTGAGTTGTTGAATATGTTTTATACCGCTTGAAGCATTTGAAATTCCAAGTGGACCCAATGAGCTTGGCTACTAAGCGGGGCTAAGAGCATTTCGAAGGATGCATAAGCGATATGAGATCCCCAATGCAAATTTAAAAACAAATATATATTAATATATTGGGAATTAGCAAAAGCTTGACGGGTTTACTTCAATCCTTAAGCACATTTTCCATTATAACATTATGTAGGGAGCACAGTCAAGTCGCAGGTGCAACAGTCTATTAAAATACAATCCAATTCATAACAAATAAAATTGAATTTCTCCATCGCTTCTCAAAGAGCAGAAGGGTATTATAGATTTGTGCCAACCGAAAATGTTAGAGTATATACTGACTAAACTGAAGCAAATTCAAAATATTCAAAAAATTGTGGATAATTTCTTCTTTTTTTTTCCTGCCCAAAAACTTTCTCACTGCAACTACACCAAGAATAACCAAATATAACAGGCCTACTCCGTTCAAAAATAAGTGCATAATATACGGAACTATGTGTTTTATCAGTGTTTTAAAAAATATCGGAAACACGCATTTAATATGTATACATATTGAGCAATGTGCAGTTGAAAATTTTGTTTTTGTTATTTTTACCCTGAGAGTTTATTACGCTCGATTTTCACCTTTACGTCTTGCTTAAAGTATCATTCATATATGTTCGGTACCAGCATGTATAGTATTTTAAATAAGTGTCGAAAAGTTTAACGGAGTACCTTATCAATGTCCCTAGCAAAGCATATAAAATTCTTCGAAATAGTTTGACCTCTCATCAAATTTATTACTGTCTATTTAGGGAATACCATAAACTGGCAGGGATATCCTTTAAAATCGAGCTTTATATAGTTGCCTTGCTGAACAATGATTACTTTATACTAGATATTACCAGCAACGTGATCTTTCCAGTTTTTTTTTCATAGTCGAAATTGCAACCAAAGTTGGAATCTAATTTTACAGCACGATATTGATGAAGGGCTTCAAAGGAACGCGTTTCGTCAATGGATTATCCATTAATTTGAGAGCAATGCTGGATATTTAGCAAAGAGAAATAGGTTCGCTTGAAAAAGGTTGACGCGTTGTGCTAATTTGTCGTTCACCTGCTCAACTCTTTGCTTTCTCCTTCTTCCGCCATTCCCAACCAATTTGTTACTGAAGATTGCCACTTGAGTGAGTTTTTCACAAAAAAAAAAAAAAAACAAGTAGGTAAGGCTACAGTCGGGCGCCCGACAGTAAAATACCCTTCTCCCAATTTTCCAAATACGTTACAAACTAATTCCAAACAGAAATTTTTGCACAAAAACTTTTAATACATATAGCTTTCTCGCTCGCACTCACACAGCGACGCGCGTAAAGAGTAATGCGACACGACGCAACGTCGACGTCGGCGTCGACTGCTCAAAGCAGCGCAAAAGCTGCTGCTTGTACCGAACATTTGTACTGAAAACGTTGACTTGAATAACTTCTGTCTTATTGGTCCGATCGGATTGTAATTGAAGAATGTGTTTATATTGCATTCAGCTTTAAACATACCAAAGCATAACTTTATAGGTTCATTACTTTGCTTAATAATCGTAAATAACCGATTTGCGGGAGCGGTGGGCGTGGCATCAAACATTTGACATAAACTTCACCTGCCCCGGATATATAGGAACCTTCATACCAAATTTGGTGTCTCTAGCTTTTTTAATAGCTAAGATCTGTTGTCTCAAACAAACAGACGGACAGACGGACAGACGGACAGACGGACAGACGGACGGACGGACAGACGGACAGACGGACAGACAGACGGACATGTCTCAATCGACTCGGCTAGTGATCCTGAGCAAGAATATATATACTTTATGGGGTCTGACACGCCTCCTTATGCCTGTTACATACATTTTGCACAAAGTTAGTATACCCTTTTTTGACCATTTTCAATGGTCGAAGGGTATAAAAAGAAAAAACAAATTCAATTTGCATTTTCTGACAGCTGCGAGAAAATTAAAAAAGAAAAATCACCCGCACGACTCGAACAAATTCAAAAGAAAAATGCGCCTGTCGCTAATTACGAAAATTTATTGAAATCAAAAGTGTCGCCCTGGGAGGCATGTCAAGCGGATCGTGGGAGGGGGAGGAATTAGGGGGCTGGGTATAAAAATCGGCTTTGCCGCATCGGTTGGCAACGGACCGGGTCTCGGGTTCTACTTATTGACACTTGACCAAACGACCAAGCGGCCAAAATGGTAATTTCTATTAAAACTTTACGAACAATTTTTGTTGAAAAGAATTCTTTTTTAGCTTTTTCTGCAGCGTTTTTACTCATTTCGTTTGAACCCATGGTAAGTAACGAAAGTACTGGAAGAAAAGTTTTCGATTTCAACGCTTACAAATTGGCATTAATTAATTTTCAATGTTTTTTTTTATTTTTGTGTGTTCCTTGCCCAGAAAACCGAAAAACTCGAATTCGGTTTGTTTTTAGCTTTTCTTCTCTTGCTAATTGAAATATTTGAAGAAAACCCTAACCATTTTGTGAGAGTTGAAAATTACAACATATTCTGAGTATTTTTAGAGCGCGTTTTACGCCTTATCCCAATTTTTAATAACCCATTCTTAAAGAGCTTCAGGTAAGGTATTCGGGCTGCATTTATGATTCAATTAAGAACTAAGTAAAACTCAATTAGGGCATGCGATTAAATTTTGTTTGCACAATGCCGAAAATAAGAATTATTTAACGGGTATGTGAGACTGCATGATATGCTGTAAAATTGACAGAGCAGACACAGAATATGATGATATAAATAAACTCTTATCTTATAAATCATTAATTAATCATTCACTTTAAAGTAACACGGTAGATCTTTAAATCTACCAAAAATATAAATAAAAATGATCGATCAATCTCTTTACCTGCAAAAGACAGGGTATAACAGGAAATATACAAGCAGACTCTATACACGTATATAATACTCGAAATTGCATACTTTTTCAATTAAACAGACCGTGGCCTATGGTCTGCATATAAAGAGTTGAATACTAAGCCGCAGCAGACCTAAAAAAATATATAATTATTTTTTTATTTTTTTCAGCGTTGCGAATAAATATAAACTTTACTTTCATTCGCCAGACTCTCTCGTCAGAGACGCGTAGCCCCAGCAACCCGAGTTATATAAATAATTCCTTTTCATTATGGGGTTTGCAACAACATTTTTGCGCATGTTGTGTCCTCTCTTTTTTGTATACTCGCTTTTTATTTTGTATCTTCTCATATAATAAACAAGGCGCAAGTCGACCTTGTGCCTAATATGAATTTTATGTGAAGAGCTTGCGAAGCGCGCTCGGCTTGGAATTTCAGCACAGGCTTTGGTCATAATACTTACCCTTTTTTTAAGGTGTTAAAAAAATGATATACTCAAATTATAACGTTAAATTTACGTGCTAAAAATGCAATAAAATAAAGTGGAATTTGCATGCCTGAAATAAAACTATATTTGGTAGATATAAACAATAACTAACTAAAGGTTACTTTACATACTTATATTAGCAAAACTCATTAGCATAAACATCATTCCAGATCTATACTCGTAGTCTTACTCAGTAATATATTTGTTCTAATATAAATCTTTTTTGGTGAACATTTCATAAATAATTGTACGCTAATAATTTAACATTTAATATATTAATTTATTTAGAATTTATATTTTGTGTATATAATATCACAGTTCCAAAAACAAAATGCATGATCTGGGCATGACCTTAAGAAAAGCGTTGCCCCAACTTCTATTGTTTTTAAAATATCGTAGAGGCATCTGAAGATTGTGATTATGAATAAGCATATACGAGTACATTATAGGGCCACCCTTGCCTTTACCTGTTTAATATACATATTTTCCGTTGAGACAAAGTTGAAATATAAAATAAAATAAGTGTAACATCACTTTGTTTGTGGTCAATTTATAATTCTCAACTCGCTAGTAAGTTTTTTTTTCCCCAAATTCGGAAAAGCTAAATCGAAGGTTTCCTTATCATGCCAAACATTAGCAAATTTTCTAAAAGATAGAAAACTTTTTAAAGTTTCTTATACCCTTTATTGAAATTAAAAGGGAATATTAATAGAAGTTGACATATTATACATTCGACTTACAATGCGAACCAAAAAATTATCTTATACAGTTTATTATGATCTGCAAAATACTCTTCTATATTTTCTATATTATATATTTATATTTCAAATATCGTTTACAGAGTATATTGTATAGGTGAAACTGTTTAGTTTGAATTCTTTTTATTACTGGCCCAGAACATAAAAACTTTTCAAAATATTTGGCAAAAAAATGCACAGTCCCAAGTCGTGTGAAGAAAGTTTTGGCAGAGCTATAAACTTGCGTTAAGGAGTTCTTTTTATCTTTTCTTCGAGTTCCTTCAGTCGACACGGTCAAGTTTACGCACTAAGGAAAACAAATGTGTCGAAGTGGAAAAGCGGTGGGAAGAAGTGGAAAAAACTAAGACAAATGAGATGATAATACGTTGAGTATTATTTCTAGTTAGATTGTTGGAAAATAGTTTTACTGAAGAGGGCACACATGTACATATATTGTACATAACGATAAGATATAGTATATACTTGTTGCATTTTGCGACACCTATAAATCGTGGGGCTAATATATACGATGAGTTCAGTTCAATGAATGACCCCAACGACACTTTGAACTGTGCAAGAAGTTGTATAAAAATAGAATGGAATTTTCTTTTTGCGCCCACACAAAAGCTACGCCCAGCTGATAAGTAGCAATCATTTTGGCAGAATGGTATACTCCGGACAAAACAGAACTATAAATAATAAACGATTGTATTGTATTTCATTTGAAAAGACGACCCACTTTCGCGGCGCTGTCAAACCGAAACGAGGCATCAATAAGCAAAAGTCTCGCGTCCTTTGTTTAGTACCCCAACTTCCCACGTTCCTTGCTGTATCTTACTGGGGACAATAGATCGCAGCCCTCGAATATTCCAGTATATTTAAGCACGTGTATTGGCCAAGTTTATTGATGAGCTCAGACATTGTCGAGGACTACAATGCCAAAAATGACGAAACGACTTTTCGATGCTTGAGCTCAAAGCGTGGTAGAATAAATGAATGTTACTTAAAGCCTAAAAATAACCTATTGAATCGCAGAAAATTGTTTTTAAAATTATATTCAACTTTTACAAGTCCCACAACTACTATAATTCTCAATAAGCATAAACTCCTTCTCGGAGGCTAATCAGAATTTCCCTGCAGCCTGTGACATTGCCTACGTATTTCCATTTTCGTTTGTGCTATTCAATTTTTATTTCTTACGAAAACAGGCACATATTTTTCGAACATAAATTTTAACTCAAGTGAAGGAAAAAACGAGAAAAAGAGGATTTGGTTCTCTATACAAAGAGACGCATTGCAATGCAACGTTGTTTTTTTATGGCATTTCATAACGGGCCACGGGCATTATGTATTTCCAACATGCTAATGCCAAGCCACTAAAACACACATTTCGCTGCAACAACAACAACAACAACACCAACAACAACAACACCAACGATAGCAGCAGCAGCAAAAAGCCAAAGCGGCAAAAATCGCCAGCAAATTGAAAAGTGCGCAGAGGGTCCGCAAGTTTTTCATATAAATCTGAAACAGCTGGCGTTAAGAATGGGTGAACTAACCTCCCAGTAGCAGCTCCCTCTGCACCGTCTTCTCCTTCCCCACCCACACCCCGAACACCGCAACACGCTATTTTTTGCTACCTTAAATACACAGAGAGCAAACTAAGAAATTGAAAGTATTCGTGCAAAGGTACGAAAATTGTTTGCCTACAACAAAGTGCTAAAAGGGTGCACCAAGAATGCAAAAAAAAAAATGCAAAAATATTTAAGCTCCGCTGCATATGGTGTATACGAGTAAATAATACCCTGTATAATTTTCATAGAATATTAAAAAATAAAACATTTAGTTAAAAGTAAAATGTTTTTTACGATTTCATTCGACTTTTCAGAGTGTTATCTAGCTTACCAAGGCTGCCTTAATCCTGCTCAGAAAAAAACACAAATTAAGAAAAAAAGTTTTACCAATTTGCATCACATATCTTTTTAATTTGCCTGGTTACAGGGTATCAAATGCAATCCACCAACTACTGTAAAGTAAAACTATCATAAAAACTCCTGCGGAAAAGCTACTGTGAAAAGCTTCAAGACACCAAAATAGACATTTTAGTATTCCAGCGATATCTCCACTCCATTTCAGTTTCTATAGCATACTATGTCTAACACTAAATTGTCAATTTCAGTTCATAAAAAATAATAAATCATCATCCTAAGCTGAGCCGAGGGTGTATGCAATTCCCTCAAGGTTTTTGCCGCACTTTTCCAGCTTTTTCTGGGTTGCCAAGCTCATCACTTTCGAGTGGCAGCCGCCCAGGACTTTACACCTTTCTGAGCCTTCCTCCTCCCACCCCCCCTCCTGTCGAAACACAAATCCCCTCAATTATGTGCACATTACAAGCTAATAATATAAACTAAAGGATTACCCTCGGGGAGCTATGAGCAAATAATACAGACATATGAAATAGACCCGGCCACTTGAAGCAAAATGCCATCAAATTGCTGCCAGGGCGCAGCCTCTTAAGGCGGGAGTCTACTAGGCTTAAAGCCAAAGCTCGTTCACTACTACACACACACACACACACACAGACACTCAGGGACTTTGCTTGTAATTCAATGCCTGTCGTGTGGGCCAACAAAAAAGAGGGAGAATGTGTAAAAAAAAAGTACGAGAAATGAATTTAAGCGCATTTCAAATACGCACACTGCGCCTAAAAGCGCGCTTCGTACGTTGTGCTTAACGCATTTATGTTGGAAACGTGATATAATAAAGAGCAATGCCAACAACAAATACACGTAGGAGAAAACTACCCCAATCCGCTTTTTTTTCGTGCTCTCGAATCGAAAACGAAATTCACACGAAAATCTAAAATCCTATACAGCGGCAGGCTCCTTTTGATATCAATATCATCGGATCTTATGTGGCTCACAACCCTTTGCGCAAAAAAAAAAAAAAAATATTACTCATACGCAGCATTGACCCGGCTTCGGCTAAATCAAGTCAAAGCAGCGCACAAAAATATGCTATAGAATTTTTCGCACCCTTGGCACTTGCCGCGAGGAGGCTGTAAATTGAATTGAAATTCGATGGCACTTAGCCTGCCATGTCTCTCCGTCTCTCCGTCTGTCCGTCCCTCCATCCGTCGTCTGCCTGTCTCTCTGTCCGCCCATCTTCCATAGGGACCAAAGCCTCTTGCTGTCTATATTAAGGTCGCCTCAACCTCGTTTCAGCTCAGCTGCCATCATCATCCCGGCGCATTAGCCGCGCATTTTCGAGTGCCTTTCCAAGGATAAACGTAAATTTTATTAGTTTTTTCCCGCCTCGCAACATCGCAACCCTCCCCCACTACCTTTAGGTATTTCGCTCGTATTTCGACTTGGGCTGCTGCTTCTTTGCATTAGCGAAAATTAGTCAGCAGAAGCAACAACAACATCGACAGCAATTTAAAGGTTATTTGATTATTTGACGAGCCAATCGACAATTTCATAGACACACCCACAGACACTGTCGTACACAAGTAGCCATAGCTGCCTGTCTTTTTATGAGCTTTCTATTTTAGCTTATAAATAGAAGGCAACCTGATACAAACATAGGTGTCGGGCATATTAGGAATTTTGTATATGGATTTTTAATATGCATATGTACGATATATACCATACATAGATTCTGTTTCAAGCGCGGCACTTTAAATACGTGTTGAAAATTCCAAAATACATTTAATTAAAATATTATATAAGGATATTCCCAGCCAAATTTCTAGAGATCGAGACCACTCAAAAGTATTTGTAAAATATTATAATTTTAAGCTTTTGAAATGCGTATTAATATATAGTATTTCACGCTGACATTTGAATATTATTTATATATTCCTTGGACCACTAAAAAGATTCCTTAAAAGGCGACAATAAAATATATTTTGCAAATTTTGTGTTACAGTCCCTAGAAAGTAAATTTTTGTAACCAATCAATCAAGCCATTCGGCGTCGTAGTGGCGATGTACGAACACGCGGAATTAAGTTTTCCGCATGTAAATCAAATTTGTATTTAAAATAATGAGCCTACTGTCCTGCAAATAAATAATTCATTAGTATTAATATATGTTACAGTCTAATATAAAATGAACATTTTCTTCAAATTAAAATTACGCTTTAAGCATAAGTTTTTCAAACTTTTGTTTTTGCTGGGTATTAACATATTTTCCATAATAATAACTATCTAATGAGCGGGTTTGAAACCAAACTAATCATCTACCTTTTTCATGTTTATTATATAATATGATATTTTCATTTAATAACATGCTGTCATTCGAGTGAACCAAAATTATTATTTACAAATTAAAATTGTTTTTCGAAACAAACCTAGTCAATATGAATAAAACTTCTCCTTACTTCTATTGTTCACTTCTTTTTCCTAAACATTAATGTTAATTAACTGTATCATATATAAAAATATGGGTTAAAAACAACAAGAGGTACAGCAAAAATAGTTTTTAAATAAAACTGTTTACGAGAATTGTCCTTGCTGTTATTAGGCTTTGTTGTATAATATTATATAAAATTAAATGGCAACATTATTGTTATTATGCTCTGTTATATAATATTTTATGGCAACAACAGGTAAGAATTGATAACAAATGCTGTAAGGGCTTAGAGTCTTGGGCACGCACTTTCGCTATTGTTTTTCTTGACTTGCTATAGACAGACATATTTTGGAGAAAATGACATGAAAAATTTAAATAATAAATGTTTCAATGAATTTGTATTTATTAATATATAATTTTATACTTTACTTACTTTAAGAAAAAGACTTTATTCTTTTTTTTGTCAAGATTTCATACTTAAATTCTTACTTTACTTTACGTGTTTGCATGTTTTTTGGTTTGCCTAGGAAGCAAAAGTGTTGACAGCTAAAATTTTGAAATTTTCCATACATTAGAGAGGAATGCAAATTAACGTAATATAATTTGACATTTTTGCCATGTCAAATTAATGTAAAACTTTGTTTTTGTGTAAGAGAAAATATGTATGTGTCTGGAGAGTTTGGGGGGTAGAGACTTCATTTGCTGAATTGCAATCAAGTATTTCTGTTGGCTCTCTAATGAATTTGCCTAGAGACAAGCGTCGTTTTTCCAATTGGGCCACTTCAGATTGAATTCCAGCATAAGCGAACTGCAGATCTGACATTTATTGGACAGCCAATGCGAAAAAACAATGGTTCAAAGACAGAAAGCTGAGAGCAAAGGGTGCTATGAAAAATTTGAATTGATGCTTAGATGGGGCATCGAATTACGAGCATAAATTAAACTGAAATGAAGTACAAGATAAAATCGACAGCCCAACAAAAATATATTTTATAAAACGATTCACAGCAGTTTGAATTGTATATTACATAGTCAAGTTTGTTAGTTAGAAAGAAATATATACATATGTATAAAATATATAATTTAATATTTATAATTTCTTTTTAAGAACATCTTTCACAGCCAAAGAGTATAATTAAATAAAACTAGAGTAGTTGAAACCTTAAAATATAATTTATAAAACTCCTTGAAACGTCCTTCTCTGCATTGAAGGGGTTCCATTCTACTTTCTGCCCCATCAAGCTGAAAACCAAACTGCCAACTGGATAAGCACACACGCACACACATACACACACACTTACCTGACCACCTAGACACCTGACGAAGGGACTGAAATTGTGGCCAAGATTAGGAAGCTGTCCTCGCACCTGGGGGAATACAAGCGCTTGGCAAATACCAAAATGCTGTCCAAACTAAGCGCACGCATCGAGCAAATATTACAATTACACTTGGCGGACACTTTGCGCAAAACTCTGCAATGGCGAATTTATTACGTATACGCTGCGTGCGACCAACAATTGGGGAAACATCTCCAACTGTCAGTTACGAGAATGCACCAGAACAAACAACTTGTGCAGCAGATTTAGCCCAGCTTATGCGCTGCTCACAAGGATTGGCAATCCACCGTGGTGCATGTATTTCGTTTTATAATCAAAATCTGATTATAAACATAGCAGTTCTCCGTATGCAGTGCAGTTCGAGGGGACTTAACTTTGCACACATTCGATTGATATTTATATTCAAGAAAAGTGGAAGAAAGTGGGGGAGTCAGGAGGATAGTTGACAGGAGGCATTACGAACCAACGAAGTATATGTTTATATTCTCAATCGCAGTGTGTATGTTCCCCTAGATCTCAGTTATTGTATGGTCTAAAGCTTACAAAATTGGCGACATTAAGTCTTATAATAAAAATCATAATCTTCCAAATGATTTCTCTAAATTTGGTTAAAAGAGGATTTAAAAACAAGTGGGTAAGGCTACAGTCGGGCGCCCGACAGTAAGATACCCTTCTCCCAATTTTCTAAATCCGTTACAAACGTGTAACCACTTTCATAGTTTCAAACAGAGAATTCTGCACAAATTCTTCTACTATATATAGCTTACTCGCTCGCACTCACACAGCGACGCGCGTAAAGAGTAAAGCGACGCGACGCAACGTCGACGTCGGCGTCGACTGCTCAAAACAGCGCGTCGCCTGCTGCCGACTTGAATAACTTCTGTGTTATTGGTCCGATCGTATTGTATTTGGAGGATATGTTCATATTGCATTTAGCTTTATACATACCAAAGCAGAGCATTATGTTTAATACTTTGCTTAATAATCGCAAATAACCGATTTGCGGGGGCGGTGGGCGTGGCATCAAACATTTGATATAAACTTTATCTGCCTATGATTTATAGGAACCTTCATGCCAAATTTGGTGTCTCTAGCTTTTTTAATAGCTGAGATCTGTTGCCTCATACAGACGGACAGACGGACAGACAGACGGACATGTCTCAATCGACTCGGCTAGTGATCCTGAGCAAGAATATATATACTTTATGGGGTCTGCCACGCCTCCTTATGCCTGTTACATACATTTTGCACAAATTTTTTGACCATTTTCAATGGTCGAAGGGTATAAACACTAAAGTATGCAGTACAAAATATTGAACATAGAAGTAGGTTGTTATTCATTTCTTTTTATTGATATTATTCTTTCAGTGAATCTTTAAAATATTTTGTATTTAATTATTTATTTATTTTAAAATTACTCTGCTCTTATATAGTACCCAGCTTAATTGTATATGAGATATGTATACGCCTTGCAAAGTGTTATATTAAAATATGTATATAATAAATCTCACGCTAATTAAATACCCTTACCACAGTCTTTATAGCAGTCTGAGCCTCATCGCCTCAGTCTATGCCTCAGGCTCAGCCTCAGCCTTGGCTCGTTTTAATCATTCGCATTGGAGCGCATTAACTCCCTGTGCTTCTGGGGACTATTGTTGCTCGAGGACCTCGTCTCATTATAGTTTACCGCACATTAATGAAATCTCCAAAGGCATATGCGATAACACTTGTGTGTCTGTGTGTGTGTGTGTTTCAGGCAAGATATCAGCTCGAATGTATATGCCATGGGATGCACAGACGCATGAAGCACATGCGATAAGCAGAGAGAGAGAGAAAACAGAGGGGGATATGGCATAGAGGAATGGCGCAGGGAGACTTCCCGCCCCACTCAGCCGCTTCGACTGACGCTGATTGATTTGAATAAACGCGCGCATATTTATCAAATTAGCCGCAAGAACCACAGAGAGAGAGAGAGAGAGAGAGAGAGAGGGAGAGAGCTTTGTGTGCACCCCCTACTGACTACGCCACTGACTTGCTTTTCAATGTGTGTGTGTGCATGTGTCTGCGTATTTCCGCTCACACAAAGTGTCAACAACTAATCAAGCAGCATTTGTTGGCAAGCAAGGAGGGGGGTGCGCAGAGGGGGAGGGCGACGTCTTTTGCGAAATGAAGATGAATCTTTTGCGGTCAGCGGCACAATAAATTCGCAGAGAACTAAGTGGGGCCGAAAAAGATGAAAACAATAACAAATAGGCGCATCAAATTGATGAAACACGAAAAGACATTGCCTTGATTTTGATTTAAATGCTGCAGGCACATAAATCTATAAACCAAATGAATAAATATTACAATGCGAGCATATAACAATAAATAATACGGCACGGCAAGTTTGCAGTTTTCCGCGCTGTCCATTAGCGGCGCATAAATAAAAGACAGGCCATGGAAGGAGTCTAGTAGGGGGTAGAAGGGGGTAGATAACTGGCAGGGGGAGAAGGTATAACTGGCAGGCCGACAGGCGAACAAAGGCATAAACATTTCAGGCCATTAACCGACTTTGTTTAGCCAAGGAAATAATAATAATAACGATAATAATAATAATAATAATCAGCATAAAATGGGTTAAGCCGAGCTGCCTTTCCGTTCGTCCAGTGAGAACTGACACGAGATTTTTAATATATTTACTTAGCGGTTTTTTATGCATTTTCTAAGATTTTATAACCGCAGCCCTGTCAGCTGCCAAACGCTTCTTTTCTGCTTTTACTCTCTTTTTACTCCTCCCCATCGTCTGCTTTTCTGCTCTCTTTTTTATTAAAAACTTGGCCTAATATTAAACGCACCAAGGGTTAATATGGTCGGCAGCCTTAGAGATGGTTCATAATTCTGAATAATTTCGTTATTTATATTTCCCTTCGTCTCGTTTTGACCAGGCCACCACAAAGGCGAAAGTCCAAGCAATAAAATAAGAGGCCAACTGGGGCAGGGGCGGGGCACAAAGGGTGCCAAGGGAGGATTGTAATATATTTTCATTAAATTACATAGAGTTTTATGGTCTTTCGGGACATACTAAAAAGTGTACGCATATAATTAAATGAGTGTGCGAATTATGCCGACTGTTTATTAAACCGCTCAGAGTGTAGAAAGTTTTTGGTTCGCGACTAAATAAGATTCTAGAAATATTCCGAAAAAATCAGGAAGAGACCTAATGAGTTCTGCAAAAGCAAAAAATTAAATTTCGTTAATTAAAATAATTAAATAATAACTAAATATTAAGTTTTGATAATTAATATAATTAAACAGTGTCAAAAAACTAGCTGAGATCCAGGTGTTCAAACTCGGCTGTTGCCTCTGTCGGGTAGGAGATATCTCCTTCTGCCTGTTCCTTATATTTTTGGTAGGCATAAAGCTACCCTTCTACTCTATTAGTAGCGGGTATAAATGGCCAGTGCATAAATAATTTCACTAATTTAATTTATCGGAAAAATATCTGTGAAAATTTGAATAAATGGCAAACTAAATAATATAATGTTGGTAATACCGAAAAAGTTTTGACGGTCATGAAACAGAACTAGCAGCCCTGCTTATCAGCCAATTGAAATAAAAGAAAGCTCTTCTGAATTAGTAAAATAAAAAGTTCTATTTTAATGATTTAATAAGCAGATATATGATTGCAATGGTCGACATCTACAATACCTTTTAAGCAACTCGATTTATTTGGAAGTGTCTCAGCTGTAGGAAAACTTCTTCGATTTATGGCATACGCAATCTTGCTCTCACTCCCAACACTGCGTCGTGTCGTTTTCTGCCATTAGCCAGAACTGGACGCATCAACAGCTTTTTGCACTTTGCAGCAATAACAAGGGGAATTAAATAAAATAATGGTAAATGCCGAAATCAACAAGAAGCGAGAGAGAAGCGCGGAAAAGCGCATAATGTAAAGTTATGCCAGCGCCAAAGAGGGACAAAGAGAATGAGGAGGAAGGGAGGGGAGACAAGAGGAGACAAAACACAGAAGATGCTTGCCTAAACAGGCATACGCGACGTATACGCAACGCCAATAAAAGCGCAAATAATAGCCGCACACAAGCATACACACACACACACACACACACACACACAGACAGAGGGACACGAACACACTACACAAAAATACCGAAAATGGTTTTTATTGAAATTTATGACGCAAGTTGCTCGCACCATTTATGAAATCAGTGAAAACATTGCTCCCACAGCAACGCAACAAGGTTCTCCCTGCCCCTCTCCACCTCCGCCCCTGCTCCCGCGCCTCTATGGACATTTTGCACATTTCAATTAGTTTCAATTTGCTAAAAAGCCGAAAATTCAATTGGCTTGCAGCATAGATTTTGATTGCGGGCCACGAAATGCTGGCAATTGTTTAGGCTCCGCAAAAGTGCGTACAATGTAATCAGAAAAATATATTGTATAATAATAATAATACAATAATAATAACAATAATCGAATATTGTAAGCCTGTAACAGTGCGGGACACACACACACACACACACACACACACACACACACGCACTCGTATGCATATGTTGCCCTGTGCAGGCAATCCTTTTTGTGGCCATTGTTTATGGCAGCACAGCACATCGCAGTTGGGCAGCACTGGCACTGGCACTGGACTGGCTAACGGTATCTATGACTGCGGCTACATCCGTCGCCAACATTTGTCGCCAGCTGCGCTGCCCATTGAAACGGAAATGAGAACTCAACGCAGCGGAAATTTAATAACGAGCAGCAATTTAGCGACAAGTGCGGAGGAGAAGGGCCGGGCGCGAGTGCGACATATTTATGCGGCCATTTGACAGACCACACACACGACCACGCCCCCCCCCCATCCACACACTGCCCCCAATCGCCTCCACCTACTATGTGAACTACTCCACATCCCCTCCACATCAATTGTTGTGTTCATTGACAAATGACCATTTCATATGTGAAATGACAATTCAATTGATTTCTGCGCAACTTTCTATGTGTGTGTGTGTGTGTGTGAGTGTGTGTGGCTGTGTGTGGGTGTGTGCGAGTGTTTGCAATTGAAATGAAAATAGTTCAAATATGTTTGCCCAGGCTGCCTCGCAGCAATAATGAGAAGTATTTCATAAAGCCAACCCAAACGTGCACATAAATTGCCAACTGATGCGCCTCGTCCTCTCTCTCTCTCTCTCTTCGTCTTCCCCTGTTTTCCTCTTTGTCCTGCTACACAGAAAAAAAAAAAAACAAAACTGACAACAAATTGTCAATAACAATGGCAAAATGTTAAATGCCCGACGCGGCCAACTGGTCCAAAATTTATGGCTAGAACAGATCAAGTACCCCCCGTATGTCATGGTCGTAACAATACATTTTATAGTTTAATTTGCCACTGCGTATCGGAATCGTAACGTCGTGACATAATATAAATTAAACCATTGATAACAGCGGAAGCTGCACAACCAAAATGGGGTATCACGCACATGTGGACCGCATTTAATTAACAATGGATCCATCTAATTATTATCCTAGGCTGTAATTCTGATTATAAATTGTGTATGGCAGAGGAAATTATAATTTATATAAAATTATTAACAATTTCAGATTCTCGTTTTTGTATCTAATCAATTAAAAATGAAATGAATTAAAATTCTGGAAAAAATTAAAATAGTTTAATTCAAGTTTATTAAGCAAAGTATTGCAGCATCAACATGCTGCTACTGTAATATAATATTTATAATTATAATTACTAAACTAACTAAAATTTAAAATAAGAAAGTACAAAAGTGAACTAGAATTTTCCAGTACACTCGTATTATCTATGAAGCTATACAAACCCCACACTTGTTTTCACACAATATTAGCTTACACGCCCCGCTCTCACAAACATTTATCAACAAAGGCGATGGAAAATAATTTTCTATGAAATTAATTTTCCTAATCAGCGCTCGAAAAGTCACTCACTTGACTTTTGTTTGCCTTTGCCGTCTAAAGCACACATGCCAGAAAGGAAGAGCCCGACTCCTTCCAATTTCCAGGCCTTCCTCCCTATCCTCCCAGTCTCTGCAGTCTCTGCCATGGCCCTGCCATATAAGGTTAAATTAAATGCCGGGCTCAATTATCTTCTTGACATATTCTTTTTGAAGGCACAGCTGCCTTGTATACACACACACACGTATGTATATATATATATATGTATATCCTCTGATATGTGGCTCACTCGGAAGACGTCAGCAGCTGCTCGTGTCAGATAACAAAGAGTTTTAGACTTATGTATGTAAGCTCGTAGCATTTTCATTGTGCATTACTTTTCGGTCAGATTTTGCAGCAAGATATCAAGTATTTTTATCATATTTAGTTGAAGCACACGCAAATACGTGTGTATTGTGAAAAGTGTTGGCCAAAGTTATGAATTGAATTTTTCAATTTTGATTTAATTTTGCATTGGCATAATTAAATTTGACACGAACAAGAATATTCTTCGTTTTGAAACCGAGCAAACCAACTGAGAGTTGAGACTCGAACTCGTTCCCAGTACTTAAGCCAAAAAGTAATTATCCATTATTTACTTTATTTCACAGGCAGCACACACTCTGTCTCTCTCTCTCCCTCTCTCTCTCTCTTTCCCGCATAAGCTAGAGCATGACAGTTGGGACTGCCGGAATCTATTCATTCGACACTTTCACAGAGCCCAGAGCTGAAATTAGCATAACAAAAGGCAGCTGCACAATCCAAACATTCCTAAGTCGATTCTTAATTTTCAATTAAAATCCAATTTGTGCACAAAAATGCCAGTGAGTTTTTCCATTCTTTTGCATTCGGAATTAATTATAACTTGAACATACCCATAACATGCATACATACTCCATATTTCTTGCAAAAACCAAAGAGTTTCGGTTACGTAAAGGACAAAAATGACTTTTGGTTTTCGTTTTTGATTCTTACGTACTTATTTTGTTTAAAGTGGCACTCAAACAGAAGTTCCTAAGTAAAGAACTCGGGTGCAA
Organism: Zaprionus kolodkinae; assembly: GCA_018901885.1. Lineage (NCBI taxonomy): Eukaryota > Metazoa > Arthropoda > Insecta > Diptera > Drosophilidae > Zaprionus > Zaprionus kolodkinae. The sequence goes on from JAEIFM010000508.1 coordinate 1,200,455, forward strand.
TTCAAAGGTATAACAAATGGGAGAAAAAGATCTTTGTACAATATTAGTTATTCTCCTTGAGGAGTCGATTGGATGCTTTCATTTTATTTTCCTATATTCATATTGCTAAAAATTGCCTCATTTAACCCTTTGAAACACTAAAGTAGAAAAATCTGACCCCATTGTGCAGCTCGCATATGTATTTTATAATTTTATAACTAATTATTAATTAATTCGTATAATGTAAATAAGCGAATCTCTGCATTTTTCCTTTTAACCTTAGTTTACAAAGACTGGCCTTAAGTCTGACAACACTCTCAGAGCCGAGCCCTATTTAAGTGTTACCTAATCACTCACTTAAACAATCATTTTGAATAGTATTCGATAATACCCGAAAATATCACTGGCTATTTCTAATATCAATCTTTCCATCAATTTCTTTTTTCGATGTATGAAATACATACCATATTATTAATAAGCATCCTCGGGTAGTCAAACTAGGCATACCCGTCTGTCTATTGAACTTGGCTGTATCTTATAACTTCCTTAGGAACAATAAATCCCTTGGTAAATCCCATGTAAAAGTTACATTTTATACAATAAGTATCGAGAAAACCAATTCATTTTTTTATTGCAATTTTAATGTATGTTAAAATGTAAGAAATATATGAATTAAAAACGTATGAAAATAAAAAAAAACTGAGTGTTAAATATATATGTTAAAAGCCCTCAAGTTAAGCCTGGTTTTAAGGTATTCTTCAAGCCATATTCCATTTGGACTGCCCTCACTTCCGGCTGAATTTGAAGTTTGAATTCCGTGTATAATTTCAAATTTGATTCTTTTTCTTGCGCTGATACCAAAATGTCTGCACATCTCTCAATTGCTTAAAATTGTTCGCATAGAACCGATCCCTGTCCAGATTCTTGGCCAATGTAACCCATCGCTTGCCGCCCATGGAGTAAAGACTTAGTAAAAAGTTGACCAAATCCGATTGAAACTGTTTGTCCAAATCGTCGAGAGCATCGCAGGTTGTCTGACAACTCCAGCGAAACTCCTGCAATCGCTTTGTGGTTGCACCCAATCCTTGGGCACCACACATATATTTCACCACCAGTTGACAGAGAGCGAGAAACCTTTGCTGTTCCGCATCCAGTTGCAAGACAATCTTGTAGAGCCTGTCCAGATAGAAGCGCGACTTGCGGGCCTGCCTGGTCTGAAAGATGCCACACTCGATCTCATGCAGATACTCGCTGTGCATGTGGAGCAGCTCATCGACAGTTCTGGTTTTCTTGCACGCCATATAGAGGCTCTCGAAGGCACCGCCCAGTACATCGTGGAGCACATAGTTCCGCAGGGTGCGTATGAAGACGCGCAGCTTATCGATAAATCGCTCGAGCCGCACTTGAACTTCTAGGGTATCACCCAAGTTGTTCAGGTTAATACGTTCCGGGAAGTGCGATTGCTGCCGCTGGACACGCTCATTGAGCACGTAATAGACGTAGTGCAGCTGCCACAGGGACTCGAAGCAGGCGGCATATTGGGGCAGGCGATGCTCGATCAGCGCGCTCCAGTGCAGCGGCTGCCTCCAGCGCAGGAGGAAGCGAGACCAACAGTGCGTCGCCTGGAGGTTATCCCTCTGATCCACATACAGCTGTGAGTTGTGCTGTCCCAGCAACTGCTCCATGATGTTGTTCAATTTCTGAGCATTGTAGCAGCACACGGGCTGCTCCAGCAGTGGCAGCAGCAGCTCGATCAGATCTCGTGCAAAGTCCGTGTCGGAGAGCAGTAGATACTGATGCAACTTGGTCAACAGTTCCAGCGGAATGGGACGCAGCACCTGCACATGGTCAAGCAACTCGCTGGATGTCTCCTGCTCCAGCCCCATGATCAGCTGCTCCAACGGTTGCTCATTGCGCTCCTTATAGAACTCCGTACAAGCTTCACCTAACTTCCACTGCAGTTGCTCCGTGCTCAACTCGCAACTCAGATGGATACCCAGAAACTGTTGAGCATAACGATGACTACGTCCAATGCAGAGCACCAGCTGGGCCAACTTTCTGCTCAGGAACGGTGGCAATCGATGTACAATAAGCCTGAACTTTGCTACCCAGTAGTGCTCCACTCCACCCTCTCGTTCCTCAATGAAGAAGTCCTGCACATGCTGCTTGGATTGTGTCAATTCGCCGGTTGTCAGCCACTTGGCCAGTCGCACCAGCAGAGGATGCGTGGCTCGCAGCATCCACTCCTGCAACATCTCATCGCAGGCAGCTCCGCTTGAGCCGAGTTGCCAGTGCAGCGTCCAGAGCAATTGATTGCCTCCACTTGTCAACGCTTTGCACAGCTGCAGTAACCACTGGAAGCGCAGCTGATGACTGCGGGAATTGGCATATAGATGAAACAGGGATGCTGCCCCCTTGGCCTGTTGTTGCTTCTCGTAGAACTGGTGTAGGGCGAAGAGCTCGGAGATGAGATTAGGTATCAGTGCCTCGCCCTGCTCTCCCAGATCGATAAGCTTGTTGCGCTGCATCTGGAGGTAACGATAGAAGTAACCGACCTGGCTCAGTGCAAGCAGCAGGTAGGACTCGCTTAAGCTCTCCTGATAGTGGGGGGATCGCAGTACCAAACGCAATCGCTGGGACGACGGCATCAGCTGCTGGCACTCGTAGCCCAGCATGGCGTGCAGAGCATCCTGGCGACGCTCCTGCGGCGTCATCGCATTGTTGTCGCCGCGATCGCGATGATACCAGCGCATTATTTGATACGAGTCCAGCTCCTGGCGCGTTAGCAGCTGACCCAGTTGAAACTTCGACAGTTCCCTGATGCAGTCCTCCGAGCTCTGCCCTAGACATCCAATATTCCAGCGTATAACCGCTGCCAGACGTTCGCGTATGTTGTTCACATTGATGATGTCATGCAGCGACATTGTTTCAATAAACTGCGCCAGTTGCTCATAGAAATCCGATGGGTTCACTTCGTGGGGCAAGGGTTGGTACGCTGGATTGCATTTAAAGGACTGTATGATTGCACTAGGGGCCGCTATGATGTGGCGCTGATGTTCAAACCGTGCCAGGAGGAGGAGTGAGTTCGGCAGCTGGAACTGCTCCACCAAAACTGAGTCCGATTTAAATGCAGGTTCTATCTTTGGTCCCAGTACCGGTTCCAGCTCCAACTTCAACTCAAGTTTCAGTGTAGGATTCAGTTCATGTTCCAGCTTCGGGTCCTGTTCAAGTTCCAGTTTTGGTTCCAGTTTGGGTTCCAGTTCAGACTCCAGTTCAGCTTCCAGTTCAGGTTCCAGTTTAGATTCTATTACCGGCTTCAGTACCGATTCGAGTTGAATTTTCGAATCGAATTCTAGTTTCAATTCCAATCCCGGTTCCAGTTCAAGTTCCATTTTAGGCTCCAGTTCAGGTTCTAGTTTTGATTCTAGTACCGGTTTCAGTACCGATTCCAGTTGAATTTTCGATTCCAATTCTAGTTTCGATTCCAATCCCGGTTCTAGTTCTAGTTCCAGTTCCGGTACCAGTAGAGGTTTCTCCTGCAGTGCTGGGACTTTTTGTGGTTTGAAGCTCATCATAAATACTTGTTCTATTCTCGTATCCGGTTCTTTAACTACTGGCTCCCTTTCCGACTCGCACTCCCCTAGTTCTTGTTCCTTCTTCTGTATCGGCATCGCCATAACCGAAGGCAGACTCAACAAGGAACTTGTCGAAGGACTGAGGGTATCCACGTTCAGTTGGTTCTTAGCTACTCGTTTCCCCCCATTATCGAATAATTCTTCCAACCAATATTCCCACATGAATCTTTCACTTGTCTGCACTACTTGATCGACATATTGAACCCGAGGACTTTCGGTTTGCAGCCCTTGATTTGCAACCAACTGAGAGTCCCCAATTACAATTTCCTCAATCTCGTATTCCCTACAGATTTGCTCGATAATATCAGTTAGAAAAAGTATCATGTGCCTGGACTCCCATAGGTTCTCCGCGGATAATGATCCTTGACATTCAACTTTAGAATCTTTCGTTTCGCATAGCATTAGCTTTGAGTAACTTTCTAAATATTCCTCATATTGTTGTGGTATTGTACCATGAAATAGATATAAATCATCCTCATTATAATTCCAAGGCACTGAAACTTCTTCCTCCAGAAATGTTTCGAAGCAAAGATTTGAATTTCCACTGTAATCTAGCTCCATTAAAAGAGAGAACTCCAGATGCCAGCTGAAGCCCCTCACATAGCAATTATGATAGCCAAGAGACAGTAGATATGCATAATGCATTATTGTAATAGAAAATACTGGCTTGATTTTGGAGTTCGATTTATCCGAATCATTCGTGAAATAATAGGGAACTGTTTTGGTTAATGACGTAAGGCGATCTATAAACTGCTCACGATGCACCATGTTGTTCTGCATTGCTTGCACATCTGGCTTATCCACATCGAATAGTTTATAGCACAGGGACAGATATAGTTGCCGCTTCTTTTCGTCGCTCTCGAGGATTCGTAGACGGCGATAGAGATGTACAAAGAGCTTGTAGCGCTCCTGCTGTATACTTTGCAGGTTTACATCCTTCCCACATGTCGAATTCAAAAACCGATTCCGAAAATGGAAGATCTCATAGACCGAACTCTTGGGCTTGCTTTCAAAAGCCTGCAGAAAGTACTCCGGTTTGGGCTTATCGCAACCAAGGGCGTTACTCAGCTGGCACAAGCGCATTGTCACGCTTTTGGGAATTGCCATATCTATGGAATCTGCCAGAGAATCAGTCAAGCGATCTCTTTTAGCATCCTCTGACTCATTCCAAAGGTATATTCGCTTTTCGCTCATTCTTATAGGTTTGAATATTCTCGATATGTGAAAAACAATTAAAAAGTGTTGCCAGACAGCTACGAAAATTCTGAAAACAACATTTAGAAGGGCATACTTACATACACAAGTGTCATATGTACGTATAATATTATATAATTGTCTTAAGTACAATATTATGTTTACTTCATTTCTTTTTTGTGGAAATTACTTACCATTTAAATTGTTGATAAAATTTAATAAAAATATAAGAGACTATGCCGGTAAATTTGTATAAATATTTGCCAAATTTTAACACATTTTACAAATGAAAAAATAACTATTCTGAATAATTCTGAATATATTGATATTATTTTCGTAGGCAAATCGACAATAAGTTCTCAATTTTTCAGTTGTATTTTATATATTTTCTTTTACAATTTATTTAGAATATTCTCCTGCAGTTTCCAATTATATCTTTGCTTAAGCTTAATCTACCCTCACATAACTTCAAGCAAGATACGTACCATAATTAACACATAAATCTGTCAAAAAGATTGCCGACAAGTAAAAACTGAAGTATTCAGCAAAAATTGCCCTCTTTCTCTCCCGTTCTCCCCCACTATCTCCCTCGCCTTATGCACCTTTCGCAGCTCTTGCAACTTTTCATTCATTACAGAGGCAGCCGCTCTCAACACTCTCTCAAAATGTATGACGCCACTTTTAACCTCAGACCGTAAAAACTTTTGCCATCGCAAAGGAAAACTGAGCGCAGATAAGTGAAAAAGATTATATATGCATTGTAGGAAAATTCACCGCCAACATCAGAGGCAGCAGGAAATAGAAAATAGTACGAAAAGCGTTGAAAAGTAAAAACAAAATGGGGAAGATGAAACGCACCGACTAAAATGGCACACAAATTACGTGCAGACAAGTCAAACATAACGGAACCTTCGTATAGCGGAAGCAGCCATTTAAAAAAGTGTCACGCGACAGACAAGCGATATGAAGAGACAACCCCAGGAGCCTGGAGAATTGAAGTTAAGACGGTACAATTTAGGAACAAATGATCCACGTGTGGTTCTCTAAAGGAATAATACATTGTAAGCACCTACCAAGCATATATAGACACTGATTAACAAATGGATACATTATTATACTTAATGTATGCTGTATAAGTGAAATAAATCTTGGACAAATTCCATCAACAATTTTCAGGAAAGTGTAGTTAAGTATTCATCTATAATTACACAGCTGGTAATGTTTTGACTTTTGAAGGTTGTTCATGTTTTTTGAGGTTAAGCCGAAACCTAGACGTGCAGAATATATTTTGATTAAATACTCGGATTTTGCAGGTCAAAATACATAAGAAAACAGATATCGCATGACCAGATCATGATCTTTATGGGGAAATTTTAAAAAATTTTAGTTTTGTGAGGTTAGGTCGAAGTTCAGACGTGATGACGAAGTTCCGACTCAGTATTTGAATTCAGCCCCCCAAAATACATATGACTGCATATGCCGCATCATTTTGTGTTGCTCTTTTATGTATGCCAAAGCATAAATTGAAAACTTTAATGTTTGATCATGATTTGAGTACACAATCGACATGGCGTTCGGAATTTGAAATAAACTTGCGTAGCATTGTATTCTTATGACCCTCAGAACCTCTAATGCCAATTTTAGTATTTCTAGCGACTCGACTAGTAATCATAAAAAACGCCAAAACATCGAGATTCAATCACAACCGACTAAAATCGATCAAGAGGTAAGCCAATATTTGAAATTAGTTTTTTGTGACATGAACATTTATTATTTCCCCTGCAAGGGTATAGGTTTAGGTACCAGCAGAACTTATGATAATATCCTATGACTCTCAATGTGGAAAGGCTAATCATGGAATATGGTACGTATAAGTGTTCTGTTGTTTAATAAGAATCTGGTTTCATTTCCATTTCTGGAAATAGTCCACACATCAACATCTTACTCCCTTGCACAGTTTGTGAATGAATTTTGTTAGAAAGAAGTCATCTGTGACCCTATAGATGGTTTCTTATGCCCTTCTATTATTGTTAATGCTTATACCATTTATTAACTGTTTGCTGTTTGTATGAAACAGGTTAAGGAGGTGTATCAAATCACTAAATCTATACGTCTATTTGTCTATCTACTTAAACATCTGTATCTTAGTTTTAAAAAACTCTAGAGATATGAAATTTGGCTGGGAGGTTCCTATCTGATGACGATAGATATTAGACTTATAACGGTATAAGTGTGTACATTGGACGAAGGATATCCTACCGATTTAAGCTTTGTTTGTTGTTTAATAATTCACATATTGAGCATGAAAGGAACATTTATTTTCTTCAGTATAAAACTCCTATTTCACATCCGACTTGAAAACTCCACTACCTCTCAAACACAGCCCGCTCATTAAAAAACGGAGTGTGTGTCATTTTGTCAAGCGGGATAATAAAATTACAATTGAAGCCCAACGACAGGCAAAAGGCAAATGTGCCGAATCAGCAGAAGGAAATGTCGTGCGCTATGCGAGGTCGGAAGGGGGTTTTTGGGGGGGTGGTAGTCGGCCTGGGGATTTGGTTTGTTGGGCGGGGCAGATGTCAAATCAAATTTATTGACTTTCATTGTCATGCCGGGTAGTTAGGAGGGTGCAGCGACAATGACACTACGAATCCGTGGACTAACCCACAACCAATTCGTCGACATTTCGCGTTCATTCAAATGTGCAAAGCCAATAACAGTGGCAACTGTGGAGGGGGAAGACAATTGCGGGGGGGAGGAGTGAGTGATGCCCCCCTTGCTGAATACAAACATAAAATGCACACCTCACTTTTTTGCTTGCACGATTAAAGCGCCACTTAGAGAAGGGGAAGCTGCAGGCATCAAAGTTTTCTCACTTTTCCTTGTCGTTCTTCCAACATTCTGTTCTGGGTTTTTTGCTCTATAAAAATCATACGCTTCCATTCTCTGCCCAGATTGAGCATTATTCCTGCACTATGTCTCCGCTTTTTAGCTTCCTTTGTCGCATGTTAAGTTTGACAATTATTTGCATTGTTCACTGAGTCGTTTGTTGAACATCCACATGAATCGGTAACTACAACTTGAGTGTCTATAGATTGAACATCAGCGAGTTGGTTAGTTAGGAGCTTTCGCTTGGCCCGATTTCAACAATGAAGACACAAGTCTCATTGTTGTCTCTGCATTCAAGCTGAATAAAAGTCCCAGTGTGAGTGTGTTGTGTGATTTTCGACACTAAACACTTTTCTGACTTGTTGGAAACACAAGAGCATATGTCGTGGGGTGTTTCGGGTATTGTCAAGTCATATTTTTATACTCTTCAGAAAATGATTGAAAGAAGGTATATTAACTTTGTGCAAATGTGGTAGATAAAGGGTATATATAAATTCTTGGTCAGCATTTACCGTAGCGTCGATTTAGCCATTGGTGTCTGTATGAACTCGTATATCTCGCTAATTATAAGAGCTAGAAAAATACAATTTGAAATATAAATTAATGCTAATATCATATTTATTTTAAACTTAAGAAAACATACTGACCACCTGAACAAATCGATAATATTCGATTTTTATTCGAAGAGACTTAGAGACTTTGACTTTGACTATAAAAGCATAGCTGGGACAAGTATATCGAGCTAAAAAATAAATCACCACTTTTCAAAATTTATGTTTTTCTTTTGTAGGCTAAGTACTTATGGGACCACCCTCGTATACTTAATATTTTTATCTTCCAAACACCCAACCAATTTGTAAACACAGAAGTTAGTTCCATTTGAGTACCTTCACTTGCCTATATCCAACATATTCTTAGTTTAGTCTCCTTTGATATAAATATTTACGGCAAATAGCATGTATATACATATAGTATATATTCCATATCAATAAATATCTATCAAAGTACGTCTTTAATTGGAATTATCTTGAAATGCATTATAAACTAAAGCAGACATTCCCCAGTTGGTATGTATATAACATAATAAGTATTCTGCCTGGCCATAATCAAGCTGAAACCAATAAAGCTAATTATTAGCAGAACTCCAACCCGAAGCGATGTCTATTAACCGGCAGAGTCAACGGAAATTCCCCAAGCAAACATGGCCGAGTTCTGTTGGCCTACACGCCTGCCTGCCTGCCTGCCTGCCTGGTTACCTGCCTGGTGCCAATTAGAAACTGACCTATGCGGTGCATATAATTAATGATTGGTTCCTCGACTCCGACTTGGGTATGTTATGGTTTTAGGTATACGGTATTGGGCTATCCGTATTGCCTGGCAAATTTATGCAATGCAGCAAGTTGCACGTAATTGCAGACGTTGCCGTGTTCCGCATTACGGTTACGGGTTGCGTTCGTTCCGTTATTAATTTACAGTCTGCTATGAATTAAAGGCGCATTCGATTAGTTTTTGGCGGAAGTCGAATTAGCCACTTCACTTAAAACGGCTAAATGCACTGCTTAAAATCCTAAAGCAATTTAATTCAGACACACAACCACACACACACACACACAAGTCATGATACGAGCACTTGTGGCAATTAGGCAAAGCACATGACTCCGGCAAAAGGACACGGCAATTACGTGCAACATTTGAAGCGTCAGTTTATTACACACAGACAGAGAGAGAGACAGAGAGAGAGAGAGACAGATAGACGGACGGACGAGGCAGACAAACAGTTGAGAAGGCAACTCAAATCGCATACTCGTTATACATAGTACTTGCATGTCATAAGCTGCTTCTTAACCGACTAGATTGGCCCACGTCCACTCGTGGTCCTTGTGTAATCCTTTAGGGCCTTACAAATCGCATTAAGAACACAAATTTAAAACGTGCTACCGCCCATTCCCTCTATTTCGCTCATGCTTTCTCGCCTTCTCGCTCTCGCTTTTACAGTAATTTCATAGGAAATGCTAGAGTGCCTGTCATCTTTATAATAAACGCATTCTAGCCATGGCTGTAATTTAAATCAAAAGCCTATTACACTGGAAGTTTAATAAGATCAGGCGTACTCTATACTCTATGAGCTTGGGTCTCTAAATGAGTAAATACTAAAATAATTTTAAATAATTTTAAAATATAAAATCTAATAATTTAAATATTTATAAATTTAAAAAAATTAATTTTAATATTTCTTACTTCTAAAGTAATTATTTTTGATTTAATTTATATTTGTAATTTTCTTCTTTTTTAATATCTTTGAGTCGACTACTCTTAGCTGACGTTAAATAAATAAATGAAGTAATAAATAAATGCTTTGCTGAGGTTCGTTATAATTGCTTCAGGGTCGGGTATAATATTAAATTGAATGTTTCAATTGGATCGCTTGTCAAAATGTAGGTCAATTTCTGTTATTTATTATATTTATTTATGATTATTTATAATATATATATATTCAATTTATATATTCATTTATTTTTATGTATTTAATCAATATATTTAAATCGGACATAAAGTAAATGCAATATTTATATGTTAGAACCTATAATAAGAATTATAACCTAGAATAATTTCATAAAATTATTGAAGAGTTTCTTAAACCCTGCAAATATTACTGAAATCAGAAACAGAAATTACGCTTTTTTTTTTTTGAAAATTGAACATTATCTGCAGCACTTTCCTCTCATTTTTTATGCCATTTTTAATTTTCTCAGAACTTGCATTTAAATATTACTTAAACCTTCAGGTAGAGTATGTGCAAGTCGCTATCAGATCTTTACTGAATCTCTGACCAACAGCAAATGCATTCGGAATTAGGCTTATTACAAGTCTTAGGAATATTAGTCTGCTTTCTACCCAAATATTTATTTATATGTATTTACATATGTGCTATATATATATTGTGTATGTATGTGTGTATGAGCATATTCTATAGATTTCCTGGCATTTTCCCAGCATACAATCCTATTGAAAATTGCTTTGGATTGAGCAAATCACGAGAGGTTGAAATTGAAGTTTGTTTTGTTTTGTGGCTACTTGAATTATTATTATGACATTATTTATCCAAGTGCGAGTGTGTGTGTGTGTGAGTGTGTGTGTGTGTGTGTATGGGTTAATTTGCGTAAATTGTGTGGTTATTTGTGGCTAATTGAATACATAAATCTGCATTGAAAATGCGCAAAATTGCAGTGTAATTTCAATATAATTGGCAAAAGTTTGGAGAATCGCCTGAGCTTAGTTATGCGTGCTTGATATCCTGCAGAGTAAAGTAATTTTCCAGCATTTCCAGTGATAATAAATTGCAACAATAGATTAAAAATGCACATTCTCCAAGTAGAATCCTTGCTGGTTTTTGCTGTGTCTCGCGCGTCGACGTCATGCAACAAATTAAAAAATTGTGCAACAATTGAAAGCACACAAAAAGCAACAGCAACAAAAGAAATTGTCAGGAAAATGCTGCAGAAAAGAGAGGACGAAACTAGACAAGAAATTAGAAGGAGAGCCAAGCCAAGCAAACGCCAAGTAGTCCGAGTTCCCGAGCACAATAAGATGAGATGTTGCAAGTCGCGAGTTGCAGCAAGTTTGGCGGCGGGACGTCTCTCGCGTGGCACGTGCAACACTTGCCACAGTAATTGATAGCACGCTAGACTGATTCGTAGTGCAATTCTCACAGCTTAACCTCTCCCCCCACCCTTCCTCTCCTACCCCTACCCTTGCTGCCTCCCTAGAATCCACATCCTCCTCGGCCGTCGTCCTGCAACACGACAATTTTCTAGCAGTTGGCAACGCGTATTCAGGAATTTAACTTAAGGAAATACGAAGTGAAAGAAAAGGGAATTCCTTATTTATTTGGAACATTGTTGTAGAAACAGTTACCGTAATAGAAGAATAATAGATTATTAACATATCAGCTCAATTTTTAAATTCTATAAACAGACTTTCAGTTTCTCATTCATTTTTATATTATTCAACTTTTGAATCCGCTTAGCAGATCCATACCCTTCGTTTGGCATCCAATCAAGGCAAAGCCTGCCCTAATCTACATAGTCCTAATCTTTTCATTTCACTCCAGTGTCCATTGTCTTTACGCAGTGCACAAATCTATTTTAATATTTTCTTATTTGCCACTGACATTTACGAAAAATCACATAAATTGGTGCACACAGCCATTTCGTCTGTGTGTGTGTGTGTGTGTGTGTGTGTGTGTGTGTGTGGGGAGGGTAATAGGAACGGGGATTGGCCAATGGCATTGGGCCTGGGGCAATGCCTCAGCCTGAAACTGTAGCTGTAGCTCCTTCACAAACACACGCAGCGAGAAGGATAGCAAAAATAAGGGATAGAGGAGGGAGAAGCACTGATGCGACTACCTTACTGACTACTGACATCAACAGTAGGGCACATGAGAGCGGGGGGGATAAGGAGCCCAGGGAGAGAGAGCGGCTACACCATACAAAAGCTTTTTTCTTTTACTATTATTCCCACGTACTTAAATTTGTATACCCTCTAACGTAAAATGCTGCATGGTTATCTCAGCTTGAGAAATATTACAGTATAAAAGTTTATTGAAATAAATAAATTATACAAATTTCTTTATAAATTTCAAATGGTAAATGAAAAGACGTCTGTTTTGTAGGCAAAAATTTAAACTAAAAGTTTTGTTTGATCGAAGATTTTCAATTTATTCTCTAAATACGTTAATTATGTTCTTGCCGTGCAAAATATGTAATTGTTTTAAACATTATCGATATTATTAGACCAAACTAATCGTAATATCGATTTTAATAGATTACTATTGTTGCAAAATGTCTAAAACATCGCAATAGCGAGCGAACATTCGTTGTAGCGTTCAAATTATAAAACTATCGATATAACCGATTACTTTACAGCACATTATATATGCATCATTTGATAAAAATCTATCTAGACATTGCATTAGACCTCTGTTAGCTAGCTCATTTAAATAAAACTACCACCTATCGAAGTCTTGCGAAAAGAATCAACGAATCAACGCAGCTGAAACTGCGAAAACATAAATATGTAAATCAACATAATTCCTGCGTGCGATTTTAACATTCTGTTAACACATGCACTTAACATTACAACGTCTAGTGACAGTTTTGTCTATGATAACATCTACCTATAGAAGGCAACTATAACCGATTAAAGGGTATTCTGTAGTCGAACTGCTGTCACTTACTGTGGCGACTTCTTTCTTTGTTGTTGTTGTTGTTGCTGCTGCTGCTGTTGTTGTCGTTGTTGTTCAACAAATTTCCACACACGATGAGCGTTGGCAACGTTGGCAACTGAGAGATATGCAGAGATATAAAGCAATTTTCTACGTAAATACTTTGTAATGGATTTAGTAAGTAGTAAAGTATGACGCGTTTGCCATCTAGAGCATGTCTGTTCGCATGTGTGTGTGTGTGTGTGTGTGTCTATGTGCGCGTGTGTGCTTCCTTGTGTGTGTGCGTGTGTGTGTATGCGAGTTAGGAGCTCAATAAGAGAGAATAAAGTACTGCCTGTCTATTTGTGTAGAAATGTGAGAGTCTGTGTGCCTCAGTGAGTGTGTGTGTGTGTATGTGTGTGTGTGCCACGTTTGATATTGTAAATCTCAGCATATATATATTTTTGCGCATCATATAATTGATGAAAAAGTATTACAGCGATTTTCAGCAGCATTTTTTCTTGTATGTCTGCTGACAGAAGACTTATATGGCGATTCTATACGCGCGCGTGTGTGTGTGTGTGTGCATTGTGCATGTGTGCGTGCGTATGTGTGCGCATTTATATAGCCTTAGTAAATGGAGCGTAGTGAGTGAATTATATTTAATGCTTTGTGTAATTTAAATATAATAAACCTCGTACATCTTGCGAAAGCACAGACAGGGTTGGACCGAGAGAGAGAGAGAGAGAGAGATAGAGGATGGTAGAAAGAGACCAAATGATATGTAGACAAAATAATAATATTTTGTTGGTTCGCAGTCATAAATGGTCGCATGGTTCGTGCTCAAGGAAGCCGCTATTACCCCAAAAAATAGGCAATGATTTTTAAACGTCAAAACGAGTGTAAATAAACGAAATTTTAGGGGTCTTCAAATAATACGTGCATCTCCAAATAATACATAATAATAGCAACAAATAATTTAATTTAACGATTGTAAAGTAACAGAAACCCTAATTTATCCCTTAATCAATAATATTCAATAATTGAGCACATTAAATTAAATTAAAATAAATTAAATGATTAAATGATACACTATTTTAAAAAATGTTAATTAAAATAAAATCACTTAACTTAAATACTTATAAATTTAAAGAAAAAAAAGTCGACTGCTCTTAGTTGACTTTAAATAAATAAATTATTAATAAATTACGTATACGTAAAGTCATGATTTCAACGAAATTTCATCTTCAAATAATACTTACACAACATTTGAAGGTTTTTTTATTTATAATAATAGCAACAAATGATTTAATAAATTTTATGTTAAGTAACAGAAACCTTTATTTATCCCTTTATCGATACTATGCAATAATTGAGCACATTACGTATACGTAGTCATGTTTTCAACGAAATTTCATCTCATTTTACCAAACCAGTAAATTAATTTGATCTTTATTTCAATCGCAGTTTCTCACCACAATTTCTGTTGATTTTATGTAATTGCAGTCTGAAAAAAATGTATTCATTCCAAATTTTTTAACCCCTACTGCACGTAACACAATCATTTAAGTATCATATCATGCTCCAACATCGCAAGAGTCTATTGTTTTTTTTTTTGTGTTTTTTATTGCTTTATCGACAACCTGCAAACCAAAACAGCAACGAAAATTTGTGCGCAAACAACTTGATTAAAAACCCACAAAAAGGGAAGCACCAACCGACCCAATCATCCACAGCAGACCAGTTGGTTAACTGAGTATTGTCGAACATTCAAAAAGGACCCTCAATGAGTATTCGATTGTGGAGCGAACTGTGTGGTATACAAAATGTTTCAATATGGTGCACCGCCATGTTGTGACAAGGAGGTCAGCCACAGGGTAATTTAAATGAAATGAACAACAAATGCACTCGCACACGCACACTCACACACACGCACACCCACACCCACGAAAGCCCCAAAAACCAAAAAAAAAAAAAAAAACAAAACAAAAACAAAACAGAGAGAAAAATACTTGTATGCTCTGAGGCACCCGTTGAATACGACTCGTAGCATGTGACATGTGCCCCAAATGTTGTACCTAAAAAATAAATAGCAAGTTGTAAATTGAAGAGAGTAGCTGGTTCTACTCGAGGGTTTAAGTATTTTGGGGGCTTTTGGTATACCCGAATTGTGTGTGTGTGTGTGTCCGCATATTGCTTTTCAAATTGGTCATCGAGCATAATAAAAAGCATGCGGGTATTGGGTTTTTATGGCGTTAACAAATTGCTTTTTATAACACAATTTTTTTTATAACAAAAAAATGACAATAATACTTGACTATTATTGTTGTGATCTCACTCTCGCTCGCTCAAGATTAATTTATACTTTTTCACATTTTTTGAGCCCAATCAGAAGTTTGCCATAATTTATTTATATTGTTATCTGTTTGCATACATCTTTATTGAAACTAAAAACTCTAATCAAATTAAATACGAATAGTTCGAAACATAATTCATAAATTTGTATGCACATGCACAACTTTCACTGTACTAAATCTTTATCCCAACTTGCGGAAACTTAT